>CM068371.1:289891160-291111857 GCA_034769895.1 Magicicada septendecula
TAAAAACATGTAGTAAGCCTATAATATTGTGATATTTATGGATTTAATGTTGACAAAATGCAACCAAATTGCATTAGAAAGTTGAAATATAATATAAAGCGACTATACTAATATATTTGACTAACTTAAACACTGTAATAGTCGAGTTAGCAAACTATTTACCTATACCATGTATGGCTAAGGATAAGCAACCATTACAAGAAATAGTCATATTCGACTAAATATTTACAAAATGTTAACAAAAATAAAAGAAAAGGGTACCGTACTTTAGTGTACCATGAAAACAAACAGACTCAGTTGAAAATAAGATCAATTATTAAAGAATTTGACTTATAAGAGTGAGATTTGTCACACAAAGAAAAAGGACAACTCAGGCAAACCAATATGATGCTAAGTTATCCTACAATAAAAATAATAGGTATCAGGATAAACCAGGTATCACAAAAGACAGACAATATAATAAACTCTCAGTGTATACTAGAAAAATCCCATATATATTATAGAAAAAGACTAATTATTGTATTCTAACAGTGACAACAACGTAGGCCATAGGCATGGACCATGTAAATCTAAACTTATTTGTGTATTATATATGTTAAACTTGATTTATTTTGTTGTAGAAAGATGGTAATATTATGTGTTAATGTTGTAGAAGAAACCAAACAGCTTCACAACAATTTTTTAGTTCAAAAATTGAATTTTTGTGGAAACATTACAAGGTAAGAGTTGTATGTTGTGTTGTTTTGTTATAGTTAATTTATTCAAAAACCAATCGTAATTAGTATCATTAGATTCAGTTGAAAGCAGAAAATCCAAATGTAGTAATGGCATGCAAATTGTAAGTAGTGATGTAAAATTGTTTGACAAATACCAGAATAATTTTTGTAATATCCTTAGTGTGAAGAATAAGAAATTTTGTTCTAAAGCTTCGACGGAAGTTAAATTTGTTCCATGAGGTTCCATTTCATTATTCTCGAACGTTCTAGAAGGAATTTTTACACAAATACACCGGAAGTTCATGTCGAAAAGCTAAAACAATGAGCCTTACAAAGTATAAAAGGAAGACCAAATTCGACCGAGAAACACTTCATGCTTGGAATCCAGAACAGACGCATCACCCACGACACTGATCACCGCAACCGAGGCGAAACCGAAGGCGAGAAGTCGACACAAGAACGAAGAAAGGCTTTTCCCGTACATTGACAAACGACTGACTTAACCTCTACAAGAGTATACGGCAATGTGTTGCTGAAATAGAGCAGCAACACGGCACATTTAATAGAACACACGCAGCCAGAATATCAACGGCCCAGGAGGGACCAAAATTTTAATAGAGAATCAATTCTGCTGTATTCGCTAAGACAAACTGACTTGACAAAAAACTCCCCATAACGTAACATACACAAAGCCTTTCTATCGACTGCAAGGGAATCAGCGCTGTGGCGGCCAATTTGAGAAACAACGCGAGCAGCTGATCGCTGGCGGCGGGGTTCAAGCGACAATCTACTGCCAAACTGTTTTACGAAAGTGCGCAAGTTGTAAAAAATCGCATTTTGACTTAAAATAAATTCAGTGCATAAGGAACGTCGACACGAAGAGGCGAGATTGAAAACTACCCGAGAGAAGTGTCCAGTGCGAGAATAATTACCCATCGGAACGTGAGTTGTCAAAGTTAAAGTCATTTTTACCTGGTTACATTTGTCACACAGTTGTACTACACATGCCACACACACCTTCCCAATCACTTAATTTTTGTGAAGCATCTTATTGATCTGTCTTGGTAGTTCAAAGGGGTCACGTCCTGAGAGTAAAGATTTTTCACATATTAAACTCATGCTTTTCAACTGAGTAAAAATAAAAAAATATTTGTTAGCCGATACTTGATTGGAGAAAAAACTTCTCAATAATAATAATAACTTATAATTTTTTTGTAACTCTGCAATTTTATATTTTTTCACGAACGTTAGTCCTTCAGACGATTTTTTAAGAATCATTAAACATACTTTATTTTTTCAAAACCAAACTGTCTTGTTCACATTTTTTTATAGAATTAAACTAACTGCTTAGGATTCAAAATTTTAATTTTAATAACATTTTTCTTGGAACAAAAGATTTCAAGTGGCGCCCACAAACACATAGTAGATTAAGTTGTTTTACAGGACTACATCACCGCAGAGGATCCAGTCATCAGTAAGTAACAAAAGTGCGCGGAGGTAACGCCCGACATTTTACAACACGACACATTTTTATATTTGTTATAATGTATATTGTAACATCTATGTATAACATATCTATGTAACATAACACAATAGCCTTTCAAGCGTGAAAGATATAATTTATATGCACGAGAACGTTTTCTCAACAATGTTGGTTATATTATTATATAGTGACTGCAAATATACGACTCGATTGTATATATCTATACACGCAGATAATTGACGTTTTTATGACAAAAGGGAACTTATTTTGAGTGTTTTATTATCTCCTTGCGTACTTCCTGCTTTTCCAAATTTTTGAATAATTTGTAAATTATAATTCGACATAATTATAAAATTATAAATTCGACATATTGCAATTTCCAAATAATTTTCTTATACTTTTTTTATTCCAGAATATTTATTTATCTGTTGTTACGGACAAAGAAAGATTTAGCATCCAGTTAATTTATAGCCATCCATTCATGTCTGTAATGAAAGTGTTTGACTTTACAATCGGAGACATGACAATTTTAACAGACGCCGGTACCAAGAGGTTTATTTTTCCTCTTAATCAAAACTATAACAATATTTGAGTGACTCAATGCAAGTGAGTTTTAATTTTGCAGACTGTTGACTTTAGGAAGATTAATGAGTAAAATCAAATCAAAACAGTTTATTTAGGTAACCAATGTAGGTATTTAAAATAGCTGTTGTAGAATGTTTGCTGTTAGAAGGTTTCAGTAGAAACGATTGACTGCCACATGACCTTTAAACGTATTTAAATTACGATAAAAATTTACGTAAAATAATCTGTGATAACTGTGGTGAAGTCAAATATATCTCAAGTCCATAATACTGACAGGTCTCTAATCTAACGAGAACTCGCTTTACTGAGACTGTACGATATGTTCCCTTAAACAAATATTGTGAATAGAGATCGTAACAGTTTCAAAAACAACCAACTCTGTAACGCCAATAATTTAAGCAAATTTTTAAAAAATAATCACATGATCTTTAAAAGTAGTCACTGAAAAATGTCACAAACGAAAGCATGTTAGTAGCAAAAAGTGTGATTATAGACATGGAGGCCACATATAACCTAGCAGTATGGAAGTAGATTTTTCTGTGAGAAAGAAAAACGAGGGTTGTACAATATTCAAATGTGGGTCAAATTCAAACCCTAATCTCAAATATATAAGGGAAGAGAAAATGTTTCAATTATTAGTATCCTGAACAACAAAATATTTACCGTACATTTAAATAATAATCACGCATTATACGTAAAGAAGTGATAATCAACAGGGCCAGACTTCCAGACACTACAAAATTTATTATTCATAATGTTTTATAAAGTACCTATGTGTATTATTGTTACTAAACCAAACATGTTATTTGAGGAATGACTCACTGATAAAAATTTGATAGACTGTACTGAGTCCATTGAAGTCTGTTGTTTACTTTAAAAACGACCTATCTTATGGGAAAAGTTGACCTCGCAAAAAATATTGGACATAACAACAATCACTTCAAGAAAAAAATTATTATAATCATTTACTTTGCTGGCAGTACTAGCTTTAGGAAGGGATTGATTAATGTGATAGATTAAAACTATTATTTATTCTTAAATGTACATATTTCTAGAGTAATATTCCTATGTTCAGAGTAGGGTAACACACAACCAGTTTCCCTAATAATGACTGTTTGGAAACAACGACATGTCTTTGCATTCTACATTACCAGTCAATGCACTATCAACGCTCAAAAATTATATTCATCACCCACTGTTAATTATATTATGAAAATAAAATATTTGTTTTAGTTAAAAATTGTAGATTACTTGGATAAGAATAATACGATATGTATCAATGGAGTTCATAATAATTATTTTAGACAGACATGACTGTAATTCTACTCATATTTGACTAAAACGTATACATATTTTTGATTATAACTTAAGTTATACACACGGATATTCTATACAATTTAACAGAATTTATCTACTGATAAGAAAGATGCTATTTGTACATGAATAATATATTAAAGCTAGACAAATTTTCTCTCTTGTTTTTTTTTCATTAATTAACTCATCAATCAAGACTTTTTAAGTAAAACCCCTTTTTCATTTAAAGATAAATTCTTTTGCGTGAATTAGAAATATTTGCCCTAACACAATTGCTAACAGACGGTATCCCACATTTTAACAGTTTAAACAATTTTCACTTTATTTCAAAAGTTAAAACGGATTTAACATAAGATATAGTTTTAGAGATGTGGATCATTCTGCTTTACTTTACGTCTAAGGAATTAAACAACTTTATGTTCAGTAAAACGTTTTATTAGTCATACGTTTTGTGAGAAAGACTTAAACTAAATAACTGCGGGAACTAAAATAATATGAGTGTTATATCCTGAGTAACAAAAACATGGCGCTCTGAAACTTAAGAAAACGTTAATCAACTGTATCTGAAAAGTCAATTTCCGTGTATTTGATTTTGAATAAAATGAATGCATTGTTGTTCGGTTGTACTTACCAATGTTGTAACTTTACTAAACTAACTTGTGAAGTTGTTTTTGGTTTAGGCAAGTTACGCCGCTTAATGTTTTCAAACGTAATACATAATACGCAATGTCGAACGTTTTCTAACATAGCCCAGAGTTGCTGAACTACCTACACGGTGACCTACATTTACTGGTTTTTTAAACCAAACGACCATTGCCTAAATGTGTATGAGTATGCCAATAGCCTTAAAAAAACTACAAATACACCACTTAATTGTAATCTCTAATTGCATTCAACATAGGTTTAATATAGGTTTACGTAGATTATTTTCATTGATTCTGAATTTGTTTGTTTTGTTGTGTTCTTGTTACTCAACTAAAAGCTCTTTCTCAACACGGCGCATTTTTTTGCGGTTGATCTTGTTTTTGTTACATTATAAGCGTTATCTTCCATTCTTACCCCATTCTTAACACGATTTAGAGTATCCGCTACAGATTTATACCCATTGTTTATAGATTATTTTAGGACGCATTATGTTTATTCACGTACTCTACAGTTCTGCAGGTAGATAGCCTGACCATGCTGCGCAGAGGCAAACAAACTTTTGCTTGAAATTTGCAAGCATTTTGGAGACTTACATTGTCAATTCTCCATCAACATAATTAAAAATCGTATACACTAGCCTTGTGTTTCATAATTATATACTACTACAGACTTCGTAAACATCAGCTACGTAAATGCTCGAATTGACAGTTTCTACTTAACTAAGTGCCAAGTGATGTAGACAGAACACGTGTCTAGTATCCTGATCTTAATATTGGTTGAATCTATAAAAGTATAAGTAGACGTACAATACTTGTGCAGGATGAAGAGGAAAAACGGGCGATAACGCATTAGTTACCTACAAAAGGCACAAATATGAAAAATATCATCAGTGGACACGCAGCTAAAGTGGTAGACGCCTGCTTCACGTGGTAGCTATGCATACTGTTGGATGCTTTGCATACTCTGAAGTAGAATCAAATAGGTTTCTACAACTTCAGTCAGTTTACAACGTTATCACTGTGAGGTAGTACAAGATTTTTTTAAACAGACAGTGCAAGAGTTAAAATTGCTGTGATTATTCTCTCAGACCAGTACAACATAGCATCGGATGAAGATGGCATTTGTAGATCTGCTATTTGGTCTTGTGGTCGGCAAGCTTTTCAAGGGACAGTGACAAAACGGGACCCAAACTCTTAGTAATCGAAAACTGGCTGGAATTTATATCTAAAGCTACTATGCCTCCCTTAATGACTAGATCAAGGAATTAGAGGATATTCTGTGCCTACTGTTAGGACGGCCGGGAGCAAAACTCCTAGATAATTGCCGGTGGCTTCAGCGCCTGGGTCGTTGAATGCAACAGCGTAGTGTGAATGACGAATCGTCCTCCTTCCCTCCTCTGTGGAATCGTTCTCCTTCCAGGACGACTTAGTACTTTCCAACGGCGAGTCGATTACCTTCCGTAAAGCAGGGACTGTCTCCAGTGCCAGAGCTGTTGGGTTGTGCGTCGTGAGACGACCCAATGGTTTACTAGTACCGAGCCTCCGGTAGGGGCTCCTGCCTAGTGGTCATGTCCAGACGGAATATTGTTTATTTAATTTTTAATGGTCGCTACAACGACATGTTCGTACTACGTTGACTAGTACAGTATTTGTCGAGGCCGTTTCCAAGAATCACCTGGACGTGTTCGGTACTCGCCAAGGCCAGCTATGAGAGGGTTTGTCTGGGTCCTCGCAGCTCGGACGTAAAATTTACGTGCAAGTCGCCTTGCGGTGTCTTCCAAGGAGCGGAAACCGAGTCCTCTCCTCAAAAGACGAGAAGAAAACCGATAGGGGACTTTGGCCGCTAGCCGAAGAACTCTAGCGAGAACGCTTTGCAAACTTTTTTTATGAACGGTTGCGAGGTAGCCCCAGAGGGGAATAGCATAGGTAATGATCGGCAACAGATACGCGTTGACGATCAGCTTACCCAGCTTGCGGGTCATAGAATTGTTAACGAGTATCGGAAACAGTTGCGCGAAACGAGCGGACACTTTCCTTCGCATCGTCTCAGCGTGGGCACGCCAGGTGAGTCGATGATCAAGGTGGACACCGAGGTATTTAACCTCTCTCGACCAGGGCAGGTACGTTCTACCGAGTCTCACTCGGCCTCGTTCGTGGTTCTTTCCGGCGCTTTGAGAATATCACCACGGAGCTCTTGGTTTCGTTGACGGCAACTTTCCAGCTTTCCGTCCACGTCGAATACGCATCGAGTGCGCGATGAAGTCGTGGGATAGCTCTGTCAGCGTTCCGATCGGCGGTATAGACCGCCGTGTCGTCGGCAAACAGAGCCATCTGGACTCCAGGCCCTCTTGTTGCGTCGTTGAAGTACACGGATAACAGAAGAGGCCCTAGCATGCTACCTTGAGGTACCCCGGCTGTAATGCGTCTCTTGGATGAGACATGGTCATCTATTCTCACGCAGAAAGTCCTCTCCGTCAGAAAGCTAGCAATCAAGCGAAGGTAGCAATCTGGGAGCTGGATTTCCCGGAGCTTGAACAAGAGCCCGTCGTGCCAGACACTATCAAAGGCCTTTTCCACATCTAGAAAACAGGCGACAGTCTGCTCTTTCCGACAGCCGGCGCCCGTGATGTAGTCCACCAGCTGATGAGTGGTGGAATTCTCCACACGGAAGCCGAACTGTTCGGGGACCAGTACATCGAAATTTCTTAGATGGTCTAGTACTCTCCGTTGTACGAGACTTTCGAGAACCTTTGACGTGGCTGACAGTAGACTAATGGGCCGGAGGTTGCCGGGACGGGAAGCATCCTTTCCCTGCTTCGGGATCACTATGACCGTCGCCTTACGACATTTCTGGGGAAAATAGGCCAGTCTTAGACACGCGTTGAACAGCGCAACCAAGAAAATTACTCCTTGCTCCGGGAGTCGAGTAAGAGTGGCGTTCGAGAAGCCGTCCGGGCCAGGAGCTTTTCTGGGTACGAGTTCAACGAGCCGATCTGTGACCTCTTCCCTAGTAATGGGTTCCGGCTCCGCAGTGATCGGAAGAGACAGAAAGTCTTCCACTTCGTTCTCGACTTCTTCATCGAAGTCCCAGTCCATGGGCGGGTTAGGACCGAACTGTCGCTCGAAACACGCGCCCAAGTACTCGGCCTTCGCCTCCGGGCGATCCAGGATTTGACCAAAGGCTCCAGCAATGGCTGGGATACGAGGTCGGCGCCTCTTCCCTACCAACGCCGAAGGTATCTGGTAAGGGCTACTTTCGTCCGATCCGTCCCCTGCTTGGGCCACGGCGAGTTCCCAACAGCGTCTCCGTTAGGCCTGCATTTCACGACGTAAAATGCCGGTCGCCCGGTTGTACGCTGCCTTGTCGGTCGGATCACGGGTCCGCTGCCAGCGTCTCCGGAGTGCGATTTCTCTCGCAAGCGAGAGCACTCGTCTCCTCTGGGATCCGCTGTCAGTAGGGCGTGACGCCAAGCTTCATCCTGGAAGACGCGTCGATCGCAGATACGACAGCCTCGTCAAACGCGGCAACTGCCTCGTCGACGTGGCGGACGATTTCGAGTGGTCCCGCCTCTGGCAATCGGCGACTTAACGCCGGTCCATAGCAGTCCCATTCTACCACCTTCCTGACATCTCTGCGTACGACGTGCTGGGTAGCGACGTGTATTAAGATGGGGAGATGATCGGACGATATTTCCGTTAGCGCGGACACGTGGAACGGACAGTCAATTCCTTGGATCACCGCTATGTCCAAGACATCGGGAGCTGCGTGGCGTTGTGAGGGGTAGAACGTAGGTTGGGTAGGCCCAATCACTGTTACCCTGCGTGAATCAGCAAACCTGCGTAAACGCTTCCCGTCTGGGGCAGTCAAGCGACTGTTCCAATCGCGATGTTTACAGTTCGGGTCGCCGGCCATGATGACTCTCCTGTGTGCATCGAACGCGACAGCTGGGTCGGGGTGAAAGAGCTCTTTTTGCGGCGGTTTATACGCCGCGACCATCAGTACACCGCCTAGAGTGTTTAACATCTCCACAGCGGTGCCTTCGAGGTGAGTCATTGCAAGCAAGACGACTCGGTGATGCTCGAGATTGAGCCTCACCGCGACGGCAGTACCGCCACCAGCAGTGTCCGGTCTGTCGTTTCGATAGCACACATAGTTGGCCAGTCGTAACCGATTCGCAGGGGTCAAGTGGGTCTCATTGAGAAGTACTACATCGGGTTTGACTCGGGCCAGTAATTCTTGGAATTCCTGGATTCTTATTAGCCAACCCGTTGGCGTTCCAGAAAAGAATTGAGAGGTCACGTTTAAGGACCCGACTCATAGAAGTCCTACACAAGTGGCGGCTTCCACCAAGAGCATGAACCTCTCGGTTATATCGGCAGTCTCCAAGCGGGAGCGGATGGACCTAAAGGTCTGGGCAACTTTGCGGAGATCGAACTCAGCAAGGAAGTTGTGGACGACATGGTAGTATTCAGGTACGGTTTTTGAGGCAGATTGCCCGGAGACTGTTTGCGCATAAGAGCGCCGAGACTTATCCATCGGTGGATTGGTGGAAGCCAGGGTTTTCTTAGGGCCAGGTGCAGCGCCTCTAGCGGAGGTGCTAGGAAAAGGGACAGATGCGATTACGTCGGTCTTTACGCGCTGAGCAGGCTGTCTGGACTGTGCGGCTGGGTTGGCAGGAGCCCGGGAGCGAGCGCCACGGGGCTTTCGATGCCGCTTCTCTTTGCCTGCGTTAGGAAACTGCGGGGCGGGAGGTCAGGCGAGGCTGCTTCTAAAGCAGAGGCAGGATTCTCCGTTGTTGGGGAGGGTTGAGTATTCTCAGGCTCCACAACCGAGATGCTTTCTGTTGGCTGGGTGGTGTCACTTTTAGGTGCCACGAGGTTTCGGCGCTTTTTCGCCATAGTCGGGACGGGGGCCTGTGAAGGAGCCTGATTTGGAGTTGCCTGTGCTGCAGGTGTTTGCTTCGAGCCTTTGGATCGTTTGCGTTGCCTGTTTGCAACTGCGGCGAAAGACACGGCAGCCGTAGCAGGAGGCGAAGGGCCTGGCTGCTCGGTTGCAGGTCTGGAACCAGCTTCCGGATGCCTCGGTGGTGGCAGGCTCCCTTTCGGCTTTTGCCGCTCGAGCTCCCGCTGAAACACCAGACATACCCGGTAGTTGGCGGGGTGACTTCCGCCGCAGTTGATGCACCTTTTGAAGGCAGGTGCATCGCAGTGTTTACTGGCGTGAGGTAGAGAGCACCTCACGCACGCCGGAGCGTTGGAGCAAGTTTCTGAGTGGTGTCGAAGCGTTGGCACCTGTAACATTGAGGCAGAGCCCCGCGAGCGCGGCTTCTTTCCACTTTCACGCGGAATCAAAAAAGCCGCGTAAGAGAGAGTAGGCTTGCGCCTGCCTCGCTGTTCTCGGCCATGATGCGAACCAGTGGAATTGGTCGCCTTGGTCCGGCAGGAGCAAATACTCGATATACCGCGTGAACCGGATAGCCCAGCTCGCGCAACTCATCGAGGATTTCCTCGATAGGAGAGTCCACGTCCAAGCCTCTGAGCACAAAGGACAGAGGCTTCACGTGCTTGGGGGAAAAGGTGTGGAATTGATGTTGAGAGGATTCCACGAACGCCATTACGCTGCGGTACACGTCCATTCCTCGGACAACGATCTTGACTGTATCGCGCCCAAGGAGCTTCAAGTCAACGTTGGCCGGGGAAAGTGCGGGAGCCACTATCAGTCGCCGGTAAAAACCGGTGACGTTGTTCACGCCGTGAACGAAATCGGGCGGGATGCGACGAGTGGCCGGCAGTGCTTGGGCATCGCCGGGCACAGTCGGCCCCGAGCCGGATTCGCCATCGGCGGGGACAACTTCCATGGCGGACGCCGAGGAATAGGTTGAGGAGGACCGGTTTCGCCTCGGTTTCTTAACCGGGCGCCCCCGTGGCCCAACCGCCACGAAAGCGTCGGTCTCGTCGCCGGGCAGCGGAACCGTCCGGGGATCGACTTCGTCCGCATCCATAAGTGGAGAACACGGCGAATCGCTCATGTGGGGTATGGAAGTGGCGAGCGACTGCGTGCTCGTTGACGCGCCCGAACCGGGCATATCCGCCAACGAGCGGGAGGTTCGCAGACCAGAGGCAGCCAGGCTGCTTCCGGCGGTAACCAGGGACCTACTGTCCGGCCCGAGCCGGATCGCAAGACGGGAAACTGGAACGCTCAGGCTGTCTACGAGCTGTGCTAATGACCGGCTTCGTTAGATACCTCTCCTTACCAAGAGAGGTGTCCACCGGCCTCTTTACCTAGGCGATATCCAAGCTCGCTTACCACTGGTGGGGGCTCGCAAGGATCGTCCTAGGCAGCACTACCTAAGAGCCTGAGCGTCAGCGGGCAAGATGCGCTGCGCAACTTAATGCTCTGGCAGGCTATTTGCTTCCTCTTCAGCGGCAAGTCGGTGGTCCTGAAAAGAGTCGCTCGGCTGGTGTCCCTTAGAAGATCCGACGAACTCAGCTGTGTGTGCTGGCTACTCAGTTCACCAATCAGCTGAGTTGTAGTCTTCTTTCTTCTTAGGCCTGATGAATTCCAGCAAGCAGGGCAGCAGAAGTTGACTGTCCTCTTCAAAGCGAAGGCAGCAGGGCAGCGGCTGATAACAATGAGAAAGCTTCCGAAGTCGTCCAGAGAGAGCTGGTCCAAGAGAGCAGGTCCTTCCAGAGCGAACAGCTGAAGCGAAGTCCAGTGTGTACGAAAAAGCCAAAAAAAAGGGACTGTCTCTATTATTTGATTTATATTTATAGTAGTTGTCTGCCTGAGGAAGGAGTTACAGAGTTAGTGAATACCATCAATAGCGATCATTAGGCCATCCTCTTTGACACTGTACTCAGACCAGATCATGCAAGCAATCAGAGTAGGTACCGTACAGGGGTATTTTCCTTTACTGTGCTGAACAATGAGATCAATGGTATGTCAGACTGCTTGAATGTAAATGGGAAACTTTACGAAATGCATCAAATAAACAAAAACCAACGGAAATCAGTGAAATGAGAACATTTCTCGGATCCCCATGCTATTTATATGCGAGAGCAGATTAGCAAAAGCATGGTTGCTGCTTTTTAGAGAGATCTTGCATCTTACGCTATCTGCTGAAAAAACAGTAACAGAAATGTTGAAGGTGTGCAGTGAGATAGATGGGACCCATGGGGAACGCCTTACAAAGAGTGATAGCAAATCTCAAAATCCATCGATTGCTATCATTACCTGTCACATTCTTCATTGAAATGACGTCACGGTGTTGTTCCTCCAAAATCTGTTGCTTAGAGCAAACTGTATGCGAATAAGTGACTGCGCCGATTTTTATAAAAGAACTGATGAAATCTTTCAACAGTATAGAAACAAACAAATCACCTAAACCAGATCGAATCCTCAACATCTCCTTCAAAACACCCGTAAGTGCTATCACTGATGAAAATATAGACACTATCCCTGATGCGTGTATAATCATGTGGGGAAATAACTATGTCTTAGTAAGGGAGACTTTCCGGAACTCGGATGAGGCACTACTGAGATTGGTTCCTATACCTAATTGTAAAAATCCTCCTGATGAACCATGTTCTTCGCGTCTATTATGCATTTTGGACATCAGTGACAAGACCATAGAGGGATTTGTATACCGTATATTGGAAGAATCTACGGCCATTGTCTGTCAGAGAATTAGTTTTGCTTAACGAATAGTCGTTAAATCCTTGATATATTGAATATAATTGTAAAATTTCTAGAGAGGCAATATTAGCTAAGAGCTGCTAAGGAGCTATAAAGACGTACTGTGTCGTCGTGTCACTGGGCATCCCTAATGCCTTCAATTCATCCTGAATCGGCTGAATCTGGGAAACATTGAGTAACTTGAGCTTACCACGTTGCTTTACGTAGATAATTGCGGACACTTATACACAATACTACGAGGAAGGAGGTTCGAGGAAGTTACTAATGAGAAAATTAGACAGCGCAGACTTGAATGCCGTGAGGAACAAGATATAGAAAACCACTGGCTTAATCTAAAAAACATATTAGTGACCACGGGAGAAGAAATCGTTGGTTTGAAGAAGAGACATGGGCGAGATGAGTGGTTTGATAATGAGTGTGAAGAGGCAACTGAATTCAAAAACAAGACATACAAATTTATGATCCAAAGGAAATGCACTAGGGCTGTTTGAGAGGAATACAGGAAGGCCAGGCGGATGGAAAAGAAGATTCATAGAGGAAAAAAGAGGGAGTATGTGAAGAGGCAAATGGAAAAGATAGAGGAGTAAAAGGCTGAGCTGAGATATGTACAGGAAGGTGAATGATATGAGACAGGAATTTCAGCATAGAACAAATGCCTGTAGGGATAATAATGGTGGCCTTGTGAGTGATACTGCTGGCGTAATCAGGAGATGGACAGAACACTTCGAAGAGTTGCTAGGCTCAGTTGGGGAGGATTCGATGGAGGCATCTGAGAATGAAGAGGAAGCAGGAGAATTCGAGGATGATAGAGAGGAGTTGGTGCCATCCTATGACGAGGTGTATGAAGCTCTAGAAAAGCTTAAAAATAACAAGGCAGCAGGTTCCGATGGTTTACCAGGGGAACTATTAAAGAGTGCAGGAGGAGATTTCATAAAGGAATTTGCCTATCTCATAGAGCGAATATGGCTGGAGGAGGTAATGCCTGATGAGTGGAACAATGGGGTGTGTTAAATACATAAAAAGGGTGATCCGCTCATATGTAAAAATAATAGGGGCATCTCTCTACTTAATACAGAATATAAGGTATTATCCAACATCATATTTTCTAGGCTGCTTCCCTACGCTGAGGAAAACATAAAAGAATATCAATGTGGATTCACTAGGAATAGGTCAACAACAGACTAAATATTTACACTAAGGCTAATCCTGGAAAAAACGTTGGAATATGGAGTGGCTACTCACCATCTCTTCGTGGATTTCCAGTCGGCATATGATTCAATCAACCGGAAAATGCTATATAGAGCTATGAAGGAGTTGAATATACCATCTAAGTTGGTGCGTATGGTTGGAGTAGTTATGTCCAATTCTAAGTGCCAAATCAGAATACAATCAAATCTATCTAACTCCTTAAAAACATTGAATGGGCTGATACAAGGAGATGCCTTAGCGTGTCTGTTGTTCAACATAGCTCTAGAAAAGGTCATCAGGGATTCAGGAATTCAAACAAGCGGACACATATTTCGCAAGGAGGTACAGCTTCTGGCCTATGCCGATGACGTTGACGTCATACGTAGGTCTGAATCTGGCTTAAAGGAAGCCTTTCAGGATCTGGAGTTGTCTGCTAAGGCTATGGGCTTGGTTATAAACCAAAGCAAAACCAAATATATGGTTGTAGGGGCCAACACTCGTGCCCTGTCCCTGCGCATTAATGATTATGAATTTGAAAAGGTTCAGGGTTTTCCATATCTCGGGTCATATGTGGACTCTGGAAATGACTCCTCTAGAGACATTGAGAAACGGATATTATCTGCTAATAGGTGTTACTACGGACTGGTGAAACATTTTAAGTCAAAATTAATAAGTAAAGATACAAAAGCCACCCTATACAAGACCTTGATCAGACCAGTCCTGATGTATGGCTCGGAATGCTGGGTGCTAAAAAAACTAGATGAGCAGAAACTATCCGTTTTTGAGAGGAGGGTACTAAGAAGAATCTATGGCTCTGTGAAGGAAAACGACATTTGGAGGCGACTGCATAATCGAGAGTTGTACGAAAGGTTTAAAGATCTTCCGATCGTGCACCTCATACAAATTAACAGATTGCGTTGGGCTAGTCATGTGCAGAGAATGGCGGAAGATAGAATCCCAAAAAGAGTTATGAAGTATTTGCCGATGGGAAGGAGAAGGAAAGGAAGACCGCGTACAAGATGGCTGGACCATGTTGGTAAGGAGGCAGTGAGGCTGGGTGCAGCAAACTGGTGGACATTGGCCGGGAGTAGAGACCAGTGGGGAAGATTTCTTTTGGAGGCCGGGGCCCGGACTGGGCTGTAGCGCCGAGCATGTATGTATGTATGTATACACAATACAGAAGACTGCCTCAAGGAACATCAGGTGACCAGGGATGTCCGTTGGCATTCGGACTCGGCCCGCTGTTGCGGGATACAAAGTACTACTTTTTACGGAATTTGGAGCTTCCCGAGGATAGTAGCATTCTCTCAAAATACTATTAAATTGTTCATTGGCAATTGCGCAATTAACTTTCTTCCCTATATCCGCTATCTGGTAGTGGTTACTGACTCTAGAGTAATCTCAAGAAATCCCATTGAGCTTACTAACAATAAGGATGCTGCTACTGGTACAGCACTTTTATGGCTAAGGCCAAATGTTCCAAGTCTAAAACAAATCAGGAGACAGCAGCTTACCTCAGTAGTACCGGATACACTGCTATATGAAGCGACGTTTTGTAAGACTCTCTCAAGGTCAAGGCATACAGAAAGAAGCGGTATCTCGGCTTAGCGCTTCTGAGTGACTGCCGCGTTTTGCACTGTGTCGGAGGATGCAGTGTACCTCATGAAGGAATACTACCCGTTAACATCTTGACAGGAGAGAGGCAAAGGATATACGAGTAGCTCTCAACAACGCAGATACCTGGGTATCATGGACAATTACTAAAACACCGAAAGAACTCGCATAAGTGTAGGTGCACTAATAGCCTCAAACGAAATAAAGAAATTAATAACTAAATTACCTTAAATTGTCCGCCTTGTGACTTCTTATAATTTTTCTATGACGCGTTTCAGAGCTTATGCTCCATCATCAGATATAGATTAAAATAAAACTATCACTCTTACCGAGGTCGTTACATAATATGAAATGTCAACAATTTTTGCATATAAACAGCGCGCGGAAATAGGGTGCGCACCCGTTCACGTTCAAATTGCCACTGAGCGGTCGCTATCTTATCTTAGTGCCGGGGAGCAGTTTCAGGGCCGTATCGTACAAGTGGTTTGAAGCAAAGTTTAGTTGATCATTCAACGCACAATCGCGACTGCTTGGATCGGCGTATGCACTATAAATTTCGAACACTATTATTTTAATATTCAACATGAATATTAAAATAAAGAAACATGGATAAATAAATACTTGGAGGCGCTAAAGTTTACCTGACCAGCTGCTGTAGGGGCATAGATGCTTCCGACTCATTTGAAAAACTAGGGATATGTGTAGAGTTCAAGTTTTTCACGCTGTCAACAGGTGATTGAGAATACCAAACAGATGTTCTTGATTGTTCTAGTTTAGTAAGGCACGATGAAGTAGCCATGAATTGGCTCAGTCTCAGCTCACACGAACTGACAAACTTTTATTTACTCCGGTACATCGCTACACTAGTTAATAAATATGCCTAAAACTGTTACACCAGCAAACTCTCAAAATAAGAAACATACGGACCAATTGTTTAATCAGTTCTATTCCATCTGATGCACTAGAAGTGATACCTGGAAAATTATTTGGTCGGGACTATCCTAGAAAAATAGAGGTATTAACTAATATTTTAGTTTCCGTAGAGAAAAGAAAATCAGGGAATTTTTATTATGTATAATATTTTGATCAGAACTTATTATAAGGCTACACAAAACATATTCGGCTTTGATTGTGGCTTCCTTCTACGCGAAAAACTAAAATTCACATCCCATAAGAGTAAAGAGATTTCCTGTACAAGTGTTTCTAGTAAATACCTGACATTATTCCTCTGTTGTCTTTATAAAACTGTATGACCTATGGTGTAATGTTTAGTAGATTACATGAAATTTATCTCTTTCGATACACTGTGCTAGTACGTTGCGATTTTCGTCCGTACGTTGCGTAGTCGTTTCAATAGCGTAAAAAAATAGAAATCAACAGTGTCAAGAAAAATCACAGATTTCGACTGTTTAAATCTACTCCTGTATAGTAGCATTTTCAGTTGAACTTGCATACAAATTAATTTTAAGGCGGTAAAATTCAACTGACAAAATTGGCAGTACTGATAAAGGTGGCAAAAACAGGAGCTGTTGTTTATTGAAGGCCCACGTTACGCTCTAACTACCTGGATGGCTACCTAAACGTTTCTCTACTCATGTGATTTTTTTACCGACATTTCTAGCGATCTAAATATGTGTCTCTATTTGAGTACGCCCCAAGTCTGAGAGTATTGTGAGGTATATTCTAGGTTGTACATGGACTACAGTGTATGACTTCGCTGCAATTATGATTTGGAATCTCTACGAAGCTACGAAGGAATCTCTAGTGGCATTACACTAAGATGCCTAGATATAATTCTTGAAAATGTTGTCGAATCAGAACAAGGACTTCGTCTGAGACATACCTGGCAAAATAATGCCTTGCTGTTCTCCGGCGAAGTTACCGTTATTAGGATGGGTGATTAACGAGGAATTTGTTAGTACCACATTAGTAAGACATATGGGCTTTCTCTGCGTGCATCAGGCATTTTAACTCCTCCGTAAAACGATTACAGTTTTAGAATTTGCGGTGACTACGTAATACAAAGAAACTAAGCTGTCTTTATTCAATCCCTGTGTAAGAGTGTATTATCAGAAGTTTAAAACTGAAAAGATAACAAAAGTTAAATTGATTATGATCTTATAGTCACTGTGACAGAACGGCCACAACGCATACGAAAAAATGTCTTAATATTATTGACCAGTAATAAGAGTAATTTAATGACAGAATCAATAATTATTAAGAGGAGTGAGTTTTGAGGATGGCATCTAAAATTGCCTAAAGAGGCTCAGCTTTCATTGCAGAAAGCATATGGAGCAATGCACTAATAGTTTATTACCAAATAACCAGGAAACTGAAAAATATAATTATAACATACATCTCTTGGCTAGGAGGTGAGCGTATTGAGGGGATGAGAGGAAAGGCAAACTCAAGCTTGCTAAACGAATAATGGTGCGAGGCCAAAAACTTTACAATGTCTAAAATACAATAATTTCTACATAAAACAGGAAAGTATATTATAACATGTAAAATATCTTCATTATATGACATGTTTCACATGTTACTTTCCCCCATAATATGAATTCAATTTAGTTTTATTTGTGTTGTTATGGACCAAACAAACCAGTCTGTCTAATATTTAAGAATGACTTTGGTGCTCCTTGTGTTATTTTTACTAGGATTCACTTTATATTATCTGCCCAATTCGTTGCCTCTCGCTTTTACGTGCAGGGGTACAAACGTTGCTACACGTTATTCCCATTTTTCTGTGCAGCCTATCGGAAAACGCGTTTCTATTTGATTAGCTCAGAATTCGTGTAAGCAGAAGTATATTGAAGAGCAGCATTTTGTAAAAATTTTTTCCAGACGTATACATAGTTCAAAATATCTTCTTCTATTACGTTCATCGATATATATTTGTTGAAGGTCTCCAACGTAAATACATCAACGAAATCATTAAATCGCCAGGAATACTGCTCAATTCCTATATCCCGTATTTCATCACAGTCGATTTATATAAAACATCAATTTCTTTGTTATTTAGTTATAAAGTACAATGTATTACCACAATTTATTTTAACATTGTTAGAGTATTATTTGTTAGAGTATTTAAAATTGAATATAATTTTATAATGAAATTGTACACAAGTGACGATATAGTAGTTACTTCTTTCTCTATAATTCCATTATAATTTCACATTCTTTTATCTTTACATGCAAATGAACGATTAAAAGACCTGGTCTGAAAGTTAAACGTTTCGTCGATTTTCGTTATTACATGTTTAGCGTTGATTATTAAGATCTTAATAGTCACATATTAATACTTTTTGTTTGTTGTGAAGTAAATTTCGCAAATGTGGCCTCAACCGACTTTTCACTTGATAGGTCCTTTTCAAATGAAGAATTTCCTAACAACTACATAACAGCTACCAGATTATGATTGTTTTTAAAAGTAGCTGGCAGTATACTATCGTAATCTAAAAAAGGTAAATTTTGTGTTTATGAAAATACAACAGATATTTTAGATTGTTAAAGTTAATAAGCAAGTAAACAATAAAACATTACACGTACAACAGGAAAAATTGTCTTTTATCACTGCCGAGGTATATTATAATGTTTCCCTTAGTTTTTCAAATCTCTATTAATGTTATTTTATCCTTTAATAAAATAAGGCAGGCTATAACAGAATTAAGTTACGGCTTTGAAAATTACCTCTTGCTATTGAAAGGTACGTTTTGGCCTCTGGGTGGAAACAAGATAACAGTAATAACACAGATACGAAATTCAATATATCTCCTAAAAACATTATTACACTACACAAACATGTTTTATTGTTTTTCATGATACTTAGAGAGGAAAAAAAATAATGAACTGACTATTGAATTAATCTATAAAGTACTGATGTTACAGAATGTACTAAAAAATAATAAAAACCTTATAAATATTCATAAAAAGGTATGAAGAGTTGAAAACAAATAGACATTGCTCTATTAGCATAATATATTATAAACACTCACTATTATATAACATAGTATGCAATGAAAGAATTAAAATGATCGATTTTCCATTAGTTTCAATCAAAAAAAGTTCTTTTTGTATTATGTAAACTATAATGTCTTTACTGATGTAATTTGTATTAGTCTTTTTTAAACAATTTTTATAAGTGTCTTTAAAGTAAAATATATTCATTTGCTGTGCTGTCGACTGCAGATCCTTCAGACGATGGGTTACTATTGTCTGGATGAATACGTGGGTCAATTAACTCTGTTCGAGCTCATGCTCGCTTCCGAGCGTTGCTGTTCCCGGTACTGTTATCGCTACTGGTGTGTTTGGCTGATACCTTTCCAGTTAAGTTAAGGTGTCTATCTAAGTCTAAACGGACTATCTTTCACTACGCGGATAGCACACAATTATAATAATTTTTACAATAATTCTACGGGATTTTATAACTTAAGTTCCTTACAACTGGCAGACCGAACGTCATGTATCAGTGCTGCGTTTAATCGTTATCGATTCCGAAGGGACCGACCTATCGGTTCATAGTATTTTTTCGTAATCTGAATTTCCTGTAATATGATTGAATCTTCGGTAAATGCAAATATAAATGTAATTAGATAGAGCCCGATCAGGGTAACAAAAAATTTCCCTTAACAAATTACATTCCGTTTATAACAGATAGGATTAATAATAGGTTAAAAAAGCAAGGTCCTAACATGGTATCATTAAACAAACGTAATCTGATTTCATTACTAGTAGTCAATAATGAAAAAGCAAATGTAGGCCTACTAGAAAAATATAGTTTGAGAAATACACTGTGCAGAATGCGATGCGATGCAGAATGTGACCGTGGTCTGAAACATCGCATTTATGAACATAAGAAAGCCATTTAAATAATACAGCCAATACAGGTTTCAGAGATCATTGCTTACAACAAAATCACTTCATAGATTAAAAAACATAACTCTACTGCACAACATACAAAAAGGTAAAAAAATAGATTTATTAGAAATTGTATAAAATAGAAAAGCAATCAAAAGTTACAAAATGTTAACAAACAAACAAACTGAATTTTGTGTACCCCCTTTATTAAAAACTGTTATTTAGTTTAGTTAATTTTTAGAATTTTCCTTACTCTTATACTTAGTTTTTACAGACATTTGACCTTTCCTTCTACACACCCTTAACATACGTTCGCCACCCTCACGTTCTTTGATTAGTTGTTTCTATGATCTCTGTGAGAATGGCTTAATAGACTGAAACAATTGTCACAGGTAAATAATAAACAGTGAAACTTACCAAGTTTTTGTATGTTTTTAAAGCCTTTTCAAATTATTTCTAAAAGGCTTTCTAAAAGGATAACTATGATACCGTCTAAGTAAACATGGTAAGATGTTCACGCCAGGCCTTGGAAGACCTCATTCATTAGCCTTTTAAACTTTGATGGTGTATTACAGAGTCAAAATGGCATGACTTTAAACTGGAAGAGGCCTTTTGGGGTCGAGAAGGCTGTTTTTCCTTTATCTTCTTGATGAAGACCCATTTCCCATTATCTGCTCCTCAGGTTCAATGTAGACTACCACTAAGCTCCAGACAGCTTGCTGATTGCCTTGTCGACACGAGGTGGCGGAAAGCAGTCTTTCTTTGTCACGTTGTTCAGTGAAAATGCAAATCTAGTGTCCTTGTTCACTACCAGTACTAGAGGGAAATACCTAGCACTTGACGAAGGCCCCATAATTTTCACTTTCAACATGTCCTGTACTAGCCTACACATTTCCTCCTGCTTAGCTAACAGAGGTCTTCGAGAAAGTTGCGGTGTCCGTATTGTATCCCTGTATTAATATGGTGTTGAAAAAGATAGGTTCTTCTCACTGACTGGCCCTGAACCGCAATAGCATTTTCAAAGTCACGTAATAACCGTCGGAATTTTCCAACGCCAGCCATTGAGAGATCGTTGTTATATCTATTTAATAGATCCTTAATTTCCTCTGGCATTTTTGAGTTATCTAAACCTCTCAGGACTTTGTTGCGTATTTCCGGCTACTCAAGCCACAGAAGAATTTTATCCAGGTGTGTACTGCTTTGTGAAATCACAGCCTTGTTCACATAATTTGCCACTGTAATAAGAACATTTTTGTTTGCGTCTAGTTTTACTAAACTTCTGGGAATTAGTATGATCGATGTGTTGACGGCCAGGGGTTAGAATATAGAGCACTGGTTCCTGGTAGTATCTACCTCGGGTTTAACCAAAATGATTTCTTCGGAGTTTGGAGGAGTAAGTATGCCACTTGATTTTTCGCGTCCACTGATTTTTTCTCACATATTTGTTGTAGAGGGCATTGCTTATTATTTCCCGACTCTCAAGATAGGCTAGTTTATCGATACATGTTTCTAACACTTGAAGACTCTCCAGTACGCTGTCGTCTCCAATACACATCGCCTAGCTGCTGATCTCCGTACCGTATTTCTAGACCCTTTATTAATTCTTGTACGTGTTCTGGTTGTCATATAGCACTTTCTGTAGTATTTCTGCGGACGGTCCTGTTAAAGCAAGAAGGCGTGAATAGCTTTGTCTATCTCCCTCCAGCTATATGTGTATGCCGCGGTTTCAAATTGACGAGGACGCGTAGCCCAGTAGTGCTTCCATCAAATGTTGGTTTCTCGACAGAAACTAGCCCTAATATACGCAGGGCTACTACTTTTTCTGTTATCGTATTTTCTGCGTCTTTCTCAGTGTTCATCATTGGCACTCTCTGTTTAGCAGTTTACTTTGGAATACAACGATGTAATTTCATAAATTCTTCAACTTCAGTTTATATTTGTACTGTTATATTGAGTCTTCTATTCCCTACAATTTTTCTAACATTTTTTCTTCTATATTAATCAAATTTTTCTGCTTTAAGTAATCTTATCTCCTGCCCATTCAGATCTCCTCATTTTTCATCCAAGTAGGTGACTCAACTCAGCAGTAGTATTATCTTGTACCCTTTTTTAATATTTTCAAAAAGAGCTTACGTTTTCTTTTTCATCGTTCTTATGATTTTAAAATAAGTTTTTTCTCTCTTCCTTGGGTTTCTAACGAGAGTACTTTCTGACGTTCCTCCGCTGATATCGTCATACCTCCATTTTACGTACTGTCTTTTCCTGCCTTTTCTGCTTCCCGCTTGCGTTTTGTATTTTGTCGTTCCAACGCTTTCAGTAGCAACGCTTAGGAAACCATCATCTAAATAGTATCTACTTTTGTAAATAAATTACTGCGCACGGTAAACTGTCCTAGGAAGTGGTCTTTGTTTCAGTACGACTGCTAAGTGTCCTACCCCCCTATTATGACACTAATTTACGACTAATAGTAGATGCTTATTACTGATCAGCACACAGTAATGTAACAAACAATAAATGTCATCTCATTAATATTGACACAGTGAGTTACACACAACAATAAACGAAGGACAAGAAAAGAAAAGGAAACAGAAATATTTTACACTATTTAGCTCGCACACAAAACTTTAATTTGTCAGGGTGCTCGGTATAATAACGCAATATTCCGTATAACAATAACGCTTGGCAAATGTCGCAACATATTTACCTCTTGAGTGAATACACGGACTCCTTCACGGGTGTGATCATTGTAGATCTCGTCCATGTCCATCAAAGGCCCAAACTTTTGCTGTTTAGTTAAAGTGCCTGTTTTTCAAGCTACATGGTAACAGAAACAACCAATATAGAATCAAAATTGTTTTAAGAAGTTCCTTAACAACTTGGTAATTATTAATAGGATTTACAAAAAAATATGTTCTTGTGTAATAAGGTACAGCGGTCTACATATTAAAACATTTAAAAGTGTGAGTGTGGTATGTACCACTTTCCTTTTATTTAATATTAAGATTTTTTATTTTTGACGTTTTTATGTTATGAGATATATTTTGAACCTTTAGGAAAAGAAAAGTGTATTTTCATTACACTCCATTTATACAAACCACCACATGACTTTTAGCTTTTATGTGACTGCCTCTAAGCGATTTCACGTGATTAGTAAATAATATCTGCCATAAAAATCCTTCAAATGTAACTAATTGTATGTTACCAATATGATTAAAAAATATCCTTTCATTTCTCTCCATATCTAGCAAAGTGTATTTAACATTTTAGACACTAGAAAGGCTGCCTGGGTCATGATAAATCCCAAGTAACAGAACTGACGAGTAACCTGAGGATTACGCGCAATCCGATTGTAAACGTAACAGTTTCCAGTACAATCGTAATCCTACGTTGATGGTAACATAGAAACCTACGTGTAGGAAAATGTTGTACTTTGTTCTTTTTCTTCTGAACATTATGATTATATATAGTATACATTTTTTGTTAATTTTAAAATAAAAATCTAAATCTAAAATATATGAACAGGATACTACTTGCTTTTGCCAATACATATTATACAGTGCTCAATTAAATTTTTTATTTGTATATATATATATATATATATATATATAGGTCTCTTCAGATATTTCGTTTCGTTTCCGTTTATTTACGTTTCATCACTGTAATTATAATTACATTAAAATTAACTCAGACCATTAGTGCTGACACATTTGTTTTATAACACTTTATATTTATATATCATCTGTGTTAGCTTTGAACGTAACTGCTATTTGGAGTTTATAGGTTGCTTATAAATAACGAAAATGTCGATAATAATAATCGATTTCCAATAGTATGTAACTAATGCTCTGTAGAGTGAAATAAAATAAAATCAAATTTATCTTAAATACAATTTATATGACGGTGGTACGGTCATGCAATTAAAGCATGGTCGCTCCACTTTCAGAGTGAAGCTTTATATGCATGACAGAATCTTAGACACATGACCACACTTGGGATATGTGGCTGGGGACTATATTCTCAACGGTAGTTAAAACAACACATTCATATTATTACTATTACATTATTATTATTTATTATTACTAGGGCAATAAGAATAATCCTGTTACCAACGCTGGACTTGAGGTACGATTACATTCCTCCCAGGTGGAGCGACATGCTTAGGGCTCTAGAACACTCCTTAGGAATCCTACTGTTATCTCCTTCGGGTAATAGAATGATACCTCAGTGATACTGTGGTGCTATTTGACACTTGATCGACCTCGTATGGAGAACAGTACCGCAGTTGGTTTCCCAACGTTCAATTTTTTGTTCTAACACCTGGAACGTATCCTACGACGTAATCTTAGGGATGGTGATGCCACCAGACACTTTCTTCGTAGGCTATGAGGATTACAATATATTGCGGCACGAATTACTGAGTATGCACAAAGAAGCCTGAATAAGGTTATGCGGTAATTGGCTTGAACAACATTTCCTGAATCAGCAAAATTTCAAGTAAACTTGAACATTAGGAAGTAAAATTTTGTCAAAATAGGAACGAATGCATTGTGACACATGGGTTAATAACTTGAAAGAAAAGAATTTGTTAATTTAGAAAAAGTATTAAAGTCTAAACTAATTTTTTGCCTTAACCAATGGATTTTTTTAAAACATGCTTCTTGAGATCCTATGTAATCGTAGGCGTATACGTAAAAAAACAGAATATTGAGTAAAGATATTATCATGCTTAAAGTACATGTCTACCAGTCGACAGAGTAAGGTAGTATTCATAAACGATATATTAGTCCAAAAATATTTCACTTCAGTTTTCTTATATCACCTGCAGATATTGAATTTTCCATTGTTATTGTTCCCTTACAGTTATGTATTAAATGTACCAATAAAGGAGAAAACAAAAACTGTATACTTTTGTTATATTTCTCACGTCAAATTGTAGTTATAAAACAAATTGTAGAAGTATATTGACATTATTATTTTCTATATTATTATTTTTACAACAAAATATAATTTTTGTAGACACTTTGAATTGACATGTAAAAATAGTGAAAATATAAACCGAAAGAAAATGTTAAAATATTTTTTAGGCGTACTTATTGCTTCTATTAAAATCATACGTTCGATTCAATGAATAGAGGAATAAAACATTTCTGTTCATTTTAATATAGTGACCAATTAAGTTCAAATAATTTTGTGTAAATACTACAACCACACGCAGACATACAGACCAGACTCGCAGTAAATGCTAGAACACCTTGCCCTTACTACAACACACACACACACACACACACACACACACACACACACACACACACACACACACACACACACACACACACACACACACACACACACACACACACACACACACACACACACACACACACACACACACACACACACACACAGTTGATAAAAACCTAAAGCACAAGTTGCCTGGACGCTGGTTCAGTACATTTTTTAGTTATCATTTGGAGTCCTTGTTCAAGCCAAAAATAAGAGCGTACTTGTCTAAGAAGGAGTGGTCCAGAACGCTCCACTTACAGCTCATTTTTTATTACATCGTATAATTTTAAAGTTACTTACTGGATGTCTGAAATTGTCTTACAGTAAATTCCAACTTCTGCATTTCCCATTTTAGGAAGGCATGACGATATTGTGATTTTATAGGTTGGTTATAAATAACGAAAATGTCGTTAATAATAATCGATTTCCAATAGTATGTAACTAATGCTTTGTAGAGTGAAATAAAATAAATTCAAATTTATCGTAAATACAATTTATATGACGGTGGTACGGTCATGCAATTAAAGCATGGTCGCTCCACTTTCAGAGTGAAGCTTTATATGCATGACAGAATCTTAGACACATGACCACACTTGGGATATGTGGCTGGGGACTATATTCTCAACGGTAGTTAAAACAACACATTCATATTATTACTATTAAATTATTATTATTTATTATTACCAGGGCAATAAGAATAATCCTGTTAGCAACGCTGGACTTGAGGTACGATTACATTCCTCCCAGGTGGAGCGACATGCTTAGGGCTCTAGAACACTCCTTAGGAATCCTACTGTTATATCCTTCGGGTAATAGAATGATACCTCAGTGATACCGTGGTACTATTTGACACTTGATCGACCTCGTATGGAGAACAGTACCGCAGTGGTTTCCCAGCGTTCAATTTTTTGTTCTAACACGTGGAATGTATCCTACGACGTAATCTTAGGGATGGTGATGCCACCAGACACTTTCTTCGTAGGCTATGAGGATTACAATATATTGCGGCACGAATTACTGAGTATGCACAAAGAAGCCTGAATAAGGTTATGCGGTAATTGGCTTGAACAACATTTCCTGAATCAGCAAAATTTCAAGTAAACTTGAACATTAGGAAGTAAAATTTTGTCAAAATAGGAACGAATGCATTGTGACATATGGGTTAATAACTTGAAAGAAAAGAATTTGTTGATTTAGAAAAAGTATTAAAGTCTAAACTAATTTTTTGCCTTAACCAATGGATTTTTTTAAAACATGCTTCTTGAGATGCTATCTAATCGTACAAAAACACAAAAACAGATTAAAACAGATTATTGAGTAAAGATATTATCATGCATAAAAGTACATGTCTACCAGTCGACAGAGTAAGGTAGTATTCATAAACGATATATTAGTCCAAAAATATTTCACTTCATTTTTCTTATATCACCTGCAGATATTGAATTTTCCATTGTTATTGTTCCCTTACAGTTATGTACTAAATGTAGCAATAAAGGAGAAAATAAAAACTGTATACTTTTGTTATATTTCTCACGTCAAATTGTAGTTATAAAACAAATTGTAGAAGTATATTGACATTATTATTTACTATATTATTATTTTTACAACAAAATATAATTTTTGTAGACACTTTGATTTGACATGTAAAAATAGTGAAAATATAAACCGAAAGAAAATGTTAAAATATATTTTAGGCGTACTTATTGCTTCTATTAAAATCATACGTTCGATTCAATGAATAGAGGAATAAAACATTTCTGTTCATTTTAATATAGTGACCAATTAAGTTCAAATAATTTTGTGTAAATACTACAACCACACGCAGACATTCAGACCAGACTCGCAGTAAATGCTAGAACACCTTGCCCTTACTACAACACACACACACACACACAGTCACACACACACAGTCACACACACACACACACACACACACACACACACACACACAGAGTCACGCACACATACACACACACTCCACACAGTTGATAAAAACCTAAAGCACAAGTTGCCTGGACGCTGGTTCAGTACATTTTTTAGTTATCATTTGGAGTCCTTGTTCAAGCCAAAAATAAGAGCGTACTTGTCTAAGAAGGAGTGGTCCAGAACGCTCCACTTACAGCTCATTTTTTATTACATCGTATAATTTTAAAGTTACTTACTGGATGTCTGAAATTGTCTTACAGTAAATTCCAACTTCTGCATTTCCCATTTTAGGAAGGCATGACAATATTGTGATTTTATAGGTTGCTTATAAATAACGAAAATGTCGTTAATAATAATCGATTTCCAATAGTATGTAACTAATGCTTTGTAGAGTGAAATAAAATAAATTCATATTTATCGTAAATACAATTTATATGACGGTGGTACGGTCATGCAATTAAAGCATGGTCGCTCCACTTTCAGAGTGAAGCTTTATATGCATGACAGAATCTTAGACACATGACCACACTTGGGATATGTGGCTGGGGACTATATTCTCAACGGTAGTTAAAACAACACATTCATATTATTACTATTAAATTATTATTATTTATTATTACCAGGGCAATAAGAATAATCCTGTTAGCAACGCTGGACTTGAGGTACGATTACATTCCTCCCAGGTGGAGCGACATGCTTAGAGCTCTAGAACACTCCTTAGGAATCCTACTGTTATCTCTTTCGGGTAATAGAATGATACCTCAGTGATACCGTGGTACTATTTGACACTTGATCGACCTCGTATGGAGAAGAGTACCGCAGTGGTTTCCCAGCGTTCAATTTTTTGTTCTAACACGTGGAATGTATCCTACGACGTAATCTTAGGGATGGTGATGCCACCAGACACTTTCTTCGTAGGCTATGAGGATTACAATATATTGCGGCACGAATTACTGAGTATGCACAAAGAAGCCTGAATAAGGTTATGCGGTAATTGGCTTGAACAACATTTCCTGAATCAGCAAAATTTCAAGTAAACTTGAACATTAGGAAGTAAAATTTTGTCAAAATAGGAACGAATGCATTGTGACACATGGGTTAATAACTTGAAAGAAAAGAATTTGTTGATTTAGAAAAAGTATTAAAGTCTAAACTAATTTTTTTCCTTAACCAATGGATTTTTTTAAAACATGCTTCTTGAGATGCTATCTAATCGTACAAAAACACAAAAACAGATTAAAACAGATTATTGAGTAAAGATATTATCATGCTTAAAGTACATGTCTACCAGTCGACAGAGTAAGGTAGTATTCATAAACGATATATTAGTCCAAAAATATTTCACTTCAGTTTTCTTATATCACCTGCAGATATTGAATTTTCCATTGTTATTGTTCCCTTACAGTTATGTATTAAATGTACCAATAAAGGAGGAAACAAAAACTGTATACTTTTGTTATATTTCTCACGTCAAATTGTAGTTATAAAACAAATTGTAGAAGTATATTGACATTATTATTTTCTAT
Organism: Magicicada septendecula; assembly: GCA_034769895.1. Lineage (NCBI taxonomy): Eukaryota > Metazoa > Arthropoda > Insecta > Hemiptera > Cicadidae > Magicicada > Magicicada septendecula. The sequence goes on from CM068371.1 coordinate 289,919,993, forward strand.
ATTATTATTTTTACAACAAAATATAATTTTTGTAGACACTTTGAATTGACATGTAAAAATAGTGAAAATATAAACCGAAAGAAAATGTTAAAATATTTTTTAGGCGTACTTATTGCTTCTATTAAAATCATACGTTCGATTCAATGAATAGAGGAATAAAACATTTCTGTTCATTTTAATATAGTGACCAATTAAGTTCAAATAATTTTGTGTAAATACTACAACCACACGCAGACATACAGACCAGACTCGCAGTAAATGCTAGAACACCTTGCCCTTACTACAACACACGCACACACACACACAGTCACACACACACAGTCACACACACACACACGCACTCCACACAGTTGATAGAAACCTAAAGCACAAGTTGCCTGGACGCTGGTTCAGTACATTTTTTAGTTATCATTTGGAGTCCTTGTTCAAGCCAAAAATAAGAGCGTATTTGTCTAAGAAGGAGTGGTCCAGAACGCTCCACTTACAGCTCATTTTTTATTACATCGTATAATTTTAAAGTTACTTACTGGATGTCTGAAATTGTCTTACAGTAAATTCCAACTTCTGCATTTCCCATTTTAGGAAGGAATGACGATATTGTACAGCTGATTTATCAATTTAAATTGTAAACAAGACGAGTTCGGGTACTTGTGTGTTCTCTGTTAACATGACATATTTGCCTACGTGAAAATCGTATGAACTGGAAGCCTTACCTGGTAGAATGTGTCTTTAAAAGCTTAGTTAAATGCCACTTCTTCAGTATTTATCAGTTTTCCCCGGGTAAGTGATAAGACTTGTATTCTCCCGCTTTATTCTTATCTTCGTGAATTTGAAATTCAAATTGCTTCCATCGTTTATATTTCTCGCTTTAAGGAATCCCCTTTTATTTCGTACTAAAGCTCGCGGGCGCATATACGCTCAAATACACATACACATATACACGCTCTTGAGTCGTAGCGCATTGAAAGCCATTTTGTTTTAAATGTAAAACTGTGTTTACTGCGCTGCGATTCTGTGCCTTGTATATAGTTCTTTTTACTTTCTTCAGTTTTTGTTTTAGGAACACCTACCACTAAACATTAATATAATATGTAATTATTTATTATGTTAAGTTAAATTAATGTAATTTGTAATTCTAATTGATGTAATAAAAATTGAATTAATGAGTAACGTAATTAAAGTGTGAATTATTCAGACGGACATTTTAAGCTATAGTATAGAATCTTTAAAGTAAAAAAACAATATTTTGTGTGCTATAAAGACTTACTCAAGGCGAGAAACAAAATATCACAATCATAATACGTACAATTTTATAAGGTTTGGTAAGGAAGGAAGCTCTCTGATCCGATTGATTGTTATCACTGCTCTATAAAGTTTTAAATCAAAGACTTCAACGTTGTTTGATTCTGGATTTGAGTTTTATTGCTCCCTTTAATTTAGTTAATTCCGTTTTTTTAATTAGCTGCATAATTATCTTGTTTGGAGGAAAATGAAGTAAATATAGACTGCATATCTTTGTCCAGTATTACTTTCTTCCAATGTTAAACAGATATACTTAAAAACTTAATAGGTTTTGTGTTACTTAAGTAGTACAACATTGCAAAGTAGTAAGAAAAGCATTTGTTTAAAAATATTAATGAGTATCGTTCAAACAAATTTACGTAATTAGTTACAAAAAGTGTATATACCTACTTTATAATAAATGATTATAACATCAACAATATATCAGCACAGAACAATTAAAACTAGCTCAATTTACTATAACTGAAACGATTTTGTAATGGATCTTATTAGTTTAGAAAGCGGAAATATATTTGCTAAAACATACGTTTGCTGTTGACGTTACAGCCATAATCGACGACATTTTATCATTACAAAATATTTAAATAATCAAAAATATATATTGCTTATTATTGTTGTCCTCAGAAATATATGTTTTCTTTTAACTGTTATTTGTAAAGGTGATTTTTTATTACTGGAATTCTTGTTCATTAGGCGACATTTGTTCCTCCCCATTTGAACAGAAACGGCTTTCTGTTTACCGATTGCAAAGCATTGCAACCTTAGTAATGCCTTTTCACCAATCCTCCGTCTCCGACTTCTATGATAAGCTTTAACTTCCTTTCGGCCATCCGGATTATGTAACCAAACCACTGGATTGGTCTTCCCTCTACTATGTCAATAACTTGCTCCTGATGGAACAGAATTTTTATGGTCATATTGCCAATTTGTTGTCTCCTTCTATTCCCAGGTGCTAATCTGACCTCACTAAACGCAAACGAGTCTCTTCGTAAAACCTAATGTAATACACATAATCACTGAGTCTTATGTATCGTATTTTGTCTTAATGTTATCGCATTTCATAGAGATGGTATTTCATGCAGAAGTGCCCAAAGCAATTTCCGCGACTGTTTCTTAGGCGTGTAATCAGTGTAAATTAGATGAATTGAATAATCGGCGTAAAAATTCAGTAAATTAGATGATGCATTACATGTAGAAAATTAACAAAAGTTCAGGAGTAATTTTACTGTGAACAAGGAATTATATTAGACTCGTCACCTAGTATGATTGAACGCACTTTCAGTGTAATGAAAGCAGAACTTACACAGCATTATTAGTTTATATTTACATAGTATAACAATACATATATTTGCATATTTGCCCAGGGCGGTATGTTTGTAAATTTTTAGCATACAAAATATATGATGAACAGTTTTTAACAATATTATGCAAGCTAAAAATTGTCAGAAAGCGTACACCTGCCCCGCGAGTAAATACAGCGCATGTGTGTGTTTGTGTGTGTGTGAACGCAAGCTACGAAAGGCAAAAGTCTACGATGGGGTGATGCGTACGAATTATTGTTTTGTCTGTAATCAGGTTTTAACCGGATAAAAATTAATTAATTAATACGTTTTAAACCTGTGAACAAAGACTTACCCCAATTATAAAAACACCATTACATTAAGGAATTTTTAACGGATATGGTGAGGTAGGATTTTTTTAGAAATGTGCAATAATAAAGACGCTAGGTAATTTAATGTTAATTACTAGTGTAATTAAATAGAATTAATTACATGTTACATGTGAGTGACCAGAAAAAAATTACGTAAACGATGATATCGCTCGTGCTACGAGTATGTTTACGAAATCGCGAAAATGAACTAAAAAGTGATTTGTAATTGAAAAGACGCTTTGCACGAAGTGACAATATCTAACAGGTCGAAAACAGTCCTGGATTTGTCAGATTGCCGTCCAGTATAAATACCACCGGCAATTTTGGGGCGCTCAGAGACTCAACATATCTTCACACAACGTCATGCTGCTGGTCTGCCGACCGATCGAACATTTTTACCACACACACCAAGACTTATGGAGGAACTCTGGACCATCACAAACAACAAACCGTAGAGACAGAGGACACAGCATCAACATAATCATCATCATCAAATTTTCGGGATTCAGCATACACACACACACACACACGCACGCGCGCGCGCGCGCGCGCAACTGTAACGTCGACAGTACGCAGGTGATGAATAAAGAATTATATAGTTGTTTTTTCAAAAAAGAAACTTATATATGAACAGTAAAGACTGAAAGTTGTAAATATAATCTCTGTACATAAATTTTAATGGTAGTTAAATAAAATAATGTAATTTAACAAAAAATTTAAAAAATACTAATCTTCTGTTATATGTTAAAATTTGGGTGTGTCAGTAGAAATAAATAATAGGTTGGATGTAAATGTTATATTTTTTTATTGTTTATAGTAACAATTAGTTTTATTCTTGATATTTAATATTACTTTTGTTTGTAAATGAGTTGCTATTTTATTTAAAATTTGAGTCAAAGTCAAACAGACTGAAATAAAAGTGTTTAGATAATTTGTTTAACATATCTGTTTAGCTAGTAAGATTATGTGGTTGTTTATTTTTATATGTCATGAACAGCATAGAATGTTATATTGTATTTTTTGTAAACTTATAAAAGACAATATTTTTTTATTTTTATAATTCGAAATTTTATTATTTGCATATTTTCGATTAATATTAGTAAATCATAGAATGATTGCTTTGAAACGGTTTTAATTAATTATTTCATGTCATCCCAATCTCACTCTTTTTTGAAAATTATTTTATTATTGTGCAACTACATATACTTGACGCAACGAGAATATAAAAAAAAATCCTGCGATCTGGCCGGTGTAATACACTTCATAGTTGCGTTGAGTACATGGTAATGTATTTGTGTAAATGTTTTAAAATACTTGTAACGTTGCAATATGTAAAAAACATGTATATTATAAATACAATTTTGTGTTTGTAATTTGGTCTAACTTGTAAAATTTAATTTGATAACTATTAAATACTATAAGTAGTGGGTAGACGATAATATCGTGTTCCAAAATCTTGCTAACTTTATGTAAATATTCCATTACAGGGTTTATCAAATACTCAATTGTAAATAGTATTACACATTCAGAGAAAGGGATTTTCTTATTTAATATTAACTGATATAGCATAGGTTTGGATTAGCTATAGGTCTATAGGCTGTTTGGTTTTTCTAAGATAACAGTGTCTTTATTGCACAAACTAAACGTCAAAAGGTTACCGTACATTCGCCTTATAGGGCCTGGTTTAATTAAAGTTTTAATATGTTTATTTAAGGGCTTTGAAAGACGAATTGTATTGCATAAATTGTATAAATGGAATGGACTTTTTGAACACTATAATGTATATTTTTAATCTATAGCTGTAATATTATTGTCCATTATTGCTTTTACAAATCTTTCAAGAGAAAACTTTTAAAACTTCTGTTGTGTGGAAGACTTTCTTGATTTCAAGTAACTACTTTAAGGAACAAAATTCGTTATTGTTTAATATAAAATAGATTATAAATTATGAAATAAGGCATTTTTACTAAGTTTTAAACACTTTAGCATGATCACTCATTTTCGTATTCCTAATAAATATTAACAAATACTATATTCTACACATCGTCATTAGAAAACAATACGTATCGCCAGTAGGCTGTTACAGTAGCAATGGAAACGTCTTTCAAGTGAAAAATTTTCACATTCCGAAACTAATTTAGATAAACAAATCTAGTATTTATGTAAATAAATATGTAGTAGTAATATGCATATGAAAAGTATTTGTCTATACCTTATCAAAAGTAATGTGCTTAGGGATTATCAGTGAATAATATCTCAACTGTTTTGATTTTAAGTTTGCTACTAGAAAATTGTTATAAAAGATGTAATAAATAAAATGAATCTAATGAATCACAAAGAATAATAATTTATTTGTTTACACATGTGTGTGTGTGTGTGTGTGTGTGTGTGGGAGAGGGGGTTGTGGATAATCCATCATAACATGAGCGTAAATGCCCAGGGAATGTGTTTACAAAAAACGCCCATAAATTGTGTGTAGACCTATGTTTAGTTGCTTCCTCTCAATAACATTTCTAAACACATTTTTCAATTACAGGTCAGTATTATTTTCTCCGTACTGCTTACAACAGTCTCTGTGCTGTAAGTAGGTCTACCTTAACATTAAATACTTCAACTTAAACCTCTACCAGAGTAAATTAATTATTAGTGTTTCCAAGTGGTGTGTATTTTCTGCGTCATATTTAAAATTAGTTTGTCTGCAGGTAAACTAGAAACTAGCGGATTGGATAAATCAATTTCTTTTAAAGCAAACAGTTAAAATCAATCTAATGAATTAGTGATTATGCATAATTTATAGTTTTTATTCATCGTATTTGTAAAGTTGTGATGTTGAATTATTTATTCGTGAACGAATGCTGTAAGTAAAAAAACTATAACGTTTGATAATTGAACAATTTGTAGCACTAATCGTTTTATATTGTTTAATTTAATTAATTTTGGCTTTTATCAGATTTTTCCCAATCTCATGTGAGAAATTTTGTATGGCCTAACATGTTTCTACTGTAAACTATTTTCAGACATATGTAAAGCATATCTTTACACTGGAGCACACACACTTACAGGCATATAATTACACTTACTTAATACTACCACATTCCAAAACTTACTTCGCATGGCACTTTCAAGAACATGGTGTATCATTTTCATTAGTGCGATTTTATTAGTACGTGGAAAGGCCATAACATGTCCTCGTAAACGAAAACTAAACGCAAATTAACTTCATCTTAAGTGGTTTAACTTCATCTTAGGTTAAAGCAAACGGAATTCTTTTAAGGTGATTATGAAAAATTTGCATCATGAAAGTGACTAAGGCTAGTAATGTTTTCTCACATTGTTTTCATTACATTGTTTTCACACAATGTAATACATTTTTTCCCATTTCCCATTTATATTTTAAAAACTCGGTAACTTTGTTAATTTATAAGTAATTAAGAAACATAATAAAGATTATGTGGCTACTCCACGAAAATGCTATATCAAAAGCAACGCAACTTCTTGGAGAATGAATTTTTATATTAATATATACACAGACACAGAAAACACCCACATACAAACAAAACATAATTATTACAAGTATAATCCATTAAGTTTAAAACAACAAAAAGAAATCTACGTTGTCTTTTATTCAATTTATATACACTACTGAGTAATTTTGATGTGCTGAACGTTAGATTTTAGCTTTCCCTTGTCTTAAAATATCATTGTACAAATGAGTAACGAAAAGGTTAATTTTTTTGTTGCTATAAGTATAGCAGAATGTCATTACAGTATATTATGTGGCACTGTGTAATGCAGTAAGTCCTTATCGGAAATCAATTATACTTATTAGTACGTGTACTTGCTAGTTATTTCAGGATACATACAAGAGAAGTGACACATGCTTACCATCCCGTGAGCGGCCAATAGGCTTATCATAAATAATTCTTATTAATAAAGTTTATAACTACGTAGTAGCGTTCCTTATATATTTGATAAAAAACTAAATTATTGTAAGAAATTTACAATAAGTTCTTTTCTTTTATCACCCATATGAGGACCACATGCCAATTTCTATTCTTTATTCCTTGTTCACTTCTTTTTCTCCAATATTTTTCAACTTTTATAATAGATTATTATAGATATCGATATCGATATAGATGTCGATGTAGATGTGCTGATGTGTTGATACTCAAGTCGAGTACGTGATGTTATTGTTTATAATTATTAGAATGTTATTAATAATAAAATTGAATCAGTGTTCACGTTTAAAGGGTTTTGGTTCAAAAGAGTATTTATCACTTCACTGTGTCAACCTCCCCACTTACCATATGTGGATGTCTTCAATATTCTCAATGGTGACTTCTTATACTGTAAAAACACTGGACATACATACATTGATATTCTTTTTGAACATCACAAAGAATACACATAAACAATAAAAATAAATAAAATGTTCAATTGTAATTCGAATTATATTAGTCATTCAAATACTACCGCCACCTTATGAGAGAACTTGTTCATGAAAAAATTAAACTACTTTATCTATTATATAGAAATCAAAACTCTGGTTTCCACTGGTAAATAAACTGGGGATTTATTCACAATTATTAAAGTCAATAAACTCTTTTAAAAACAATTAATGATATCGGTTTACAAACAATAACAAATTTAAACAAGTCCTGAGATCTCTGTACCTCAAGGCTGGTAACACTGTTGTATGGTACAATGCTTTTGGTGAACGAGGTTAGGTTCATTTTATTCAATTATGTTACCAAATTAGTGAGTTCTTTGAAGATACATGATACCAGATTACAAGATGTGACTTTAATTAACAATATTTAATTATTTATTAGTATTGAAAAAGAACAAAATTTAAAATTATAAAACTCGGTACCATAACCGATATATCGTACTATCGTACGCTATGCAAACGTATATGGCAGTTGTTGGTCAACTCGTGCTCTGAGATTTGCACTGTTAAACATATTATTATTTATTCATTAATTAGTAAAACCATGTACTGGCAAGAGAAAAAAATCTAGAATAAGAAACTCTTGTTATAGCTTTCATTTCAGTAAAATTATTAAAAAACAGAATTGTTTCTTTGTGACAAAATTATATTCATCAGTTCTAGGTTAGTTTACCTAGTATACGTAAGTCATTATTTAGAATAAGTATGTTACTTATTAAATTCTTAATGATATGATCACAAACATTCTATTTCTAAATCATTTGACGTATAATTATCAGTTATTTAAAATATTTGCACAATAGAACAATTATTTGTAAAATCAAAAAGTTTAGTCAAGTAAGCGACTATATACTATATACTGATGAGCGGTATCTATGTTGCTTCCGCCTTTCTGAATTATCCTTTAATTGTGAAATAATTATTTTTTAAATTAATTATTGTGCTACAATTTATTTATTCAGCTCTGATAATTTTTCATCATAGTTTAAACACTCAATCGTTTTGACTAGTGCATTCCAAAACAATATTACTCGTTCATTAACGAAAATTATTATTTTTCATTAATTTCTTTTAAAGTAATTAAAATATAGTACTCCCTGATTTAAAACACAAAACATGACCTTTATTGTACACTGGCCGTGTTATTTCACTGTACACTTAGTTCACTGGACACTTGGTAATATATTGTGGTGTATAGGTTAGCGTATGTTTACTTATTACTGTGTGTGACGCGCACATTTTAAAATTATCTTGCTGACTTCTTGCGTGGACCTTCCGTCGTGAGTGGTACAGAACGAATGAATCTTTCGCCGAAGCGTCTCTTTCTCGTCTGGTCATTTTAAGCTATTTGATTGGTTCAAAAGGTCAAACTCTCAACCCCAAAACACTTTGGTCAAATAAAACTTTTAATTTTTTACAATTTTTCGCGTGGGTTCGAGATTATGAGTGACGTATGCATGGATACTCAAAATGATTGAAAAGTTTATAATTGTCATAACTTTCTTATCTTTTGTCGTATCGTCGGTTGGGTAGTGGCATTAAATCGCGGACACTTGTGGCTTTATTTTAAGTCTAAACAAGCATTAAATCCGTTCATTATTAATTCACTTAGCCATTTCAAAAACTCATATGGTGATTCTTAATATAAATAAGTTTGTTTCACCATATCTCGTTACAATTACACTGTAATACTTACTACTAAACATCTCGAGTCCATTTCTCTTTCATGTTAGTACTTAAAATAGTTATATTTACATTTTAAACAATATCTGTTAATGGCGTCCATAGCGACCATGTTCGATTGTTTATAATTACATGTAACGCTACTATTCCTTATCTTATTACATATGTTTTATATCCTAACACTAATATGTACATTTATTTACATTTGTTTACATTTTATTTTGCTAAAAATGTTATTTTTTATATACTTATAGTATTATCAAAATACCTTCTGTTCTCATTTCTCTATTTTGTCACTTTTTTAATTATTTTATCACACAAGGTATATAATGTTATTAATTAAAATAGTGTACAATTGTTTTACCTTGTTGGTTTAATGTATTTATCAACTTTTCGTTATCTGAAAGCTCTTCAATTCATAGTATAGTGTTCATCTGGTTTTACAAGTGCAGTTAGTTAGTTTATAATATTTCAATTATTAAACAACTACTATTACATTTGAGATGTGTTCTCATAGCAGTATTAGACATTTCTCTAACTACTGGTAACGTTTTTCGCAATCTTTTGATAAGTTTTGATAATGCTTTTTGACTAACTATCTTGTCACATTGGGGTTCTGTTCATTTGGCTTTATGATATCATATTCAATCTGATTCATTTGCTGTGTATTTCAGTACACATGGTATTTATTGGTTTGCATTATTATTCATAACTAGTCTTTGTTTGAAACAATTGTTGATAGTTGCTTGGTTTAACTAATATACATGATTTTATGTTATAGGTTTACCTTCTGTGAGGTTGTGTGTCAGTTGTCTGACAACAATGTGCAACATATTCTTATGCAGTGTTTGACTCAACTATTTCCATTTCATTATGGCATTCTACTACAATGGTTTAGTTATTAAGTTATACACATGTTCACACTATTTGTTGAAACAATAACACAAGTATTCTTAGTCTAATAATATTACATTTCTTGGTGGGTTGCACCTAGTTTTTGGTACATTGATTGTTTTATACCTAACAAACTAGCTTATTTGCTACTGTTTGTTCTGGAAGTCATTTATACTTTGTCCTGTCTTGCTATGGCATTCAGGCACATTTCATTTTAAGGCTTACAAAGCTTTTATTATTAGTCCCTATGAACAATTAATATACTGTTCTGTCTCATATTTCTTTTGGTGGTCTTAATGATTATCTATGTTGTGTTACAATCTTGATTAAACTTGTCACACTAATTGTCTGTGCATTTTAACTAGTTAATCTGGGATTCTTTCACTTATAATGGTTAATCATTTTCCTCTGTTATAAACATTTTCACTGGTATTGTTTGTGGTGTTTATTTGGGGTAAAATGGTTATCATATCACAGGTTGTCACACTTATATTAAGTTTTCACTGTTATTGTTCGTGATCACTCAATGATGCTAAACACTAGTTTCTTTGTAGTTGATTTTCGAATAATCATTACACTTCTTCTGGTCACTATATTAATTTTAGTTCCTTGTATATCGTGTGAATGTTGATGTCTTGTACTGTTCATACATTATTTTCATTCTTGATGGTATGTTTCCTTTCCTCTTCTTCTTCTTTTCTCCTTCTGGTTAGTTGTTGCTCACTATCGGTGTTCTCCTGGGTTATACATTAGTTGTAATAATCAATGTTCCCTTAGTCTTGTCATATTCTTCTTTTTTTTTATTCGTGTTAGTCATTGTCCCATATTATTTTATACTAATAAACAAATTTGTTTGTTTTATCATCATTGTGGTTGTACTTGATTCGTACCCTTTTCATTTTAATAATTATTTTTGTCATTTCCCCTCACTATATGGACCTATTGTCTCCTCTTCATTTTAATCATTATTTTCGTCATTTCCCCTCACTATATTGGACCTATTGTCTCCTCTTCATTTTAATCATTCTTTTCGTCATTTCCCCTCACTATATTGGACCTATTGGGCCTGGATTCTAACATATTATATTGGCTCGTTGTCATTTTCTCTCCTTTTATATACTTGATGATATCTTTATTATCCTTCCTTCTTCTTTGTTGGGTTGTTTCAATAATATTCGTTCGTAGATACACACTTTGTTTATATTCTCCTGTTCCTTCTTTTATGTACGTTGAAATATTTTCATGATCTCCCTTTACTTGACGTAATAGATAGTTATTTTATGTAACTGCCAATTTGGTACGTTACACTTTTCACTGTCTCTTCCTTCTGTTTTCAGTCCACTTTGGACTTGCGTTTTTCTCTCTCCTATCCTTGACTCTTTCCATTTTTAACTCTTTTGCCAGAAAAACTTCTCTATCAATTGCTTCTTCTGCCTTTATATTATTTTTTCTAAATCCTTTTTTACTTCTTTAATCCAACTAGATAGTGTCGTCCATTCTATACAAATGTCCAAAAAGTACTAGTATTCTTTTCATCACTGTTTCTGTCATATATTCTATACTTTGTTATATTTCATCATTACTTCTTAAATTCCAAACTTCTGAAGATTTTCATGGGCCTAATATTTTCCTAATAATTCGTCTTTCCAATATTTCCAGTTTGTCTAAATTATAATTTAATATTAGACATTGACTTGCATTCTGGCCTCACTACTGTAATTTAATGCCTTATTTTCGCATTTTTAGGTATGCACTTTTTATTGTAAATATCTTTAGTTATACCATATGCTTTTTCTATTTCATGAATCCTTTCTTCTATGGCAGATTTTTTTTAAATCATTTTCTTGAAGTTTATTTTAACTAAAAAGTTCATTTTATTTTTTAATTGATATTATTTTAATATAAACAGTTTACAGGTAGGCCTACAAGTCCGTAACAGTAACAAACTGTAATTAACGTGGGTGGTTAGTTTTACAACGGTTGCTCATTTTCCACTCAGTCGTTAGCTATAAACAGCTGACTTGCTGAATTCCATTGCTATCATTTTATTATTTCAACTGTGCCGCATTTATTTATTATAAATTGCATTTTGGTTATTGCGCTAGTCAGTCTAAGCAAGGCGGTGAGTCTGAAATATCAGTAAAAGGAAGGTTGATTAGAAAATTATTCAATAAATGCTGAAGATAAACAAAACTCAGAAACTGCGCTACTCTGTTCACTATGTTTCATCAGAAACGATTGTATAGTACACTACTCTGAATGTTCTTTGACAGAAATGGTAGCAAACTTCACGATTTCATTGCACAAATTAACACTTAATATTAAATTTGTATACCTTTCACACCGTAATTCCTACAATATTCAATGCGTTTTTGAAGCGTCATCAAAAACGATGGAAACTTAAATAATTTTAAATATTCTCTATAATTGCTGTATCTCATAGCATACTGCTGTATACAGAAATAAGTTACATAGAATATGATTACTTCGAAAAATCTTTCCTAAAAATTAGTGTACTAAAAATTTGTAAGTAAAAGACAAATTAAAGACAATGTCTACTTTTGTGTGGCTTTGAAGTATCATTTTTCAACACTGATTCTGCCAAATTTGTAAAGTCTGACCAGATGCGTATATTGTACTTTGAGAGATTAATACGGTCGCTAAAAGTAAAAGTTGTACCCAATTTAAACGATAACTACAGTCATTGTAGTCAATTTTGAGTCACTTTTAAATTTCATTGATCTAAATATTTAATCTGTGGAAGGTGATACGAACGTGTTAAATGTCTAGAAATATTTTTACTTCCATACCTATATTACTAAAAAACACAGTAAATTCAAATGGATTTTACAACGGTTAATTTGGTGTACCTAATGTCAACAGTTGTTTACTTTGTCATTTAGTTGGTATTCCGGATTAAAATATCTCTCAGATATTCGTAGTGAATTCATAGAAGAAACAGTAAAATTAAATTTTGTATGTTGATTAGTTAGATACAATGCACCTTATGAATATTAAAATTTCAATCATAATGGGAATGTGCTGTAAAATTGTGTGCTACAAGGATTTTAATTTAAGGCTACATCAAACAAAAACTCTTCTAGGTTTTTCAGTCACTATTCCTCTACCTGTCTGTTCATCTCTTATTTCTTTATTTTAATTTCCTGCTTTCTCGATCTTCTACGCAAAACGTTTTTACTGCTGAATTATTGATTTCATATTTTGCTACTCGTTCAAAACTCTCAAGACCGTTTCCATTATTATTGTTCTCTTAGTTTTGTGGACGTCTAAATATCGTAGGACAAACAAATCTGAAAGTGCCAAACTGTGACCTAGAACTGTGTTACTCATAGGTATTTCCATTTCTTTGCATGTTTGCTTACAGTTATTGAAACAAAAGGAAAACAAATTTACACAAAGACAAATTTAAATTAGATGAGCGTCAAGCTATATCATTGCCTCAGTCTTTTTAGAAGGGTACAAAGATTCTGGCAGTAACCCTTTTGTTCGTCCTGTGGGCAATTTTGTTCTCAAATGTTTCTTTGATATACTTGGATAATTACTGACTCTGGCTATATTCAAAAGTACAAATGTGTCCTTTGAACTTTTTTTGTGGACTTTTTATGTTAACGAAATAAATGTCTCTTGATTCTATTTTTTCTCACCTTTTATCCTTCACAGTTATAAGATAAGCAAGTTACATACGCATAAAGAACAAGGCGTAAATCCAATTTGATCTTCACTAATGTACTGCCTTATTCATTACCTGCGGAGTCAAACTCATATCATTAACACTGACAGAGACATTCTCAAACATTAAAAAGAAGTTTTTTGAGATTTCAATTAAAATTAAAAATCTATGTAAATTTAAAGTTATAATTCCAGAATTACACAATCAATTCTCTTGCAAGATGTGCCATCGATCGAGAAGTGACTAACAGATATTGGAATTTTGTAAAGCTTATACAGTTTTGTAAGCAACACTCTTATATTTATATTGTTTGCATCATACATTCCTCTATTAAATAGACTCTTATGATATTCCTGTGAAGTTCAAACGGTTCTCAAATCACGTTGTACATTGATTTGAAAAATTATGGTCATTGTTTACTCTATTATGCAGAAAAGCCATTATTAAATTTTGACTTTAGATGTCTCCTCTTATTTTGCAGTAGTAAGGGCTGGTTGATTTGTAAATACAATTAACGACATCACAGTTATTTACAATTTGTTATCACCACTAATATGTGACATAAACGAACATTAAAATTTCAAATTTCACGTGTACTATTGTTTACAGTTTTCTCTTGCTAGCGTATAACAATTAAAGGATAACATTGTCTGTTCTAACTCAAAATGCAGATCAGCTTAAATCATTTAGAAGTTAGTATAAAAAATATAGTAACTCAGAACAATAAAATTACACGTTAGCGATCTAAGCTCGTTATTGTTACAAATATTTTAAATAATAATATTACACTATCTGTGTGTATTAGGTCATGTTTACGGTAATCTTTAAATTTCATATAAAGCTAACATCAAGTAGAATACTGAACAAGACGAATAAACATAAACTAGTTTTTTTTTTAATTTTTGTTTGTCATTAAATGTAACTAATAAAAACAAAAATGTTCAAATTTCTAAAAGTGCGTATGCTGTTTTAAATATTCAGAATAATAACAGCATAAACTGTAACATGTTATGATTTTTTTACTAATTTTTCAATTTTAAATTCTACAAAATATTACTTTGTAAATTCCAATTACAAGAATGTTATTCTGGACACGTAGTCAAGAGGTCGTTATTGTAGTAACTACAGAATGAATTTTTTATTATTACCGGATTGGATTACTTGCACGAGGGAACAAGAAACCTTTATTGTATTGGACGGACACAGTTAATATTGAATTACGTGCATTCGTTCAAACAGCTTACGGCCAAAAGAAACAATCTACTGGGTTGTTTCCGAATGTACAACGTATATCTCTAGCAACCTTGCTCGTTACAATCTTATATAATGCATTCCGCATCCACTTGGTTAAGTAAGTATATTATGTAATTCATGATTCATTGTCGTTTGCACACAGAATACGTACACTCGCATAGTTCAAATACTGGTAGAAGTAGGCTGTATTGACTGATCTAAGGAGACGATTGTCTACAAACGTAGTTGCTGGTTAAAATGTTTTCTCAAATTCAGTGACTTTCAGTATTTTTCCTTTTTTTCCTTTTTACTTGCGCCTAAAATGAAATTTAATGACATAATTTACCAAATCTGAAGCAGAATATACCAAACGTAAATTTCTGAAGACATAAAAAATGTATGTCAAAAAACACAAGAACACATTTTTAAATAACCAAGTGAATAATAATAATAATATTAATAATAGAATGTTGAAATAGTAAACAAATAAAATTGCCGCAACACAAATTTAGTTATCACACACATTAGTTATCACTTTCTGCTACAGTCCGTTTCTTGATGTATATAATACATTTAACATTTATAATTAAATTATAGCCTTCTCCAGAAACAAGATCGCGAAGGCTGAAGACGAGAGAACAGGAACTCTCGGAACATGTTTCAAATAGAAAAATAACATCTTGAAATAAATTTAATTATTAATATTAAATGTAATATATATATATATATATATATATATATATAATTTGCTGTGTGAAATGATGGCAATTTACCAAGCGTAAGGGAATTATATTTGAACTCCATGTAATACATTTCCTCAGATAAAAAAATGTATTTAGCCTATATTGTTTTAGTCGGTCTGTTTGAATTCTATAAGAACTCAATACGACCTGATGATTAGTGATAAGTTAGTGATTAGTTATAAGTTAATAATGATTATTTTAATTATTTCTTTGAAATAGACTAGTAAACGTACACTTAGGCGGAATAAGCACAAGTCTTTGGGAAAATAAAAATAAAACAGGCGTCTACAAATTATCACGTGATGAGTGTATAATTGCTTTTATATTAGTAAAACAAAGAGAAATGTTCTTAAACATTCTCTTGAGCATACACTTAAACAACTGAAAAACTTAACTTCATTAACATAAAGTCTAACTGTTCTCGTCATTCGGTCTCACACAATCACAAATACTCGGATTTCAAGTCTAACTTGAAATCACTATACAATTGTGCAAAGGGCCAAACCGTGAACACTTTAGAGAAGTCTAAAATTCATAGACTGTACACAAACATAAGCAGTCGCAGTTTCTTATTGAATGACCAGCTGAATTGTAAATCCAATACGGTATACGACACCGTTTTCAACCTGCTTTATCACATAGAGACGAACAACCGCTGAGTGGTGCACCAAACGTGAATAGGTGCGCACCTCCTAACGCGCACAGTGCTAATGCCATATTGGTATTTTAACTGGTGGCGACCTCGTAAGAAGGGCACTTTAAATGTCTGATGAAAATGCGTCATAATTAAATGTAAATGAAGAACTTATAAGGCGGACTGGAAACGTTACTTTATCTGAATAGTTTAATTTATACAAGTGGGTGAAATTTGTATCCAAGTATTGGATAGCACTGAACAAATTAATAATTTGTATTTGTCTTTCATAATTGAAGCGAGTAAAAAAAGGGTTTTAAAAAGTATGTTCTGTGGAACGTACGTAACTTGATTGGAAGTTTCCATTTTCAAACGACAGAATGCGTTACGCATTGTCTCTGTGCATGTCTCGTTACAGACTGTGTTAGTCGTTAGTTCCTGTCATTGGAAGCGATTAAAAGTATAAATTATGCTTACACTAGTATTTGCTTCCTTAAAATAACATTTACATTTGAATACATTTCGACTTTGAATGACGAAATATGATGAAATAAAACAAACTTATTTTGAATGTAGTGATTATTTCCATATAATGTGTAAAGAGGCACACAGAACTTCCAGAAGCTTCACTTCAAAGAATGTGCATAGTGTTTCCCCAGCGTCCTTTTGGTGGGAACTCTTAGATGTCTCACACCGGTCAATGTACAATCTATAGTTTCCTCAGTAAGTGACGTTGCTTAGC
Organism: Magicicada septendecula; assembly: GCA_034769895.1. Taxonomy (NCBI): domain Eukaryota; kingdom Metazoa; phylum Arthropoda; class Insecta; order Hemiptera; family Cicadidae; genus Magicicada; species Magicicada septendecula. The sequence continues at coordinate 289,937,016 of CM068371.1, forward strand.
ATACCGTTTATTAACTGGAAATTGCTTAGAAGAAAACCAGTTTTCAAGAGTTTAAACATCCGGTTTATTAATCTGTCAATTCGTATCCATAGACAGATATATGTAAATTATATATTTACCGGCATATTCAAGCTTAGATTTCCCTACGTTGAACTAAAATATCATTATTTCTTTTTTTTGGAATTCACTGGGCTCATGAAAAGTAAACGAGAAATGGAATGTTCAGAATGTTTTGTTAATATGTTCAACATTGTTATATAAATCTAATAACTATTCCACTAAATGTTATGGCAAAATATAAAGCATTTGAATAAATGCTCTACATGAATAAAACAAAATACAAGGCAACAGGTGACCTTCATCAAGACTTGATATTGGAGGAAAACAAATGGGAATATTTCATATACATAGAAATACGAGTATTTAGGGGTGAAAATTACGGCCAGTGAGAAGCAAGACAAAGAAATACAATCCAGAATTAATTTAGAAAACATGGTTATATCTACATTAAATGGAATCCTGTAAGATAAGAAAATTACAAAAGAAACTAAAACCAAATTATTTAAAACCATTGTTAGAAAGAATATGACTTACGTCTCCCAAGTTTGGACTACTAATAAACACACAAGAACAAAATTAATGACACCAGAGACGTTCTGCAAGAGTATCCAGACGTGAGAAAATTAGAAATGAAGTTATTTAAGGACAGAATGAATGTAAAAAGTTGTTGTTTAATTGTTGATTTATCCAAACAAAAAATTACAATGGTACGGACACACGAAAAGGACGGCACAGGTAAGACTGCCAAGGAGAGTTATCGGATGGGCCTCACCAGGAAGAAGGAAAAGAGAAAGACCATCTATTACCTGGATAAAAGAAATTCAGACTACATTGAGGGAACAAGAAATTGAAGATCTTTGGATGGACAAGCACCAATGTAAGATGAGAATTCACTCGCTACTATAATCTTTGGTTCCGGAAAATGTATAAACATTGTACAGCCGCAATAATAAATAATAAAATAAAGCATTTTTGTGTGTAATTTCGATTTCCTATGTATCACAGATATCTCAAAAATGTAATTGACAATTTGCATTGAATTTGCATTTAAAGTCTACATGAGATGTTATACACTTCTACATATTTTGATAATACTCACATTTAAAAGAATCCTGAACGCCATATCTTGGTTTTTAAATTGTCTAAACTGTCTTTTATTTTTCTGCCTACCTACCTTTTATTCCCTATTGCTGTTTTTACTTCCATGTTCCTTAAGGAAGTGGAAGTATGGTGATGGCAAAAAAATCGTGTTCGAGATTATTGCAGATTCTGATGTACTACACTGAAAACATGAAAAAAGGTCATTTTTCGAAAGGTGTCTGTGTATGTGTCTGTGTGTCTATCTGTAGATTTTTTCTATGGCAAACGATAACAGTCGCAAATTCAAACAGAATCAAATAACTTTTTGCATACACCCCTTATTTGTAGAGTACTCAAGACTTTTTGTTTTTGGTGAAGATCGGTAAAGGAAAAGGGCTAGTTTACCTGCAAAGTTTTATGTTTTAACAAGGGTATTTTTTATGGCAAACGATAACAGCCGTAAATTCAAACAGAATAAAATGATTATTTGCATACAGCCCTAAATTGTAGAGTACTCAAGACCTGTTGTTTTTGGCGAAAATCAGTTCAGGGAAAGAGGTAGTTTACCTGCAACGGTTTTTTATATTCAAGGGTAATTTTTTTTGGCAAACGATAACAGCCGCAAATTCAAACAGAATCAAATAATGTTTTGCATACAGCCCTGAATTGTAGAGTTCTCAAAACGTTTAGTTTTAGGTGAAGATCGGTTATGGGAAAGGGGTAGTTTACCTGCAACGTTTTTTTCATCAAGGGTAATTTTTTTCTATAGCAAACGGTAACAGCCGCACATTCAAAGAGAATCAAATATTGTTTTGCATGCATCCCTGAATTGTAGAGAACTGAAGGTCTATTGATTTTGGTGAAGCTCGGTTAAGTGGAAGGGGTAGTTTACCTGCAACATTTTATGTTTTAACAAGAGTAAAGTACTTAATTTTGATAAATAAAATTTCCTGATAAGAAGCTCATAATAATCCACTGTAGAAACGTAGATGAAATTCTTATAAATGAAGAGGTTATGTGAACTGGGTGGGGGTAATTTTCTATTAATGATAATTATAGTTGAAGGGTGAGTGGAGAATTTTTTGTGTTATCGTTATCGGCAACAAAGAAGTTGTTCTTTGTTAAAATTCCTTCCCGGGCTGTTAGCCGTAGTCCAATGTTTTCTGCAAAACCAGACTTTTCGGTAGTGCCATCGACTCCCATCATCAGTGAAAATCGAGTGCGATAACGTGAGGTGGTATACGTTAGTGACCACAGTACTGTGGTTAAGGCTGAAGCAGTAAGTAGAAAGAAGTAGTTTCTATGGAAACATTTCATTTCGAGAATGATTTTAAATATAAATCTTAGAACATGGAAGTCATGTATGGTTCTCCATACCGATATTTCCATATCAGGACACCTCTGCCTGGAACTATTGCAGCCTCTCTTATCACCCCGCAGCACTGCTTCTTTTGTGTGTATAGCTATAGCTATTCCTAACTTCATTGAAATTCTTCTCATTATATTTCCACCATTTAAACACCATACACACTAAAAACAGAGTTTTATAGCCTACAATAGAGTTTTTGTTTTTCCCGACAGACTACACTATGTACACTTTTGTTTAGATCTTGAGTACGCCCGTAAGTGCGATTCTGCAAAAATGTCTGGCATTGCAAATCCTCTGACCTGGCACTGCTAGGAGAACACTTTGTTTATGAGTACACTTAAAACCTTCAATAGCTTAGAGTCTTTTGTAACCGCACCACGTCTCTGGACTTGAAGGGCTTAAACTATCGGACAGATAATAAATGAAATAGCAATATATCAATTACATAGATATAGCAATAAATAGCGATAACCACTGTTGTTTACATTCCAGCACATGTTCCTTTATAATTTTCTGAGCACACAGGGTTGGCCTACTACCTATAAATCGAAAATTCTTAGTAAGTACCTCTACAATTAAGACTGAAACAGGTATTTTTACATTCTCATACTGACAAAATCATTTAGAAACGTATGAACCCTCTTTTGTCATTAATCGTCGAATCCGGTTTTTAAATCACAACTCACATTATTACATTCAACTGCCACTTTTACTGCCGAATTCATAGAGTTTTAGTTACTTTTTTAATACTGGACTGATTATCTGTATATATATAATGAATTTGGAGGAGAAGGCAGGCGGAGGATGAAGATTCATAATATTGCATAAAGTTTGAGCAGCCTCCTGACAACACTAGTAGCCCTCATCCCGTGATATTTAATTCCAATACAGAACCGTTTCTTTTCACAACTGGTTTTAAAGTTTTGTTATTACATAAAAACATCGAAATAAGAAAACTATAATTATAATCGCATACCTCACAGTAAACAAATTATCTCTCTGGCATGGCCAACTGGTTTACAAGTTTTGAGTTCGAGGCCTTCTTGTTTGGAATTTTGCAGCAAACACTAACTTTATAAACACTCCTAAAAATGATCAAGTCTTTTATTTCATAAGTGAGTTGCCTTGCACAATTAATATTACAGTTTTTTTTTCTTCCAACAATATTAATTTTTAGGAAAAAGAGCTTTCAATATTGATGTAAGTTTGTTTGTGCTAAAAGATTGTTGTGAAGTTATGGCAGTCAATGCAGAAATTTTTTACACATTTTAATCCTTTTCCTCTTCCTTCTCTTCCTTCTCCACCTCCTCATCGTCATCATCTTCAGAAAGTGTTAAACTAAAAATGGTTTGTCCTGGTCCCAAGCAGATAGACTGCATTGACAAGGCAAGTATTTTCAATACTTTCAGAAACGCCAACGTTATTACTTGTATTAGCAATTTTATCTACTTACCTGAATTGTGAGAGCAATCATGATATTTCGTTTTCCTTTAAATTCACTTCTGTTTGTGCTTTGATCTTTCAAAATGGCTTATATAAGTGGCACAAAAACAAAAAAACACTTGTTAATAATTATGTAAATTTTGCTTTTTTCTTTTCTTTTTGCATACAAACTCCAATCGACATGTGTCCTTTCGTCAGCAGTAGTAATATTTACAATTACTATTTTAGAGTTTTACGCCTGCGTTATTAAAAGAGAAAAATGGAAAATTCATTTGCTCATTTGCTTAGTGAGAACAGGCGCTTTTGAACAAACACAGTAAAATCTATTTTTAATCTCTAGCAAATATTTTGAAAAATGCAATCAGCCGTAACGTAAAAACACTTGACAATAACGTTCAGCTTAAAAGCTTCCGATAGCTGATACTTTTTATTTTAATCCCGCATTCGCTTTAAGAAATTAAACTGCTCAGCCGTCAAAGTAGGATTGTTTTAGATTATATACAATTTTATGAAATACTTTAGTGATTTTATAACTTTGTTATTAAAGAGTAATAAAGATGTGTAGAAGTACAATTTCTATACTTCTGAAGATCTTTTGTTTCTGTGTGTTTTCTATACTGTTTCTGATTTATGTGTTTTTTTACTTTGGAAATATAAGTAAGTGACAAAATCAAAGTTTTTACTTGTACCCGTATATTTCACTCTTAATATATATATATATATATATATATATATATATATATAAATATATATTGCGACAGTACAAATAAGTGATGTACTGAGCATTGAATATAAAAATTTAAATTTACCTAATAAACTGTAAATAATTAATAATATATTAGAAATAAGCATGTCAGGGATTGCAAGCTTGGCTCAGACAAAAATATGAACACGTGTTTCGACCTGAATCGACGTGCACACACACACAAATGTAACTGAAAGTGTGTACACCAGTATTTTGCTAGTGTGTGTGAACGCAGGTCTATGCAGGCGAGTTTACCACCCCAAAATAAATAATTGCACAATTACTGTTTTTCCGTAATTATTCATAAACTATAATTAAGAATTAAAATCCAAAACCACAATAAAATGTAATAATATTTACTAAATACTGTGTACGAAAACGAAGCGAAAGTGACACACCGTACGAGTGTAATAGTGAAATAACTGTGTACAAATCGAAAGGGTTAAGTTGCAATGTCCAAAATTACAGTGAACATGTGTTGTAAAAATAGTTATAAGATAAGTATAAGAGTATACTTACAGGACTCTGCAATTCGCAGAAATATAAGAAATAGCGAATTTGACAAAGAGTGGGGGAACTGAATCCAAAGACAGTTTCTGACATGTCGATTTCGTACCACTGCAGGTGTCGACCAAGACATGGGTATAAATAGGACACGCAAGCTACAGTGGTTCTCTTTCTTAAATCATCCACGGTGCAGCGAGAGCTTATGCCCGTCCGCACGGCGTATTTATTATTTTTGTAAATAGTTTAAATTTTCCAGTTACATACAACTATGTAACTAAGTTATAAATACAATCATTTTTAAATAATAACAGCAGTACATGAGAAGAATTACCTAAAAAGATCCATTGACGGGTAATCAATACTAATATATTTGAAAAATTCAAGTGCAAGAGACTGAGGTAGTATCGCCATATGCAGAGGATGGATGACGAGAGGTGGTTTAACGAATAACCAGAGGGACACAGAAGCAATGGCGAATCTATAATTTGGCTTTGGGGGTACGGGATCGGGTCGCCTTTATACAAAAAAAAAAAAAACAAGTTACGACTAATCAACATTATTATCTTTAAACTGACTGAAAACGCGTTATAACATCCTGAAATCAGTCCTATTAAAGTGTAATAACATAATAAAATACGCGGTATTGATACACTATTAACATTGTTATTGACTGAATTGATTTTCCTATTAGTATACACAGCTAAAAAAAATAATAATAAAACAGCCTAAAACTTAAGAGATTAACAAAATTCGTTAACTTTTTCGACCCTGGGGGGGGGGGAGTTAGGTCCCGTTCGGAATACGTCGGTGCACAGACGGAAAAGAGGCAGACTTTGGAAGAGTTGGAAGTTAAAAACAGAAATAAATACAGCTTTTGACAATGATCGGAGTATGGAAAATTACGGGATTGCAGATTAGAAAATAAAGGAAAATGCAGCGACATTCGTAAAGAAAGCTCTTATTTAATGATGATATTCCTGTATTAATTATCCAATATTTTTTATTTTTATAAAAGGATGTATAAAGACCTATACAGGGGCTATATTTGGGAACGGTTTAATTATGTATGACTGGCTGTGAGAACGACGGTGGTTTGTTCTTTCAAGTAAACAAAGTTAATTTATTGAAACAGGGTCGATGAAAACAGAGTTTACCCCTGCGAAATAATCCTTTACGAACACACTGCCACTGCCACTGCCACTGCTATATTTGTGTAGCCTACACCTTAATTTTAACTTTCTCATACTACAAATAATTTGAAACACACGTAAGAAACAATTACATACCTGACCCGAAAAGTTCAGTTGACATAAACTTAATTACTTCGCTGTGTCTGAAAGTACCTATTTTGCAAGCTCAAAAATAGTGTACGTGTGTGACCATGCGCGTATGTGTGTGAATTACAAGTTAAAATAGATTTATGAATTATTAGAATTGATTAGATGGAAAAATGTAATAGTTTCTGTTAACTTTCACTTTTTAAAACAAATTGGTCAATATTTAATAGTAAACACATTTAACTCTAACTGAACTACTCATATTCTTAAAATGTTAATGGAGTAATGTGTCCTTACTCATCAACAGGGAAATATTTTTTATAAGTAAACGATTTTCCTATATTACATGGGGCATTAACATTTTTTTGCAGTTAATGTAATGCTTGTTTTAAAAATAGTTATTACGGCTATAATGCAATTCAAACAAATCACATTATAAAATATCACAAATCTTTGTGTTTCTGTCAGTTTTATAGATGTGTGTGTGTTGCTGATTTCAATTTTTGTATTTCCCCAATGTTTTACTTACTGTTCTTGACCCCCAAGCAAAGACATCAAGTATATTTTCACAGTCAAACAACCCGTATTTTGACTTATGAGCTCACGCTTCTTATAAAAGTGCTGTACTGCAATATGAGGAGTAAATTCCATTCTGACAGTACGGAAATCGTTTTCTCGGTAAACTTACGGTCCTACAAACAGACAGGAAACTGTTGAACATACAGATTTTAAGGAAAATGTTGATGACACTGTACCACAAGCATAATGACAGGAAACAAAAACATGTAAAAGCGTTACTGATATTGCTCAGCAAATGTTGTTTCTTTTCTTGTGATAAATACATAGAGTTAAACAAATGGGTCATATTTTTTTTAAACATGTTTTAAACAAGTTTGTATGCTGTTTGTTTATTAAATAAACGAGATTTTTAAACCTTTGTATGATTGAATCAAATTTATTGTCATCATCGGGACTTTAATAATCCCGATTCATAACACGAGGAATGAGACATATTTCAGGAATGCATTCTACATGCTGAAATAAGAAGAAATTTCATATAAATATTGGTCTTGAGATTATGGCTTGAGAAAAATTTCACCTTGATTTCTGCTGCCCTTGAAAAATGAAACCCTACTAAAATTCTTTAAATTTAATGGTTTTACATGGTTTCGGACCTACAAAATTAAGAAGAAGGGGTCCCAGAGCTGTATCTTAGGTAATTTTGTAGAAACGTTTCGTAAATCTTAAAAACGTGGTGTCAAAAAACAATTTTTTTAGGTTTAATGTAAATTTAGCTGCTTAAATTGCAATAAATAAATGTAAACTTGCAACGTAATTTATGAAGAATTTAATTCTGCGAAATATGATATAAGTAAAGTTAATAAAAACAAATAGAAATTTTAAAAAATTAAATTTAAAAAAGATGAAACACGACAAAAACTGTAAGAAATTTCTTCTTCAAGTAATGAACTGCAAACAATTTAATTGTTTGGTAAAATTACAATCTATAAATAAGGACAATTCATTTAGCTAATAAGAAAACATTTACTTTAGTTAATATTGATAGAACGATTTGAAAGCAAAAGTAATTTTAACACCATTAACTAAATTGTTTAACAAATTTTATAAAAAAACTACAGTTAGTAATACACTTTGCTCTGTCTCTTCTTTAAACAAATTTGATGATTTTTATAACGTTCATTTATTTTTACTGACTTTACTTACATCAAATTTCTCAGAAATAAATTTTTATAATCTGTCTTACTTATTTACATTTATTTACTTGCAATTCTAACAAGTAAGTTCCCATCAGGTCGAAAAAAGTGTTTTAGAAATAATTTTTTTAAGATTTACGAATCTTATCTGAACACTATCCAAGATACAATGCTGAAACCTTTTTTTGTTTTTTAATTTCTCGTGTCAAAAACCATATAAAACTATTAAATGTACCCTTTAATGAAAGTTCTAAAAATTTCAGTAAAGCTTTATATTTAGCCTCGAAGCAGAAATCAAGACGAAATTCTACGCAAGTCATAAATCGGAAAGAAAGCGTTTTCATACTTATGTTTATAAGAAATTTTTTTTTCCTCATTTAACAATGAAGTAGGTCTCATTTCTCATGGGACACTCTGCATACACAGTCAATACAATAGAAATTAATACACGAAATTAATGTTTATGTGTAAATATGTTACAATGACAATATTTACTACATGTAAATTATATTATTTTGTATTAATAGGAAATAATTGAAATATTCCATAAAATAATAACACTGGTTTTTGTATATTGTCTTGTGCACATATGTCGATTAAACAACAAGTTTTGCCGAAACGTCGATACAAATGTTTTATAATTGTGTCTGGTTAATGACTTAATCACACAAAACTTTGCATCGTTTAATAATTCAGGATTACTATCGAGTGTCACACGACATCAGTCCTACTCTGTATATTGTGAGGACGGATACAATCATACCAATAAATGAAACCATCGAAGTTGGTTGTAAAAGTCATCTTACTTTGTATGTGACACGGCTACATCATACACCAATAAGCCATACTTTTATAGTCATAAGGTAACATGACAATTGTTTTACGATCGTGTTCACTATAAATCAGTTCAATATAACATTGCAGTCACTCTTTTATATAATGTAATTAACACGCCTAGGTTATATCAAACACTAAAATTACGGTCCATATTTGCTATTCTTATAGCGTTGTGTCCTGTTATTGACATTCCGTGTCACCGACTTCCGTTGCCTGACTGACAACAATGAACGTTACAGGTTTATGAGACAAATGGGAAATAATAGAAGGGCAACGAGTTGCTCAGGTATGTCGTGAATATATAGCTGGTTGATCGGGTTATTAACTCATACTGGTCGTAAAGTTATTTAGTGAAGCTTAACTATAGAAAAAGTACAGTTATTCAGTAAACTTAATTAGTAGGGCTTAACACTTGTTTTAAATTTGATATTATATCTACTAATAATTTTATATTACTCCTCAAGTGTTACTTTATCTATTGATAACCTATTTTAATCGCCAGAACGAATGCCGAAATGAATTTGTTATAACACTTATATTATATAAAAGACGTCAGTGACGGGTTATTCACATCTGCGCTACTAGAGAGACGTAGCTTTAAATGAAATGAAACAGTGTTGGAAGAAGTCCGTCTCACTAATAGGCTTAATGTAACTTGGATTTTGTATTACAGGTTAAAAAAGTATTTAAAATGAATACCAGATAGCCTAAGATCGGCGTATATTTGGTTATTTCACCTTAAATTGAATATAACGTTATTATCACCAAGAGCACAGTACAACATAAGTTTATAACTTTAACACCTACAGTACAATACCGACACAGCAGAATAAAAATAAAAATATAGTACACCACAAACATGTAACGGAAGAGTTAAAAAATAATCCATTAATTAAAGAAATGGTTTGAATTACTGAATATTTTAATTTGAATACTTTAATTTTAAAGGGGTCTTGTTTTACTGAAAGATCTATAAATGTAGAAGAGGACATATAGATATACAAATGTTGGTTAATATGCAGTGTGTTGCTGCCGATGTTGAACTTCTATGATAACATTTAATTTTAAATCAGTAGTGTATTTGGTAAAGCCAGTTGTATTAAAAGTAATACATTCCAACTTGAGATTTTGAACAGACCAACAGCGTCGCTATTTTGACATTTCAGCAGTAGCAGATTTATAATATCAATCTGGATATGCTCCTGGATCTAATTTTGTTTGAGAAATATGACAGTTTCCGTAAGGTAGTTCTGAAATGGCATTAACATTTTTTACATTATAATAAAAATATCTATAATTTGAGGAGACATTTCTATGTAATATAAACTATAGAATAAAAAAAATTGTATACTTTCTTAATTATTTAAACTCTCTACGTGAATTCTGGTTTAGTAACTTGTACACTCCAAAACTGATTTTTAATTTGTGTACCTTTATAACTAAATGGCGTTAGTATACATGGTTCTTTGCACATTTATTTATTTTTAAGTTCCCTAATTACGTCCTATTCATCCGTTGTCCTAAATATTGATAGTCCATATTTTTGGGATTGAAGATAGGCCTATAACTTTGGTTCGGGTACAAAAGTTTCAAACCGAAACTTCCAATTGTAAAGTGCTAAGAAATAATTCCAATATCCGAAAATAAATATATTTTCCCAAAACAACTTTAGTTCCAAAATATATAATTCCAATAATAAATTTGCAACAAAATGTTTATAAAATGTGTTTATAAAAATTCTTCACGGTTTTCAAATATCCAAGTATGTCATCTTCATCAACGAAATCTTTAAAATTGGAAACTACGTTGAATATTCTGTCTTCAATCATTTGATAACAAGGCTCCTTAGGTTTTTCGATTTTTTGGCAAAGAGAAAGTTGTTTTAGCATAGCTTCCGTATCTTCTTGTTTCCTTTTGTATCTCCGTTAAAAATGCATATAAACATATAAACTCGGATGATGCCGTTCAACAACAACTTGAAAACGGTTGTGCCATCCCTCATAAGAATTGTTTGTCCTCGCAAAATGTTGGAGCACAGCATCGTATTGATTCCATAACTTTGGAGGATATCGTACTGGAACGGCTCTTCTTCTTCCTTGAGCACGTCTACGGCGGATGTATGTGAGCTCAAAATAATCAGCTATAGGAAGGAATTCCTCTAGAACCTCATCGATAAAGATATAAAAAAAATCAGGAACTCGGTCTACAGGAACAAATGCTAATGCGCACATGTGTATTCTCTTTTACAGTGCGATCATCTTGATCATTGTACCGTTCTTGTAGTCCTTCAGACTGTATTCGTCTAAAAACGTTTTAGCAGAGATGGAACAAGCATGCGTGTACAATGTCACCAATTTGGAACTTTTTACCACGTACCATAAATTTTACAATTTAGAATTTATTTATATTCATGCTAGACATTTTTGAATCTTATTTTATTTAATTTTCACAGATACCTATACAGTATGCACATATTAAAATTGTACGTAGTGACACTAGTTCTCCGTTATTCCTGCCTTCAAAACGGCTTGAAGAATAGCAACAACAGCCTGTATCCAATCGTGAGATCATTGATAGATCTCAAGTTAACTGGCTTCCGCTCATTCTTTCCGCCCTTCCCTTCCTTCATCTTCTTACATTTGTCACAAAATGACGGATTTAATAGGTTTCATGAAAACATATACAAAAGCCTATATTAATGAGGAAACAACAGATTTACTTGTTCCATTAATGAAGGTATAAAATTTGCTGGAAAATATTATACCTTCACAATAATAGTTTCCAGCATAAGTGTAATTTTTCATCAATTGGTTATGCCTAAATTGTTATTGGATATGCGGCATAATGCAGTTTGACCTTAAAATTATTAAATGCCAGTTGTACGTTACTGTCACTAGTTTCCCACCATCTGGTCTTTGTGCTCAAACAGAAAAAACAAACACAAAACAGGAAAATATAATAGTTATACATAAATGCAGAAGAAATCTAAGTTTGCATTTAAGTAATTGAAGATTTGACATGATCTCGAAAAACAAATCTTCAAAATTCAGATTTTGAAATATTTTTTAAAATTGTAACGAACCCAAAATAGTAACTGTAATCTTAAAGTTCGACATATACTTTATAGTTTTATAAATAATAACAGCAATATTTTATTCCCTTCTGACATATTTCATTATCCCACCCTAATAACGTAAACTGTAAAACAGTAGTAGTGGCACTGCTACTGGAAGGCTGTACATTATTTGTGCGCACAACGGGCCGCATTGATTTGTTTTGTTGCAGACGCTGCAGTAGTGCGGGAAAATTAAATTTTACATTTACGAATGCCACACAAAGAGTTTTTGTATAGTTACAAAAAAAAAGAAATATGGACGCTAACACTTGTCGTATAATATACGTTGCATTACCAGCAGGACTAACATTAACTTTTTGTGGTTAATATGTAACAACATAAAAATACAAGTGGAGTAAAGCCGTCCGCAGCGTTGAAGATGTTAAAAGTAATTATACAAAAGACTTTGGGTTTTCAAAAATCAAATAATATATAAGTAGATAATTGTTTCACATACAGTCTTATTACATGTTCTATCACCGTTTATGAAATAAATTATTACACAAATAAGCTCCCTAAGCTGCGCAGACCTCGGTCAGCATATTAAAGCAAATATATTTTTAAGTTATCGGAAAATTTACGTAAACACCTCTTTCTTTTAGTTGAGAAACAACCGTAAACACCCATCCTATTTTCTTTCTTTTATTATTATGAATACTGTGAATATTATAATACCGACTACTGCATTGGTTTTTCAGTTAAATTGTAAACGTAATACCCAGACGACAAATAACTTAGTGTAATGTTTAAGTTTGTAGATGCTTCCGTAGATAACTGTAGACTTATACGTAATTCTTCCCTCTAATACACGTAACTGACAAAATAAATCGGCCTAAAGTTTTTGCAAATACAGTTTACGTATTTTTGAAGACTATGCAAAATTTGAAATGGGTATTGACAGACATTAAATTTGATGTCTCACACAGACCTTTAAATTTATACCAATTTGACCTTTGACATCTATTTTTAGCCGATGTTACACCTTAAGGTAAAAATTCTCAGAGTAAATTTTACATTTTCATTTGGGTTACAATTGCCTTTACTCCAACACCGGCAAGGTTTTTTACAATTTTTGAGATTCTTATCTTTTTCTTTAGCCCTGATTTCCTGAAATCTCTAAGATTCCAAAACTAAATATTATGCCTTTATTTAGTTTTTTTTAACAACACTTTAATTTTAATTTTTACTATCAATTTATTTCTAATTTTGACCCTTCACATTTTGCCACATACTCCATAAATGTTCCGTGATTATCGTTAGGAATTATAGTGCTCTGTAGTGTAAAAGTATGGACTCGCATTCCAAAATTTACGAAAATCATTTGATGCACTCAAACTTTTACAATAAAACGGGGTAAAGTTTACATCATCATTTAACATGATAGACGGTTGCGGACGTCAGAGTAAGACACTGAATTAAACTCCCATTATGTATAAACTTGATAACGTAGTAAAACCTTCAACCCAGGTGGCCCTCATCTATTTAGTTACATAAACATACGCGCATTCAAACATACCTAATCGATTACTTAAATGCACAAAATACAATCACTTAAAATCACTCGTAATTGTAGTCACAACGGGAATGGCTTGATTTATTACATTTTAAGAACCCACATAACAAAGTATATGCGTACTTATATATATTTAGCATGTTATTTAATTGAAGCAAATGAAGTTACATAAATTTGTCTCATTTATTTTAACTGAGTTCTTTACAGTTCACATATTCTTTTACCAGCTGTAATAAACATTTTATACTAATTTGTGAATGAAACAACTTATATTTATTTTTAAAATACTGAACGCAGAACTAATGGTAAATTCCAATGCACTACTTTAACAGTAAACTGCTATTACATGTCAAAAGTAATTTGGTTGCATTACCAATAAGAACGTGTAAAAACAAGTGGTAACATCGTATGAAACTTTCTTTTAACTAAGTGTAATAAAACTCAGCCGTGCACGCACGCGCGAGCGCGTACACACACACAAACGTTGTTTAATCGACTCAATTGTTGGTGATGGAAATTTTTAATGTTTGTTAAAGTAATGTAATGAATGTAATGCATGTTATGTAAACAAATAGATGCCTAATCTATGAGTAGTTTGAGATATTCCGCATGAAAACTGTAGTTACCGATTATTTAATATTGGTTTTTATTGGGAAACGATAACGACATTGATAATTACCGTCTTCCCGTTGACCTGTTTTTCAAATTTAGAAAATATTTTAATTATCATTCCACTTGTTTCACTTTGTAAAACTTTTCGTTTTTTATTAACTATTTTCTTATTAACGTATTTCTTATTACCAGCTCTTAGTTTATGATGTCTTAAAACTCCCTGCTACCTAATTTTATCTTATCTCAGAGACAATTTACAAACCTACAGTTTAAAAGCCATTAAACAGTATATGGATTCTTGTAACGCCAAAACGTAAAAAAAATAATTTTTTTTTTTAAAGAAAGAAAGGGACCATCTAGCAGCGTGTGAAATGACATTGACGAATGAGAGAAACAATAAAAGGAGATAATAGAATGGATGTAACAGCCTTCAACGTCGACGTACAAATGTCTAAAAGTATCATAAAAATAAACAAAAGCATATGTTCGGCAGAGAGAAAATTTACCAGGAAAGACTACAGAGGCGTGTGAACCAAGTTAACATGTGCAGCCAGAAGCATGTTGAAATTAAGGAATTGTTCTGAAAGCAAGGCAAACAATCGCCAGAACGTAGAACAATGAGAATTTACTAAGAAAATAGATGACGACGGCTAACGCACTGGCTGGTAGTACAATTAGAATTACAAAGAGAGACACACATGAGAAACTTACGTAACGTGCGCATCTGGACGAAGTAAGAAACAAAGGGTACTCTTACTAAAAGGACAGAAAACGCCAGAGAGTGGCACTACCAGATATTCCAGGAAGAACGCAACGGGGAGGACTAAACTAGTCGACAAACAGATGCACGCCAGTACACTTAAGTGGTGTCTTGCTAAGAGGCATGAAAAACGCCAGAAAGAATTATGACTATAACATGTTGAAAAGACTACAGCAGGGGTGGAACTAATTAACAGATCCAGCTGCAAGCTTGACAGAAGGTAAGGATGTCACTGTCAAAAGGCATAGAACAATACCAAAGAGATTTATGATCGTGGGATCGGACATATTGAAGCAAAGGGTAACTGAACCCAGAGTAAGAAATTGGTGGGAACAGAAATCTCCTATCAGAAAACAGCTTGGAATATAGGCGGGTTTTCTGAAGGGAAGTTCTTGGAAAACCAGAATGTAAAACCAATGAACACGGAGCAGAGTAACTTGTGAGAGTACTAGGAGAGAATTTTCTTAGAAAATATAGAGAAGAACCAATGGAAACGAAGCAGGAGGACGAAAAAGGACTTAAGTGGGGAAAATATAAGAAAGTAGTGGGAAAAAGAAGAGTAGGTAATAAATACACAGAACGAAGGTGATATCAGGAGTATTTGCTAAAATTTCGGAATAATGGTTACGGAGTCGTGACTTAAACACTTAGGAGTCTTTACAAATTTTCGAGAGAATCGGAGATGGAGTTCGTAGCGTATTATTTTAAAAGAGACTTTGTTAATTTTACGAAAGTATGAAAGTTTTCGAGAGTCTAGAGTCGAGTCGAGACGAAGTCTAACTTAAACTTCGTGGAGTCGAGATTAAGTGTTACGGAAATTCGATGTTAAAAGTTCGGAGGGCTTTACTTAAAAATCACGTAAGATTATTATGAATAACAATTTGTGAAGTGAGAACTGGAGTTTATTATTCAATAACTCGTCAAAACAAAAGACCGTATCTTATTATGTATCACGAACGATATAGCTGTTGAAACGGAATGAGTCGTTACGAGATATCAGTGATCGTAACCGAAGTAAATAGTAAACAATAATTACACTAAATTAGAATTGGGAATTACCGGTTACCAATAGAAGGAGTGAAATAATGAAAGTGTATATGTGCCAAATACTACAAGAAAGAGTCACATTGTTATGCACGCAAGTGGTCCTGTGTTCAACGCAGTTGACGGAGCATCTACATCTCCAAATGCTGACTTAAGGAACCAAAAGGAGATCACATCATGACTAAGCGCCGTAGAATGGATATTTCATACCAATAGTAACAAATGAATGTATTAATTTTGGTTTAGGAAATCACCTGTCTGTCACTCTAAAAGAATTCACGTAGAGAATTTTATAAGATAGGATGTCCTCATTCAAAACTTACGTATAAATTTTAAAGTCAAAGTGTTAGAATGTAAAGAGAATTAAGTACATTTCATATTTAAATGAATCCATTTAAAATTATATATCGTAATGAAATAAGTAGTTAGGTGTAAGAATTAATTCATATTTTAATAACACTCAAAAGAACCTTGAGATATTAAGAGATATTGAGATATTAAGATATACTGAGATATGAAGAGATATTGAGAGATTAGTTTTATAATTGTTTATTGACAGAAATCATGTACTAAAATAATTATTGATAATCATTTGTTACGCAGAATAGAAATATGATACTAATGACAGTAATCGTTAAACGTAATAAATTTAATGGTAGACAGATAAACACGTCTTGTTTGTTTATTGAAGATAAACCCTATGAAATTAATCACTAGAAGTAGTTTTCAACACCTTCCGAATAAATATTGAATACTAGAGTCTCATAAGATTTGAATGCTGCTAATATATATATTATTATTACCAATAAAAAACTCTGAGATCGCAAGCATAACAAAAAATTGTTAAATCTGGCGCACACAACGTCGGGAAAAACAAGTTTAAAGTTATAATCTGATACTGAAAAGAATCACAGAAGAACTTTTACGCCATTTTACTGCAACTTTACGTGCATATACTTACGTATACCTTACGTATTGGACTTCATTATTTCTTTGATAAGTTATACCAAACAAGTCTGCCCTTAAATGTTAATATTGTAAGAGATTATTGTATTTGTTCGATACCAATACTTTTTAAAATTAATTTCTGGTCGTAATTAAATTTAAGTTTTAAAAATAACAGGGTGCTGATATTGTTAATAATGACTCTGGTTACCACGTTATTTTTACATGTAAATCAAATTTAACAAAAAGCAATTAATTTTTTGGATATATTATCGTTTATGATTACTATAAAACAGGTGAATTAAATATAATACCCAATTTACCACCCAGGTCTCTTACAGTGGTGGACGTCCTCCAAACGACTTCCACTCAAATACTTTAAAATAAAAAAATTCTTTCTCCTTACACTTGTATCAGTCGATACCAACCAGTCTGTGGATTCCTGGTAACTGGTCGCTGCACAGCGTTCAATGTTTACTCATCAACTGAGATCTACTTGTCAACAGACACACTACCAATACTTATAAACTAGTTTTTGGTAAAAAAAAACAGGTGTATTTTAACCTACACAATTACATATGACACATTTGGCTTAGGCCTACAGAGATACCGATGAGGCTCATTAAGCTCTGTATTAGAACGAATAGCGTGTGTTGAATGCACGGCTGAAATGCGACACACCATTTTAGTAGAACAGAGCAAAAATGTAAACGTGTTTACAAATTTCAAATCGTCCACTAAAATTAAATTAACTCACGTTATTTTGCACATTGTTTTACATTGAATATTTAACAATGACCGCGTTTTTGCAAGACCACAAAACTGGAGTCTGCATTCGATCATCAAAGGGAGATTAAATAGCGTATAATTATTATTAGTTATGTTGCTATGGACACTTGCCATTGTTATAATGTTTCAGAACCACAAAAACAAAATTATTAATATCTTTGGCGGTCTTCATGTAAGCTAATTCAATTACGTTAAACAGTAGGAAGAACTATCTCACAGAACCAATATATCGTCAAAAGGTAACGTTGAATAAAACCAAACATCAACTTGTGAGGTAGCTTAAAATATAAGTTAGTGTGTGTGTGTGTGTATATGTATATACATATTGTAACGACACAAGAGGCTCGTTACCTTTATAATTGTACCTTGCTTATATCTTGGATGTTTAATGTGTATACTTGTTAATAGTTTATGGGATGAGTATCTGGTCAGGGTAATATTTGTTGAGCACCAATTTGCAATCACAGGTTGCAAATAAAATTTATTTTGTAAAATATTAATTATTAATTTTTTATTAAAATATTATATGGTGTCTTTATCAGCTATAATTAAATCTCTTTTAATCTTTTCTTTAAGAGATGAATGTGATAACTAAAGCTCATTAAAGCAGATTCGAATAGCCTACCATTTCTTTCAAATGAAGAGTGTTGCCATCTTAATCTATTTGATGATGCCAATTCACAGTCCCTGATATAGTGTTTATAATATCATACACATTCTGTATTCATTAAATAAAGAAACGAACAAACCTTTTATTTGTATTTATTATACACAACTCCTTTTACTATTTTCTTTAAATTTTTTTTTTTTTTTTTTTTAACAACAAATATAATCATTAACAGAAATCTAACCGGCGGTTCTTTACATTTGCTCAGTATGGCAGCAGTAGCATTAAAAGATTCTTCATCTCAAGGATCACATTTATATTTATTAAATAAAATAAAAATATATTTGTGTTACGTTAGGTCCTTTTGACTACGATATAAACAACAGTTATTACAGGAAAAGTACCAAAATACATGGGATTATAAATAATTACAAAATACCTTAACAGGATTATATGAATAGTGTAACTATATGTTCAGTGTTTAGGTTATGTTTAGTTAAAAGTTTTTTAGACTTAGTTCATTTTATATTATTATAATACTCTACACTAATGGTTTTTCATACTGATGGTAAGGTTATTCATTGATATTGTTTTCAGTGAAAGTTTCAAATGGTTTTTATTAAAAGTGTAATCAGTGTCTTTCAAACCTATGGCGTAGGCATACATGGAATAGTTCAGTTTAATTTTATATCAAAAAATACTTCTCTTCCTGTGTCAGTTGATTGTATTTCTGCAGGGATTCCTTGGTTTACTTCTTTATAGTCATGTAGCACTTCCTTCTTCTATTTAGTCTGGTTGAGGATGATTATTTAACTTTTTATTTAGGTCCACTGATATAAAATGTCTAATAATTTAAATTAGTCACTATCTGGTGTTTAATTCAACCTTTCTCGTTCAGATCCAATAATACAATTCTTATTTAATTTATTATAACATATTAGTTGCTAAGGCCTATATCAGCTCTTTTATTGGTTTCCAATGTAACATTTTTATGTCACCCTGGTGATATCTTAACATCAACATAAACAAACTTTTAATATTTTATCTATCATTTTCTTTAAACTGATATACCTTTTTTATAAGAGCTTTGATCTTCACTTTATTGGTTTCTTTGATCTTCTGATGAAACACTGATTATTTTGACACCACTTTTGATTATCTTCTGTTCTATATTTCTTGAGTTATCAATTTACACTTTTTATTTTATTTGTTCCAAACTTATCTATTATTAGTACTTCTTGTACTTTTCATTTTATTAAACTTATTTGACACATTTAGTAATCCTATAACATAACCTGACATTGGTTCATTATTATTTTAATAGAAATTCTTATTCATATACCTTATCTGTCTAAGCTCAATATGCCTAGCTTTACAAAAATCTATTACTATTATTTTGGTACTTTCTTGTTAAGATAAACATTAGTGTTATTAACACTATCATATATAATATTAATTAAAGTGACCCAAACTAATTACTAATAACTCTTAGTAATATATAACAATTCCCCTTAACTTACTGTATTTATAAATTTACAATTTTTATAAATAAAACAAAATTTCATAAGTAAGTTCCTTAACTTTGTCCTCCTTACTTATCATTACTGACATTATCTTAACTGTGAAAAAAATAATTATTACAGTCTTCGTTATCATAAATTAAACAATAAAATAAACAATAATTAAATAAGTCTTTAATTACTTATTTCTTGAAACTATTATATTTCTTGGTACTTTAGGGTAAGATTATTAAAGAATATTTATGTTAAAATGGCATGGCAAAAATGTCATGTAACAATATATATTCAAACACTTTTTGCTACAGTCCGTTTGTTGATGTATATAATATATTTAATATTTATAATGAATTTAACTCAAGATATTTTTTTCCTTATTAGGAACATGTTTCGGGAACCATTATGTTCCCATCCTCAGCCATCGTGATTTTGAGCATGGTACCAGACTCAGAATCACGATGGCTGAGTATGGGAACACAATGGTTCCCGAAACATGTACCTAATAAGGAAAAAAATATCTTGAGGTGAATTCATTATAAATATATACGTAACTCAATGTCTGAGGATCTATGGTTACTGAATACAAATCCACACTGTTACACCGATTTCCAGCAAATTTTGCACAGGTAACTTTTGACACAAACCAAAATATACTGTCTAACTTGGAATTTGATATTTTGCCCCGTTCGCACGATTTAGGCCCTTTCAATTATGTCTTTTCGTTGACGTGTATAAAGATGTCAATAACACCATGGAGACCAGAATTAATAATTATCATAGTAACAAATAAATAAACAAATGATATTTAGCGGCATCAGAACTGTACCTTTATCCGTTCCTGCAGATTTAATGTTTTTAATATGCAATTGTATCGATATATTTTGTAATTTTTGTATACAGATAAGTCTATATATTTTGTAACTGTCTTAAACTATTATAAAATTTATGGTTATAAGTTACGTATTTCTTATGATGCAATGAATAAGTAATGAAATATATTAAATACTACTACTAAAGATGTCAAAAACACCATGGAGATCAGCATTATTTACCATAGTAACAGGTAAATAAACTAAAGTTATTTAGCGGCATTTATCCATTCCTGCACTACATTTTCGATGTTTTATATAGCCTAATATGCGACTGTATCGATATATTATGATGTGGAAAAGAAGAAGTGTGTTAATTGTAAATTGTCCTATTACTTAATGCAAAGCGAAAATACGCATTGTTTTCATTTCTAAGGTTAGGTGACAACGGTTTTTGGTTTCTAGTTTACTGTTGAAATATATAAAAGCCACGGTTGAGGAAAACATAACGTTTAATGTGTTATACAATGCTTCTAACACAGTAACACTTAAAATAAAGAATTTAGCGTTTTGACTTAACAGGTACTTTATAAATATCTCTAAAGGCTTTATAAACGGGTACTATTAAATCTTCAAAGGCTGTTGCAACAACATAATAATTTAGTACATGTTATAATGGTACAAGTGTTGTGAACAGCTTTGGAGAGAATTTGACTAATGAGTACAAAAATGTTATACGAGTTGACAGAACGCCATATAGACATAGACAATAAAAGTTATATTAAAATACTTATTCAAAGTCAAATATTCGCGTGCGATGCCGCGGACAACATCTAGTTAAGTTATAATCGTATTATTAAGAGATACGATATTAAAATGGATTATGATATACATTACCCTATTTACTGTTTACGTTCCAAGGAAGAAGTTTACGTTCCTGAGTGTAAGAGATTCCAAACTCACCACGAGTGTGGGAGGCACACTGCATTTAGTGTTTTAGCGTAATTCAATCGTATTATTCATTAATCTAGGAACCTAAATGGTGTAAAACTAATATTGCATTTTGGTGCTAGTTGGTCTTACGTATTTAAATTCAGTTTAAACATTCCGATTGTATATAAAATTATGAAAACAAGTGTTCATTAATTCATGTTACTTAAGTATTCTTTCTGGTAGGAAGTCAGTGTCAGTATTATCTAAAATATTACTTTTTATGAGATAATTATTTTTATCTGTGTTGTAGCTTTTCTTCCAGCTGAACGACAGCTTTGTGTAAAAAAAACTAACGATAAAGGCGTCTGGAAACTGACTGTGTATTTCCTCAGTGAAATTTAATTACAAACACTCAACAGTTCTATCTATTTTAAAAGTTTTAAATATGCTAACCTTTTCAATCCATTAATTTTCAGAGAAGCATTTGTCGTGTTAATTCGTACTTACACATTTTTTGCATTTAGCTGACTTAGATGCTTACTAATATTACTAAATAAAAATGATTGTAATAAAACTCGATTTGTATTAATCAGGAAAGTTTTGGTTCATACCATTTATAATCATTCAAGTCACCTTCCTCGGCGTAATATTTCTATCACGTGACTATATTAAAGGGAATTAATGCATAATGTACTAATAGGTATTGAAAATTAACCATTCTTGCTAACGAGTCATGGATAATATTGTACTGAAAATCTTATGAAATTGATATTCTACAGTGAAAAATAGCATACTCTTTTACAGTTAAATATAAGACATCTGCCTTTAACATTATACACTAAAATGTCGATGTAACCATTGGTACAAATGTCGTAAACTAATAGTGTAGGAATTAATCCTGTGGGTCTGTGTGTGCGCGAGCGTTTGTTTTATCTTAGGGATTTCAACAATTTAAACGTTGTAATATTGCTAACGGAATACTCCCAATAATTGTTTTCCTAATGGTTTGTTACAACGTAATTGTAACATACGTACGAGGTCTGACAGAAAAGTATCCAACCATTTTGAATATTGGTTCTCCTGTCCACTGCGTTGTACGGTAGCCAGTCAAACGGGATCTTTTAAGGCATGTGTGCACATTCATTAACGTATTTTACTATTCAGTTAGCTGTGAGGCTCTGTTGTGTAAACTGTTGTTGCCTGTCAGTATGGTATTCATAATGTGTGAACGACTATAAATAAGTTTAAGTTAATTTGTATAAAATTTTGCTTAAATCTTAAACATTCGTCTAAGGAAACTACAAGAAAGATCAAGATACCTTTCAGGAGAAGACTCAATGAGTGATACACAGTTAAATTATGTTACAAAGGCTTTAAAGAATGCCGAAATTCTGTTAAGACTAATCCACGTTCTGTATGGCTTTTAACCAGTAGAACACCAGAACGCGTGGGGGATGTTATAAGAAATGTAGGACTACAGTGCGAAAATTAGAAGATTTAAAAATTTCGCGGATTTGTGTTTAGAAGATTTTGCCGGAAGGCCTTGAAAGGAAGCAAAATTCGTGATTTTCTTTATCCATGTTATAATACAATTTTAAAAATTGTAAGGGATTTTTCGTTTTATATCGCTTAAAGTATTTAAAAGAATTTGTATTTGTAATCTGTTGAGAATTTATAGACAATGAAAACACTCTGAACTTTATCAGATCTAAAAGATTGCTTAAGTAGTGTTGCATAGAGGCATAAAAGAAATGTAGTCAGTTATAGTGTCTCTATGATTTACGCATATTTTATGTAGCAAATGAGTTATGTAACGTCGACGCATATTTGCTTGCGTAATAATTTGGTATAGACTACGTTTATATAATTATTCGATAAATTTTTAGGGAAAGAGTTACCATACATTAAACAAGTTTTAAGCAGAACGTATGCAAAAGCAGGAGTCTATTGCATATTAATATCACATGACATTAACGTATTTAATGTAGTCCGCGATTTTGTATATGTAGTCGCACAACCACTTGCTTACGTT
This sequence comes from Magicicada septendecula, assembly GCA_034769895.1. NCBI lineage: Eukaryota > Metazoa > Arthropoda > Insecta > Hemiptera > Cicadidae > Magicicada > Magicicada septendecula. The sequence goes on from CM068371.1 coordinate 289,960,725, forward strand.
TTAAAATGGTATGTTCTTTATATAGAATCACACTTACCTTTTATGCTTTATAAGACTTAGCATCTCCATGATACTGTGAAGTATGTAATTTTAATTGTATATTATTTTACTTTGAATTGACAATATTAATGATGTTTAGAATTTTGCAACCGTTTTTAGTAATGTATTATGGAACATTGAGTAGTGTTCATGGTATATTTGGCAACTCGTCTGCAACAATAAAAACATTAATTTACTAAACAGTGACAAGTCTTATTACCACCTTTTAATCTTGCTCAAACAATGTTATCTGTCAGTTCATTACTTCGTGTTATTTACTATCTCGATTCATTTCGTGTAATGGCATATATTCTGTAGACTGTATGTCTCTTTTTCTGTTAGGCTGTCGGAAATAAGTTTCTACTTGGCTGAATTACAATTTGTAAAACTAGGAAGAAGGAAAGAAGCCAATTTTTTATAAATGACAGCGTGCTTCGTTATATGGGTCTCTCTCCAGTGCTTATGGAACTCGGATGCGTAAACATATAAAAATTATCATTACATAGACAGCAACACTACTGAATCACCATGCGAACAGTTTCATCTCCATCGCTTGCAATAAATAGTATCTTATTTATCCTGACAACAAACAACGATTTACCAATTCGATGTTTTGATAGAACAACATGTTGCATATTTTAATTATGTCACATAACTTACTTTGTCAGCTGCTGAACTGTACAGAGTCGAATAATAGTTTTCTATCGTAAAGTAATTTACACAAGTAATGTCGTGGAAATTATTCCTAATAATTTTATATCATACCATATTTTTAATTAATTCATATCATACTGGTAGTTTTTATCATTTTTATTAAAAAATAAAAATTTAAAGTTTTTTTCGTTTTCTGATTTGTTTATATACTTTGACCACAGAAATCTTGAAAGACAACAAAAATAGTGTGGATATTAATTCTTTTTAGTACTGGATTATAAATTATTATTATGACTTAAAACTTTATGTTTGGCCTGCAAGCTAGAAAATTTGATATTCAAACGTCCATTCTTGGCAATAATGATAGCTGCCCATTCTAGGTGAGACACTGGATATATATCTCCTGGACTACAGCAGGCATTTTATTTCCTTATTCGAACACAATCTGGGAGGCATACATTAATCAGTCACTGAAGCACTCATCGACGTGTTGTACGCTCCTCCGACGCTGTCCATGCTCATGAGCTTGAATTTGAACTATAAGAAATATGCAATAAATAGCCTAGATGTCAGTTAGAAAACTACTGAAAGTTAGATGTTAGGATTGTGCTGGGAGCAATAAAGCTTACAAGTGAAGCAGACAGAGAACTACAGACAGTGTCAGTAAAATACAGACAGTAAAATTCATAATTGTGAAATCAAACAGAAAAAAAATTTATGAAGCATCATGTTCCTCACATGCACAGAGTATAAAAGTTGAGGAAATCTGGTTAGATATGAAAGATTGAAGGATACAACAACATAGGTGGATGGCTGTGCTCAGATCTGGAGGCAATCCGGTCGAATAAGAATAAAAAGAGGACAAAGAACACTTCAAGGTTTTCTCAAGTTATATATCTGACGGAAGCGTTAAAGAGACTGTTTTTCATCGTTTATAGACTATTATTTCATAAATCACCTATCCGTTACTATATTACTCTTCTTTACATGCGTAAAGTACTAATCAATACGGCAATTCTTTTATTCTTAAGCTGGCAACAGATATTTTTATTGAAGTGAAAACTTCTATAGGCACGTTGGGCGATTTTTTGGATGGGTAAAATCTTATGAGTTCGCGTCACCGACATGCTAATGTTAACAGTATGACTCTGTAGCTATAAGTATGAGTGTTGCGCGTGGCCAGCAGTGAAAGTATAGATTATACTTGTGTGTAATACTATTATTTATACTACTTAACACACTTTTATAGTTTACGTACTTTATTTTGGAGTTTCTTACACTGCCGAATTTGCTATCGCGTGTTCGATCCCTAGCGCGATTTTGGCTTTCCGTATTAACAATTAACGCAATACTTATGATCTATTGTAACATTAGTGTTGTGTATATGTATATAAGTAAAGTTAAATTGACTACGTGGAAAGTTTAATGTGTGTATACTGTGCATTGTTTAAATTGAGTTTTAGTTTGTTCATTATTTTAAATGTTCAAATGTAGGATCACTGTGCAGTACAAAAGTGAGTACTAAATATGTTAATATTTTTATATAGAAAAATTAATAACATAAACAAAGCATGTATTTTCAAATATTTCCAATATTCGTATCAATATTTCCGTTTAAAAATTTGATATTATTATTTTTTTTTTTATATTTGACCTCTGCCATACATCATGCAATGAGTATTTCATAGTGGCTTAGGAGTTATCTTACTAGCGTAAAATGTATATAATTGTTGCTCGGAGTGCCGATAGATGTGAAAACCAGACTGATGTTAAAGATTTTAATTTTTGATACTACAGTTAATTTGAATATCTAAAAAAACCACTGTTATTTCATAGTTTTAAGTTTTCACTTCTGTCGGCAGTCCTCAATGACTGCCTATTTTATTTTTAATTTTTTTCAGTGTTGGCAACAGACATATGGATTTCAACCACAATAAATACTACGTCATCAGATACATAATGACTTCAATCAACGTGCTTCTCGAAAGGAAACTTTCTCTTGTTTTACAATATTCATATCTGCGAGAAAGATAGATTACAGAAAGTATTTAGAAAACAAAATGTACGCCTTACAATACAATCACATGCAAATGTATCAGATAGAAATGTTTGTAGTTCAAGTTACCGTCATATTATCTTTAGTCAAATGGGACAATCGTCGAGTTAGGATCATACGTCGCGCATACAGATTTTGCGTTTCCTACAGCTACGCGACTTGAAAAATTAACCGACACAAATGAAGTAGGCCTACTAAAGAGTCTACGAAATGTGTTAAAGTTAATGTCTACATATGTAAGAAAGTATCAGCTAAACTTAATCCTTAAAGTGAAATCTAGAAAACTTAAACAGTAGGTTATAATAGTTCATTAGAAGTTAAAATCCGTCATATATCAGAATATTCAAACTTTGTTTACAAATTATTAAACGTTTCGTATAAACTTACTTCAGCGGGATCTCGCGTGGTAACAACGCGGATCATCGCACCGCGATCGTATTGGGTTCTACTTACGCATTTTATACTTAACTTTCTGTCTGTCAAAAACATTAATATAACTAAGTTAATGAACTTCAAAATGAGATAAATAACGGGCAAATAAAGGATAACATATTTGCCAAGATTAGAGTTTACAAGTTGAACATGTTAACAAAGGTTATAATAATAAACGATTATGATGGAAAAGAAGAAAGGAGTATGATGAAAGAAGCAGCACAGTCAGAGTACATGTAAGCATGATACATAGAAATAGTCCTAGGTTAATAGGGAAGAGTCAGATAATACTAATCAGTAAGGTAAAATCATAATCAGTGATATTTTATTATTTTTGTGTTTTCTGGACAGTAGTTGCCTACGTCTGATATGTTCAATTGTTCCAGAAAGACTTACGGACACGTATACGATGAATAAAAACTTTTGAATGTTAAACATATTAATACTAGGGCAGATTAGTAATAACCATTACTAATACTTATGAAATACATTTTGAATGTATGTAGGCCTATTACAATAAAAAATGATGACTACATATTATTACGTCTAGGACACAAAAGCCGAAGTTTCATATCGAAAATGATAATATTCATTAGCATATTAGCCAAAGTCATGTTCTAGTCTACTTGAAAACAGTAGAAATATTTCTTTTGTTTATGGAGTATTAAAAACCTTAAAAAAAACCTTAAAATTAAAAACCTCAATAGATAGGAAAGCTACGAGTAATCTTGTAATGAAGTTGTAATTTTACTTCCAACTTGCAACACTGCTGCCCTGATTATGACTACTTTAATACATACATAAAGAATGTTATGATTTGTATTGAAATTTATAGGAAAACCAATCCTCAAAAATTAACACATGACATGAGTAAGACCCCGGTTTTACCCATATTGTGTAAATTTGCTAGTAATAATGTATATTTTATTTTCATACACCAAAATGCTTTTATTTGCAAGTTTTTTAAGATTTTTTAACATTTCTTAAGATTTTAAAGATTTATTTCTACAATTAAGTATCTTTAATGCACAAATTCCTCCTTTAGGTGTCAATAAACGAAAAACAACGTTACCTATGTCTAAAAATAATGCATAATATTCATGTGAAACTTACGAAAACCGTCTTTGACGCTAAGAATAAACAGCCGTAAATTTTTAGGTTTTCGTTAAATAATTTACAAATGTCATAAGCCCTCGCAAAAGTTTACGTTTTTGCAGTCCATCCAGAAAGTAAAATTTAGTCTGAAAAAAATTCATTCTGCAGTAACAGCGTTAGGCTTATGCATTTATGCATTGCGTGTTTGTTACTTCCCAAGAAGCAAGTCCTTCTTTAAATAAATAACAACCACACAACCATACACACACACACACACACACCTCCCTCCCTCTCTCTCTCACGTATATATTAATATTTTGCGTCGTTTGTCAAAGGGGTTAAGACGCTACAACACTTTGTTTCACAAATTCCTTATTATTCTGATAAACATTAATACTACTTTCATTGACAGCTACAGGCTTACCATTATAGTCTACATACAGCACATTTGGAAGCAACTGTGGGTTACAGAAGTCTTATAACCTTCATAAAACTGACAAATAATTTTATCTTTAGTTTGATTACCGACTTTACGACATGGTATTTAAAAATTTATTCGTGCATCTGTTACTTTTTGAGATATCTGAAAGTAATTTTCATAAAAACCTAGAAAACAAGGTTCTTCATAACAATTTAAGAGCGTTAACTTTGTTATTAAGCTAACATATTTGTATTACTGAACTACTACAGTGTAGTTCTTTGTGGTTCCTTGCGGTATGGTTTCGTCCACATCATTTTCGGTAAAGCGTTCCTTTCCAAGGGAATTTCATCGGGTTGGTTTGTTAATTCATCTTTTGCACTTTTCTACGAGTGTGACAGAAAACTGTTTGGTGAAACTTATTTCAGTCATTTCACGCTATATAGAAATTATTATAAGTGGAAACTAATTGCAGTATGCCAAATACGTTAATCAGCCTAACGCTTGAAATTAAATAATTTTCTTTCTGTTTTTAACAATTATTTGTTTATGTTTTCTCAATACTCGACTAAATATATTTGTCGTGGAAAAGAATGATTTCCTTGTGCTTCGAGTATTGTGCAATAAGTAATTGTGATTATGGGTCACATGATACTGGAAAAAATTTAAACATTTATTTGAATTACTACTGTTTGGAGCTAATAAGGACACACACACGCACACACGCACACACCTCAACTAACATACACAAACACACACAAATACATACACCACATTGCATGCATACCTAAATGTTGGTTAGTAAATGTAATCAAATAACATTTTTTGTTTTAGGTGAGTGACTGCTAACTGACATTTTATGATGTTCGTTGAAGTAAGTACAACTAACAACAGAGGTAATCGTTACAAGACACTTAATGCTCACTGATATCGTTAAATTTCCACCAGTGGATCTACAAATGTTGTAATGTTATGAGATTGAAAGTATTCTGTAACTAATAGTTTGTTTACGTGCTTAGTAAGCTGTATATTGCTGTCAGTAATACTGATTGTAACACCGATACTGAAGTCTAAAAGCATAGATGATTAAAGATGATGATTGTTCACTGTCTGTTAGGATGTTCCGTATATAATTGTACATAGCAAGAAAATCGGATTTTTGTAAAGTGTAACGTATGGAGAACATTCGAGTCGAGTGAAAACATTAAGTTTCATTAGTTACTTTTGGTTTAATGTAAAATACGTTCCATTATACCTAATATATAGCATCCATATGTGGCTAGTGTAATTGTGTAAAACACAGAGAAAAGTACCAAAAAATACACAATCTTTAATATACATTTCTACACCCACTTAGCCACATGATGCATAAAACTTAGACCTACCACTGATTTCAGCCGACTAGCGTGACTAAAAAAAATTTCGTTGCCTGTATTGTTTTGACAGACAGACAGACAGAAGCTGAATGGGGCGACGTGGTTTGTTTGCGTTGTCCAGGCTGGAGCCCGAAGAACGCCAGGTTCAAATAGTGCAGCGAGGTCGTTTGCTCGGCACAAGGTGTTATGGTGCAGTCCACGAATACATGATAATTGCATGTATGACGTGGGGGATTCTCAGTTATTTTTCTTCGGCCTGAGTCGCCCATTCGTGGCACCCTTAAGGCATAGCCCGCAGGAGGGGAGAGCCGCCCGGAAGTGAGTCGTTCGTAACGATGGGCTGCCACTTCAGGATGGATGACTCCAGCAATTAGGCAATTGCACACCTCGCGGCTTCTCATGCTCTGAGTTTCAGCCCATTAGAGAAGGCAAAGCAGGTGCTGACTGTAGTTACTGAATTCTGTGTTGTCCGTCAGACACTGTACAAACCTGTACTGGTTTAAAAAATAAGTTATTAACAAGATATAAAACAATACCGTCAACTGCTTTTAATGAAAACAGATTACCTTGTAAAACAGGCAAAAAGAAACAGTATTTCTCTACCATCAGCTGATATAAAAAAATTCTAAGCAGCTTTTCCAATGTTGTAAATTTAGATTATGAATAATTTTTTTATGTTACATATTCAAATAGATCCTTGGTTTTGTTATTCGTGTCTCAATGAAGATATATTATTCATAGTGTCAAAGGAAGTTTTACTGGAAGAGGTGATAGGTTTTTTCGGAACATTCGTCAATAGATGACAAGTTTTAAATGCTGAGTTTATTTTTCAAACGCGATTATGGTATTAATTTGTTAGTACAATCTCCACGCTGTCGGGTAGTGGTTCAGTGATTAATATGTCAGATCTTTCACTTTTACCTTTGAAAGTTATCTTTGATACCATGTTTTCTTTTCTACTAGCCGACTTTTCCAGACACGTAACATGCTTCTGAGGGGGAATTCCGACTCGATAGCATGATAATATTTATCAAGAAATTATTCCTGCCTTAAAAGTTTTAATGTTACTCTAACAATCATGTGTTTCAATCCAATGCTATTTACGCGTGCGAGAGTGGAATTGCTAATACGTAATCAACAACTTCGTCAATACAAGTCCGTTAACTGAGCTTACTGTATGGACGTAATTTCAATCAGTTCTTGTAGCGTTGTTTGTATGTCAATAAAAACGACGTACACGTTTTATTTTGTTTACACTTTTAGAATGTTTACGTACGTTACGTAAAAATAAATGTTTAGGCCTAATCCTTATTTGAAACTTTCACTCATTATTGAAAGAAGAAAACACCGTTCCTTAAAAAATTAATTATTGTTGTTTTATGACAATATTCATGATAGGTTCAATGTTACTAGTAGCTGTAATGTTGACAAAAGTTAATTAAATTTATCGCCACCAATTCGACACAAAGTAAACAATATCATGTGTATTACTACACACATATTCACGTTCCCAAAAGTACACAACAATATAATTCTGTTAAGTGTAAACTAAAACATACAAAAGCACTATTGGGAAAGCAATAAACATTTATCAGTTAACAATCAATCTTGTTAACAATACATTTTATTGTAAGAATGAATACATGGAAATGGAAACGCTGTTTCTCGTTGCAGTAAGTAAATATTTTTACAATTGCAGAAGACTGATTTTCTTCCTGAATTTCAAATACCGTCTATACCCGCTAATCATTGAGATTAATTTAGTTATTTATTGTACTGTACTGTTTAAATTAATAAAAGTCTCTATTTGTTTTTATAATTAATTATCTTATAGTACAACTGTGTTGCAATAGGTTACTGGTGATCAAGATGACAGCTGTTGTTTATTTTCAGAAATATCGTGCCTATGAAAACTAAGCAATAAGGAATTTTCTTGGTTTTTATACAGCAGAAATATAAACCGGTTCACGTGTGAAAAGTGTTACCTCTGACAAAAGTGCTTCCTTTTCGTTGAGAATTCATTGCCTTCGCGTGACTACTTTTGAGTTCACAACCATTGTGCAGATGTTTCCTTGTTTGAGCAAGACGGTGTGTAAACGTGCCTGAAAACATTAGTTATTTTTCACAACTCCAAAAACTTGCTATTACTTAAAAACGATTAGTATCTATTTCTGTACTGTAATGTTCTGCATGAGAAGGCTTCTCATATAGCTGTCTTTAAGTTTAAAGACAGGCATGTTTTTGTATTGTCTATCAGCTGACTGTCTCGGCATACGATTCTGACAGTCTCTGTCGTAGCTCTAAGTATACGTAAGCGTTAAGGACAGATGATAAGTTGCTAATAACTTTGATTTGCCTGTCAAGGATCACTATTGTGTATTTACTTCCACCCATGTCGAGGGTTGGGGCGGAGAGACCATTGCCTTGGGGCGTTGGACTGCACTTGCCCGTAACGAGAAAATACTGTGTGAAGCAGATGCTAACACGAGTTAAACTTTATTCAATACACTAAATGTAGATTAAGGTACATCACTTGGCTGTCACATGGTTACTATCAATTACTGAAGATACTCACACCATTACTAACTTAAGTAAATAATAATTGTTTCCTGTTACGCTTACTACGGTTACAAACAGACTTTATTTATTGATTATTATTTGTATCTTTATTCTTATGGTTCATATGCACTTTTTGCCAATGTAAAAATATAGTATACCTACACTTATATACAAACTAAGTATCCTGCTTTGCGGTAAAATGGTAAAATTTTCTTTTTTGCCGCTTATCTGTTCTTCATTTTACGCTTACTGTTTTTGTCCTGCTGTTGCTTTTCTACCGGGAACAGTACCATCAGACAATACTCAGTGTCTGTTGTTTCAATATTACGTTTCTCATCCTTTTGTTTTACATTTTCTGTTTCTCGTGGATGTTCTTTGTTCTTCCACCCAACACGTAAAATTTCTATCATAGCGAATTGGCTAATAACTTCTTATCAATAGTCACGCATACCAAGTTCTTTTACTCTATATCTGTCCTCTGACTTCAAAAATTAAAGCACGTATGCACAGTTATACCCATTCCTACACTACTTTTACGAAGGTTACTTGGATAGTGTAAAACAGGAGAAATTAATTTGCTGTGTTAAAACAGTGGAATTCCTACAATAGAGCACTAATGATATCGCTGTATAATAATGTGACCACATTTGAATGGATGTCAGTAGAATAATCAATCAATAATTTTCGAAGGCGAGTCTGAAAACATCGCCAACGTGCGAGACCACTGAGTTATCCTACCGTTCTAACGACGCGTGCAAAGCTTCACGTATCTGTCTATTTTCCCAACATTGCCGTATGTGCTTACAGGAAAATATACTAACGAGATGGAGGTATGTATGTATGGTCTACAGATAGCAAGTCAGTGTTCATTGCCTGAATCACATTTTATTGTATGCACTGTATATTAAGAAGTCAAAAGAAGGTATAAAATAGTGACCATCTCACACATCTAGGCCTACATGTTAACACATAAGATGAGAGTAACTACTACTGAGTAGCATTTAGTAGAAATAAAAATTTTAATTACACCGCCTACACTATTGTAAAGAATAATAGAAAAGCATTTGTCCATAAGGAAAAAGAGCTCTTTCACAAAAAACATTGTTGTTTTATTCTGCATTAGAAGCTTATAAACAGAAATAAAACTGAAACAAAAATATTATTAATATGAATAATTCTGGTATTCGTTACCTCCACTAGTCTGTCAGGGTTGAAACCTTTCCACAGTCTTTACGTTCTATTACAAATTTTTATTTATATTAAAATTTTGTATTTTAGCTGATTATTTCGTTGTTTAGGTTAGACGTTGTTAGACAACTCTGTATGTACATTTACTTCAGAGATTTTTGTTCAAATTTACAATATGGAAATACTTACACAGCCACTCTAAATCACGCTCTATGTAAAAATAATAATTTTTTATACGAAATAATACCTTTTATGGAAAAATATGAATAAGTTATTATAGAAACACAATTAGAAATTAAGATTCATTGATAACATAGGAAAATAAAGAAACAGAAAACAGTTTCATCATCATCATCATCATCCTCAAGGTTTAAACCAAGAATGGTTTGTTCCGGTCTCAAATAGGCAAATATTACCGCTGGTCACTCCAGAGCTTCTTCGGACTTCCCACACCTCTCCGTCCCCTCGGCTTATAGTTCCATAGTTGTTTGGGGATGCGGCAGTCATCCATTCGCCAAAGATTTTCCCACCAACTCAGCCGATACTGGGCGATCCTCTCGAGTATACTCATAATATTGAGTTCCTGGCGTATATCTGTGTTTCTTCTATGATCCATGGAGAGTATACCCTGCCACGTACCTGAGAAATCTCATTTCAGCCGCTTGGATGCGACTGGCCTGGCCTTTCGTTAAAGTCCAATTCTCAGACACATAAAGAAGGGTGGGAAGAGCCATCACCTTGTAGAATTTTAGACGTGTTCCTTTACTTGCTGACTTAAGCGTTCGCCTGATGGTCCCGCACATGAGGTTGAACTTATGAAACTTATTCACCAAGTCGTTGCTTGCATTATAAGACACACTGTAGCCCAGGTATTCAAAACTGCTAACCTGTTCCAAGACAGTACCATCTGTAACAATTTTTGCCCGTACGGGATCAGTTCCACAAAAAGCCATCACCTTGGTTTTAATTGTGGATGTCTGCAATCCAGAGTCTTTGCATTTTCCATTTAACAAATGTATACCCATCTGCAATCTGTTTTCAGAGTCCGACAGAATAGCCTGATCGTCCGCAAACAACAAAGTGTCAATTGTAGAGCGACCAATCATAAAATGGTCTAGAAGACACATCTGCCAATTTTGTATGACATCGTTAATATATAAATTAAAAAGGGAAGGTGATAATGGACACCCTTGTCGTACTCCACAATTGATCAGGCCAACTCTAGGAGCTGTCTCCATCTCCCTGCTTTTATTAAGATTTTATTCTCCATGTACAGACTCTGTATTGCTCTAATTAAATGTTGTGGGATCCCTTTCCTTTGCCATTACTGCCCATAGTTTGCTCCGATTCACTCTGTCAAAAGCTTTCTCCAAGTCGACGAAAGCTATGTATGTGGGCAGCTCATACTCTCTACGCTTTTCAATGAGCTGGGCTATTGCAAATGTACAATCTAAACATGATCTGCCCTTCCTGAAACCGTTTTGGGCCTCTGAATGTATGGTCTCCTTTATCGCATTCAGCCGTGTTCGTAATATATTTTAATATATTTTATATGAAGTGTTAAATTGGCTGACTCCTCTGTAGTTTTGCAGTCATTACGATCACCTTTTTTGAATATGGGAATTACCTTAGCAAACCACCAATCGTCAGGAACATGACCAGTGGTCCAGCATAGATCAATAAACTGCAGCAAACGATCATGCAGCAAAGCTGGTGCACACTTTATAAGCTCCACGTTCAGCCCATCAGTACCTGGTGCTTTTCTATTCTTACAGAGGTGTAGAGCAGCTAACTATTTATCCATTGTTATTGGTTCCACACAATCACTGATATCAGCAAAGGTTGTTTCTTCCAGTTGATCCTGGGTTCATAGTTGCTCATAGCATTCAAGCCATTGTTGTTCTGAGATATTACTGACCTTCAGGTTATCCCTTTCCGTTCGATTTAAACGCCTTAATATTTTGTAAGCCTTGTCCTGCCTGCCAGGTACATATTTTTCTATATCACTTACATGTTTATCCCATGAACGTTGTTTGATTTTCCTGACTTCTCTTCTGGCAATGGCACAGCAGCACTTATATTCACACCTTGTCTGAGCAGTGTTTAAAGTTAGATGTTATAGGTATGCCTGCTTTTTAGCATCTATTATCGTCATCCCATACCTGTAGGCCTCGATTTCCATACCTTTTACGTCTCGTCCCCAATGCTTCAAATGCTGCTTGTGATATGATGTCTCTGATGTTACCCCATGCTTGATTTATATTGTTACTGATGGGTTTTTGTTGTGCAAACTGACTCAACAGGGTCTGGTACAGATATCTTATACTTTCATCTTGGAGCAGGTGTACTTTAAAAGTTTCTTTGGAGCACTAGCGCAGGTCGATCTAGCCTTTCTCAACCTACCTGGAATACTAATTTTTGATATGAGCAGAAAATGGTCAGACTCAACGTCACATCTTCTAAAAACCCTAATATCCTCTACTAAATTTCCTAATTTCCCATTAACTATAAACTAATAAATTATTGAACGATAGCCTCTTGCTTGCCAAGTATATTTGTGTATCTCTTTATGCCGGAAAAATGGAAATGACTTCGTTCATTTCCATTTTTTATTCTTTTGCCGTGATATCCCATGATATTTCTTTTAGGGAAGTTTCCAACACGTGCATTGGAATCACCTGCTATTATCACATAATCGTTCATGTGTATATTATTGACAACTTTCTGTAAGATCCTGTAAAATTATTCTGAGTCTCCTCTGCGACTATTTTCTGGGCTATATACAGCTACCAATGTTGTGTACTTCCTTATAGTTTTCTACCGTACTGTTAATATACGCTCATTTACAAACTGGTAACTGTGAATCCTGTTTTTCAACAGCTTCTTTATCATTACTGCTACTCCTGCAGCTACCCGCTTTCCAGCAGCTACACCACTGTATATTAATACGTAGTCCGCCAATTCGATCGAACCTTTAAGCTTCTTCTTAGTCTCAGGAATGATGCCAATATCTACATCAATTAAGTTCCCGTTGAAGTTCCATTTCTTTATGTGCAAGGCCTCTTACATTCCATAAGCCAATTTTAAAATGTTCGGCAATTCCAAATCGTTTTTTTCTTTTATTCATAGCTGTGGTCAGCAACTTTTGATCCGTCCGGCTATTCCTTATTTGAGGCAATTTAGTAGAGAATATGTCCCCTGGATATGTTACTAGCATATCGCAGGGTAAGACGTATGGTAGGGCTGACATCTTCAGGCTTAACGTCCAGCCTGATTTTCAATCTGGGTGTTCTCCCATAAACTGGCTGTCTTACGATACTAAAGAGACCAGTTTTCCCTGTTGAGATATCAGTAAGGATCTTTAATGTGGTGGTTTTTCCTTGCCTCCCACATCTACGTCGTTTACCAATGGAAGGTCATCCATCCTTAGGGGCAATTTCTCACCCAAAGGGCAAGAGGGTTCCCTAACCTCTACTTGGAGAAAACAGTTTTTTTTTTATCAGCAGTATGTTCGCCGGATGGCAGCACTATTTGGTTACTTTGCTTCACGTTTACCATACAGTTTTATTCATATGCCTGCACAACTCGTTCAATTAGAAAACATGGTTAGAGTTCGTGGGACTGTTACTGAAGATACAAGAATATCAATTCCAGCCTTCCACAACTGTCAGGCAGTACCGAAAACAAGTCGCGTCGAATATTAAGTTTAGGGTGATACATAACCAGTTTACTCAGGAACTAAAGCCTGCAGCCCAATAGCCGGATTGTTCCGGTATACCGTGTAATACTCATTTTTATCGCTAAAATTAGCTGGTGAGATTATGCGTATTTGTTTTTTGTACATGAGATTAGCTGGTGTTGGTATACGTTATTACGTTTTGTGTGTGTGTGCGCGTGCTCGCGTGTGTGCATGAATGTTATTCGCTTGTGACTACGTGCGTTTTTTATTCAGTTTTTTGTCTAATGCAATATAGTTTAAAAAGTACTTACAAAACAAAGAAAATAGGTATGAAGGTACTTCCAAACATAGTCTATTGGGTCACACGATGAACTATTCATTAAGGAAGTTGCTTACAGATGGCTCATATATTGACAAATTAGACAGTCTGAAACGAACCGAAGCAATACCTACATCAACAATAAACCTGACAGGCGGTTGCGTACCTCAGCAAAACCCACACAACCAATCTTCTTCATAAATTTGATCTCGCAGTGAAAACATTCAACCCAAGTGTCTCTTATCTATCAGGTGCAAAGCATATAAACTCTCCCTACTTATACTAGTGAAACATGATCGATTAAACTGGTTATTGAAAGTAGTCTTATTACTAGAGAACTATTTTGATTTATTGTTTGTGCGGTGTATCAAACATACACAAAGCCAATACATAGCTTATATATAATTTTTTTTGAGTGGAAAATTGAACAAAATTGCTCAAATACCTCATTTATGTAATTAAATAATTAGGAATTAATATAGTTATATAATTTATATAATATATAGTTATACAGTCATATTTGGCGGGAAAGAGCCCAAAGCTGTACCTAGAAAGAATAAGATGTGATGATTACATGGATGGGTTGCAGTAGACCTGAAGTAAAGTACTGTGAAACTTTTGCAGATGTATTAGAATTGTAACGCATACATAAAAGTTAAATTAATGTAGATTATTTTACTTACTATACTTCTATTAAAACATTACGACGAAAGCGTTTACAATTTCTACAATTTTATAAAATAATAACTATACTCGATGACAATAAAATTGGATTTTAGTTTAGACTGATCTTACTCACTTAAATACTCAAGATTCTAGGTAAAATTCTAAGATAAATAAATAAATACTAATCGGTTTTCGTATTTCTCAAATATTATAATATTTATAACAAGTTAGTGCAAATATTATTAAAGGTAAACTTTCTAAATGATAAATACTTGTTTCCTTTAGTCTGAAATGTTGCTTTAGTTTCAGTTGAACGACTACTTTGTGCAAAAAAGTAACTATAATTGCGCCTGGAAATTAACTGTGCAGTTCCTGAGGAAAATCTAATTGCACAGACTCAGCAATTTCCTCTTGTGATACAATTTTAAATACGTTGAACTTTTTAAAGGATTATTTTGCATCAAGACACGTTTCCTGTTAATCCCTATTTACATATTTTTTACGTTTTGCTGAGTTCGCGGCTTACGTTACTACAGATAGAATGATTTTCGATTGAGTTAAATAAAACTCGATTTCCACCTACCAAAAAGAAAACAAAAATTATTTTTATTTCTCTGTAACTCAGATTTATCGGCCTCATACCTCTACCACCTTTCTTCTTAATAGGGATTTATGAAATAACCATTAATGTCAGTAAACACAATTTTATGAAATTCCACATTTCAGTGTTAATAATATACTGATTTTTTTTTTGTCAACCAGAATTGCATTTGGTACTAGGAAACTAATTTTTTCATTATAACTAATGATTAATTAATTCGTTTTAACGAATGTGTTACATTGAAAATAAAATGTGTTTTATGCAATGCTTGTGTGTTTTATGTGGTTGGTTCTTATAAAATTTTGTTACAAAATGAATAAAAAAGTATATTGTTATTAAATTCATTTTGCTTTAATGGTTGCTATTAAAATGAAACAAGTAGCAACCCAGGCACGTCAAAATCTACAAAGTAGACTATAAATTACTAAAGAATTTTTAATTTAATAATATAACACTGCAGTTTATTGGGCACAATCTGTATTTAACAATGATGAAGAAAGTATTGACTTTATAAAGGAATATATACATTTTTAATAGAAAATTCATATGTATTTGGGTTTACTGATGCATCATTTTTTATCACTTATGCCTTGAATATTTCAATATTTTATTTGTCCAGTTTGAATGCTGTAAGCTATTGACAGCATATATCACATATTTCATGTTCTTTTTTTACTGTAATTTCACCATCTTTCGTGAGAAATAAAAATATTAACAACTCATATATTTTGTATACAAGAATATCGTATACAATATTTTCATTTATTCTATGAAATTTTAGTTCTGTGCCATGTTATTTGTAGACGACAAGTACGTAGTACACTTTATTAGATCTGAAGGACGTGCATAGTAGTCTTGCATTCAAGTCTTAAGACAAAGAAGTGTAGAGTAAAAGAAGATGATTGTAGGATTGAAGAATATGAGAAATTAAAATCTCAAATTCTGTTACTCTCAAATATTATATCCAATGTTACTAAATCAATGCCATCGATTTGATTTGGATTGCTTTGGATGGGATAAACTTAAACCGCTGTAATACTAACTCTAATACATTATTGAATATAAGGTGCAGAATCCCTGATGAATAGAGAGTAGCCAAGGCTATTTCTGTTTTTCAGAAAGGTAATAAAACTGTGTTATCAAATTATAGAGGTATACGGTTGTACTACGCTTGTAAGTACACTTTACAAATTATATAGAAAAATTATTAATGTTATATCTCTGATATTTTACTTCGGGACAAACAGACGGATTTCGTAAG
Source organism: Magicicada septendecula (assembly GCA_034769895.1). Taxonomy (NCBI): domain Eukaryota; kingdom Metazoa; phylum Arthropoda; class Insecta; order Hemiptera; family Cicadidae; genus Magicicada; species Magicicada septendecula. The sequence goes on from CM068371.1 coordinate 289,977,068, forward strand.
GACAGACCTTCCATCGATGACGTATTCTATTTTAAAATATTTATTGAGAAATGAATGGAATTTAATTTGGAGACACATCTTGCCTTCATTAAATATGAGAAAGCATTTGATAGAATTGACAGAGCCCATATTTATGGTACAGTATGTGTAAGAGGGGTCATCATAAACATCTTGTAGACCTTATAAAGAGCTTATATTATTGTACAAGGACAGTAATGTCTATAGAAAAGGATTTGACAGAAGATGTTTACATTAATCAAGGAGGGCGCCAAGGCTGCAGCATGATTAATATCTCAACCACTGTTAATATCTATATTGATGACATTGTTAGAGAGTGGAAATGACGAGTAGTTCCGGGAATAAAAATACATTTTCAAACAAACATGAATACTATGGTGTTTGCGGATGATCAAGTAATCATCTAAAACAAAGAATACGAGCTCCACAGATTAATGTTACAGTTACAGCAATTCTGTTCAAATTACATGATAAAAATTTCTGTGCAGAAGACCAAAAATGTGGCATTTATAGCCAAATACCCTTCACGGACTAAGCTTGTATTGGATAATAAGCTTAGATCATCTGCCACATTTTAGCTATTTTGGCTGTGACATGACATGTTGATCACAAGTTGTGATTAAACTTATTACCGACTAAGTTTCAGTCAGTCCGTGGCACAATTCATCGAGTGCTGTCAAGAAAAATTGGAAAAAAGTCGACTAAAAGTTTGTAAAATAACTGCTGTGCCAAAGTTATTATATGGTTCCAAACCTTGGGTTCCGGCGAAAAACACCTGAGTTGGATACAGGCATCGGAGATGAGATTCTTGTGATCTGTTAAAGGTTGCACACGAAGGTATAGACTCTATACTGATGCCATGCGTGAAGAGTTGATCATTTTTGTATCCAAGGTCGTCCTGCAGAGAAGGAAGGAAGATGGTCTGTCCACCTGTATAGGATGTCAGATAGCAGGTTGGCTAAGGACGTTTTAAATAGCCTCTTGGTCAGCGAAACGAAGTATGGGAATGCCAAGGAAGTGTTGGCAAAGTGTAGGCTATATATTCCTTTGGGACCGAAACAGGTGATTTACCTAATCCTTGATAGAAGAAGAAGAAGAAGAAGAAGGAGAAGAAGAAGAAGAAGAAGAAGAAGAAGAAGAAGAAGAAGAAGAAGAAGAAGAAGAAGAAGAAGAAGAAGAAGAAGAAGGAGACTGTGCTAATTGTGCTCGTATGTTACGTAACATTATACACAAAGAGTGTTTAGTCGCTAGATATAGTATTTATACAAAAATTACATTTCTGTCTACTTAGGGTATACCATCTTTACGCCCGAGTATTTAATTCAATCTAATTCTTACTTATTGCATATCAAAGTAAATTTATAGTTTTCAAGGTATATGATTAATAATTTTTAATATATATTCGATACCTATTTATGAAATTATTTTACAAATTTTCAGGACGAGTGAGTATATATGAATTTTAAGTAGATTATACTTATGGTGTATGTAAATGGAGGAATATTTTCTGCTTACAAAGGTAGGAATATAATTTGTTTACTTTTGTACGTAATTTACTGTACGTAGATTCGAATGTGCTTGTTTCCTTTTCTACATTAGTATCTTCTTTTCGTCATCTGGCATTGCATTTAATTACGTTTTATAGGCATTAAACATTTCTAATAATAAAATAACATATTTCTAATAATAATTAAACATATTCACAACTCCAGAGATTTCTACCAGACTTTCAAGAACAAACTTAAGGGTTACCAAGCCCCAAGTACGAGTTTTAGAAATGAACAGGGAAAAATTGGACTGAACAACCAAGAAAACTGTGAGATACTTGCTGGATACTTTCAAGATATTTTGAATTGCCCACCCCCTACTTCTAGATTAGAAATCCCAGACCCACCAGAAAACTCAGAAGAGGATGAACCACCAACAAAAGAAGAAATCAGAGATGTAATCAAGAACCTCAAAAACAACAAGGCAAGTGGAGAAGACTCGATAACAGCAGAAATGATGAAATGGGCTGAGCCAGAAATTCTAGACGACCTTCATAGAATCATTTGGGAAGTCTGGGAAACCGAAAAAAATTCCAGAAGAATGGAAAACAGCGCTGATCCATCCGCTCCACAAGAAAGGGGATAAGCAAGATGTCAATAACTATAGAGGAGTGTCCCTCCTTTCAATTGCTTATAAAATTTTCTCGAAGATTCTTCTAAACAGAATAGAAGATACGCTTGACAAACAGCTGGGCGAATACCAAGGATGGTTTAGAAAGGGACGTTCCTGTGTTGAGCAGATCTTCAACTTAAAATCAATAATCCGTCATAGAATCCTGAGCAGCAAGAAAATTGTGGTGTCCTTTATAGACTTCAAAAAGGCATTTGATTCAGTGGACAGAGAGACCTTGGAAAGGATCATAAGAGAATTTGGAATCAAAACAAAACTAGCAAATATAGTCAAAGAGACCCTAACAAACTCAACATCCAGGGTGAAGTTCATGGGAGAGCTCTCTCGTCCATTCGAAATTAAGACAGGAGTGAGACAGGGCGATGGCTTATCGCCACTCCTATTCAACTGTGTCCTAGAGAAGATCGTGAGAATTTGGAACTTGGAACTGGAGAGTCGAGGAATAAACCCAATATGCCTCGGAAGAAAGTTGGGAGGAATTAAAGTCAACTGCCTGGCGTTTGCAGATGACTTTGCGGTACTATCAGAAAACCCAGAAGAAGCAACCGTACAAATCAATCTCTTGGAAAAGATAGCCAGCCAAACAGGACTAAGGATCTCAGTTGGAAAGACCAAATTTATGACAAATGACAAACATGGACCAAAATTCCTTGAAACGGAGATAGGACGAATTGAAAGAGTCAAAAAGTTCAAGTACCTGGGTGAGACTATACAGGAGAATGGGTTAGAAAAAGCAGCTGTTGGAGATCGAATTCTAAAAATGGAAAGAGCATATGGATTAACAAAAAATATCTACAACAAGAAATGCATCTCCTGGAATGCCAAAATAAGGCAATACAACACCGTCGTAAAAACGGAATGTCTCGACGCCAGTGAATGCCTCTCGATGAACTATAACCTCGACAAACTAGAAGTCTTGGAAAGGAGAATTCTAAGAAAAATCATGGGTGCAGTTCGGACTGAAGATGGATGGAAGCTGCGAAGCAATAGGGAAGTCTACCAGAACGTGGAAAGAATCTCGGAGACTATGCGGAGGAGGCTGACATTTCTCGGACATCTATACAGAATGGACAAAAATCGATTAACCAAACAAATATTCGACTACCTCTGGAAGAAGAAGACCACTACAACGTGGATTAAGGAAGTTAGAAAGGATTTAGAAAAGTCGAATATCACAGAGTCCCAAATGTTAGAAAGAAGTGAATTTAGGAGTGCAGTGAAAAATCTGGAATTGTTTCAAGATGCAGGAAGACCTAATAGAAGTGGACGAACTTGGACAGAAGATAAAAGGAAACAAGCCAGTGAGCGTATGAAGGAGTATTGGAGACAGAGGAAACTCCAGGCAAAGAAAAAGAAATAAAGTTGTAGCGTGATCCTAAGTGGTCAATTCGCTTAAAAAAAAAAAAAAAAAAAAAAAAAAAACATATTCAGAGAGATCTGAATATTGGGCGTTATATCGAACAGATTATACTTACCTTTGTGTCTGTCAAAGATATTAATATAACTAAGTTAATGCGTCTCCAAATGAGATGACTAACTAGCAAAAATAAAGTACAACCTGCAAGCTAAGAGCAGAGTCCTCAAGTAGAACATATTAATGAACACATCGTTTCAAGAAGTTATGATAGGGAAAGAGAATTATAATGAAAATATGTCTAATGAGTGTGACAGTGAATATCATTTTTAGGTACAGAAATAGTGAATATACCTACAAAAATAGTATATTAGGTAATGAGACAAGACTAGGAGAAAACTAGTAAGTACGGTAAAACTAATCAAAAGAGTTTTAGTATTTTTATATTTCTTCAGCAGCAGTAATTTTCTTTCTGATGGATAATTTAATTGATAAAATATGTAGGCAAGTGCATGTGTTGGAAAAACTATTGAATGCTATCTATATTAATTATAAATACAATTTTTAATATTGTTGTGATTTTAATATCACGTCTAAAATTAATGTCTTACGATAAAAAGGAGGTAACGAATTATTACGTGTAAATAATGTAAGCGGAAAGTTTCACGTTAAGTTGTGTTCTAATCCACTTCAAAGACAAATTATTTCTTTGTTGCATACACTGCTGTGGTAGCAGGAGGGAAAGGTTACGAGTATAATGAAGGAAGTCTTCTCCCAGCTTGTAACATTGCTGGGTATGAGTACTTCAGTTTATAACAACAGTTTTATGACTACTTCAGTAAATACGAGAATCGCAACGTTGCTGTAAGCTTTCAGGATTGTTGGCAATTAATTACATACCGTACAATAGGATACTTTCCTCGTGCGGTTACAACTAATATACAGAACAAGTTATTTGTACCTCGTTTTATTTTATAGTTTGGTTTTTTATTTCACGTATGGATTTTTGTATAATTAATTTTCTTATAAGCGACCTTACCTCATCAATTTAAATTTACATTTTTGTTAGAAATATTCTTAAATAACTAAACAATGGGGTAATAACAGAAAATATTGATTGTAGAAAAAATAGGCTACAAGATTAATGGAAAAATAAGGCATTTACTTCTATTAAGAAAAGACACGTTTGTTTTCAGGCGATTTACAAAAAATATATTTGAAAATCTCTATATGAGTACTTGATCCGATGAAATTGCTTGTTTGTAAGTTTAAGTGAATTAGATCCGTACATAGTTATGTATTACACAGTATTACATAGTTATGTAATTACAAATCTAGAAGCGACCAAGCAGGCAAGAGACATATGCGGTTTAATGAAAAACAAAGCCAAATGTTACCTGTGTTTACTTCAGAAAAAAGTTTTTTCTTTACACTGGCAAATAGTCTAATCGAATAGTAAGTAATCAACTTTACAGAACCTACTCTACAATAAGGTACTCTGATTGAATTAATATAAAGATTAACACAAATTTTTAAGCGATTAAAGTTGTAATGTTAGTGTAGCTAGTTTACACATTCTTATTATAATATTTTAAATGTTATGATAAAGGTGTTGCTAACTTACGTTTTTGAAAGTTAAATTTTTCTTAAATTTGTATTTAATAACAAGATAAATTAAAGTATTGAATGCACACAATAAACACTGTTTATTTAGTTGTCTAATTATTTCAAGATGAGGCTTAATATTAAATTCTTCTATAGGAATAAAAGAATTACATAAAATAGATATAATTACCTCTTAATGAACATGTGTATTTCTTGAGTGGCTTTGCCTTTTTGTTAAAAACGAATAAAACACATGCACACTGAAGTAAAGCTATAATAGTATCAAATATGTAAATATTTTTGTTTAACTTTATCACTTTATCAGCTTTTGTTACTGCAATTATTATTAACAGTTATTTTTATACAAGCGTGTAACCAATAGTGTACTGTCGAATTACACTTCAAGAGACGTTTCTTAAAATAATATAGTAAGAGAATTATAAATAGATCTTTGTACTCAATTACTCCTCTCCCTCCTAGCCCTACTCCTCCAACTCCTTCTTCTCTTACTGCCACCTTCAAATTTAGGGCGGCCTGTTGCCCTCCCCCGCTGTGTCACAATTCACGTTTCACCAAAAGCAGAAAAGAATCAACCGTTTAATAACCACGTATTATGGCTAGCCGCACGGGTATTGTGTGTGTGTGTGTGTGTGTGTGTGTGTGTGTGTGTGTGTGTGTGTGTGTGTGTGTGTGTGTGTGTGTGTGTGTGTGTGTGTGTGTGTGTGTGTGTGTGTGTGTGTGCAGGTGTAGTGCAATTGTGCCTTTCTTACTTATGTAATCCAGGAATGCCAGGTAAGACCGCTGTGTTATTCCGTAAGCGATAGGAACGTCAAGCAGACAGAGTCATTGCCTTGAGAGAACAAGTTAGTAAAGCTGCTGGCACGTTTAACTTATATTTCAAACAGAACACTTCATGCTGACTGTACAACCGAGAGCACTTTATCGTAAACCTATTTAATAAGTTTACTGCACGAAAAACGATTTGAATTAAACGAAACAATGCCAAGATAGTAGTAGTAGTAGTAGTAGTAGTAGTAGTAGTAGTAGTAGTAGTAGTAGTAGTAGTAGTAGTAGTAGTAGTAGTAGTAGTAGTAGTAGTCGTCAATTTATTGACCAAAAGAATTCGTATCTGAATGCTTTTTTTTGTGTCAAAGGAAAACCAAATTGAATAGAATACTGTAAACTTGTTAGTACAGTCATTTGACAGAGTTATGTATACTTAGTTACGATTACAACAAATTACAACATTTGATAACAATAAAAACTGAATTAAAAATTACATTCATGATGTTCTGCTACATTCATTTTGTATCATCATCACAGTATATCATATACAATCTACAGAAGGCAAGGATAATCTACAGAATCTACGCGTATCAGTTCCTCGCTTCCCTAAACATGTATAACACTGAATATGCTAACCATAATTAATCTGTTAGTAGCAAGCTTAATGAAAATAAATTAGACGTTGTTCTTTCAACAAATGTTTCTGTGTGCCGAAAATATTCATTAATTTGATCTGTTTACGCAAACAAATTATCACATCCCATCCGTGTAAGCACACGTTTTTTAACCAGTTGTATCCAATGCCTGTAGACTGTTCATAGAAAAACTTGATAATTAAATTATTATGAAATTATTATGTGGACATATTACACATACACACACAGTGTTCAGTCACTTTCTGCTACAGTCCATTTCTTGATATATATAATACATTTAATATTTATAATGAATTTACCTCAAGATATTTTTTCCTTATTAGGAACATGTTTCGGGTACCATCTTGTACCCATCCTCATGTGGATGAGTAGTGGATGACATGAGGATGGGTACAAGATGGTACCCGAAACATGTTCCTAATAAGGAAAAAAAATATCTTGAGGTAAAATCATTATAAACATTAAATGTAATTTATATATATATATATATATATATATAACTAATTTTAGAATGAATTACACTCGTTCATCTGTTATATTATTGTGATTTTAGTGGACTAAGTAAACTGTTATTGTTGCTTTTATTACTGACAGATTTTGTAATTCGACAGACATATTATTTATTATTTCTTTTATGAATTTGCTAACTGCTACAATGTTTATTGTTCGACAAAGCTTTTCGTCATCACTGACATCATCAGGTCTTAAACAACCAAACAATCTTAAAGGTTGTTTAAGACCTGATGATGTCAGTGATGACGAAAAGCTTTGTCGAACAATAAAAATTGTAGCAGTTAGCAAATTCATAAAAGAAATAGTAAGGATGGCTGCTAATTTAAACAATACGAAGAATAAGACATATTATTTGTTCACTTGAGTTAATATTACATTTAGCATATTAAATTTTTGTTGTGTTAATACTTAAATACACAATTTTTAATACAGTTCGTTTTTGGATTATTATTATCTTTTTCACGGAAGAGTAAGAAGTAGAGTTTTATTATACGCTGTACGTACATGCATATTGAATACCTCTTTTAGTAGGAATACTTTTGTAACACGTGTGATTGTTTCATAGAATTAATAATAAGAAAAGTCACGATTCTTGGGTTTAATGATTAATTTTACCTTTGTAAAATCACGATTTACATTGTGCTTATAAAAGTAGGCTTTCGTTGAATCCAATCATAAGTTAGGCTAATATCAATGGAACTGATAATATTTAGTAGTATCACGGTAAAAAAACAATAATTGAATAAAACAAGTCTATAAATGGAAGTCGAGTTTCTCTTGTGAACTCAAACTTGGAATTTTACACGGAAGAATATACCGAAATATAAGGAAGACTATATTTGTGGCCACTATTGCACCCGCATACTTTATATGAATGTTATGTAGATGCCAATGTCAAAGAAATGGTCAAGTGGAATTCTTTTATCTCGTACAGGAATAAAGATTTATTTGGCACGTATTAGTAGTCTTACCGGAAGTAGTCGAAAAATCAAATGGTCAAGCAGAAATTTGCCATATGTATAAAGAGCGTCAGTATTATATATATCTGAAAACATAAAGTGTCTATTTGAAACCTTTGAATTTATTTGCGTAGTATCATAACGACGAATAACCATTTCGATTTTACAGTTAACAGGTTTTTCCGTTAACTTTTCTTTTTAGTTTTATAGAATGTTGAATTCGAAATTGTTTTTTCGAATTACTGATTAATTTCAATCAGTTTCATCGATTATAAAAATACTAAGTAAAACAAATAAGGAAATACTTAAAGTAAAACAAAAAAAAGATATAATAGGCAGTCATTGAGGACTGCCGACAGAAGAGAAAACTTAAAACTATGAAATAACAGTGGTTTTTTTGGATATTCAAATTAATTGTAGTATCAAAAATTAAAATTTTTTGTAAATTAAAATCTTTAACATCAGTCTGGTTTTCACATCTATCGGCACTCCGAGCAACAATTATATACATTTTTATATGGTTTACTTATTAATCAAAACATATGATGGGCTGCGCAAGCCCAGTACAAAATATAAATACAAATTAATTGACATAATGATTAATATACATTTATATTATTTATACATAGTATTTTTATTTACATGAATTTCAATAAACTTAATTTTCAACATTATTTTCATTGTTTGCATCATTATTATCATTCATTTCAAAAATACTTAAGTTATTCGTACTATCAATCATTTCATTATATTCTAAAAAGGATACAATAGGCTTATGGTAACTGAAGTAAGAAACAAAAATGTTTGATTGGAATTTATTTAAATATCTTGTAAAAACCGCATCGATCGTCGTTTTATATTTTGTAGTGCTGAGTTTTCGATCATTGGACATAGTCAAACCTAATGCTTCAACGGAAATATTGATACGAATATTGGAAATATTTGAAAATACATGCTTTGTTTATGTTATTCATTTTTCTATATAAAAATATTAACATATTTAGTACTCACTTTTGTACTGCACAGTGATCCTACATTTGAACATTTAAAATAATGATCAAACTAAAACACAATTTAAACAGTGCACAGTATACACACACTAAACTTTCCACGTAGTCAATTTAACTTTACTTATATACATATACACAGCACTAATATTATAATCTTACAATAATAAAAAAAACTATTAAAAATACATACTTCGACATTAGACATGACGAAAACCCCTAAGTTAACAGCCAGACGGACAAATAACAATTATGTAAATATCATATAATATAGTATAAGTAATTAGTAAGAATAAAAATAATGTAAAATAGATCGTAAGTATTGCGTTAATTGTTAATACGGAAAGCCAAAATCGCGCTAGGGATCGAACACGCGATAGCAAATTCGGCAGTGTAAGAAACTCCAAAATAAAGTACGTAAACGATAAAAGTGTGTTAAATAGTATAAATAATAGTATTACACACAAGTATAATCTATACTTTCACTGCTGGCCACGCGCAACACCTCATACTTATAGCTACAGATATACTGTTAACATTAGCATGTCGGTGACGCGAACTCATAAGATTTTACCCACCCAAAAATCGCCCAACGTGCCTATAGAAGTTTTCACTTCAAAAAAATTACCGAAAAACTGTATGAAAGGCAAGATATTTCTTCGTACATCCACATATCACATTGTACTGTTTAAAATAGTACTGATTATACCTGGTATTTCATACCTTGTTATTCATAACAAGATTTAGTACTGTTTTAAACTTCTGAATTAACTTATTCTAAAATTAATTTTATTTGATTTTCTATAAACATTTTTAATACTATGAAAAGTTGGAATAAATTAGTGGACACCTTATTGTTCAGCTTGTTATTTGGATTGAAAGTCTATGTAATTCCAACTTTGTCGTGCTTCCTTGATGAACCTGCCATGCTCCGGACCTTTCAGTGTCTCCACCATAATCATAATCAAGTCCCAAACTACGACATCAAATCCGGAGCATGACAGGTAGCCGTTTAGCACGTAAGCACAATAAAGTTAGACGCACATGTTATGCTCATACTTCATTCGTTTCAATATGATATATTTTATGATAATTTTAAGTAAGATAAAAATACAAAATTAATAAAAGCCAGCAAAAATACCCAACATTCGAAGTTCGCACCTGTGTATAATGAGTTTGTACCTGTTAAATGTAATTAGTATTAACTTAATTAAAACAAAAACACGATGAATTAGGTGGAATACTTTCAATGTACGGTGGATCACAGCTGCGACCCGTGCTGTGCTCAAGTTCGAGATAACATAACTCCGTCTACCTACTGATATGAGTTTTTATAAGCATATAAAGTGCATCTGGTTTGAAGTCAACATTAATGTCCATCTGAATATTGGTGGGCGACTGCATTGTGTTAAATCTGTGAACGACTAAACACATTTTCATCAGTTATTATTAAATAAACGTTATACAAAACAAATTTCAATCTATAACTTTACACACACACACACACACACACACACACACACACACACACACACACACACACACACACACACACACACACACACACACACACACACACACACACACACACGTCAATTTATTTACATTGTAGGAAAAATTTATCGTAATGCAGCCAGTAACATGGACAAAACACAAAACGTGCTTAGCGTTAAAAGGCATCGAATATGTAGGCATATAGAACAGTTGGCGACATGAATTACAATGACCACGTTTGTCCTAGAAATGTGGTGTATGTGTGTTCAACAATCGCTAAACATTAAAGATGATGATTATTGAAATTAAAAATTAATACAATCATTAGGAATTAAAAATTTGTTTTTAATTAAATAAAACTAGAAGACAAATTCAGTTTAATAAATATCGCTTTTTCGTCCGCTTTTACAATTTGGAGTTTAAAAAATTCTCCTTTGTTTCTACAAGTACAGATACAAATTTCTGTGCTTCAGGAGGAAGGGAAGATTTACAAAAAATCATTTCGCAGAGTCACACACACACACACACACACACACACACACACACACACACACACACACACACACACACACACACACACACACACACACACACACACACACACACACACACACACACACACACACACACACACACACACACACACACACACACACACACACACACACACACACAAGAATACCTAACAAATATTCTTTGAAGTAGTGTACTAAGCTATCAAGCACATACAGTATTGGTTTTTTTTAATGCTTTTTAACAAAGTTAAAAGCATCCGGTAACGATCGGATTACGTAACATGTTTTCCAGCAATAAAACGGTATGTTTTTCAAAATATAATTGCCAAGAAGTTTAATTATAAAACAAACAAAAGTATTTTTTTTATTTATAATCTTAACATTTATTAATATTTATAATCTTACGATATAATTTATTAACAAATTATATACTTAAATTACCTACTTAAAAATGTAGTGCCGCAGACGATCGACTGTATAAGTATCGGTATAAGTAACGCCTAAGTAAATTGGCATACATTATTAGGCGTTACAGCTGTTTCTTATTAAGGAAAGCAAGAAACCATGAATTTAAAAAAAAATTTTTATTTATTTTCACTGTAATGTTAATAGAAGTTGCAGTGTTACTGGTATCTGTAATGTTGATAAGGGTTAATTAAATTTATTGCCACACATTCGATACAAAGTAAACAAAGTCATGCAGCTACTGTACACATAATCACGTCCTCCTAAGTACACAATAATGTGTTTATCAAACCCAAACTAAGGCACGTACAGGAAAGCAATAAGCATTTATTAATTAACAACTGTTGTTATTACGATTCTAGGTTTCTTTTTCAATGTTTGAATCTTTTTATTTTAGTAATTTTCATCTTAAATTTCCAATACCATCTATACGCGGTGATGACGAAAACTTGTAATCTAAATATGTTTGATAATCTACTGCTTAAATTAGTAAAGTAAGATAGTGTTAATTTTGTTAGTATAATTAATTATATTTAAGTTTAACTCTTTTGAGAGAAGGTAATTGCAAACAAGACGACAGCTCTTGCGTGTTTAAAAAATATCGTTGGTATGAAAAGTGAACAACATGAAGAATTTCCTTGGTTTTATATAGCACAGATACAAAATGGTTGACGTGTGAAAAGTGCCACCTCTGACAAAAGTGTCTGCTTTTGCTTTCTCTCAGAATTCATTGCCTTCGCGTGACTGCTTTTTACTCTTACAGCCACAGCGCAGATGTTTTCCTTGTTCGAACAAGTCGATGTATGAAAGTATCTGACAACATTAGTTACATTTCACGCTTCTGAAAATTTTAGACGCTAATTCCAGAGATTGTCATATTTCCTAAACCAATCAGTGATTTCTTTTATGTTCCAAAATTCTGTATGGGAAGCATTCTCATGATTTTTTTAAAACTGAGTGAGGCGCCTGTTGTTTTATTATTAATCAGCATTTTTGACAGTGTCTGCAGTACCTCTGTAGACAGACAGACAAGGTGAGCCAGTACTGTATAAATTACTGTATACGCTAACATAGGTTAAACTAAAATCAGTACATCAAATTACGATTAAGTTTTATGAGTTACCTTCTGTCACATGATTATCAATAATTAGTTAATTAAAGATACATACTTTAAAATAAAATATAATAATTATAAAAGTATTTTATTGTCGCTAATAAGACCCATATATATGGGTTATTATTTTACTCTTGCTTCTAAATTAATACAAATTTTGTCTACGTAATAATAAGCCCAAAGTCGACCCAATAAACCACTTCGTTATGGAAAGTATTACAATAATTATGTAAACACTCAAACGTAACAGCATATATATATATATTAGAACACACTTAGAGTTTCAATGTATCTTTCCCGTCTTGTTAAAAGAAAACTAGGGCCTATGAAGCCCTATAAAATTAAAAAGTATATAGAAATGGGACGTTCCATTAAATCTAACAAAAGTTAGTATAAAACTAAATTGGTTATAAGTTAATGAAATCTTGAAAACAGGAAAATATATAGCCAAAAGAATATATAAGGATACGTGCTACAGTAATTTTAGAATTTGTTTGTAATTGTAGAACATTAGTTTGAAATAAACAGATAAATGATGTTACAGAATTAATCACGCAAGGTGATTCAAAATAAGCTTCAAATTTTTATCTTGTTAACATAATAGGCACTACAGTAAATGGTGAAGTTAGGTAATGGTAAGCGTGAAAAGAAATTTTGGAAAGTGAAATAAAAATTAACAGCAAATCTGAATCGCATAGACTTTCGTCAAAGTAGACTTTCGACGTGATATTCAGATCCAAAACCAATGGCATAAGTGAAAATATAGAAAAAAGTGTACGATTAAGAAAACAGGATTTCATTTTCAAACCATTATTTTAAATATGATGAACAACAATAAGAGCCTACGTGATTTGTTACGAAAAAACATAACGTTTTAAAGGATTGTTTTACATTATAGTTACAAAATGGTTTCTGTAATTTAGCTTAATATCTTGACTTTCCTTTTTCACGAAACTGTCAAACACTCGTTTGAGATTACTGTTGATTATGAATAGTGTAAGCAACATATTATCATGTACCCACGTCACCAAAACACAACCAATGTTGTAATAATTCCTGTAGTAACAAAAATGTATTCATAATTCCTGTAGTATATACGAGCGTCTATACTTGTTCCAGAAACACGAACTTTGTAAATATGAACACTAAATAATTTCCCGATAAGTCAAATACAATATTCTGTGTGAAAAACCTATTCCTAAAATGCACGTAAATTATCAGAAAATTTTAGTTAAACTACCCCTAAACGCGCTCAATTTTAGTTAGCAATACATAGTGCTAGTGACGACATTTCAGTGTCACTGCTAATTGAAGTATCAGTATATGAACTGTGTCTATTAGATTATACTTCGACGATCTGTTGGTTGCACTTAAAAATATATTTTGTGTCCTCAGACTTAAAGATAATAACGTGGAGATGATAACACGAAGAAAGTAGTGCCGTTGTTCAAGTGTTACTGAAGCCGCTTGATAATGTATCTGGATCGATAATAGTCGCTTCCTCATAAAAATGTCTCACACATTACTGCAACATTGGTGATCTGAAAAGTAAACGTTTTTATTTTCTCAAGTCAATTTGGGCAGAAGAATATTGCGATGCATACTGTAGGGCAATGCAAGGTGCACAAAATATCAGTGCATACAAAGAGCGAGGCAAAAGGCACATTTTAAACCTCTAATATTGACACACACATGCGCGCGCGCACAGGCGAACAACAAAATTATTAGTGAACTCATGCGCTCGCGCGTGGTTTGTTTGTCCAGAATTGTTTTTTCTTTTTTTTTGGTCATGTCAGAATAAATCTACCTACTATTTTTTAATAATCTACTAAATTTTCAAATCAATACTGTATTAAAAACAAGTAAAAGTACTTCTTACTTTCTGCAAGACTAGAAACAACTTGCAGCTAATGTTTTCCGTTATAGCTCTTGCTAATTTTGTTAAATTTAAAACTTAAAATGATTCCTTCACTTCTGTATTAAATCTAAAATAATACTTTTTCCTTACACTTACATACATTTTTTAACTGACTACGAAACAGTAAGTTAATGAGTACTTATAAGTTAGAATCTAATAAAAAACGGTTTTAAACTGAAGATGAAAGAACTTACGAAATGTTAAGTTTATTAAAATCTTGTATGTTCTTAAAATCGTTACAATGCGTCAACTGTATACTGCTTTCAGAAAAGTAGACTTAACTAAATAAAACCATGTATTTGGAATTTGTAAAAGTCCATTATCTGAATCACATATTGTTATATGTAATACATTTTACGCAGGAAACAGTGAGCCACTCTAAAAATAACCGTCTTACTGGTGGTTACGTGTTTGCACATAAGCTGGAAGTAGCTACTACTGGGTTTCACTTAGTAAAATTAAAATGTTTAAACACGTCGCCTATATTTTAGATAAGAATAATACAAAAGCGTTTGTTTGTAAGGAGAAAGCGCTTTCATGGAAGTACAATGTACATTTTAATCTGTATTAGAGACTCTAAAAATAACAATTCAAATGAAACAAAATGTGACGAGTATTTATGATATTTTTGTTGCCTCCTTCGCCTTAAATGCTTAAAACCTTACTACAATCTCCATGTCTTTTACAGATTTTTGATTTACTTAAAAATTGTTAATTTTTGTTTTTTTTGTTGTTTGTACTGTTAAAAAAAAAAAACCTGTGTGACGCGAGTACGCTTCAGGTAATAAAGTTCAGAAATTAATTACACTAAATATTCAGAAAATCATTGCCTCTACGGACTATTACATTATTATTATTTAAATTAAAATTACCATATTTGGTTGCAAAAAATGTTTTAACTATATTTAAGATATAAATGTTAGTATTCAAGTGTTTTGTCATAAATAGGGTAGTTATTTAGTTATTTGAAGAAATACGTAAGTTTTCATCAAAAGAAGAGTAAACCAAATAAATATCTTTCTAAATAAATAAGAAAAAATAATTAAATTCAGAATACCAGTTTTGTTAATTAACAAACTTTGAATAAATGGTAAGAAAAACACATATAGTAACCTTTACGCTACACAGTGGTCGACAAAGAATGGAGTCATCTGCTTTCAACGTAAGGTCCTATCTTTAAACTTTGTACTAACCACGGTCACATATTACCTGAATATTACCTTGTAAAGTGTATGCTGTCAAAATAATGTACCCTGGTGTCCAGATTTCTAGCAAAGGTAATTAATGAACTTGTAGATTGTTATTTAAATTTGGTAGAACACTTAACACTGATAACTGGTTCACTAGTGTTGACTTAACTCACCAAATGAATGATAATTGGACACTCGTTGTCGATAATACGGAAACATATAATATAGTCCACCTAGTGTTATTAACGCCAGGTTAAAAATAAATGGAGAAATTGTTACAACAAAATAATAACAAAACTCTTGTAGCACTGAAAGACGAGATGATCTGGACGTGCTTATGGAACATCAAAACTGAGTGATGACAAACTCACTGTGTGAGGGAAAGAAGTAGCAAAATAAAATACTAACACAGAATACAATATAGATAGGGATCTTACAATACAATGTAGATATATATTGTACAGAATATAATATAGATACTTAATCTTAGATATTTATACATTCACCATGTTTAAAAAACGTTAAGTAGTAGTGCAAACCTGCTTTTGATCGTTTGTTGGAAACATGTGTTACAAATGCTTTATCACTTTCATGATGTCTACCAATATATCTATAACTATATGTTCAAGGAGTCTCCTGTAAAGGAAGTGGTAAAACTGTTAATGCAACCATCTCACAATATTAACTCACAAGTATATCTACATATATTAGTTCATAGTAAAAGAACAAGTCTTAGTTATTATAAGAAGAAAGTTCAGGAGGCGGAGAGAAAACTAGCTCAAATACTGTCCAAAAACTAGTACAGAGTGTAATACTTGCCAAATAGCTATGTATAAAACTATGCCATATGTGTTACCAAATGACATAAATTACAAACAATTTATAAGATTGTGTACGAGGCTACCGAAGTACAAAGGCTTATCAACAATTGCACGTACACAGTTCACACTTTGTCGTTAAAAGTTCTCAAATACCATCGAACACATACGAGAATTTTGTCAGTTGGCCAAATCTCGTTGTTTCTAAAAATATTGTTGTATTTTATGTGTCAATTTTTTAAACCTTTCTATTTATTTTTTTATCTAGTACACTTGTAATTGGGGTTCTCTAATTAACTTATCAACTAACACTTCCTTCGTTTTAGTCACTATCGTTTTACTGTGCGAATTTAGATCTTTTAATTGTTAAACTCTAGCCAACGGTTTCATTCCTTGACACATTACTGTTTGAAAACTCTATCTCTCTAAACTATTATTGAAAAATTATACATTCATAACTACATAGCAAAGTGTAAAACTAGATAATTTTGTAGTAAAATTGTGAGGCTTAAAATTACTGACAAGTATCAAAGCCTCATTTCATTAAGGTACGTTTATTCATGTATTTATCAAATAATAGCATTCATTAATTGTTAATTAATTTTTCTGGAAATTATGACTGACAAGTATTAATTACTAGCTTATATATAAATATGTTAATAATTAGATTTGTTTATCCATTGCATTTATTTAAATTCATTACATTCAAATATGTTATAGAATTACTTTATACCCTTTCCTGTAGCCTACACACTTGTGTGCGCGGTTGCGAGGCATAGTTATGTATACACAAAGCATCATTTATTAACAAGTAATTCGTTGATTCGTTGATTTTTTACAGGACTCTTGTATGATATATAGGCTATATTCTCTAATTAAAATTACATCTGCAAGTAGGATGTTATTTTTTGTCTTTTCATTTTAACCAATAAAACATTCAGAAATAATTATAACTAATAATACATATATTATATTCACAAGAGTGTATGGTGTACCATCTTATAAGATGTAAGGAAATCTTATTTACACAATTTTAGATTTGTGGACAAGAACAAATTTTAATAACTGTAAAAGTCTCTTCGAAAAATTTATAAAAGTCTTACAGAATTAATCTGTAAATGTGATGAAATATAGATTTAAAATTACATTGATAAAAAATATTTTTATTATAATTATTGACTAATAAAGGATCTTGGAGTTCTTTATTTGTAATAAAAATTTACCTCACCTAATATTCTATTCTGTTTTAAATAGGCCTACTCTCAAATTTCTATAAGTGATTAATGAATTTATCTTAATATGAAGAAAACAGTTTATCAATTTTTATACCGCACTCATTAACACTGGCAAAACATAATATTCTTTAGTTTCCACACCGTTTTCGAATATTTCAAAATGTGTTATTTTCTGGTTTTTCAGATAAAAATAAACCCGTCTCTTTTTATTATTCGTTATTTGATATGTAAAATTATATTCGTACTGCTATATGTTTCTTACTGCAATATTGTTGTATTTCAGTAATGGTACTTCTTCTTCTTCTTCTTCTTCTTCTTCTTCTTCTTCTTCTTCGTCTTCGTCTTCGTCTTCGTCTTCGTCTTCTTCTTCTTCTTCTTCTTCTTCTTCTTCTTCTTCTTCTTCTTCTTCTTCTTTTTCTTCTTCTCTTTTCTCTTCTTATTTTCTTCTGTTCCAAAGGAGATTCATTTTTACATTTATATTTTTATATTTTTACAAATAAAAAAACACATTATATATTTATATTTACTTTCTTAATTATATAGTTTACTATTTATAATAAGCTTACTTTACGTACTAAATACGCACTCTCTCTATGTCTAGGATCAATTTTTTAATTGTATACAAAGTTAACTGATATAACTATAGCAAGAAGTTTTATTATAATAATATGTGTATTTATTCTCTAATATTCTATTTATTATCTATTATAATAGAGTATTAGTCACTGTTTTTCATATATACCCTAAAGACTCTTAAGTTTTTAATTAATAATGTGTCTTCAACGTCATTTTTTCTGATAATGTTTTCTGTCAAATATGAGATATAACACCTAAAAATATGTTTAGGTGTAAATATGTTTCATATACACTTAACAATATTAAAAAACGCCCTTCTATACGAACTGCTGTTTTTACAGTAATGCATTATATAGGCTGCGAGTGTGTGTGTTTGTATGTGATGCTACTAATAAAATTTTGTAATTTATAAATATCTAAAAGAACTGAACATAGACTATACGTGTTACCATTATTCTTTTATTTGGTGTTCTGCCCTAAGGCAGGTCTTCAAATAGTAAGAGCTCTCCAAGCTGTCCTATCGCATGCCAGCGTTTTCGTTTCTTTGTAACACCCTTTGATTTTAATGCTACATTTTAACTTCATTCCTCTACGCTATCTTCTTTTATCACCTTCTATGACACACCCCATGGCAGTTGTAAATAAGCAGTCACTTCTTAAACAATGACCTAACCAATTTCTTTTCATATTTTCTATTACCTTCGGGATTCGTCTCTCTTCCCCTAATTCTTCTTAAAACTTCATCATTCTTTACTTTATCAACCCAATTAACTTTTTCCATTCCTCGCTAAACCCAAATCTCTAATGCTTCCAATCTTTTCTCACCCTCTTTCCTCGGTGTCCATGCCTCTGCACCTATAAAGCAACGCTCCACACACAACATTTGGACAACCTTTTCCTTAACGTCTTATTAATTTTCCCACACAGCAGTCTTTTCTTCCCATTAATTGCCTCTTTTCCTATTATCTTTACTTATCAAGCATCAAAGATATTCAAACAACTCCACCTGTTGTATTTTGTCTTGCCCTAACTTTATGTTTGCCCTTTTTCCTCCTCTGCTAATCACCATACACTTAGTTTTTTCCTTATTAATCCTCATTCCATATTCATCGCATACTAAATTCAAATCTCTTATCATTTCATTCATTGTATCTTCCCTTTCTGCTAAAACAGCCATGTCATCAGCAAACCTTACAAATTCAATTCTTGTTCCACCGACATTGACACCTCTTGTTTTGTCAAAGCACTTCCTAATCAAGTCATCAAGATAAATGTTAAATAAATTTGGTGACATACAGCAGCCTTGCCTTACTCCTCTTCAAATTTTAATTCCTTCTGAACTCTCCTTTTAGATTGGCACACTCACTTTTTGTCCAAGGTACAGATTACGAATTAACCGTCCCTCCCTCTAATCCACCATTTAAAGCAATCTCTCATCCTTATCCATTTGTAATTTATAGCTCATTTGGGCAACCTTTTTCCAAATGCTTACAAATCTTAACTCTAGTTCTTCTGCATTTCCTACTTCTTAGATAACTTTGATGACCATATCGACACAATTTCTTCCACTTTTCTTCTCCTAAGTAATACACGAAATAATCTCTTCTCTCTAACTATCTACTCCCTTCCCATCTCATCTCACAAAGTCCTAGTATATCTAATCTGTTTTTAATCATTTTCTGCTTTACCTTTTCCAATTTACCAGCCTGTAAAAGGGTGCGAACATTCCTTTTCTCAACCCTTAGCTTGCCATGTTTCTTTTTTTCAACACTTCCCAGTTCTGTGTTGTCTCTACTTCCTTTGGTAGTTTTTCTCGATGCATTCCCCTCCCGGAGATATTTAAAATTGTGGGGATATTTTACCTCCGGAACATTTTACATAGAGGGCCATGTTTTTGGTCTACTAGGGATATCCAACATGGATCGTTAATGTGGTGGTATCCCGTTACCTTCCACATCCTCACGCTGTTGACCAAGTGGTTCATCCGCTTTTAGGGACAGTTTCCTATCCCAAGGGCAAGAAAGTGTCCTACCTCTACCCCTTATCCGCCCTCAGAAGAGACCGTTGGCACTTAGGAGAGGGGAACTCCTAATTATCTTACAATCTTACAATTACTATTAACCATTAATCTAATTTTAAACACGACACAACTAGAATACATGGTACCGGTTAGAGAAGCAAGCGGTTATGAAAGTAACACTAAAAAGTTACATGACAGCCCTTTGTAAAATGTAAATAATAAACTGATAAAATATTGAAGTACATAACGTTGACATCAGAATAGATTACGTTAGAAGTCTTTGGAGGATGATTGGGAAAGCTTGTGTTCAACAAAGAGACAATGATGATGTGTACGTTTATGAAACGTTTGGAAAACATAATTATGTGATTCAAGGACAACAACGAAAATTTAGTTAGCTGATCGGTAAGTTTCCTAGAAAATTACTTAGCTTAGTAAGTCGTTGCAAGATAATTTCAGGATTGCTTAGTACAAACTCCGACGAGAGCGTAACTTACGGTTGTCCAAGAAGGGAGGGATTTCAAAGCTGGGCGAGGAATCTGATACATAGAATATCGTAAATTACCCAAATTATTTTGAATGTAAACTTTTAATGACGGTATTAAGGTGACAGGTTTAACAAAGATTAAACAATTATTAGTTTTTGTGTAGCAGAAGTGAAAGGATAGTTGGCAATTTTGACGTAGCTGTAGCTACCAAATAGGCCTGTGGAGTTCTCTATTATTGTGAATTACCACAAGTAGTGAGTAACTGATTACTGCTGTTGTGAATAATAATTATTACCTAACGTTGATTAAAAGAACAGTGATCTATCTCTCTCTCTGTCCCTCTCTGTCTTCTTTGGATTGGCTGTGGCACTGAAGATCTTGTGAAGATCACTTTGGATAAATTGCTTGTTGTGTGGACCTGCGTATTTTGTTTAATTCCAACAGAATACTTTTGTATTTCTAGGATTTTGTATTTACAATCATGTTAAGTTATTTTCACTACGGCTTTACAATAATTTGTAATTGAAACACGGTTTCATATCGTAGCTGAGTTTCGTGTGCTAAAGAATCAGTGTAAAGTATAAACGAATGGCTATATTTTCACAGTAAAAGCACTCCATAACGGAAAAATTTATCTACATTAATTCACAAAAATGCACAGTGCAATCATAGTAGCAGCTATAAAATTACAGTAGACGTCAATAAATACCATTCTGTAAACTTTCTGCATCTCTCAGTAAAACTGGAGTTCGTTGACTTTCGCGTAAAAGGTAAACCATACCTCTCGTTTCATTAAAATGCTGTGTCAAAATACAAGATTTTTTGTTCTGCAGTTGTGCACAGTGAAATCTAATATGGACAGGTAATTCCTAGGGGAAATCAGGGTATGTAGCGACTAGATAAATATTGCGAAATCCTGACCAAGGAATGAGGCAACAATGCAATTAATTTATAGGTTTTCACTGACCAGTACGTTGAAATAAATGTTTATGTGAGTACTCACGTGCGCCCAGGAGAAGCTTGTATTTGTAGTTTACTTGTAAAAATACAAATTTGCATACATACGATATAAATTAAACACTGAATGTAAAGCAAATAAGTCAAGGATTTAAGAACTTTTTATACTTAAACATTTAAAATTTTAACAAGGAACAGCCAACAATCATTTTGAAATTGAAAATACCTCTGCTTATTGAATGTTGTTACTTGATGCAGTATAAATTCTCCTGTGCTTTAAATTTTAATTGTCACATGACAATACACGAGAGGGCGGCGTATTGGGATTCTCTTACCTTTATGTCATGGACGAGGTCGGATAATTTTATAAGGTTTTAGAAACGTACGCTACTTCAATCCAATATGATAAATGTGTAGAATACTTTTAAATTTAATATAGAGACATACATTTATGTAGCCATAAATAAAAAAAATGCTTTTTTCCTTGATAATACCAAATATAATAACACGTTATACCTTGAACATTTTAAAATTTGTTTATTGCTATAGAAGGGGTGACAATTTTGGGAGACTTTCTGTTTCAAAGATGTTTCAATTAACAGATTAATAAAATTGAATTACACATAGACGCAAAACATCACTTATTAAAAAAGGTCAAAAAATAATATATATTTTCGCTATATATTCCTATAGTTATTATTACAAGAAAAAAATTAATCAATTAGAATTACAGAATTTACAACATTAAATAAAAGCAGACGCTGAAAATACGGCGAAGTTGTTTAGGAAGGTTTTACGAGTGATGTCAGATTGTAGGGAGTTGCCTGGTTGCTGATACCTTTACAACAGGGTTGCGCATAACCCTCAGGCTGTCAGATTGTTTTTTACTTAACGTTTTACTGTGACCTGCGGAAGTCTATATTTATTTGAGTACAAATAACAAATATAAATCTACTGATATGCGTTACTGATCCCTTTTACGTGTCGCAACATTCAGTAGACCTTCCGTTGTAGCCTGTAAAATGCCGAGGAACTATGGATAGTAGTTTTGTTATAAATAAATTGTGTACTTGTGTGTGTGCGCGCGCGTACTATGTAACACTGCTTATTACATGTTAGTTAGGGAATTTTAAGACATTCTTACACTTTTGTCGTTATGTGTGGTGTCATTAAACCGCCACATCGTTTTGATAACGATCGTATACACAAACACGCGCGCACGCGCATAAGGTTTTTATTCGTTTTCCAAACTACTTCTTTTCTTTCAAATTCAATATTTTTCTGTTTTCCAATAGCAACAGAGTGCCATCTTTGCCAGCTGTTATTACTGACTGCTGTATAACATAATTAGGTTATTGATAACATTGGTAGCGGCACAGTGGTAGCGTCTCTGACTCACAATCAGAGCGTTGCTGTGCTGCCGATGTGGTGAGATCGAGTCAATGTCATGGCTCGATTTGCTCGTCTATTCGCACGTACGCGGACAAATAATACGTACGTCTTCTCTGGCATACCCGGGCCAGATAAGTAACAAAGGGGTACACAATATATACTACACACATAAACATCACTCTTTCCCCCCCGCACGGCTTGCCCCCGGGCGTGGGTTAAAGGTTGCCTAAAATCTCTCTGGCTGGGGTGGGTCGTGAGTTCTATCAAGGCCAGAGGGCGCAACAGGTCTATGACATAATGCTTGAAAGTGAAGATGATGATAACATTAACTGTTTTCAATAATATTTATTAATGCTCACCCCGTAATACTTATGAGCATGATAGTTAAGGAAATTTCTATTGAATTTGAGTACATATTACATTCCCCTACTTGAATTTCAATATTAATTAACCAATATTTGTTTTATATATATATATATATATATATATATATGAATTTAAATAATCCATATGAAATTTGATTCATAAACGTGTATGTTTTCAAACTGAATTATTACTGATATCTGTATTTCAGTGACTAATTATATAAATTTAGGGTATGTACATTTGTCTTTGCACATTTATCTAACGCAGGTTCTATAAATATGTCTTATTCATTTTTCTTAACTATTCAAAGCACTACATTCTTGCTAACTAAGGCGTAACTAATACTACTACAATTTAATTGATATCTGTCTAAAAGTGTACCTTTCATCTATTGGATTTTTACAAGCACTTACCTGATATCATTATATTAAAAATGTTCGTAATATTTTCATATAATAATTTTAATGTGCTCATAAATATTTAGTATGTTTTTCTGTTGCGGCTGTCTCTATAGTACCTTGAAACGAGGCGGCAACAGCCTTAAGCCAGTCTTGCGATCACTGATAGCACTCAACTTAAACGATTTCTGTCCCTTTTACCCATCCATTTATTTTTGTGTATCTCTAAAGTAACGCATTTCCTTTACTACAAAACGATTTATACATTCATGCGATTGTAACACTTGAAAAACTAAAACGATTTAGTAAGTTTTATTAAAACTTTAAAAGGATGAAAAACCACTGATCTAATTATTGATGCATCAGTAAAAATACGAGATTCAACTCATACTTTTTATAAAACAAGGCAGTAAATAAGATATCTGTAAGTTTTGCAACATACTTGCAGCATAACTCTGATGTTCGATTAGCAAGTAATTGTTGATTGTTTCAAATCATCTGATACCTACATCGATCGATGCTCAGACAGAAAGAGTACAAATTTGTAAAGGAAAACAAAATTTACGTTGAAGTAATTAAATTTTTATTGAAACACGATAACCAAAATTTCAATTTGTAAAGCTCTCACAACATTTTCTTTTAATTTCCGAAATAAAACATATATAACACTTTACTATATTGGCAGTATAACATACGCTGAATTGGCGGTATGACTAATACTAACAATTTAGAGTTAAACAAAAATACAGACACAAGTAGAGTTGTTCCTTTGTTTCACCACTGTTACTCTATGTATTTGTGCTATGTGTGTGTGTAAGCGCCCGCGCGTTTGTTAGGTTATAGGTCTACTAATGAAATAACGATTTGTAAAATATTTTTAATTGACAAGCACATATTAACAATTCTTTTACGAAAACAATGAATCAAGCTGCCAATACAGAAACAAGGAAACACAAACTCAATATTACTGAGATATATAAATTAACAAGTTAACAATTGTTTTATACGCGCGCTCGTACTGCAATAACAGTAAAGTGGAAACCTTGAAAAGAGCAATAGCATATTGAACGATAGTTCCATTACTACGAACGTAAGGCAGTGGCGCTGGCGAAGAGAAACGATTGTCTCAATGCACTAAGGAAAGGAAAAACTAAATAAGTTCTTGAAATGTAGTGTATTAAATTTAAGTATTTACAAGTATATAAATATATCTTATAAATATAATAGGTATAGTGTGAAGAGTACCAGAGAAAAAGGAACAGATATGAAGACCGTTTGAAACATAGTAGGTTGGTGGACACAATGAATATTGAACGTTAAGAAAGTTGCTTGCACAGAGGGTTCATACGTCGACAAGTTAGGGAGTCTGAAATGAGCCGAGGTAACGCTTACATCATCAATAAACATGATAGACGGTTGCGTACGCCAGCAAAAGCCACTGAAGCAAACTCCCATTATTCATAAATTTGATAACGCAGTGAAAACATTTAGACCAGGTGTCCCTTATCTATTTTAGTTACAATGCGCTTAAACGGCTACTTCTACTACCATAACGGGATTGCTTAAACTGGCCCGTAAAACTAGTCACAAAGGAATTGATTTAGTTTATTGCTTTTATAGAATACCAAATGTTTACTATTCCATAAAAATATAGAATTCCATACATATTTACTACACATTACGTAAGGAAAATGGTACGTAACTACATAAATACGTAGTTTACACATTTATGTATTTGTGCACTACATAGACAATGTACAGTTAAAAAATTTGTTTGACAACTAGCAATTATATTCCGTATTAACTAGTTTATATATTATTTTTTCGTATGTAAGAAAAGCTTGTAGTCTTTTGAAATAAATTGAAAACGCCAGTAATGGTCAATCCCAATATACTTGATTAATAGTAGTCAGTTAATGCCATGCAAAATTAATGTCAGTACCTAGCAGTTGCACTGAGCGAGGTAATATGGTAAGAACAGATCTTACGGCATGGATAAACAGAATTAATAATTTTTATAAAATTTTTAAATTTATTTAATGTAAACACTTAACTAACATATGTTGTAATATTCCGTTGAAAAATCGCAAACTACCATTATTTTTTCACCTGAATATAATAATAACAATAAATGCTCCCGACTTGTTTTACAATTCTACAAATCATTTTAAAGGCAATTCTATTTGTTTCCTCCTTCAACAATTTTTTGTTACCTCTTTGTTCACATTTACGTTGTTTATTTTATCTTAGACATAAGATAACATAAGATATGTAGGTCATATATAGTATTACAAAACTTATATGCCGACGATACTAAATGTCGTTAATACGGTTACCACAGGCCTACAAGAAATTATAGAAAAAGGCGAGCACCATTTGACCTCCGATCTCGCCTATCATTTTCACTAGTTATATTTATAGTTATATGTATATTTAATGACGTCATATTCGGTGTAGGGGGGTATCGAGAAGGTGCCTGAGCTAGGGATTGAATGACTAGGACGTGATGACCTCATGTATGGGGTGCAGTAATACTTTGCTACACTACTGAGGTATTCTGAAATCGCAACACATTCTTAAAAACTAAATTGATATACGTTATTTTACTCAATATACTTCTATTAAAACCTGATGACGAAAGCATTTTTCAAGATACAGCACATTTTTTTGTATTTCCAAAGACTTACGATGATAATAAAAGTTTAGGCCTATATCACTAAAAAACATATATTATTCATTTATTTATTAACGTTTTAAATAACTTAACAAAAATAAATACTAATTTATGCGTTGTTTAAATATTTTTTTATAATAAATCAGTGTAACGTTTATTCAAAATCATTGAACATAAATAGTTAGTTAGATATACGTATTACAAGTATTCACATACACGTCCATGTATTATCATATACATGATAATTATTCGTTTTATTTTGTCTGTACTGTTGACTTACTTCTAGTTAAACAACTCGTTTCTTTATAAAAAATAACTATGATTATTTAATGTGGAATTCGTAAAAAAAAATTCTAGTTGCTGGACTCAGCAGTTTTCTTTAGAGATAAAATTTTAAATACGCTAAACATTTTAAACCATTACTTTTCAAAATGTGATTCCTGTTAATCACTATTTTCATATTTTTCACGTTGGTGCTAAGTAGTTAGCTACTTACGTTCTTATCGTACGATTAATTTAGATTCGGATGAAATGGAACTCGATTCGTAACTACAAACATTTTTTTTGTTACATGATTTATTCCTTTTTAATTCAGGTTTATTGACGTAATAATTCTATCGTCTGAAAGATGGTAAGAGGAATTTGTACACAAAGAGGGGTTCGAAAAAAATTGTAAAGACAGTCTTATAAAATAAAGTATTGCAGCCATTATGTCAAGGGCATCTGATATTATAAAGCTAATTTGTATTGTAGCCTAATAATAACTAATTTATTATAACGAAATTTATTATAAGGTATGTGATGTGTGTGTGCGTGTGTTTGTATGTGATGGGCTACGCCTAACAATTTATTTTGTGATTTGTTTCAAAATAAATTAAAAAATATATTATTACTAAGATGATATCTAAAATGAGTTACAAAGATCTATTTACGCCTTGGATACAATCTGCCAGGAATACAACTTTATGCTCTGAAATACTAAGACAAAAGTGATGGACTTCCTACGTAAGAACAAAAATTGTAATTGATAATAGTATTTTGGAATACGTATCACATTTTAATTATTTGGGATGTGATATGTCATACAGGAAGGATAACGATATCGAGAGGAAGTTAAATAAATTTAGTTATACCTGTGGAACAGTAAGACGACTATTGAAGAATAAAACACAGAGGCAGACACAGCTAAAATTCTATAAGGTCGTGGCTTGCATAATGTCTATACGGTCGACTTTAATGTATAGATGTGAAACATGGACTCTTCTGCAAAAAGATCATCATCATCTTCACTTTCAGGCATTAGGTCATAGACCTGTTGCGCCCTCCGGCCGTGATAGAACTCACGCCACACCCCAGCCAGAGAGATATTAGCCAACCTTTAACCCACGCCCGGGGGCAAGCCATGCAGTGGGGGGGGAAGAGTGTTGTTTATGTGTGTAGTATGTTGTGTGCCCTTGTTACTTATCTGGCTCGGGTATGCCAGAGAAGACGTACGTATTATTTGTCCGCGTACATGCTGCTAGACGAGCAAATCGAGCCGTCCTGCAACAAGATATTTAAAAAATACAGGCCTCGGAAATAAAATGTTTAAGAGCAGTTAAGGGATGAAGTTTGAGAGATCGTCTACGAAACGACGACATAAGAAGACCTGAAGTTGCAGTCGGTTCTGGAGAGAATAAAGGAATGTAGGTAGAATTGTAAGTCCCATGTGGAACGCATGGTAGACACTTGTATTCATAAACAAGCATTTGAATATAAGCCGGTGGGGACGAGAGATAGTGGAAGACCCTGGAAGAAGTGGTAAGAGACTCTGTGAAGTCGGAACGGGCTATAGCCCAAGCCATGGATTGAAGAAGGAGAAGAAGAAGAAGATAATATGTTAGGGGTTCTTACTACAAATAAACAAGTCGAAGGATCACTCTAGTCGTCATTACCTAGCAACGTCAAAGACAAAAAAGGAACTTCAGAGTTTACTACAAGATTTTTAATTTGTTAAGAGTATAAGGCAGCAAAGTATTGATCACCGCCTGTATTCAACAGCAGTGAATAACTAACTGACTTTGTAAAAGCAAATAAATATTTTTCTAGTAGAAAATTTATATTCATTGGGATTAACTAATATACATTTTTTTTTAATTATTTCATGCAAATTTCGTTAGTTTATATGGTATTCATGAATTTTGTATGTAAACTCTTGACATACTCTTGCATATCTCGCACGTTCTTAGAAAATAAATGATTTCACCATCTAACATATAAAACAAAAAATATCGGTATGGAGAACCATACATTACTTCCATATTCTAATATTTATATTTAAAATCATTTTCGAAATGAAATATTACCATAGAAACTACTTCTTTCTACTTACTGCTTCAGCCTTAACCACAGTACTGTGGTCACTAACGTATACCACCTCACGTTATCGCACTCGATTTTCACTGATGATGGAAGTCGATGGCATTGCCGAAACGTCTGGTTTTGTAGAAAACATTGGACTACGGCCAAATATCCCGGGAAGGCATTTAACAAAAACTACTTCTTTGTTGCCGATAACGTTGTACACATATATATAAAAAAATATGCATAAAATTAATGGCTTGTATAAGTTAATGATTGATCTCCATCAAGTAGTGCTCAAGTTTCCAAAGTTTTAATATTATGATGTCCGTAATTAAAACATCAGAGCAGGTTTAGTGTGAATGAGGGTACACCGTGGACACAAATTTTTAACATTTCCTATTGAGCGTTGCTTAGAGTAAAGCTGCGAATCTACAGTGTATGTTTCACAGAACAAACACGCGAAAAAGAAGGAGCGCTCCGAAGTCACTCATGGACCCTCAGCATCTTGCAGAGGGTTCATTCCCTAAAGACGAAAAGTCTGTCTATGAATCGTTCCTCTGTAAACACGTGCAGTTACACTGCCCAGCGATCCACAGGAAGCAAATTGATGTCCAATTTTTCGGCTTGCACGCGTTATGTTGGTGTGGGTTTCGGCACTTACCATTTAAAAAGCGTGCAAATGTAAGAAAATAAACATGAGTGAGGCCAGAAATAACGCGAATTGTGTGTGTGTGTGTGTGTGTGTGTGTGTGTGTTCCCTACCTTTATATTGCTGTAGTCATAATAATAAAATGGAAATGTAAATATTACATAACTGAGATATGCTTACCTGCCACGAACGATATATTATTTCATACATGTATATTAACTCATACATAATTTACATTAAAATGGAAAAATTATAATTTTGTTGCCTGGCAACAAAATTATTTTATTTTTAACAATTACCATTATTTGAAAAAGTTTAAATGAATTTTCAAGTACTTTACTATTGTTAAAACATAAAAGGTTGCCGGTAAACTACCCCTTCCCCTTAACCGATCTTCACCAAAATCGAAAGTCCTTGAGATCTCTACAATTCAGGGACGTATGCAACAAATTATTTGATTCTATTTGAATTTGCGGCTGTTATCGTTTGCCATAGAAAATACCCTTGATAAAAAAATGTTGCAGGTAAACTACCCCTTCCCCTTAACTGATCTTTACCAAAAACGAAAAGTCTTGAGTACTCTATAAATCAGGGCTGTATGCAAAAAATTATTTGATTCTGTTTGAATTTGCGGCTGTTATCATTTGCCATAGAAAATACCCTTGTTAAAACATAAAACGTTGCCGGTAAACTACCCCTTTCCCTTAACCGATCTTCACCAAAAACAATAGGTCTTGAGAACTCTACAATTCAGGGCTGTATGCGAAGCATTATTTGATTCTGTTTGAATTTGCGGCTGTTATCGTTTGCCATAGAAAAAAATCTATACATAGACAGACAGACACACAGACACTTTTCGAAAAACGACTTTTTTCATGTTTTGAGTGTAGTACAATCAGAATCTGCAATAATCTCGAACACGATTTTTTTTGCCATCACCATACTTTCATTTCTTTAAGGAATATGGAAGTAATACATATTATCCGTGAATTTAGTATCAAAAATATTATGTAAAATATTTTACTTCATGGTACTTGATTTTCATGTAATTACACATTATTTTTAGAGCTGGAGACATAATGGCTTGTATCAGATCTGCAGGACATGAATATTTGGGTCATGTTAAAATAAAGTCCGATTCAATACCTAAAAGAAAGAAATTATAGAACAAGAAGATGGTTGTATGATCTGATAAAGTTTTGAAGAATAGGAAGAAACAAAACTAGTAGTAAAAGAAAGCAAAATTGTCAAGAATGGACGTGTAATTGCTAGAGAATATAGTTTAATTACATATTATAAAATTATAATATAAATTTTATTGTTTATTTCTTCTAAATAGATTATGTAACCTCATACTTACAGAATGAATTGTAAGTCCCTTACCAAATTTATAGCTTTGTCAAGCCACATGTGTTTCGGTCTGTATATGTGTATAACACACATATTTTGTTCTAAAAGTTTATGAAATAATTATGTAAATTGTATACTGTTATTATATTACAAATTACCATTCATACGTCATGAAATAAGTACCAGTAAAATTTTGAATTATTATATAACATGTGTGAATAATTTTGATTTATTTGATGCATGGAAAAAGTCGTTATGTTTCTAGTAATAACGATTACAGTTACGACAAACTAGGATCTTATATTGGTTATGTTAGTTCTAGTATGAATGTAATATATTTCTTGTACATTCTGTAATTTTATGCAGTTAGATACGTATGTGCTTGGTAACGTTTCTACAATCATATCCTCCTTACATGGAATTACATTTCATAGTTTCCAAATATTTTTAATAATACCTTAAATCTAAAAACTATAAATTTATTACATTTACTGTAACATAGATTTCCTGTAATACAAATAATTGTGTAGTTATAATTTTACGTTATTTTTTCCGATATAAAATGTTCTTTAACTTTGTAATACATAAATTACAAGTATACAAGAGGAATACTCATATAGGCATACCATAAATCACAGTATAGTATTCATTACGATATCAGTTTGTCATAATTTTTATTTGTTTTACTAAATAGTGCTAGCGTTTATTTTCAACTTTTGCACTAGATCATTAAATTTTATTTGTCGCGCTCATTATCATGGGTTTTACCATTACCATATAGTATCATGAAGTGTATAAAATATTTGCCTATTTTTCTGTTTAGATTATCTAAAGTATATTTTCATTTGATTAGTTTAGAATTTGTGTAACACAAAAGGGAGGAAAGGAGCCAGTTTTTCCATAGATATCAGCCTAGTTCCCTATATGTTTCTTTCCATCCCCTATCGAGTCTTGGCAGAGTAAACATATAAAAAAATCATTACATCGACAGCAGCACTACTGAACTGAGATGCTAAAATTTCAATTTCTGTTGCCTGCATTAAGCCGTACTTTATTTATCCTGATA
The DNA here is from genome assembly GCA_034769895.1 of Magicicada septendecula. Classification (NCBI taxonomy): domain Eukaryota; kingdom Metazoa; phylum Arthropoda; class Insecta; order Hemiptera; family Cicadidae; genus Magicicada; species Magicicada septendecula. The sequence continues at coordinate 290,009,172 of CM068371.1, forward strand.
ACAAAGGTTTTACCAATTCGATGTTTCGGTAAAACCTTGTAGCATATATGTGAATTCTGTAATGGAATTTACTTTCTTAGCTGTTGAAGTATACACAGTGGGATATAATAGATTCTGTTGTAATATAATTTATAAAAGCAAAGTAGTGGTAGTTATTCTCATATTGTTTAATTTGTATATTACTGCACATTTATGTTTCATTAATATTGTAATTGTAGTTTTGTTTATTTTTATTTATAGTTTGTAAAGTATTTGTTTTCCCTTGTGTTTGTTTAATCTAGCAAATGAACGCGTTAGCTCTTTGTAAATCCCTTTCCTGAGCAGCTTTTCTGACAAAACACACCATGGTAACGTGGATATTAATGATTTTCTAATGCCGCAATAAAAATTTTTGTTTATTTTGAAACTAGGCATATATGTTGGACTTGCGAAATATGAAGCTTTAGGGCAAGACCAACTATACAAACCGGTACCAATTTGAAAACTTGACCTTGAAACAGTTCCGACAGGTGGGGTAAGGAAGGACGGATTATATGCAGTTGGAACTGAAAACGTCCGCTGGCAACGGCTTGCAAATGAGTGGACGCTCTTCTTACATCCTCGAAACTTTTCCTCAACTTTCTCGGATTGTGATCTTAAAATTTTACTTGGACTTTCAGAAAAGGTTAAGCAAAAAAAAGTATAGGTCATCGCTTTGGAATAAAAGTTCCCCGCTGGGTGAAAAAATGCTTACGCTTACGTACTTATTCGATGTCTGTTTGAAGAAATTTACAATTACATTAATAATTTACAGCTTTAGTATTCAACTACTTCTCAGAAAATGTATAAATTTTAGTATACCAAAGATTTGTTATAAATGAACGCAAACTATTAGAATATGAATGAAAATAGTCATATATAGAGTAACGGCACATATTTTTGAGTTGACTATTAGCTTTTGCCCTTGCCAGCTGTCGTCAAGGTCAAGCTTTTAGATTGGTACCGGCGTGTATACATTACTCTTGAGATTAATATTATTTGCACATTATGTATCAGACGCTGGGAAAACGCCAAGTTGTTACAGCAGGAATTCTATTTTTCTCTTAACACATAATCTGGGAAATATTAGTCCTCTATGGATTGTGATGTCTCCTTATGCTTTCGACATGCATGAGCTAAAACTTGAATTTTTTTCAAAATAGGCAATGACTAGCTTGGACATCAGCTACAAAGTTACAGGGATATTAGGAATTTTGCTGAGATGTAATTAAATAAATGAACCTCACCAGACAACCTCACTTAAATGTTAGAATTAATATAAAGTACTTGAATTGTGAGTTTTGATTAAAGACATATTATAAAATGTCAGTTTCTGACACAAGGGTTAAAAGTAAATTAATCTGTTCAGCAGTAGTGTTTTAGGACTTACCTTTTCCGTTCAGTAGTTGTTTATATACAACGCATTCAATTATTTTAAAAACATTACTATATTATTTCAAAAATAAATTTTAGTACGAGAAATAAAAATAAAATGAATAATATACTTTTAACATTATGAATATTTGAACAAAGTACGTGTAAAACGTATGCAACGCCTACAAGTTATTACATTTTATAAGTATACGCAAAATGTTTCACGTTTTTGTTCTAGTCTACACAAAAGAAAAACGATTTCCTTTTATTGTTTTCACTGCTATGGTAGAAAATTAAACGTCACTAGGAGAAAATTTAAGAGTATAATGAAGTAAGTGTTCTCCCAACTTGTAACATTGGTAGCCAGTTTTTATGAGTGCTTGGCTTTAGTACCTAAATCGTAAAGTCGCTTTAAGCTTCCAAAATTGAGAGCAATAAATTATATACCGTAAAATGGCATACTTTTCCTGTAGTTTAAAGTTAGTTTTCAAGACAAATTTATTCACTTTCTTTTTTTGTTTGCTTTTTATTATAGGTTTATATTTTTTAATAATCAGTTCTTGAAATGTGATATTGCTTCGACAGCTTAAATTTATATTGTTTGAATATTTTCTTAGATTATTAAACTAAATTGTAAGAAGAGGAAAGAAATCTTGACCGTAGTGAAGAGTGAGTAACATTTCTATAAACGAGTGGGTTACTGAATTGTAAAGAAAGTATACGTTATATACAGATTGTTACTTTGAGAACAGATTTGTATTTTGACGAGTTAGCAAATATACATTGCATGTAGGTGTCGCTTGTTTAGTTACATTGCATGTAGCTATCCACTTGCTTACTTGTAATTTAATGAGTGTCAGGCCATCTTTCAGTAAAGTATTCCACAGCCTGTACAAATAAAGCTTATTACTGAAGAATGCAATAACAAATGTTGGACCGATCAAGCAGTCAAGAGACAAACTTTGTACATTTGATAAATAAACGATTAACAAAATGTTATCAAGTGCATACTTTAGACAAGAATGTTTCTTCCTTCGATTTGACAATTATCTAACTGAATAGTAATGAAATTCGTTCTGCAGATTCTCCTCTACCACAACGTAGTGGAGTCACTTATATTATATTATATATTATAACATTTAAAAATTAGAGTAGTTTGCTTACAGTTGAAAACAATAAGAAATATTTTTACATTCTGTAATTAAGTGATATTTTTATAACTTATTTTACTTTTTATTTTTATTTAGAAGCAAATTCATACATTGATAGTACAGAAAAAACGTTTAAATAGTTCCTAATAAATAATAAAGAATAATGAGTAACATCAAATTACTTTATATTAATTTAATTATTACAAACTATACATACAATAATGTATAAATGAATATTTTTTTATATTCGACTTCTATAGCTCCTAAAAGAAGTGTAAAACATATAGACGATAGTAAAATATATTTGACACGAAGGAAACTAGGAGTCGCAGTGATGTGTATATTTTCCGTTCAATTGTATCAGTTCTGTTACTATATTTATTAATTACTAATTACATAAACATTACTATATATGCCTCAACGATTCAAGATTGCTACTGTACTTTCGTATAATCTTATACTATGATTCAGATACATTTAAAGGCAGGTTTCTTTAAACAAAATAGTAAGAAACTTATAACTAGAAGTGTGTCAGTACTTATTTTTCGTAATGTTTTGACAATGAAAACGTGCAAAACAAAATTATAACTTTTTATTTAACTAAATTAATTTTTAATTCAAATTTAAAAATTAATTAATTTCAAATTTATTACTTTTATTTTCCAAAATTCAAAAATATTTCTTACTGAACATGTGTCAGATATTAAAATACCTTTCTTGTATACAAAAATATAATATATCAGAACATAAATGTTTTTGCTGAGCCCATTGTATAATCCTTTCCTGAGAAGCTTTCCTGACACAACACACCTTGATAGTGTCGTCGATATCGATATAAATATCGCACGCTCGCACGCGCACAAGCTTGTGTTTATTGCCTACTTAATTATCACTACTCTCATGCACTCGATGTGTGATAATATTACTGGTAAATTGAGCTTATAAATAAACGCAAAAGTCACATTTGGAAAACTAGCGACTAATGATCCTGTGACAATATTTGGAACGTTTAATAGTTACGAAGAACAAAGCAACAGGGCAGTTTTAGGAAACCTTGTGCGTTGTTACGTCTCAGGATTGTTCCTACTTATAATAAAAGTTTCTTGTTAGTGAACAAGGGACATGTCATTTCACCTTCTGTAGAACTAGTTGAACAAACTATGTAAGTCGTGGACCCATCGATGCATAGGCTTAGTACTTGACTTCACTGCCTACTATGAGTAATATAAAAATTCCTGTATAAACTGGTAAGTTTACTTTTAATACAGTTGAAATATTAAAAATAAATTACTTAAAATAGTGGCATTTTACAAAAATCCAATGCATACAAATAACTATAAGTCTTTAATAGTCATACTATTTATTATTTAATTCTAATTACACAGTACCATTTGCGAACCTATTCCGTCTCGTATGTACTGCAACCTACGTTAAGTTTTAGAAATTGATTGTTGTAAACTGCTACCGGTTGTAACTTGTATTTTAATAGGAAATGCAATTTAAAAATAACAGTTTATAGGTATTAACTCTAAATAGATAGTCTTCTTCTTTTTATTTTTCTTCTTGTTCTAAAGAGCTACTTACTTTTCTCCATTATTCGCCCCATTCACGTTTTCCTGAACCCCGAGGTTTCACGTTTATGATTCTCATCCATTTTATATCTGTTTCAAATTCTTGCAGTCATTGTCTGCTAATTCTTCCTACCCGCCCAAATTTACTGTACAGGATTTTCTTCGGTTGCCTGCTTCTACACATTTTAAATTCATATTATTTTGTCATAATTCTATTTAATATTGGTTAACGCATAGATCACGTTACATTTCACTGAAGTAATGTAAAAATGGTGGTGTCACTAATTATCTGGCCGGAAGAGACTTGGTAACAGAAAATGTCTTGTGTAAATGAAAAAACAAGTTGAATAGAATGCGGTAAAAATCTTTAGTACAGTACAGTCGATGTATATAGTCAGCAGTAAATTTAATAAAATTACGTTAAAACAGAAAAATTTAATTAAATATTACATTTCTGGATCGTTTGTGTTTCCCGTATTGATCATTTTTAAATTATATACGCAGTAAATTATCACAATAAGAACACAGGAAGCAAAGACTAATTAGCTGTATCTGCTTTCCGCTTTTCTAACTACTTAATCTCTGAATTTAAATAATAATAATTAATCTTTTCTTAGCAGGATTAATGAAAATAAATTAGGCGTTCTTCTTAAAATGTAGAAAATGTTCATTAATTTTTGTCAGCGTCATGTCTGTTTACGGGAACAAGTTACCATATGTTAGCATATGTAAAATTCGCTGTGTGAAAACATGTTTATCTCGTTGTGTCCAATACGGTGCCTGAATAGTATTGACAGAAAATGATTATCGATTTATTATAAACTGTGCTCGACGTAGCATTTTCCCCATAAATGAGGTTTCTGTGAAAACTGATTTCAGAGTGAAGGACTCTTTTATCTGATATGAAACAGGGTTTTCAGGAGACTATTGCTTTTATTATTCAACGATATACTATCACACGTGTGAATTTTTCTCAGCACTTTATATTTTTGTTATAATAAACAAAAAATAAACAATATTAATTTATTTTACTTTTGACGTTATATTACTGAAATCAGTCTCATTTAGAGTAATGCATTAAATGTATTCGCTACAAGAATCTATTAAAGTGCTGTTCTTATAAGCATCATTTAGTATTACTGTAGCTCCACATTCTATTAAATGAATTCTAATATAATTCCCGATTTGTTCCTTCATTTTATGAAATGTTAATTCAAATTTATATAATTTTAATTTATATACTTTCACAGAAGGAGCACTCTCAATGAGACCACTCTCAAGAAATAAAGAGCAAAATTGAAAAGCCAGACCAGTGTGTACACTAGAATGAGCATTTTATTTAAAAGTCACGATTTAACAATTAAACACAAAGATGAGACTTTTACGCTGCTACGTATTCTCGGTACTCTTCTACGATGTAGAATCTTGGACTTTGACTGAAGCCATAACTAAAAAATTGCAATCTTTCGAAATGTAGCTTTACCGTAGAATACTAAGCATTTCATGGATAGCACGTATGTTGAAGTTCTTAAAAAGATGAAGAAAGAAAGGGAAGTTACTAACACAGTGAGGATAAGGAAGCTTCAGTATCTGGGAGATCATATAAGAAATGAACAGAGATTTTACTTATTGCAGTCCATACTACAGGGAAAAGTACTTGGAAAGAGAGGAGTTGGGCGACCGAGTATATCATGGCTGAGAAATTTAAGGACCTGGTTTGGCATGAATACAACTGACTTACTCCGTGCAGCAGTACAGAAAGCTAAAATAGTCTGTATGATATCCAACATCCGAAACAGATAGGAACTATCGAACTATCAGAAGAAGAAGACTTTCACAGTGTTATCATATGTTCGTTGGTAAACTACAATTGAGTCGTTGCTTACAAACGTTTGTTACGTAGTTTGGTTGTTTACCAACGATGTATTATCACTGATTAATTGCTATCGGCATGAGACTACTAAACAACTTATTCTTTAAAACTTAACTAAACAACACGAATGTATAATCTGTAACAGAAAAGCACGCCAGATCGCTGTAAGTTATAACGAGAAAATGTTTACAATTACAGGGTAAGTCAAAAAGTAAAGGCAAATTTTATTTTCCCTGCTGCAATGGATGACAGCATTGACTGAACAATGACATATCATAACCTCAAAGTTTTTTTGTTCTTTAGCTGTGTTGTTTCAGTGCTCAGCTCTATTCGTAGTGATTTCAGGGCATTTTATTATGAGTCCCCCGTTGTCCGTGTGCACCAAGGAAGAAATGAGGGGAGTGGTACGTTTTCTGCACTCTGAAGGGACTAAATCTGCGGAGATTATTCGCAGAATGCAGCAGCAGTACGGTGAGAGCTGTCTTAGTGAACGCAAAATTTATGAGTGGATAAATCTCTTTAAAAAATGGTCGTGTATCTATCTGCGATGAAGAGCGTTCAGGTAGGCCATCCACTTCGAAGACGGACAAGAACATCGAGACAGTTGAGCGAATGATTCATGATGATCGTCGTGTCAAAATTGATGATATTGCGCATGCGTTGAACATTAGCCACGGTTCAGCAGTTGCAATTATCCACGAATCACTAAATTATCGCAAAGCGTGTGCTCGTTGGGTACCACATCGACTGACAGACCAGCACAAACAGAAACGTTTGGAAATTTCGAAATCACATTTAAGGCGTTTAGAAGAGGAAGGAGAAGAGTTTCTCAGTCGCATAATAACCGTTGATGAGACGAGGGCCCATCACTTCGAACCACAGAGTAAGCGGCAGAGTATGGTGTGGAAACATCCATCCTCGCCTACAGCAAAAAAGTTCAAAAGACAAGTCTCTGCAGGAAAGTTGATGATGACAGTGTTTTGGGATATGAAAGGTCCACTTCTAATTCATTACACTCCTCAAGGTCAAACAGTGAATAGTGACAGCTACTGTGAGCTACTGCGAGATCTGAAACCCAAAATCAAAACAAAGAGGCGAGGAAAACTTTCAAAAGGTGTGCTTTTGCTTCAGGACAATGCCCGTCCTCATACTGGGGGGAAAACGATCCAGTGCATTCAAGATCTTGGTTTTGAGCTGCTGGAGCATCCGCCGTACAGTCCTGACCTAGCTCCAAGTGATTTTCACCTTTTTGGTCCGATGAAGGAGCACCTGCGTGAATCCAAGTTTTCGTCGGATGACGAGGTTGTGGAGGCGGTGCGCGAGTGGCTGTGTACGATGCCACAAATCTTCTTCCAGGACGGAATTACGAAGCTTGTCAAGAGATGGACCAAGTGCATAGAAGTTGAGGGAGATTATGTAGAGAAATGATGTTACTTGTCATCTTGTTTTCACAATAAAATGTTCCTTTTTAAAAATTTGCCTTTACTTTTTGACATTTACGAAGTGATAGTCGTTAGAGAAATCATATAATTTTTAATGTTGTTAACGTTTCAAAACTGTCTAAAAAATATAGGTTGCCAAGTAAATTTAAACAAACGTTGTGGCGACGTTCTAAGTATAGTTTTTGTGTATGGTGATTGGTAGTATGAGATTTGAACATATAATTAGTCATCATACGGTCACGTGCTTCGTAAATAACTAAAACATTCTGTGGAATTATGATTATTTCTATATGTACGGTAGCGCGATAATTTCACTTTGTAGGTTGGCTAATCTGCTTACTGCTTTTTGTTCTATTCCGATTATTGATGTTGAAACTTTGTACAGTCCGTCTCAAACGCTAGCGGCGGTCGGTTCGCCCAGCTGTCTTACTGTCATATTTTCTTGTCGCGACATATGATGTAGGCCTTAGGCCAACACATTTCACTTATGGCTAACTAGGCCCGCTATTAATACAATTTAAAAATTTAATACTTTCTATGGACAACACGCTCATTAGCCAACCTTATTTAAATAACTGTTAATCATGTAATGTAAACTTGGAACTTCAATTAAAATGAATTTAATACAGTCCACAATTTTCATCATTTCTGATATCTAATGAATCAATGCACGCATTACAAGCTACATTCTTTTACAAAAACGTTTTCGGTCCACGCCGACCGGATTCTCCACATTTTTTGGGTCCTCACAGTACGGATCACTTACATCACTAACCATTTTTTGGTCACTCCGGACCTGGATTTTCCATGCGTCATTACCATTTGATATTTTTCTGCCACTATTTCTGGCCATCACGGGCGAATTAGCACATCAGCTGATACGACCGTGGCGTGATTTTCATCAGCATTTCGCTCGTCATCTTAGAGCCTTCTGATGACATCTTAGCAAGAGCCTGCTAGCTACAGTGCTTTACACAAGGCGGTCATCTCTACGAGCTGTATCTGCCATCTTCACCAAGGCGTCGACGCTGCAGGACATCGCCAACAAGGTATCATCAACAACAGTGTAACAAGGTGCGTACAATGGCTGAAGAAGGCCTCAAAGTGTTGACCAGAAAAAGTGGCGGCTTAAAGTCCGCAATAGTGCGAATACAATCTGCCGTAAATAACTTTGATGTAACTTTAAATACAAAACATTTTTTAACTGTAAGGCTGAAAAGTCTCAAAAGCTTGGCCTCGAAGTACGACGAGGTGCAGTCTGAAATAGAACTTATCAGTAAAGACACGAGAGCTGCTCAAGAAGACCGAGTTGAGGTCGAAGAAATGCTATATTCGACTGAAGCAAACATTTTGCAATTACTTGATACATTTAATGCTCAGACTGTACCTCCCGTATTATCGACGCACATGCAATTAAAACCAATAAGTTTGCCCTGCTTCGCAGGCAACATATTGGAATGGCAACATTTTTACTCAATTTTTACGGACTTAGTGCATACAAGATCCGATTTAACACCAGTGAAAAAATTACATTATTTACATTCTTCTTTGAAGTGTGAACCTTTAGATTTAATTAAGTCATTACCTATCTGTAAGGAAAACTATCCAATAGCGTTGAGTTTGCTGTCCGAAAGGTATGACAACAAGTTCATACTAGCAAAATACTATGTGCAAAACTTACTTCAAGTCAAGTCGACAATAAAAGACTCTGTCCAAAGTTTGGCAGAGTTCACTAACACAATAACGTCTTCCGTTAATTCACTGGCAGCAATGAAGCTGTCAGTGAATTCATTTGAATTTATCACTATACAGTTACTATCCACTAAACTCGACCCCATTACTTTTAAACTATGGAAGGAGTCAATAGACACTGACAATTTACCTAGCTTTCAAGATTTCACTAATTTTTTAAACTCACGTAGACAGCTGTTAGAAAATACACTGCCTATCAAACTCGGACAGCAACCCAACAAACCTAATGTAAGACCTAACAATAAATATGATAAATGTAACTCAAGAAACACTGCTGGCAGCACTACATTTAAGAGCTATCACTCAGCGGCAAACCATTATTCATGCGTGTGTTGTAAATCCAATCACCCGCTTTACATATGTGATAAATTTCGTACATTAAGCACCGCTGAGCGGGGACAACTTGTTTCAAGTCATAAATGTTGTAGCAATTGTCTTAGATCAGATCATCTTATAGCTAGCTGTAAGAATAAGCAGGTGTGTAAAATCTGTTCAAAACGACACCACACATTGTTGCACGCAAATAACGTGCCGAACTCAATAGCTGCCAGCATTAACTACTGCTCGCTCAAATTACAATGCAAGAACAATGTTCTCTTATCCACAGCAGTTGTATCTGTCATTGATCAGGCTGGCAACAGACATAGGCTAGAGTTCTTCTAGACGCCGGTTCACAAATAAATTTTTGTACAAAATCATTTGCAAGGAAATTACAGCTCAAATTAACTAAATCCAACATACCAATCACAGGCATAAACAATACAGCGTGTTACGCAACTGATATTGCGTCTATACGCATTATTTCTTGCTATCAAAGATATAGCTTCGAGGCGAAATGTGCCATCTTATCTACGATAACTCACAATCTGCCTGAAAATTCGTTTGATATCAATCAATTCCACATCCCGAACAAGATTTTCCTGGCTGACCCAGATTGTAACATATCGTCGCAAATCGACATACTATTAGGGACACAATTTTATCTGGACTTGATCTTAACTAATAAATACATACGCGGCCCTAATTTTCCCACCATTCAAGAAACAAAGCTGGGCTACATTTTAGCTGGCAACTTGCGCAAACACTGCCGCAACGAGGGTCCTGCTGTTTCGTTCCTAGCAAGGAACAACGACAGTCAAATTCCGCAATCTCTCGAAAGATTTTGGGAAGCAGAAACTATCCCTGACAACACCCCTGATAACGAGTCAGCCTGTGAAGAGCATTTCGTGCGCTCGACCCAGCGCAACCACGAGGGTAGATTTGTGGTTTCACTTCCATTTAAGCCCGATAATCTCCACTTGGGGGAATCTTACACTAGTGCTGAATCAAGGTTCTTAAGCTTAGAGCGTCGATTTAGGCGAGATGCTAAGCTCGTGCGTGACTACGCCGACTTTATTAAAGAATATAAGGATCTTGGGCACATGACGCTTATCGATGATTGCGCTATCAATTCAGGAGCGTCAAATACTTACTATATATACTTATATATACTCATATACTTACTTTGGCTTTGCAAGATTGGTTGGGATGAACCGATCTCCGACCAATCACGTTCGGATTGGCATTCTTTGTGCGACAAATTGGGTCTGATTAGCAAAATTGTGGTCCCACGGTCTATTCGTTGCAAGCGTGAGGCAACTACAGTTGAATTGCATGGTTTTTCGGATGCTTCTGAAAGGGGGTTTGGCTGTTGTATTTATGTCAGAGTCATTTATCAAGATTCTTTTGCCTCCTGTCATCTCTTGTGTTCCAAATCTCGCGTGGCTCCCTTACGACAGGTGTCATTACCTCGCATCGAACTCTGCGCTTGCTTATTGTTATCGCGACTCGTATCTAAGGTCATTCCTGCTCTTTATTCGTTTATTGATAATGTACATTTGTATTCTGACTCTATGGTGGCTCTTTACTGGATTCATGCCCAGTCTACGCGGTGGAAAACATACGTCGCTAATCGTGTTGCTGAAATTCAGCGTCTTACGCAAACTTATACTTGGCATCACATCAATTCAAGACACAATCCTGCTGATATTATCTCAAGCGGGTGTCTTCCTGACGTTTTGCGCGATTGCTCGCTTTGGTGGCACGGTCCCAGCTGTCTGTCTCAATCGTCAGAGTCCAATCCTTTTCCATCCTTCGTACCGTCCACTCCGTCGTCTTCTGAAGTCACTGCGGAAGAGAAACATACCCATAACCTTTCTCTAATGTCTACCCTGGCTGTCGACCTTTCTTTGGACTTTTCCTCGTTGCATCGTCTAACGCGCGTATACGCTTACTGTTTTCGGTTCATCAGAAATATTAGACACTCAAGTGCTGACAAATGTACGGGCGATCTTACCCCTGTAGAAATTCATCAGGCTCTCAATTTCTTCATAAAACAATCGCAGTCGATCCACTTCGCAGCCGAAATTAATTGTCTTCGTAACGGATCTTCTGTCTCCATTAGGAGTAAGTTGGCTTCTCTCGACCCGTTTCTTGATGATTCTGGAGTGATACGCGTAGGCGGACGATTACAGCATTCCCAATTACCTTACGACTCTAAACATCCTATTGTTTTACCCCCATCGTCGCATATTACCCGCCTTATCATTGAACGTGAACACATTCGTTTACTTCACGCTGGTGCTCAACTCGTGCACCATTCACTGCGTCAACGCTGGTGGATTGTTAATGCCAGGTTAGTTATTCGCTCCATCATTCGAAAATGTGTAAAGTGTCTCAGGTTTAGTGCCAAACAGCAGGTACAGAGGCTTGGTATTTTACCATCTCCTAGAGTCACTCTTTCAAGGCCGTTTCTATTTTGCGCGGTTGATTATGGTGGTCCCTTCATGATTCGTCATGGCGGGCAGAAATCCAGAACTCTTTCTAAGGCATACGTATCTTTGTTTATTTGCTTAGCGACTAGGGCTATTCACATGGAATTGGTTTCCGACCTTAGGGCCAGTGCGTTTATAGCCGCATTACGTCGTTTCATGGCCCGTAGGGGCATACCCAGTCAATTATACTCCGATAATGGCACAAACTTTAGGAAGGCCCGCACTATCTTACATGATATCTACAACTTTTGGCATAATAAGGATGCCATCTCATCGATCAAGTCATTCACGTCCTCTCAGGGGATATCATGGTCATTTATTCCGCCCTCCTCACCTCATTTCGGTGGCCTTTGGGAGAGCGGCATAAAGAGTTTGAAATTTCATCTGCGCCGCGTGGTAGGCAAATCTACACTGACCTTCGAGGAGTTCACGGCAGTTTTGTCTCAGATAGAGGCATGTCTGAACTCTCGACCTTTATTTGCTATTTCTTCAGATGTTAACGACCCGGTGCCATTCACACCTGGCCATTTTTTGATTTGCGCACCCTTAACGGCGATTCCGTACCCAGACTTATATCAGATTCCCATTTCTCGTCTTGGGCGTTGGCAACTTCTACAGAGGTTTGTCCAAGGCATATGGAAGGCATGGTCTCGCGACTATTTGCACCAGTTGCAGCAGCGTCACAAATGGAAGTTCGCTAAGGATAATGTTTCCATTGGTGACCTAGTTTTGCTTATTGAGGATAATTTACCTCCATTAGCCTGGAAATTTGGTGTAATCATCACCACATTTCCCGGCCCAGATAACTTAGTTCGTGTCGTGGACATTCGCACGCCTACGGGTGTTTTGCGGAGACCAACACATAAGTTATGTCTGTTGCCAGCGCGGGACGAGATTTGACAAGATTATTATGATTACTTAGCACAATGCTATTTTACTTAGCCATTGGCTTATTACTTATTACGACCATTTGTTCAACCTAATTGTGATGAATTATCACAGCATTTTCTTGTCAATTATGCGCCATTGCATGCTTCTATAATCATCATAGTTGTTTGGTGGTATATTACTATTTTGTATTTGTATGTTAATTTTGTTTGGCATACTATGTCTTACACATTTACATTTTGATGTTTTGGGTGTATTTCATGTTTTATGGTGGTCTCATTTTATAAAATTTGTTACATAATATTTGCATGTCTTGCAGCTGCGCAATCATGCATTCATTTCTTTATACTGTTGCTAATATATGTGATGTATTGTTCTGTGAATGTCTTTGAATTGCTCAACTCATGTACTACGTTTGTAATCACAGTATTGTATCTGTTATTTATGACATTGCAATTATTCATATTGTAATTAACTAAATTGTTGTTATTGTATCCATATAACTTGCGTTTATGTAAAACCTATCGTTTTTGCGTCTCCGGCATGTAACTGTGCCACGTCTAGATTTATTTAATTGTATTTTATATTGTATTTATTTTGCGATTAAGCATGCACAATTATTTTTACTTAAATTATGACATACATGTCATATTTGGGCTTGCATTCAGTCAGCTATCTAGCTTGTTCATACATTATTACACATTGTAAGTTCCTGAAACTTCAGGAACAGCATGACTTAGTCAATACATGCCGCCATGCTAAATATACGCTTAAACATGTAATTGTGACAATTTTGTTCATGTAATTAATTCTCTGTACAGGTCTACGGGCCTCAACTAATTTTACGGTAACCATCTATGACATGCATAGGGTTATAAACTATCGGTCCATCATGTGATGAGCTTCAGATCATACATTATTAAGCATTGTATAATTATGTATTTTTTCATGTTTTATAATGTTCTATACTGTACATATACATTATGTGACGGCAACATTTGTCAAAGCAGACATTCACATTCATGTCTGAAAACAGCTGTTCACCAACCTTGGCTTACAACGCTTATCTTTAGGCTTATCTTGTGCATGCTTATCTCTAAACTATTAACGGACTGTCGTTATCTAATCTCATAATTCAAGGTTCAACTTAGCCTTGAAACTAAGTCTTATTATTAAGAAAACTGTATCTTTTTAAATTAAGTTACAAGATGCATAATAATTTACTAAGAAATGGTAAAAAATCAATTGATTTTGACGGGCAGCTTATGTACGGTAGCGCGATAATTTCACTTTGTAGGTTAGCTAATCTGCTTACTGCTTTTTGTTCTATTCCGATTATTCATGTTGAAACTTTGTACAGTTCGTCTCAAACGCTAGCGGCGGTCGATTCGCCCAGCTGTCTTACTGTCATATTTTCTTGTCGCGACATTTGATATAGGCCTTAGGCCAACACATTTCACTTATGGCTAACTAGGCCCGCTATTAATACAATTTAAAAATTTCATACTTTCTATGGACAACACGCTCATTAGCCAACCTTATTTAAATAACTGTTAATCATGTAATGTAAACTTGGAACTTCAATTAAAATGAATTTAATACAGTCCACAATTTTCATCATTTCTGATATCTAATGAATCAATGCACGCATTACAAGCTACATTCTTTTACAAAAACGTTTTTGGTCCACGCCGACCGGATTCTCCACATTTTTTGGGTCCTCAAAGTACGGATCACTCACATCACTAACCACTATATGTTTCACAATAATTTAGAAAAATTAAGTAAGCAATTCTGTAGAGTTCTGCTTATCGCTTTGCTTATAAATTTATTAAAGTAGGCAACTTATTATATTAGGTGAGTTTTGATACAAAAAGATTTAAACTATAAGTTCAATATCTGTCAAGCAGCACTAAATAGAATTTAAAATTCAAAAATTTCTCCCTTGCCTTTGTAAGTAAAAACTGAATGAATGTTATTCAACTATAACGGGAATACTAATACAGAACCAACATACACACACACCACAATATCGCAGACAAATTTTTATAAGGAAATATGCTCTCACGTAAAAGAAAAAGACTTCGTCGTCATCAACTTTACGGTCTCAAATAGCCAAATATTAAAGGCGGTCATTCCAGCCCTTCCTCGGACGTCCCACACCTCTCCGTCCCCTCGGCTTATAATATCATAGTTGTTTGGGGATGCGGCAATCATCCATTCGCCAAAGACGTTCCCACCAATACAGCCGATACTGGGCGATTGTGTCGAGTATACTCATAATATTCAGTTACTGCCGTATATCTGTGTTTCTTCTATGATCATGGAGATAACACCCTGCCACGTGAGAAATCTCATTTCAGTCACTTGAATGCAACTGGACTGACCTTTCGTTAAAGTCAAATTCTTAGACCCATAAAGAAGTGTGAAGAGCCGTCACCTTGTAGAATTTTAGGCGTGTTCCTTTACTTGCTGACTTAAGGGTTCGCCTAATGGTCCCGCACATAAGGTTGAACTTATGCAACTTATTCACAACGTCGTTGCATCCATTATAAGACACACTGTAGCCCATTTTTTCAAAATTGCTAACCTGCTCCACGACAGTAACATCTATAACAATTTTTGCCCGTACGAGATCAGTTCCACTAAAAGCAACCACCGCCACCTTATGTGTACTGCGGTGAAATAATCTTACACTTTATATGTGAAAATTATGAATTCAAAATATATAAGTATAGAAATATTTGGCAGTTGGCAAATTAAAAAAGAGTATATTTTTATATCTTATAAAGAGTTTTTATAATTTCACTTTCGTAGAATTTGCTGGGTTAAGTTGGACCAGTCCGAACGATCTCGCGGGCCATGATCCTGCTTCTTCCACACCGGACGTAGTCCTCCTAAGGTGGGAAGTCGATCTCAGGCGTTGTGTCCGCCCAAGTTGCTCCTGATTCAGTCCTCGTTGACAGGCATCGGTTATTGAAGATCTCAAATGCTGTACCTGTCTTCGTGGATCTAAATTCAGCTGCTCCCTCGACAATAAACTCTGACTTCCCAGACATTATCAGAGACTGCTTTAATCGAGACGGCTCACGACTTACGGCTCACCCGTGCTTTTATAGACCTACATAACTTCACATGACGTCATTTGTACGTGTTAAAACGTTCTAGATTTTCCTATAAAATCAACCACATATTGGTGGACTTCCTTTTTCTAGACCTTTCAACCTTTTCCGTTTTATATGATTTCATAGCTAATTGATTTGTCAGTTTAATAAATGCTATTAAAATTTATTTAATATAAAAATAATTAATTATTAATACTTACTCCAACACTAATATAAATGACTACTAGTGTGTCTGCTAATCGGCTTACTGTTAATTATCTTTGCTATTCGTTACGCGGACAGCACTTATTCACTTTCACTCTACTCTGCACTGCTTTTATAAATGTTTATTATTGTCTTAAATTATGTTAACATGCAGTAATTATTCTAACAACAATAGTGTCTTATAACATTTACACCCCTTTGCACATGACTTCTTGTAAATATGTTCACATATGTGTGAATGTTTATCTCATTGCAAGATGTATCGCACTTTTGGATGTGACTACGGTGACAGGTGTTTGATATAGATGATACAGCTTATACAATTGTTTTTGTTTAAATGTCGCCGTTAAGAGACTATTTAAAAAAATTCTGTTTGTTTATTCATTGCCTCTGGAGATAAGCCTACCTGATATAAATTTTTACAAAAAAGTGGAACGCAACGTTTACGTTCGCTACACGATTTGAAAGCATTTGTTTCGTTATTAAGCTAACGCATTTGTTGTGTGAAAATCCTAAAGAACTTTTAAGGTACGTAGATTATCGTATTGTGTACAACACGTTTACCAACAGCTTTTTCACCAAGCCAATTACAGGGAAATTTCATAAATTTTCCCATGTAATTCATGTTTTTCTCTAGCGAGTAAGTCCTGTAGAAAACAGTTTGGTGAACATTCTATCAAACATTTCATATTACATGAGCTACCAATTATAACATCATAAAGATTTACAGTATATTAAATACGTCAGTCAGTCTCACGAATTATTTGTTTATAGGTTTTAAATACACCGCTGAATTAAGGTTTAGTGGCAAGTTACACATATTCCCTTAGTGTGGCTTGCCTATGTCCTTCTTGTGCTCTGAGTAATATGCAATAAATAATTACGATCATGAATCAAGTATTATATGCCTAAACATGCATACATATTTGTGTGTATTGTGATAGAGGATGAACATTTCTCGATTTACTAGAGTTAAGGGGAAAATCTAAACAATATTTTTCTGTTACAGGTGAGTGAGCATCATTTCGTGATGCTCATTGAAGTAGGCAAGTTTAGTTTGCATAATCTAAAATGTAATTAATCGTTGAACTAACATTTATTGCTCACTGGTACGAATACTCACTTTAATGTCGATCCACAGTCTTACAAATGTCGCAATGTTACGAAGCTAAAATGCTCTGATAGTACAGTGTATTCACGAGTATAGTTGCTTCGGCAATACTGTTTGTACGAACGTAACAAGCGTAGTAGCTGATTATAGACCTATATACCTATCTGGTATACGAACATTCCGTATATAATAATGAAAACTAAATGCTAATAACACTGTAGTATTTTAAAAACATTGAAGCTAAGTAGGAAGGTGAGTTTTAAACGGTACTCTGGTGTAACATAAAATACCGTTAAAAGTTATTAATGCCTGCAATATTGTATGCCTTTGCAACTGTATGTAAATGGGGCAACACAAAGACCAGTGCCACATAAAATACAGAAACGTATGTACGCACCTGTGCATCCATGTGCAAAAATTATGCATTAAACTTAGTATTGATTTTTACTGGTCAGTTCAACTGAAAACAATCGTTTCCGTGGTACCTTCTGGTTTCATAAAAATTATTAATCTAATTCAAAAAATAATATCTATAATAATAAAACATACGCCAAATCGTATAATATGCTGAAAGAAATATTATTTCTCAGTAGTAGAGTTAGCGGCAGAAATAATAAACATTGCTCATCAGTATTTAAAAAGCGTAAATTTATTGCAAATAACTTTTCGGCTATTTACATAAATGCATATTCGTCACGCATACTGTGTTTCAATGACGAGATAATATTAACAGCGCCTAATATCGTCAGAGAATATTTTACTAGTAGATATTCTTTTATTTTGAAAGCATACACCTATATAAATACAGAAGATTCTTAATACCAAATTAGTTGAATTTAGCTATGTTAATAGACGTGTTGTTACAAGTAGCTGTAATGTCGATGAAAGCAACAATTTGCCACATTTAGTTAGTTAGTTACTATTTTGGGAAGTCAGATAAGTCATATGTGCTGCTACACACATATTCACGTGTTACTAAATGCACAGTGATGTTATTTAATCAAATATAAGCTAAAACACGTAGGGAACAGCAATAAACATTTATTAATGAAGAAACAAATACATTTGTTTATATAATGATGTATTTTTCAATAAAAATGAGTTGAAGGGAGGTAATCCGAAACAATATGACAGCGGTATTGTATTTTTAATAATACCGTGGTTATGAAGACTAGAAGAAAGGAAAATTTCCTTAGTTTTAATATACCAGAGATACAAAATAATTCGTCTATGAAAGGGCATCTCTAAAAAGAATGTATGTTTTTTTCTCAGAATTCATTGCCTTTGCGTGAGTGTTTTTGCGTTCACAATCATTGCTCAGGTGTTTTCCTTCTTTGAACAAGTCGTTGTGTAAAAATGCCTGACAAGATTATTTATTTTCTACAGTTTCGTAAATTTTAGACGCATTTGCTAATTCCAAAGATTAAAGTATTACCTAGAAGGAATCGTATTACCTAAATTTGTATTATAGTTTTATGTGGGAAGCATATTCATAAAACTCTTTTTGAGTACTAAGGAAAAAATCTGTTATTTCAAATTTTACCACGATTTCTGACACTGTCTGTCCTAGCTGTTTTGAATACGAGTGTGATATATATAATTCGTGACTTGCATAATATCTTAATTGCGTGTCGAGGTAAGCCCACACTATTGTGATGTTTTCTGCTGGCCAAGGTTAAATTATTTCCTTCCACTATAATTAAAATATCTCTGAAAAATTATAGGTACTAGGGCCGAAGTGGACGTAATCCAGAGGTAACTATAGAGCCAGTCCATTTTAAGTGATCCAAAATAAAAATAAATGGTTGCTTGACCATTACAAAAGTTTAAAATTATTATTTTAATGAAATTTTTGTTTTGTTTTACTTCAACTTTAGATTAACATACAGCACTCACCTCATGTCAACAACACTGTTAATGTAACTGATATTCTGTTTTAGGCACTTAAAAGTGTCAAATTAAGATCAACTAATCTTTTTTTTCGGTCAATGAACGCTTAAAGTTAACCTTGAAACTTACAAAGTACCTTCCACTTTACATATTTTGTTGTGAAACTTGTTAGCGTAAACACTTTCCTTGTATTAGATTCAAAGTTTCTCACCCAACGTTTTTGTGTGAAATGTTAAATATAACTCTTTTTTGTTCAACGGGTTTAAAGTTTATAGTTAACTATACGTTATGAATTGAATACTGCACAGGAGCGTCCAGTTACTTTCCCACTGATTTTATAAAAGCATTGTGATTCCCATTCCTAATAAGACAATATTATTGAGATAAAATATGAACTTCATCTACTGTTATTCTAGTTACGTCCGCATAAAAAAATCTGCCGTTAAATAAAACATAAAAAATATGCGCTCTGAGAGAATCATTTTGAATTTGGAAATATTAGAGATACCAGAGAAGCAACAATAGCACTGAAATGAATAGAGAGGAATAATACAACGTACATAGCATTCATAGATATATAAAAAGCTTTAACCTGCAACCTAAATATGTCAAAAGTATGACATTTTTAAGGTAGTGGGAATACACTAAAGAAACCTACGTGTAATTTGGACTCTTTTGTACAGGAACAAAACAGCTGTTATTAATGAAAGGACATAAAATAAAGAGGAGGATTTTCGGAAAGACGTCCGACAAGGATGCGGGTTTTCACCAGTTATTTTTAATCTATCTAAAGAAGATCCGCTTAAAAAGTTGGGGAAGAATAAAGACAGGTGTAATAATACATGTAATATCGTGAAAGAACAAGAAGGTTTAGATATGCTGACTAAATTCCTAGCCTAGCTGAGTGCAAATAGGACCTTGAGTAGGATTAGGATTTGATAAGATTAGGATTAAATAAGATTATGGGAGAAGTATCATCATCATCATTATCATCTGACGTCCATGTGCCTTGTCGACTTCGCGAGAAGAATAGAATATAAAAGTAAATTAATCGGAAATAATCCTAATTAAGTCCTTAATTTATTAATGATAAATAAATGTTTTGGCCTATGACAAAAACGAAGAGATAAAATTCGAGTTACTGTGGGCAACGAACAAGTGGATTCATTTAATTACGTAGGAAGTAAGATTACTCGAAATGGCCGGAGTAAATTAGAAGTAGGAATTAGATTTGCCCATAGAAGAAGTGCGTTAATTAAAAACAGGAGGATCTTAACTTTTAAAAATAGCAGTCCTAAAATAAAAAAAATATTTCTTAAAGTGTTATATGGTTTTGAAACATGGGCTCTGGAGACTGAAGAAGAGAAGAAGCTGAAGTCATTTAAGATATGACACTACAGGCGGATGTTGAAAATTAAGTGGATCGATAATATTACAAATGAAAGAGTTCTAAAAACAATTGGTGACAAGCAAAGCATATGAAATCCACTGAAAACAGAAGAGTGCAGGTTAATGCGCATTTAATGAGACCTGGGGGACTTCTAAAGACATTTACAGGGGCGCATGTAAACGGGAAAAGATCCAAGAGAAGACCACGACTACGACATATTGAAGAGATTGTAAATGATATGAGATACAAGAGCTGCGGAAAATGTGAAGAGTGAAAATCAACTACAGACTGAACTTCTGCTAACCAATCTTCGGATTGATTTTCCAAGGAAGAAGAAGAGATAACTACACAATTTATAGTATTAGAAATATTATACGGCTTTAAAAACGTATTACGGTTATTAGTCACCATAATATAATATAATGTAATATAATATAAGGCGCCATAATATTAGTGACTTAAAAACGGCTTCTTAAAATGTAGACTATTAAGGTTACATAAAAATTTCAGTTGGTATAAATTACACGAACTTACCATTGGCTATTTACTATTTTGGCTATGATACTATTTTAATGCCAATAGGTGTATATTACGGTATTCTTTGACGATATGTTGATTGCATTGAAAAATAGTCTTTAGGCTACCTGAGACAGAAAATAAAGTCAGTAACGTGGAAGTGATAACATGAAGAAAGCAGTGTAGTTGTTCACCTGTCACTTGATAATGTATCTGGATCGATGACGTCGGTTACTCACGTTACTACATCAGCGCTCATGAAAGTAAGCGTTCTATTTTCTTAAGTCTTTTTGTATACAGCAGCCTGTGTCACAATAGTTTATTTTCATGATATATAAAAATATTACAGTGCCAGTAGACATGAAAAAACATAGACAAAAAAGGATAACTAAATATTTATTTTAGTGGTCTAATAAATCACGGTAAAAAAGAAAACAAATTATTAAAATATGAAATTTTACTGTATATGTGTATTACATTTGGGTATGTAATCCAAACTAAATCTCTTTAAATATGAGTCTTGTTTATTGAAATTACAATATTGTTTGCTCTACACATTTATATATTTCCATCAAGTATTGTTTTTAAATTGTTTTATTGGTTCTTTTTACAATACATTGCAAACAATTATTAAAATGTCAAAAAAGTCAACTACGCACACCACACAACAATCAATGTAAAGACTATATAATTATAAATGAATGATTTGCCCTGAATATAATAATAAAAAAGAAATATTTGAACAAATTAATGTAGATTAATAATAGCAGAAAATACACTTGAGGCAAAGTGATTTAAAAAATTATGTCGCAGACACAGTATTAATAATAATAACTGCTTCTATTTAAATGGCCCTTATTTCATCAATTATTCGTATAAAACATGTGCAGGAATCAAGTATAACGATCTACATTGAATTGTACAAAAAACTAAATATATTACGGTAAATTTGTCAGAAAACAGCTTTTTGCTAGAAATCCTGCAACTGCCTTAACGCTAACGAAAATCGATGTAAAAACTAATCAAGTTTTATATCTATCCTGTTTGTACGATCTATCAAGGCTGCTGTTCACACCGAAATTGCCAGTCAGGTAGAATAATTACCTCGGCGTAGCAAAATAGAATCGACAGTTAAACGTCTGGTCATTTTCATTGCTCGGACTATAAAAATTCTTTTCTTATCCCTAGAGTTACATTACGTTACACTTCGAGTTAATGTATTAATTGCTTTTGTTACCTTATTTTAAAAACACGTTAATAGTTACAATTCTGTTACTAAATAACAGAGTCTACTCAGAAGCGTAAATACAGGGTCACTGGACAAGGAATTGTCCGGGGTCTACAAGATAAGGAGGAATTACTTTATTTCTCTCGAATCGTATATATTCATTTGTGAACTCGTATTTGGGGACGCGAATACGAGGAAACTCTGTATAAATCGCATTGTTACCAAACAGTAGTTACTCCTGCAAGTACATTGTATTATTTTATCGCTTTGTAATAGATATATAATTTTTTATTTTTATATAATTGGATTAATTTATAATAAAATAGAGGTGTATTCGTTCATGTAAGAAAGCTGCTTTAAGAATATATTCACAAACTATAGTATATTAAATATTCCAAATATACTACATAATACATTTTATTAATGCGTAAGTGCCAAACTTAAATTGGATCGGTGAGTTAAAGGTAATTAATTGAATTTAGGGCTGGCCCATATTATGTAAAGTATAAAAAACCCAAGTGAAGTTATTAAGGACAGAATGAATTTAAAAAATTCAATTATTGATTGTATTCAAACAAATAAGAGAGTACAATGATATAAACACAAAAGAAAAATGGCACACGAAAGATTGCCATGGAGAGTTATGGATTGGTCCCGACCAGGAAGAAAGAAAAGAGGAAGACCTATCTATCACCTGGACAGAAGAAATTCAAACTATATTGAGGGAAAGAGAAATTGAAGAGGATCTTTGGATGACAAGGAGCAGTGGAAGATGAGAATTCAATAAATTCTGTAATCTTTGGTTCCAAATGATTGCATTTTACTCAGAGCACAAGAAGGATATAGGCAAGCCACACTAAAAGATGTGTAATTTACCACTAAACCTTAATTCAACGGTATATTTAAAACCTATAAACAAATAATTCGTGAGACTGTAGAGCCGGAATAATGATAGAAAAATCTTTATCCTCTACATTGGTTATGGACCAGAAATTTTATCAGATCAGAGTAATACAGCATAATGACCTTTTAAAGTTCCGTAATGGTTTCTTTTTTCAACTCACCAATTCCATTGCACCAATTAAAGAGCGAGTACCGAATTCCATGCAAGTACAACGAAAGTTGTTCCATTACCTCGGCGCCAGGTTGATGCGTCTTCTCTGACTCAGCCTTTAGCTGGTTCAAAGTCGTAATGTTAACAAAATTATTTCAATTGTAAACCATGTAAAAATATGACAATTTATAGGAATCAAGGTTGGGAGCAAGCTTGAAACGTTGCCAACGGCCCAACTTCTTCGCTTATAACGCTGTCTGCTTAACCAGAATTAACATACACCAAAACGTATGTGTCTTCCATCACACGATGATGTGAAAATTCTCATATTAATTTTGGGAGCCTGAAGACTAAGCGAGACCTAACTGCTAAAGTAAACCAGAATTAGCGAAATTCCTAAACGGACCTATTATGTTCGCCGGATTTTCAGTGGAACAATTTTATTTACTACAACATAAAACTTGTAAATAAAGTTCGTTATGTTTTCTAATTATAAATAAATTGTAGACTCCATAAAAGGTGATTATATACCTGGCTACCATTAAAAAGATATCAATCTCTCCTAAGTTGTAGCTATAACGAATATCTTTCTTCGCGTAGACTACACGTTTTATAAATCGTGTACGCGAAGAAAGATAGATAGGCTGCTGTAAGAAGCATTGAATGGAATGTGATGATAATAGCACGAAATACCACACGCATCCACGCTCACATTTGAAATAAATTAATTATATTCTCCGATTTCGGTAAAGAGATTTTCCTGTTACTGTACGAGATTTGAAGTATTTAATCATTGAAATAAACATTATATATTAAAACAATTGATAACACCTCACATCTTTTTTGGCTAAGTCTAGAAAGAACTTCCAGCAAAGAACATTTACTTTTAAGATTAGTTGTCAGTTGTGTTAAAGTTTGTTTAATTATTAAATTAGATTTAACAGTTTTTCTGAAGACTACATGAATTTGTAAACATGCACACATGAATAAAACGTGTGTGCATTCAATAAAAAGAAAAATTTGTTAAACGGGCCATTAAACAAAGAACTAAGGAAAAGTTTAGCAAAGTGTTATATATGGAGTGTGGCATTGTATGGAGGGGAGACGTGGACTTTAAGGAGGGAAGATGAGAAAAGGATTGAAGCTTTTGAAATGTGGATGTGGAGAAGAATGGAAGGAGTTAAATGGGAAGACAGAGTGCGGAATGAGGAAGTATTAAGAAGAGTGGGTGAGAAAAGAGAAATATTAGAAACAATAAGGAAAAGAAAGAAGAACTGGATAGGGCACTGTTTAAAAAGAAATTCAATTATAAAAGAAGTCTAGAAGGCATGGTTAGCGGAAAGAGAAAAAGAGGAAGAAAGAGACGACAGTTGATGGACAACATCAAGGTAGAAAATTACATTACCACGAAAAGGCTGGCAGAATACAGAGAACAGTGGAGGAGTTCATAAAGAAAACCTGCTATACAGTAGATGAACCGATGATGATGATGACACATGAATGTAATGAGTAACTTCAAGTGGGAAGCTCGATCGAAACTAGAGAAGAATCTTACTTACAAATCTTACTTTAAATACAATTTTAATCTTCTTACAATCTCCACCGTACATCCAGTGTATATGCTTCCAGGGAAATAGACGTAACGAGATAGTGGTATGTAGTTAATATGTATAGAAAGCGAGTCAGTGTCTAATTTTCGAATTAAATTTGTTGGATTTAATACATTTTATACAGAAATAATAAAAATAAAAATAATATTTGTGTTTATAACGTAACTGCTTAGGAGTAGTGACTGCTGAGTATCAATTAGTAGAATTAAAATTTCAAAGTACTTTGCATATACTTTTAAAAAGAATAACACAAAAGCCTTTGTTTGTAAGTAAAAAGCTCTTACACGGAATGCAAAGTAATTTTTAATCTGTATCAGACTCTCTAAAAATAACAACACAAACAAAACAAAAAGAGGCTTAATGTGAATATTTGTGGAATTTCTTTCGTCCCCTTGTCTGAAAGAGATAAAACATTTCAACAATCTTAATGTGCTTTTAGAAATTTTTGTTTTATTTTAATTGTTTATTCGTTGTTTAAATTAAACGTGTTTAGAAAAATAAGTGACGTACGTATACTTCAGGCATTTGTTATACTTAACTGAATGAAAATACTTGCACCAGTAGTTGATAGCACATAGTAATATTTATAAGTAACAAAATATTAATTATGATTCATGGAAAACATGAATATTTCATTAAAGAGTAATTTAGAAATAAAAGGAATTTACAATATAAGAAAAAGGCAAACCGCAAAATTTTGGTTATTATAAGCGGAATCTGGTGTAAGTAAGAATTTTTTATAAATTCAGAAAGTAACGATACTAAACATTGATAAACGTCAATATTTGCCTGAACTGGTAATTGCATGTTTACTACATAAATTAAAAATTCGATATTTTCATGAAAAATATTCTACTACGTTTAATAGTATTCAACGAATGCGTACACATTATGTGTATACTTTAATGAAAATATTTAGTAATTTAATTAAGAAAGATGTTTTAGTGATTAAAATCACAAACAGAATTATCACTGTTGCACACCACTATAGAAAATTATTCAGATTAGCACTTTCAAGCCTCACAGCTCATGGTTAGATGGGAAATATTCACAAATATTGTAACAAATTAAAAAAATTATCTTGTAACAAAATAAAAATAATTCTTGTTGTTTAAAAAAAATTTTTATTATTTATTATTTTATACTATATATTTTTTATTTGTAATTAATTTAGTATTAAATATTTTAAACTGTTTCGTTGTATTTTGAACTTCTTATTAATTGTTTTTGTCGAATTATATCCTTTGGTGTATTTAGAATTCTTTTATTATGTTAATAGGATTGTCTCCAGGAACAATCGATTGGTGATCTTTCCTTATTTGCAGTTTATCCTCCTTTAAATTTGTTAAACTCAGCTGTTCTGGTAGCTATGTCTCAACTAATGTGTTATATTATTCTATTTATAAGTGAGGAATAAATAGTATTAAAAATAATAATATTCAAGGATTTTTATTAATTAACAATGATTTTTATTTATTAATGACTTTACTAATTAACAATTAGTAAAGTAATCGATTTTATATCGATTGATGAATCGACTCTCTCAGGGAAAATCAATATATAATACAAATTATTTATTCTCGGGTTCTTTGAACAGTTATTTTGTATATAGTCAGAGAAAAGGGAAAAGTATAGAAAGTATAACATTACAAATTACAAGCTTACTAATTAAAATACAAACATATCATTCAATATATAATGGTTAATAAAGAAATTGTTCGAACCATTCGAAGGTATACTGGCCGTGGCGCTTGGAATTGTGGGAACTCAAAGATGGCCGCTCCGTAATCAGATGTGTTTAGACGAATGCACCACGAAGAACCTGCTTCGAATAAATGTTGCTTTTTCAATGGTTTCTCGTTCCTGCAGTTGTGATTATTCCTTCTGGTGTTAGTGGAGTGGTCCTGGTTCAGTGTTTGTGATTCACTTCGATAAAATGTGTTGGATAATGTTATAATTCACTTTTGTCAATAAGGTCGACAATTGCACCGTTCGTTTCTTTATTCTGAATTATTGGTTTTAAAAGGTTTAAATTATGAATTCACTTAGTTTGTGTTCTGTGTTAATTTATTTCAATGTTTATATGTGTTAATTCCACTGAATTTAATGTTTAAACGAAATTTTTCGAAACTCGCGATTTTCACTGAAGACTAGGCTTACTGGATGAGCGCCATAATTATCTTCGCTATTAGGTTAATATTTAGCCAAAATGACGTTCCAGTGTGCTCGACGAAGTTTAATAATCAACTGCCCTAACTTCCTTCGTCATCTAAAAACGTCTTAGCCAATTTAATATTAGCAATACATTGTTTCAAATATATTTTGCTTCTGTTACATGTATGAAAATTACATTATATTACTGAATATATTTTTGCTTGTATTTAAATTTATTAAATACTAAATACATAATCTCCTTCTTTAGTTCACTCTGCTTGATTTGATACCAAATAAGATAGTTTTACTAAGTTTTTTATCTAAAATGCTATATTTACTTCATTTTGAAAATGTAGGCCTTAAAATTTACTTCCTGTCCTTGTCAAAATGTTTGCCATTTTATATGTTATATTTATGATTGTATTAAATCTCAGATTGACATAAAATGTTTATCTTCCCTTAATTTCTTGTAATTTAATTAATTGGTTATCTTTTTAAATATTATTCATTAATTTGTGACTCCCCACTTTGAATTTTTTGTTATTACATTTGTATTTTTTCCAATAATTCTTACTATCATTTTACAATATTTTTCTTAATTATAGTTCCAGTTATATAACTCTATGACTGATTTACCTTATATAAATTTCATCAGTTTAACTATTTTACTGTACTTAATTCATCAATTATAATGTTGTTTAGATTTACCATTTGGCCTAGATTTTATCTGTTTTTACATACAAAGTTTTTTGAATAATACATCTTGTTTATACCCATTCTGACTTTCTATTCTAATATAATATTAATTAACATTTCCTTACTTGAACAATAGAACATTTAGTATATAATTCATACTATTAAACCATAAAAAATATTTGAAATTAACAATGGTATTTAACTCAGACATGTTAATCTTGATTACTACTATTAACACATAATAAATATTTTATAATAAAAGTTTTATATTAAAAGAATTGTACTCTCAGACATTTCAGTCTTGAGCTATTTGAACTTATTATAAGTAACATATATCTGTCTGTCCTTCCATCATTTACACTATTTCTTATAACTAATTTTATTTTCAGTCTTAGCTGTTTTTACAAAGGTTTTGTAAAATATATAAAAACACTTGGTAAGTTTCACAAATTTCTTTATTTTTTTTTATTTTATTTTTTTTAATTAACTCTGACAGCTGTTTCGACTAACTTAAGCCATTGTCAAAGAGCGAGTGAATGAAATTACTGAACACAGAATGTTAGAGTAGTGTAGGTGGTAAACATCTGTTTAGGGCGTATCTGGAACAGCTGTGTTGTGTAGGCGAGGGGGGGGAGTGTGTGCATGAGACAAGGGAAGGTCTGGTGTCTTTAAAACTAAATACAATCATGAATGCAAAATATAAAATTAACTGAACTAAATATAAACTGAATGCAAAATTTAAAATAATGATGAACATTCAAAATAATATACAATAAACTAAACTAAATAACAGATTTTAATAAAGGGGATACACAAAATTCAGCCTGTTCATTGGTAAATTTTTGTTATTTTTTATTGCTTTTTTAATTTCTAAATGAACAGACTGAATTTTGTGTATCCCCTTTATTAAAATCTGTTATTTAGTTTAGTTTATTTTATATTACTTTGAATGTTCATCATTATTTTAAATTTTGCATTCAGTTTATATTTAGTTCAGTTAATTTTATATTTTGCATTCATGATTGTATTTAGTTTTAAAGACACCAGACCTTCCCTTGTCTCATGCACACACTCCCCCCCCTCGCCATCACAACACAGATGTTCCAGATACGCCCTAAACAGATGTTTACCACCTACACTACTCTAACATCCTGTGTTCAGTAATTTCATTCACTCGCTCTTTGACAATGGCTTAAGTTAGTCGAAACAGCTGTCAGAGTTAATTAAAAAAATAAATAAATAAAAAAAAATTTGTGAAACTTACCAAGTGTTTTTATATATTTTACAAAACCTTTGTATTAATATGTTTCACCAAGTGCCCAACGAGTCATCAATTAATATTAGCTGTTTTTGTTTGGTTTTTGGGTATTTATTTGGTCACTACACTTTTTTACTGGCCTGCTCTTGTTTTATTACTGTCATTCTAATGAATGTTGTATATAAAGAGTGGCAGTTATTTAGAAACACTTTCATCTTATTTGTCATTATAATACTTATTAAATTATTTCTTGACACAATATAAAAACTTTAAAGTTGTATAAATGCACAATTTACTTAGTTTATGAACTCCAACATTGACACATTAAGTTTATTTAATATAATATAAAAACTTGCACTGGTACCCTTTTATTCTTTGATTTTATTTCTAATCAGTTTTATAGTCTTATTAAAATCAAGAAATTTATTTATAGAGGATAATGAAGGTTTGTTTTTTCCATTATATAATTAATTCATATTGGTTCACTTTTAATTCTACTTTATACACTTTTGTTTATATCTATTTTACATGGTTTTCAAAATTTGGGTTTTTGTTATACTTTCATTGGTTAGTTTTTACTTTCTTTTGGGGTTTCGTTTTTGTTTCTTATAAGAGAATTCCTTCTTATCGTGGATGTTGTCTTGTTCTGGTTTCTTCCTTAATTGCTCCTACCCTACTTGTTTCTTATAAAAGTATTCCCTTTTATTGTGTATGTTGTCTTGTTCTGGTTTCATCCTTACTTACTCCTATCCTACCTGGGTATCTTCTTAAATTATATTTAGCCTTTTGGTTTATTTTGATTACTCATCATTCATTGTATATCTGGTTTTAATGAAATTCTTACTTCAAACTATGATTGTGCTTTACGGTGGTTCTTAATTAATTTTTAATGTTGTTTTCTTGGATTTAAAGTTGTTTTTATTTTATTTTATGATCTTTCTTTCCATTCAGAACTATGGGCATTATTTTCCATGCTACAATATTCACATTTCCGATTTGACGATGAGCTGTGAGTCTTGAAAGCGCTAATCGGAATAATTTTTCTATAGTGGTGTGCAACAGCGATGATTCTGTTTGAAAATATCTAGTGATTATCCATAACAAAGTGTTCACCTGAGGAAGAGAGCAAAAAAAGAGCTATAGAATTTAAGAAAAACAAACAAAATAATCAGTATTAGCTTTTTATACTTACTTTGCTATTAAATAATTATTGCATTAAATTGTGAACAAAGGTGTTATAGAGCAAGTAATATACGTTCATTTAAACGTTAATTATCAGAGTTTTTCTCAAGCCACATTGCTGCAGTAGAAACCTCTGATATCAAATAACATGTAATTTAAGATTTCACAAAAAATTCTACAGAAGTTTGGTAAATTATTTTTGCTAGACGGCAACACTGTTGGATTGTTTTATTTCACGTCTACCATATATTGGGCATTAAAATTTTATTTATAAAAATACACACAATAAAACAACACATAGACCTACATTCCTACTGTAAAACGAAATGAGTATATGGGAAACACGTTTCGCAAACTTTGTGACTTTTTTGCACGGCACAAACGTCCAACAGACAAAATATTTTGCGTATTGTGCAATATCGCGTATCGTTCACAATGGCGTCTATGCACACTTGACACTGCAAAATTTTTTCGCAGTTCAAAACTGTTCCCGAAAATCCAAAATGTTACAACATTCACACAGATCGTTTTGTTGTACAGTGGAAACAGAATAATTGACACCTGATAAAATGGCTAATTACAAATATAATTAAAGTTAAAACTAAACAAAGACACTAACGCTCATTTCTCCAAATACAATTCTCAAGTTAAAGAATGTCCAACACAGAGTAATTGAATAAACATTTAATGTAATAATAACAATCACGCCGAACTGCACTCTGCTATTGCTGATTCCAAACCAAAACTTAGCCGACCGCTGGATGCTTATTTATACCATCAGGAAAATCGGACACTTTCCGGATTACGCGTCAAGAAAAACTGCGTAGTTACAGTTCCTCTAGAACTCACTAGAAACTATGGCAATATCCGAACTTGCAGTATAGCGGACAGACAGAATGCTGGTAGAATGATCGACAAACGTCTGGAATACGTGTCTGGAACATGATGCGTAATCACAAGCATGTAAAGTGTTACGTAGCCACGTTTGTTTATCTACCATCTGAACGTAGCATATCGATTTCAACCTTTCGTTCTCAGCAGGCAGTTATTCCAGGACTACATCGTGTCTAATTTTAGAGAATGATTTGGGTTTTGATTCATACGTAAGTCAGTTGACTCAGTAATTGAAGGCTGCAGGATATTAGCCGGATTGCTATTGTTTACCGTTTAATACTCCTGGTTCACCCTAATATAACTGTTGAATTTGTGACGTGCGCGCACGTGGTTCATTATTTATATGTGTGGATTCTCATTTGTGCGAACGTTACTTACTTGTGGCCGAGTGTAGTTTCCTTTCTAAAGTTTTTATAGTACCATGAGAGTCATTGAGAGTTTATGCACTTGGTAAGCTGGCCATGCGTAGTTGTACTCACTCATCCACGACGCCCAAACAAACGACGCCCAATATGTCCGGTCGTTTCTTGGCTTTTAAGTTTTTTTCATAGAAACTAATGGTGGTCCAGGATCTGTTTCATATTTTAAAATGCATTATATTTTGACGAAACTTTTTTCTGGCGTATTACTGCCATTTCTATGCTTTGTTGCTTCAGCAAATGTTAGACAAATATTTATGACAACGATGACGATTTGCACGTAGCCTATTTGCTGTTTTTGGTTAAATAGTTCTGCAGGTCTGTTTGTGTCAACAACAATCCTGATTGTTCACTTTGATTCCGCTAAGTGACTTGTTTCTATGCCAACAGCAATCATTTTTTTTAATACTGTTAGCTAATTCAGCTGGCTGACCGATTACTGATATGAGTAACTGTTACATGAAGGATATGCTGGATAATACTTAGGCCTACATAACATTTTCTTCTGCCTGACGTGCATTTACCGCACGGTTTAGTATCTTTAAAACGTAACATTATGAACAATGGCTGAGAGTGCTGACCGAATCAATGACAAAGTATACAAACGCATTTTGTTCAATCCGATTGAAAACTGTTTTATATCCGCAGTTATATTTTTTCAAACGTTGTTGATATTTTCTTTAAAATACAAATGTTTAGAAAGTTCATTTTATGTAGCTATTGTGAGTCGAATCAGCTTAAAACAACTATACGTTTTAATTTAAAATGGACTTTACATTTAAATATTTGTAGACTCATACACGACAATCTGCAGCGCAGAACAAACATAACCACAGTAAAATTTCAGTAGCCGAATCACAACTGTTGTGGAAACTTTCATATTTATACGCTGCAATCAAATTCCTGGTTAGCTGCACTCACGCTTAATAAGTAACCATTCATCCCTTTCTATGACATACAGGACAAATAACACGATTTTTGCCCTTTTTGCACAGTTAATGCTGATCCAGACAGGTTATTCCTTAGGAAAATAATACTGAACGTGCAAGTATATAAATATTTTAAATTCCTGACCAAGGAGAGTTGGACGCCAAGATAAATAGCTTCTATCACTTACTACTGTGTCCGTTCCAAAAAGATTTGTGTGTTTGAGTGCGCCCGACCGTGATTTGTTTTAATTTATTGGTGTACGTACGAAATGTGTGTGTACACAAACGGTAGAAATATGTAGTAGGCCTAGCCTATAATATTTATAGGCATAGCCTATAAAAATTATATGTAGATAATATATAAACTACAAAAAGTAAATGATGGATGTAACGCTAATACAACTATGGTTTATAAACTTTTTATACCCGTACTTAAAACAAATCGTAAATTTTAACAAAGAAATAACTGAAAAATTCAAAACGATTGAAAGCTAATGAATATATTTTTGC
The DNA here is from genome assembly GCA_034769895.1 of Magicicada septendecula. Classification (NCBI taxonomy): domain Eukaryota; kingdom Metazoa; phylum Arthropoda; class Insecta; order Hemiptera; family Cicadidae; genus Magicicada; species Magicicada septendecula. Next base: position 290,042,224 of record CM068371.1, read on the forward strand.
TTAATGCTGTGACTTATCGTAGAATTAGTACTGTGAGACATTAAATTTAAGTGTTAAATGTGTATATGTTAATGTTAAAATTAAAATTAAATGTATACGCTAGAGCGGATATTTAGGAATATTAATATGAATGTAAATATATATTCATGATTATATAATAAAGATTCAATAAAAATGCGACGAAAATATGACAACGGTTAAAAGTAATTTATACCTAAAAAATGATAAATATTAACCTCAAAGTACATATTAATCGTTTATAACTTCAGAGTAACTTCGAATAAATTAAATTAAATCTCCACTATACGATTAAATTTCATACTTCATATGTATCTTGTAACGGCTTAAAATATTCATGTCATCTTGTAATGGCAGCAACATGTATTTGCTGCGTCTGATGGCCAGATTGGGAGCCATCAGATACGTTCGGCGCAAACACTTGTCGGGAATCGGGAGAGCTAATTGCCAGCCAATCAGAAACCGGTAGCCCGCTTATAAGCCCTCGGCGACACCAACCTGAGAGGCATAAAAGGTAATTTCATTTACACTGTTCCAGTCTGTGTACATTACCCCGTCTTTCGATCCTCTGTGATTACGTTATCTTTAATGGTGTATACAGCGGATTTTCCCGGTTTACTTATGTTTTTGTTCTTCCAACTTGGTTTATTTTCAGCATTATTCGTGTACGATTTCTGTGTTTATTTTGGTTTATTAGTGGCTTTATGTATCTTACTGCAACCTAGACTTTGACCACTGGTGACGAGATTTTTCCACTGAGATAACAACATTAGACGATCTTCCAATCTGCTTACACATAGTATCATCTCCGCGACTCTGATGGTCTGATCAAAGTGATAGGCTAATTTGTGCACGAACAAACTCCAGCTTCACTAAGTTGCGGACGAAAATTGTTCGCCTTCGCTACCTGTTGTATTACATATTGCTCTTTTGTTTGTCGCCTGTACACATACTTATCAAACCCTAGGCGTTCACGTAAATTCCGATGAACGTGTTGATTACAGTATCGGGTATCAAAAACATGCACGAAATCCTTGTAGGTTGTGACCTGGTCTCTGATAACTGTATAGCAGCTGAGCTTCTAGAAAATCTTGTAATCAAGTTTATTTTATCCTGGTTAGCCAGCAGAATGCCGATAGTGTCAATCGACCTTTCACATTGCCTCAGGAATTCGATTGGAATTTCATCCTATTTTCATCCCTTGGAACAGCGCAGCGTCCATGCTTTATGATTCCGAAGCGAGATTCACTGAACGTTCAGAGACTTATATTAAAATTGAATTCTTGCAATTTGACTGGTTTTACGGTAATTCTTCCTCATAGTCTTCTTATAGATAGCAGATTTACCTCTACAAGAATGCTTAGGCACAGAAAAATTTATATTCAAAATATATTAAATGTTTTACGACCGAATTGATGGGATATAAAATCTGTTTACTTAAAAACAACATTGGTTATTCATTTATAAACAACTACTGTCATCGGATAAGTATTTTATTAAGAATATTATGATACTGATATAAGTCTCATCTAAAAAATTCCTATATATCAATATTTATTCAAATCAATGTCTTTTTTAAGAGTATCCCATAAAATAATTACGTACCGTCGCTCACGCGCATTACACAGGCGGCTAATTATTATTACTAATACTATTAATAGTACACACCATTTCACTGCACTTAAAGTTGTTGCACAAGTCTAAAAATACTTAAAACTAACCTTTTTCTACAACGGTCTTTATTCACTACTGTACAGTTGTCAAACCTGCAACCTGAACTCTTTCATATATCTTCTTTATATGCTGTCATATTACAATACTTTTTGCTGTATTACATATGCAATATGAATGTCCCTTGCGCGCGCGCGCGCGCGCGCGTGTGTGTGTAAGATCTATATTACAATATAGTAGAATGTTTAAAATTTACAAAGTTAGTGTGTAAACTATTGTATTGATTATGTACAAGAAATATGTTTGTTATTGTATAAAATGAACAATGATAATTGGCATCCATTTTGTAAGGTGCCTAACAAATTAACATTTAATTAAATCTAAATAAAGTACATAATTTAATTAAAAACGGAGAAACAAAACCGTTTTCTATTTATGTAGTTTATCTGTACAGTTATTTTCAGAAGAAAAAAAATAATTCAATTGGAAGTAACGAATTTTATGTTAGACCAAGTAAAAACAGATTCCGAATACACGACGAAGCTGAGAAAGGTTTACGAGTGCTGTCAGGCTGTAAACAGGTTGCCTGGATACGGATACTTTTATAACCGGGTTGCGCAGAAATATCAGGCTGCCAGTTTTTTCAGTTTAAACTTTATTGTAACCTGGATACCATACTTATTTGCCTACAAATGACAAGTATATTTCTACTGATCTGATCTTGTTATCCTTTTTACGTGACTGATTTTTACGTTCGTCTCACTAGGTAGAAATTGCGTTCAAATCGGTAGAATGTTAAGAAATAGGCCCACTGCTTATTACTTTTTAATATAACTGATTGTTGGTTTGTGTAATGTGAGGTTGTGTATTACCAGGATATGTTTAGCAAATATTTAAACAGCATGAATAATGATTTTAAAATTTCTTATTACAGTTTTTAGCAACATATTAATTACAGGGTACACACAATTAATATGAAACTACAGCAAACGAATAATAATTGTATGTATTACGTTGAAAAATTTAAAAACTTAATTTTTCAAGAAAAAGGACTGACAACATCATAATGTTTTGTCATTGTTTGGGCGTTATTAAAAGAGTAGTAGATATTTTCAAGTACCTACATGTACACATACGGAGTTTACTAATACGTTTTTCTAACTACTTCTGTTCTTTCAATTGAATTGCTTTCTGCTTTCCACCTAACACTTAAGGTAACATCAGCTTTGCCGAGTGTTATTCTGGCTGATGTACAACGGCTTTTCAATTTTGTAAATGATAATTAATTCGTCTTTGAATAATTATCAACAGTGTTTCAACTATACGCACACACAAACATAATAAATTCCTACAAACTGATACAAATTCCTACAGTATATAGACATTGTTAAAATAATTGAAAATTGGAACATTTTTTGTTAGAAAAAGGCATGAAGGCTTTGAGGCCATATTGTGTAAAATGTCATATTATAATAGAAAATATGATAAATTATTTAAAATATAAATTAAAATGTAATATTAAATAATGTACGTAAAAATCTGGAAATAATTATTCTAAATTTATGTGAGTAGTAGTGCAAATAAGCAAAAGTCAATTATAATGTATAAAATGTAGAAGTAGTTTTTAAGAAACAGACATTAAAAATGTATATAGACATCATCAAGGAACCACGAACACTATGTAAAACTAGGTATTATAACAAATCTTATAAATTATAAAGTAATGTAAATGTCATACAATATAAAATTTAAATTAGATAAAAATAAGTGCATTTAAACAATGTAGTGGACACAGAAAAGCCATGTTACAGACATAAATAAGAATTTTAAAACATAATATTAAACTGAGCCAAAGGCCAAAGAGGTAAGAGTTTCTAAGAACAGTGTATTCTATAAAAGACGCCAGCACTCTTGTTTAAGCGTGTGATCAGTTAACATCAAAGACAAAGGATTGAGGTATAGTCATTAATTGTTAATGACAGCGAATCCGGTAGTTTAAAATAAATAAGAATTGATAGTAAATAATAGTGTTTAGAAGATGAAAAGAAAATTAGTTTCAACAAAACATATTATTTACATCACACGAAGAGAATAATTTTCAAGCCAAACAATAACTACCAAAGTACAACGGATAGCCTAATGACAAATAAATAACTCAGTGGTATTACGAAGTATATAAAATGCGTATTATGTAAAAAGTAGTATTATATTGAAAACATCCATTCGAGATAACCAGATAACATTAAATACATTATCAACACAACACTTCTCATAGCCTATTTCGTCTCCGTAACTAAGTGATACCACTGAACATTTAAACCATATACGATATTAAGTGCATTAATAGTGCTCAATTCAAATAGTACAGCTTAACATGAAGTCACAAAAAATAAACATTTACAAATTGTAATTGGAAGGAATTTTTGGTTTAGCGTCCTTTTGCCGTCGGCCATTTCATTGAGTGAAGGCGGTTTAGACACTTCTAAATATGGTGGTTTAGACCATATTGTTAATTACATATTATTGCGATGCGTAAACAAAAAGTTGTTTCCAGAATTTTATTCAATACACTACTTGCTACTAAATTAAAGATACATTTTTTTAGAAAAAGACCTTGTATACCTTTAATTAATTTTTATACATGCATCGCAAATGTAACTCACGTCAGTTACTATTATGTGTGTAGGCCTACATATACCAAAATGTCTCTGCCCGAATTGACTGTTGTTTTGTATACTAGAATTTTATACAGTTTTTAGTAAATGCAAACAATTTTCTGTATTTAAAGTAAATGAATCTTTAATGTTTTATCGCTAAAATAGATGTTTCATTATGTGCGAATACAACAAAATTTTATATTAGTTTTATAAAACGTATTCATTTTGCCCAAACCATCTTACTCCACAGGAATAAACATCTCATCTCTTTCTTAATCTTGCCTTAAGGGAAAATCTTTACATATATTATAAGGAAAACTGCAGTATCTTCTTTTATTTTTAAGGGGTTACTTATACCATGTTAAACGATTATCTAATAAAATCGTGCACATCTAAAATATTACGCATGTTCAGCTTATGCTGCAATATATTGTAACGTATCTTACAAATATTAATAATAAGCTCTGACTTGCTGTAAGTCTTATGCATAAGGTGTATTTTGGTTGCGTTGACATTTTTGAAATAACTTTTTCTTATTTATGCTTCATGTGGTTTGCGCCAATTTGTAACGTAATTACAAATACAGTAGTAGGAATGAGAGCTTGGAATATCTCTTTTTAGTAGGTTGTTGTTGTTGTTGTATTTGTTGGTTAAACGCCCCACGTTGTGGATGCCAATTTGTAATATAATACATAAAAATTATGATGCTTGTTTTCTGATAAACAATTAAACTTTCAGAATAATAAAGAAATGGTTAAATGATAACTGAGTTGTGTATTCGACTTGAGTTGTGGTTAGAGTTATACCTTTACTTGTTGATTTGTACCTATTGGGTTCCAGTTTTGAGGTTATTTTTTCATTAATTAATATATTTAATGGTTTAATTAATTAAAATTCTCTAATTTCTTTCATTCCTTCTTTTATGCTGATTGGATTCACTTACCAACTTTACTTCAAATCGCACATGGTACCCGGGCAATAGGTACCAACTTATTCTTCGAATGTTCATTAAAACACTAATATTTCGAAACTGATAAAAAATGTTAAGTATTTAAAATAATTCCATACACAATTAATTCTCTTCAATTTATTTTATTCCTTGTTATATTTCTTTCTTTTCCTTTTTAAAATAAAATAACAACTTTTTCTTTTTAGACAATTGTCCAGGCTGGTTAAAATTTTTTAGCTCAGTAGTTGGCAATATGATCTCCGTCTTCAAGCCTAGTCTACAGATTTTTTACGTTATTTAAATATAAACTCGGTTTCTTTTGAATACAATAATTAAATACGAAAATGTCTTTTGCGAAGTACAAAACCTCACAATATAAGAGTGACTACAGTAGAACAGAACAATAACTTAGATCTAGAATAACAATTAGTTCGTATGTGTCGAACGATGTTGACTTTTGAGGTTAACCTATTCAATAGGTTATACAGCTTTAAACATTAAAAACAAAGAAATGGTTTAAACGTGAATAATTATAATGTTATAATAGAGTTTTTGTTTAGTGGTAGTGGAATAAATAGTTCAAGTGTACACAAAGGGTTATGGTTGTATTATGATAACTCGTTATATGTCGTTTTAATTTTAAGTATGCACACTATAATTTCCTTTTCCTTTTAAACACACTTTATTATTCACTGTCAAATTATTTATTCACTTTAACTCCTTTCTGCTGGTATAAACTCTCACGACAATTTTCTCACTTTTTACTTCCATATTCCTTAAGGAAATGGAAGTATGGTGATGGCAAAAAAAATCGTGTTCGAGATTATTGCAGATTCTGATTGTACTACACTCAAAACATGAAAAATATCGGTATGGAGAACCATACATGACTTCCATATTCTAAGATTTATATTTAAAATCATTTTCAGCCAAACAGCCAGGCTGTGTCTTACCTGCCTTTTTATTGCTGTATTAAATGAAAAATATTATATTACATTAAAATGAAAAAATTATAATTTTATTGCCTGGCAACAAAATTATTTTATTTTTAACAATTACCATTGTTTCAAAAAGTTTAAATAAATTTTCAAGTACTTTACTCTTGTTAAAACGTAAAAGGTTGCAGGTAAACTACCCCTTCCCCTTAACCGATCTTCACCAAAATCGAAATTCAATGAGACCTCTACAATTCAGGGACGTATGCAAAAACTTATTTGATTCTGTTTGAATTTGCGGCTGTTATCGTTTGCCATAGAAAATACGATTGATAAAAAAACGTTGCAGGTAAACTACCCCTTCCCCTTAACCGATCTTCACCAAAAACAACAGGTCTTGAGTACTCTACAAACCAGGGCAGTATACAAAACATTATTTGATTCTGTTTGAATTTGCGGCTGTTATCGTTTGCCATAGAAAATACCCTTGTTAAAAAAACGTTGCAGGTAAACTACCCCTTTCCCTCAACCGATCTTCACCAAAAACAATAGGTCTTGAGAACTCTACAATTTAGGGCTGTATGCAAATAATCTTTTGATTCTGTTTGAATTTGCGGCTGTTATCGTTTGCCATAGGAAATACCCTTGTTAAAACATAAAACGTTACAGGTAAACTACCCCTTTCCCTTAACCGATCTTCACCAAAAACAATAGGTCTTGAGTACTCTACAAATCAGGGCTGTATGCATAACATTATTTGATTCTGTTTGAATTTGCGGCTGTTATCGTTTGCCATAGAAAATACCCTTGTTAAAAAAACGTTGCAGGTAAACTACCCCTTTCCCTCAACCGAACTTCACCAAAAACAATAGGTCTTGAGAACTCTACAATTTAGGGCTGTATGCAAATAATCTTTTGATTCTGTTTGAATTTGCGGCTGTTATCGTTTGCCATAGGAAATACCCTTGTTAAAACATAAAACGTTACAGGTAAACTACCCCTTTCCCTTAACCGATCTTCACCAAAATCAAAAGATCTTGAGAACTCTACAATTCAGGGCTGTATGCGAAACATTATTTGATTTTGTTTGAGTTTGCGGCTGTTATCGTTTGCCAAACAAACAAAATTACCCTTGCTAAAAAAAACCGTTGCAGGTAAACTACCCCTTTCCCTCAACCGATCTTCACCAAAAACAATAGGTCGCGAGTACTCTGCAAATCAGGACTGCATGCAAAACATTATTTGATTCTGTTTGAATTTGCGGCAGTTATCGTTTGCCATAGAAAAAAATCTACAGATAGACAGACAGACACACAGACAGACAGACACACAGACAGACACACAGACAGACACACACACAGACACTTTTCGGAAAACGACTTTTTTTCATGTTTTGAGTGTAGTAGAATCAGAATCTGCAATAATCTCGAACACGATTTTTTTTGCCATCACCATACCATTCCTTAAGGAATATGGAAGTAAAAAGTCGTTTTCCGAAAAGTGTCTGTGTGTGTGTGTCTGTCTGTCTATCTATGTGTAGATTTTTTTTCTATGGCAAACGATAACTGCCGCAAATTCAAACAGAATCAAATAATTTTTTGCATTCAGCACTGATTTGTGGAGTACTCACGACCTATTGTTTTTGGTGAAGATCGGTTGAGGGAAAGGGGTAGTTTACCAGCAACGGTTTTTTATCAAGGAAAAATTTTTTTTTGGCAAACGATAACAGCCGCAAATTCAAACAGAATCAAATAATGTTTCGCATACAGCCCTGAATTATAGAGTTCTCAAGACCTATTGTTTTTGGTGAAGATCGGTTAAGGGAAAGGGGTAGTTTACCTGTAACGTTTTATGTTTTAACAAGGGTATTTCTTATGGCAAACGTCAACAGCCGCAAATTCAAACAGAATCAAAAGATTATTTGCATACAGCCCTAAATTGCAGAGTTCTCAAGACCTATTGTTTTTGGTGAAGATCGGTTAAGGAAAAGGGATAGTTTACCAGCAGCATTTTTTTATCAAGGGTATTTTCTATGACAAACGATAACAGCCGCAAATTCAAACAGAATCAAATAATGTTTTGCATACAGCCGTGATTTGTAGAGTACTCAAGACCTGTTGTTTTTAGTGAAGATCGGTTGAGGGGAAGGGGTAGTTTACCGGCAACGTTTTTTATCAAGCGTATTTTCTATGGCAAACGATAACTGCCGCAAATTCAAACAGAATCAAATAATTTTTTGCATACTTCACAGAATTGTAGAGGACTCAAGGCCTTTTGATTTTGGTGAAGATCGGTTAAGGGGAAGGGGTAGTTTACCTGCAACCTTTTACGTTTTAACAAGAGTAAAGTACTTGAAAATTCATTTAAACTTTTTCAAACAATGGTAATTGTTAAAAATAAAATAATTTTGTTGCCAGGCAATAAAATTATAATTTTTTCATTTTAATGTAAATCTGTACATAGTATAAAGTAAAGTCGGTCCGTTTTCTCTCTGTGTTTGAAATCGCTAATCTCAGGAAGTACTGAACGGATTTTATTCAAGTTTTCGCCAATAGATAGAGTGTCTATCGAGGAACATTTATGTGTATAATTAATACATATATGTTGTACATTAGCTTAGCTATCACGGTTTATGTCAAGTAAGTGGTATAGTTTACATCTTATATATAAAAATGAATGTTTCTTTGTTCCCGTATGCGTTCCTATACCATTCATCCGATTGCGATGAAACTTCGGTGAGTTGTGCGCACGTCCGCGAAGGTTTCTTCCATATCTCTTCCTAAACCACTGTACCGATTTCAACCAAACTTGGCACAAATATTTTACGCAACGGAAGAACCAACATAGGATAGGTGTTTTTTCGATGGGGTCCTTTTGGGGGTTCTTTGGGGTCTTCCACATCGCCTCCTAAACCACTGGACCGATTTCAACCAAACTTAGCACAAATATTTTACGCAACGGGAGAACCAACATAGGACAGGTGTTTTTTTCGATACGATCCTCTGGGGGGTCCTTTGTGGTCTTAAAAAACTATTAGATCTGGTTACTATGGCAACCCAATAGAATAGATTCTGTTCTAAATATATTATCGCATTAAATTGAAGACCACGCAAACGAAGTTGTGGGCAACAGCTATTTATTTTTAAGAAGCCTAATTTAATTAAACTTTATTAATTAAACTAACATTTTCATTACGTACAACGTGAAACTCCGTAGCGAAGCACGGGTATTCTGCTAGTCATGTATAAGAGAAAATATATCGTGCGTGGCAGGCAAGCATATCTCAGTTATGTACTGTTTACGTTTCCATTTTATTATTATCACTACCGCAATAAAAAGCCAGGGAAGACACACACACACACACACACACACACACACACACACACACACACACACACACACACAATTCGCATTATTTCTGGCCTCATTCATGTTTATTTTCTTACATTTGCACGGTTTTTAAATGGAAAGTGCCGAACCCATACCAACATAACGCATGCAAGCCGAAAAAGTGTCCAGCGTGGATAGCGATTTGCTTCCTGTGGATCGCTGGGCAGTGTAACTGCACGTGTTTACAGAGGAACGATTCATAGACAGACTTTTCGTCTTTAGGTCCATGAGTGACTTCGGAGCGCTCCTTCTTTTCCGCGTGTTTGTTCTGTGAAACGTACACTGTAGATTCGCAGATTTCTTCTAAGCAACGCTCAATAGGAAATGTTGAACATTTTTGTCCACGGTGAACCCTCATACACACTAAACCTGCTCTGATGTTTTAATTACGGACATCATAATATTAAAACTTTGGAAACTTGAGCACTACTTAATGGAGATCAATCATTAACTTATACAAGCCATTAATTTTATGCATATTTTTTATATATATGTGTACAACGTTATCGGCAACAAAGAAGTAGTTTTTGTTAAAATTCCTTACCGGGATATTTGGCCGTAGTCCAATGTTTTCTACAAAACCAGACGTTTCGGCAACGCCATTGACTTCCATCATCAGTGAAAATCGAGTGCGATAACGTGAGGTGGTATATGTTAGTGACCACAGTACTGTGGTTAAGGCTGAAGCAGTAAGTAGAATGAAGTAGTTTCTATGGTAATATTTCATTTCGAAAATGATTTTAAAAATAAATCTTAGAATATGGAAGTCATGTATGGTTCTCCATACCGATTTTTTGGTTATGTTTCGATGTTTACGTTCACCTAACCCAGCCGAGGTTCGATTCTTATATTAACTTGGCGGCTATCTCTATCGCGGAGGAGACGTTCTTTACTCGATGACTTCTCACACTAGACTCCCTGGCATGGCTTCAGTTTTTTGGTTGATCGGCGTCAGTCTTTGGGTTCATACACACAAAAATGAAAAATTCCCATTGGTCGATATCTAACTCATTGTCGTGGATGGCGTCACTTTCTGAGATCACAATTACTAAAAATTCTTAAATTTAACGTAATTTGCTTATGCTAAGTACAATTGTAAAGATATTATTACCATTGAACTGCTTCTTTTCTTCTGATCATTTTGAGATCTCATAAGATATGTTTCTATACAGTAATTCTAAAAATGAACAATTTTAATGTTTGGCCTATGCTAATAAATTATGTTTAAAAGTTATCTTTTCTGTTACATTATTACTCTTCTTGGTTGTAAATATAATTTTATGTTACTAACAAGTATTTTAATAGTAGTAATTACAATTATGAATCTTAACTTTTTATAAAAGCTTTGGCTTGTACAATAGGCCTAAGAATGTTTTGTCTACATTGGACTACTATTTGTTTCTTATAATAAAATTGCTTAATTCTAATACAAGTTGACATATGTTCTTTATTCATTATAGACCATGTTATTTATGACTGGACAGATCATGATCTAATATAACATTTATATATATAGTAATGTCCCTGTCTACCTTCCACAGTGGATGTAGGTTTTTTGTCCAAGTTAACATCTTGTTAACTACATTATTATTAGTACATTACAAACATTTAAGATTACTTATATTTTAATCTAATAACATATTATATATCTTTTTATATTGGACATTGTCTATTACAATTTTTATACGTAATATTGTCTCTTTTTAACTACCAAGTAGATGCAGGTTTGTGTAACATTTATCTCTTACTAACTACATTATAATCTTGTCCATAACCAACAATAGTTATTTCTTATTGATTTAACTAATAGTCAGTTTATCTGTCACACTTTCTACTACTAAATTATTTACATCTCATTCTTCTTTACAATAGCATTCTGTTAATATTCAATATTAATCCTTCTTTCTTACCACACATCACAATATTGTTATACAAAAATAAAACTTTTATTTTCCATTTATAACATAATGATCTCTATTTAAATTGTCTAAGTGTCTATCAGTTACACTCAGATATAACTGAATCTATACTTACAGTATAGATTATACTGACTCTAGGTTTACAGTTTTTTATCTTACATTTTCTTTAGGTTATGTTGCCATGCTTCCAGTTACTGGTTATCCAGCTAGGCTCTGCATTATAGGTTTTTACCTATTCTGTACATGATTTCTTATGCAGTTTACTGGAATTATTGTTATTAAGTGTAACATTACATGTTTGATCTTTTAGTTTTTTATTTTAATTTCTAATGATTTTAAATTTACATGTGAATACATCTATTTCATAACACAGGTTTTTTACTTTAATTCTGTTCTGTACTTCATTATATTTATGACAAACTTTATGTTGAGTGAAACGTCACGCTACAATATTTATTTCCGTTTCAGAAAAAAAAACTAGGTAAAATATTGCTGATTTAGACAAATAAGATTATTGTTTCTTAAAAGTAATAATCTGAAGGTTTTGTAAAGGAATACGAAACATACAAAAGATTCGTGGATATGAATATAACATTTTACATCATCAACAAAATCGTCGTTAATTACACTAATCAAGTGACTGAACTAATTAAAGGCGTATGTAGCAATTATTTTAAACGCTAATTTTGTTAACGGGCATTGATAAAAACATAGAAAATAAATTATACCTTACAATTTCACAAAATTGAACATTACAGATAAAATATTATTATAAAATTTTACGTGACTATGCTTTTAATAAAAATACGTTAACAGAGCATACAAGAAATTGTGCATTTTAAAGTGGGTATTATTATAGTTACTAGTAAAATATGAAGCAACACACTCGTTTTTCTAGTTCTTGTGACGTGACGTTGAACAATTTGGTTTTGTTTAAAATATCAATGAAACGAAAATAAAAACAGTATTATTTATGCAGAAAATAAGAGAAAAATTATTACGCTACACCTAAATATTGTAAATTAATACTCAGTTTTCACAAGAGAAAAAATTCATGATAATAGTAAGTCTAGAAATGAATACAAACTATTTAAATAGCCTAAACAACCATTTATTCGAATTATTATCAATTATTTTTGAATATTCACTCACTTTTCAAAATACCTAAACACATAACTATAACTTCATTTGTCAGTTTTAATGAATCACACATTACAAATGTTTTTCTCCTCCGTTAGTACAATTATGTATCAACTATTCTATTTGGAAAATGTGTTTTATAGAGACGTGGTTTCTATTTCCAAAAAGATAAGTTATTGGTTTATCTTCAATATGGTCACCTAATATTCTTCTTTTTCAGAGGCTAGCACAGCGTCGTAAGACCTAGATTTCATCTGATTTAAAATACATAAATCAGCAAGTCATGACAGCAAGTCATGTTACCTCAACAACAGCTGTCGCTCAAGAAGTCTTTCGAGAGCTGTACAAGATTCTCCTTTCCCTGTTGACTACATGTTAGGATAATTGAAAAAAAGATTTCACAAAAGAGTTTAATAAAATATAAGTGTAAATGTAGGTCAATAAGAACTGACTTGTATTTCGTAGGGAATGTCGTTTACAGTATTCGATAATCTAACATAACAAGAATTTTAGGTCTGTAGGTGTATTTGGGTTTCCCGTGTATCTCTGAGAGAGTCAGTTTTATCGACCGGAGCTAATCGCTTTCCCATTGTAAAATCTTGACGCTGTGTAAACTACACCGTAGGTTTGACCATTCCAGGCTAATCGATTTTACATTGGTAATCTCGCCTACCCTGCATAATTGTCATTTAGTGCCGCAGGTATTACGAGTGCCAGTAAGGTAGTTTGGGGTTTTGAGTTTGTGATCAAATCTTCCTATTTATGGCAAACAATAGTTTTTTATGGCCGTTCTACTTGTTCGGAACAGGTTTCAACATAGATGTACAGACTATGGCAGTATATGTATGGTATGTTATCTATGGTATGAGATATATGAAACATATGGTATAAAACATAAGGTAAAATTTCAGTACAATTACTGTTTATACGCACAATGTTTACTTAAAAATTTAAAGTTTTAAAGAAAACTAGTGGTGGCCCAGTGGTCGAAATTCGACCGTAATTCATTAAATTTTTAAGTTTGAACGTTATTGAGGTTCTTTTGTCAAAGAGTATACCCCTATAATCATTGCATATAATTTTTTTGAATTTTGTTCTATTACATCAGCGAGCGAGTACAAATACGTCATTAGCGTGTGTTGTTTGCCTTAATTCCCTGCAATACCTATGAAATTTAAAATTTAATGTTAGTAACTGTTGAAAAAAACACAATTACAGCTTGTATTCGTATTTATTTTTTGATATAATTCATTGTCAGTTTTAATTTTTTCATGTTATTATTGAATCAAATAAACGCTAATAAAAGTGAGACTTGACATTCATAGAAGTATAAGATATATTGTTTTCAATTCCAGTGGATTACATTTCATTTTTGGTAAGGTACAAAATTCGAAAACAGTTTGAAGATTATCTGCTACAAAGCTTATACAATTTTTTAATTTTTCCTTTTTGCATTAATTTTCGAGTTATTTGTAAAATATGAAACATAGGAAAAATGAGGTTTAGCTTGGCTAAGCCATATTCAAAAAGCAATAACGCGTTTTTTGACATTTCCTTGGGTTTTTTTATTGCCATACTGACCAGGTTTCGCCAAGGCTACACAGTTATTTTGCCTATCTTTTTCGTATTATATAAAATTTAAATAAAAAATTAATACAAAGTAAAAAATGAAATAAAAAATACGTGCCTCGTATTTTTTCATATATTTTTCATTAAATCAAGAAAACCGGGCGGTTAAAAAAGTAAATGTTGTCTATTGAACTTAAAATAGATTGAAAGTGAATTTAATGATTCAGAACTTCTGTGTAAACGATGTTTTTTGTAAAAACTCTTTCATCATTTGCTAAATGCCCTTGGCCATTATATTCGGAAATATAAAATCTCAAACCATCGAATGATCGAACTCTACTTGCTGCGACGTACAATTGACCATGTGTAAAAACTGGCTGCCTCAATAAAATTCCAATTTTTTCGAATGTTTGTCCTTGAGACTTATTTATTGTCATCGCAAATGCAGGTATAATTGGAAATTGAGTTCTTTGAAAGTTAAATGTTAAAACAGTACCGGAATAAGTTAAATTTATACATGGAATCAAAATTCTCTTATTGCGTGCGGTTCCAGTTAAAACTTCGCAATCAATAGCATTACGATGCGTACACTTGATGAGCATTCTTGTTCCATTGACTAATGCTTCCTTTGTATTTAAGTTTCTGATCAGTAAAACGATGCAATTAAGTTTCAGTACTAACTTATGTGGTGGCAAACCTCAAATAGTCCGAGAATTCAAAAACTCTACTGGATAGTTATTGATTTCATTGTCATCATCACAAATCATTTTATCGTAGCTATATGTTTTCTGATCACCTGGTATTCGATTAAGTATATCAGTATTAATAAAAGTACAATCATCATTTTTAGGTGCTAAAATAACTGACTTCAATATGTTATCTGAGAGTATGTTTTCGGAAATATTTCCATACACCTCATTAATAATATTATTTTCATCTCCTATTAATTGCTGAGGTATTTCAATAATATTTTCACCAAACTGAGGGAATTGTGGGGCTTCATCATTACCAATTTTTTTCAAGAATTCGATAAATTCTGTTTCACTTGGTAAGGCTCTCATATTTTCAGTAAACGTTACTTTATGAAAATAAACAAATTTATGCCAACTCGTGACACAGTTTTCAATTAAAGTTGCACGTGATCCATGTGGGACAACTGGTAAGATTTGCCGAAAATCACCGCACAGAAGTATCGTTTTCCCTCCAAATGGTGTATGTTTATCATTTTCATCGCATAGATCCTGTAATAATCTATCTATGATTTTCAACACTTGCAGTGGGCACATAGAAATTTCATCAATAATTATCAATGATGATGAATTTATGTAACGTCCATAGCTACTATTTGCGGTAATATTCGCTACAGAATTTTCCAAAATGGGTATAGGCAATTTAAACACATTGTGTAAAGTTCTACCTCCAAGTAATAGAGTTGAAGCTATGCCACTGAACGCTGTTGCAATGCAACTAAGATTAAGCGAATTTAATTTGTGAATGATTGCTGTTTGTGTGAATGTTTTTCCACAACCTGCATGAGCGGTTAAACAAAAAACATTAGATCCAGTATCATGGTGCAAAACTTCACTAATCACACGATCAAATAGATTACGCTGTTTAATATTTGCAGTTTCATAATGCTCACAAAACAGAAACTCTTGTTCTATAGGATCAATAGTTTTTGCTTCGTCTGTTCTCTGCGAATACGTGGGAACTGATAAACCAAGTTCTTGATATGACAAATTATGAACATTCAAAATATCTTCAATTTCTAATACAGCTGTGTTAAAGGATACTTCTTCGTTGTAATCTCTCAAAAAATCTTCAGTAAGATATACTTTATATTCATTCCATACCGCCAATGCATTGGCTGGCACATTTAATGCACAAATGTAACCAAATAAATTTCGCATTTGTTTTGGTGAATGTAATTCTTTTGCTTCATTTAAACATTCGCGCCATTCATTATCATTTCAAGCAATGCCGCGAGCAACGCACGCTTCAACAAAAGAAGTGTGTATAATTCCATTGTATGTTCTAACATCCTCAAATGATTTTGGACCACAGACATGTAATAAAAGCAATCGTAAATGAAAAAGTTCGATGTCTTTTGGTGATACTACATATATGCGTGTAATGATTTTATCACCTCCACGCCTTCTCTTCTTCCATTTTTTTCGGGAATCTTCCCACACATAATGCAAAGGAATTTCAATATACTTATACTCATGCGCTGATCGATCTGATCGATTCAATTCAAAAAATGCTACTAATTTTGTTTGTCTTGCATTTTCAATTGCTTGACGTTCTTGCCCTTCTCGAAAGTAAACATTCTGTCTACGCGGTAAATGAATGTCAAGTCTAACGATGACATGTGATTGAAAATGCATTGGTAATTCATAGATGCGCCATACAGCTTCAGTTGATCCGACATAACGGCCATTTAAAAAATTTCTAACTTAATCAATTTGTATTTCTTGACTTGGTTCATTTCTCTCTGAACCTAATTCAACAGATGCACTGTCATAGCCTTTATACACGTATTTATAAATTTATTTAACACTTTTAACTGTAGTGCATACTTCAACATTTATATGGCAATTAAATTTGGCAAGTAAATACGGATTGTATGGTACAACATAACGATTGTCGAGGCAACTACCGCGAACTTCAGCATTAATACCATTATCACGCCTTCTGTATAATGGATATCCATTTAATGATTCACATGTAAATTCATTAAATCGTTTTGGATAATCTTTTGTGCATTTTCCATCTCTCATAAATACAGAATTTGGATTAAGTACACCGCATGGACCATGCATCATGTGTTTTACAACATATTCATGTAATGTAGGATGTGTTTGAATGTTAGGAATCTCCGCAGATACAACTTTATCAATATCGGTAGCGTTAACAATTTTATCTTGCTCACTTAAAGAGAGTTAAATGTGAGCCTGAGGCAATCCTCTCTTTTGAAACTCAATTGTATAAATGAGTGCTTCAACTTTACCGAAGAATTTTTTTAGAGTAAGGCCCTCAAGTAATGCTTTCAGTTTGGACTTGAATACACGCACAACAATATCAGGTCGAAAATTAGCTGAATCACCTACACCAATATTGCTAACTATTTCAGGCCAACTTGGATTGCAAGTCATTGTAATAAACAAAGAAGGCTTTCCGAAATGTTGTACAATTGACATTGCATCTAAATAATTCTGATACATATTTCTTGGAGATCCATTGAATGAAGATGGTAAAATTACTCTACGGCCAACATTATTGGCATTTGGGTTCAATTCTAAATAATCTGTTAAATTGTTGTAAACTTCAGACCTAAGACTTGTTTGATTTTATCGAATTAAATGTAACCTTGTGCCCTCTATTCTCACATACATATCAACTATCGACTGCAGAAATAATTTTTGTGAATGGTGCAACATGCTAAAATCTTCTCTAATTGCAAGTCGATAGGCTGCATACTGAAACATGGTTAATTTATTTATGGGCGCTCTTGAATTAGATGTAGTTGGTACATTATGAGAAATATTGATATGCCACCCAGTATCACAATTTGGAAAAAGTAATGGATATCTCCAAGTAATAGAGTTGAAGCTATGCCACTGAACGCTGTTGCAATGCAACTAAGATTAAGCGAATTTAATTTGTGAATGATTGCTGTTTGTGTGAATGTTTTTCCACAACCTGCATGAGCGGGTAAACAAAAAACATTAGATCCAGTATCATGGTGCAAAACTTCACTAATCACACGATCAATTAGATTACGCTGTTTAATATTTGCAGTTTCATAATGCTCACAAAACAGAAACTCTTGTTCTATTGGATCAATAGCATTTCCTTCGTCTGTTCTCTGCGAATACGTGGGAACTGATAAACCAAGTTCTTGACTTGACAAATTATGAACATTCAAAATATCTTCAATTTCTAATACAGCTGTGTTAAAGGATACTTCTTCGTTGTAATCTCTCAAAAAATCTTCACTAAGATATACTTTATATTCATTCCATACCGCCAATGCATTGGCTGGCACATTTAATGCACAAATGTAACCAAATAAATTTCGCATTTGTTTTGGTGAATGTAATTCTTTTGCTTCATTTAAACATTCGCGCCATTCATTATCATTTCAAGCAATGCCGCGAGCAACGCACGCTTCAACAAAAGAAGTCTGTATAATTCCATTGTATGTTCTAACATCCTCAAATGATTTTGGACCACAGACATGTAATAAAAGCAATCGTAAATGAAAAAGTTCGATGTCTTTTGGTGATACTACATATATGCGTGTAATGATTTTATCACCTCTACGCCTTCTCTTCTTCCATTTTTTCGGGAATCTTCCCACACATAATGCAAAGGAATTTCAATATACTTATATTCATGCGTTGATCGATCTGATCGATTCAATTCAAAAAATGCTAATAATTTTGTTTGTCTTGCATTTTCAATTGCTTGACGTTCTTGCCCTTCTCGAAAGTAAACGTTCTGTCTACGCGGTAAATGAATGTCAAGTCTAACGATGACATGTGACTGAAAATGCATTGGTAATTCATAGATGCGCCATACAGCTTCAGTTGATCCGACATAACGGCCATTTAAAAAATTTTTAACTTCATCAATTTGTATGTCTTGACTTGGTTCATTTCTCTCTGAACCTAATTCAACAGACGCACTGTCATAGCCTTTATACACGTATTTATAAATTTATTTAACACTTTTAACTGTAGTGCATACTTCAACATTTATATGGCAATTAAATTTGGCAAGTAAATACGGATTGTATGGTACAACATAACGATTGTCGAGGCAACTACCGCGAACTTCAGCATTAATACCATTATCACGCCTTCTGTATAATGGATATCCATTTAATGATTCACATGTAAATAAATTAAATCGTTTTGGATAATCTTTTGTGCATTTTCCATCTCTCATAAATACAGAATTTGGATTAAGTACACCGCATGGACCATGCATCATGTGTTTTACAACATAATCATGTAATGTAGGATGTGTTTGAATGTTAGGAATCTCCGCAGATACAACTTTATCAATATCGGTAGAGTTAACAATTTTATCTTGCTCACTTAAAGAGAGTTAAATGTGAGCCTGAGGCAATCCTCTCTTTTGAAACTCAATTGTATAAATGAGTGCTTCAACTTTACCGAAGAATTTTTTTAGTGTAAGGCCCTCAAGTATGCTTTCAGTTTGGACTTGAATACACGCACAACAATATCAGGTCGAAAATTAGCTGAATCACCTACACCAATATTGCTAACTATTTCAGGCCAACTTGGATTGCAAGTCATTGTAATAAACAAAGAAGGCTTTCCGAAATGTTGTACAATTGACATTGCATCTAAATAATTCTGATACATATTTCTTGGAGATCCATTGAATGAAGATGGTAAAATTACTCTACGGCCAACATTATTGGCATTTGGGTTCAATTCTAAATAATCTGTTAAATTGTTGTAAACTTCAGACCTAAGACTTGTTTGATTTTATCGAATTAAATGTAACCTTGTGCCCTCTATTCTCACATACATATCAACTATCGACTGCAGAAATAATTTTTGTGAATGGTGCAACATGCTAAAATCTTCTCTAATTGCAAGTCAATAGGCTGCATACTGAAACATGGTTAATTTATTTATGGGCGCTCTTGAATTAGATGTAGTTGGTACATTATGAGAAATATTGATATGCCACCCAGTATCACAATTTGGAAAAAGTAATGGATACCTCCAAGTAATAGAGTTGAAGCTATGCCACTGAACGCTGTTGCAATGCAACTAAGATTAAGCGAATTTAATTTGTGAATGATTGCTGTTTGTGTGAATGTTTTTCCACAACCTGCATGAGCGGTTAAACAAAAAACATTAGATCCAGTATCATGGTGCAAAACTTCACTAATCACACGATCAATTAGATTACGCTGTTTAATATTTGCAGTTTCATAATGCTCACAAAACAGAAACTCTTGTTCTATAGGATCAATAGCATTTGCTTCGTCTGTTCTCTGCGAATACGTGGGAACTGATAAACCAAGTTCTTGACTTGACAAATTATGAACATTCAAAATATCTTCAATTTCTAATACAGCTGTGTTAAAGGATACTTCTTCGTTGTAATCTCTCAAAAAATCTTCACTAAGATATACTTTATATTCATTCCATACCGCCAATGCATTGGCTGGCACATTTAATGCACAAATGTAACCAAATAAATTTCGCATTTGTTTTGGTGAATGTAATTCTTTTGCTTCATTATCATTTCAAGCAATGCCGCGAGCAACGCACGCTTCAACAAAAGAAGTGTGTATAATTCCATTGTATGTTCTAACATCCTCAAATGATTTTGGACCACAGACATGTAATAAAAGCAATCGTAAATGAAAAAGTTCGATGTCTTTTGGTGATACTACATATATGCGTGTAATGATTTTATCACCTCCACGCCTTCTCTTCTTCCATTTTTTTCGGGAATCTTCCCACACATAATGCAAAGGAATTTCAATATACTTATATTCATGCGCTGATCGATCTGATCGATTCAATTCAAAAAATGCTACTAATTTTGTTTGTCTTGCATTTTCAATTGCTTGACGTTCTTGCCCTTCTCGAAAGTAAACATTCTGTCTACGCGGTAAATGAATGTCAAGTCTAACGATGACATGTGATTGAAAATGCATTAGTAATTCATAGATGCGCCATACAGCTTCAGTTGATCCGACATAACGGCCATTTAAAAAATTTCTAACTTAATCAATTTGTATTTCTTGACTTGGCTCACTTCTCTCTGAACCTAATTCAACAGATGCACTGTCATAGCCTTTATACACGTATTTATAAATTTATTTAACACTTTTAACTGTAGTGCATACTTCAACATTTATATGGCAATTAAATTTGGCAAGTAAATACGGATTGTATGGTACAACATAACGATTGTCGAGGCAACTACCGCGAACTTCAGCATTAATACCATTATCACGCCTTCTGTATAATGGATATCCATTTAATGATTCACATGTAAATTCATTAAATCGTTTTGGATAATCTTTTGTGCATTTTCCATCTCTCATAAATACAGAATTTGGATTAAGTACACCGCATGGACCATGCATCATGTGTTTTACAACATATTCATGTAATGTAGGATGTGTTTGAATGTTAGGAATCTCCGCAGATACAACTTTATCAATATCGGTAGCGTTAACAATTTTATCTTGCTCACTTAAAGAGAGTTAAATGTGAGCCTGAGGCAATCCTCTCTTTTGAAACTCAATTGTATAAATGAGTGCTTCAACTTTACCGAAGAATTTTTTTAGAGTAAGGCCCTCAAGTAATGCTTTCAGTTTGGACTTGAATACACGCACAACAATATCAGGTCGAAAATTAGCTGAATCACCTACACCAATATTGCTAACTATTTCAGGCCAACTTGGATTGCAAGTCATTGTAATAAACAAAGAAGGCTTTCCGAAATGTTGTACAATTGACACTGCATCTAAATAATTCTGATACATATTTCTTGGAGATCCATTGAATGAAGATGGTAAAATTACTCTACGGCCAACATTATTGGCATTTGGGTTCAATTCTAAATAATCTGTTAAATTGTTGTAAACTTCAGACCTAAGACTTGTTTGATTTTATCGAATTAAATGTAACCTTGTGCCCTCTATTCTCACATACATATCAACTATCGACTGCAGAAATAATTTTTGTGAATGGTGCAACATGCTAAAATCTTCTCTAATTGCAAGTCGATAGGCTGCATACTGAATCATGGTTAATTTATTTATGGGCGCTCTTGAATTAGATGTAGTTGGTACATTATGAGAAATATTGATATGCCACCCAGTATCACAATTTGGAAAAAGTAATGGATATCTCCAAGTAATAGAGTTGAAGCTATGCCACTGAACGCTGTTGCAATGCAACTAAGATTAAGCGAATTTAATTTGGGAATGATTGCTGTTTGTGTGAATGTTTTTCCACAACCTGCATGAGCGGTTAAACAAAAAACATTAGATCCAGTATCATGGTGCAAAACTTCAATAATCACACGATCAATTAGATTACGCTGTTTAATATTTGCAGTTTCATAATGCTCACAAAACAGAAACTCTTGTTCTATAGGATCAATAGCATTTCCTTCGTCTGTTCTCTGCGAATACGTGGGAACTGATAAACCAAGTTCTTGACTTGACAAATTATGAACATTCAAAATATCTTCAATTTCTAATACAGCTGTGTTAAAGGATACTTCTTCGTTGTAATCTCTCAAAAAATCTTCACTAAGATATACTTTATATTCATTCCATACCGCCAATGCATTGGCTGGCACATTTAATGCACAAATGTAACCAAATAAATTTCGCATTTGTTTTGGTGAATGTAATTCTTTTGCTTCATTTATACATTCGCGCCATTCATTATCATTTCAAGCAATGCCGCGAGCAACGCACGCTTCAACAAAAGAAGTCTGTATAATTCCATTGTATGTTCTAACATCCTCAAATGATTTTGGACCACAGACATGTAATAAAAGCAATCGTAAATGAAAAAGTTCGATGTCTTTTGGTGATACTACATATATGCGTGTAATGATTTTATCACCTCTACGCCTTCTCTTCTTCCATTTTTTCGGGAATCTTCCCACACATAATGCAAAGGAATTTCAATATACTTATATTCATGCGTTGATCGATCTGATCGATTCAATTCAAAAAATGCTAATAATTTTGTTTGTCTTGCATTTTCAATTGCTTGACGTTCTTGCCCTTCTCGAAAGTAAACGTTCTGTCTACGCGGTAAATGAATGTCAAGTCTAACGATGACATGTGACTGAAAATGCATTGGTAATTCATAGATGTGCCATACAGCTTCAGTTGATCCGACATAACGGCTATTTAAAAAATTTTTAACTTCATCAATTTGTATTTCTTGACTTGGTTCATTTCTTTCTGAACCTAATTCAACAGATGCACTGTCATAGCCTTTATACACGTATTTATAAATTTATTTAACACTTTTAACTGTAGTGCATACTTCAACATTTATATGGCAATTAAATTTGGCAAGTAAATACGGATTGTATGGTACAACATAACGATTGTCGAGGCAACTACCGCGAACTTCAGCATTAATACCATTATCACGCCTTCTGTATAATGGATATCCATTTAATGATTCACATGTAAATTCATTAAATCGTTTTGGATAATCTTTTGTGCATTTTCCATCTCTCATAAATACAGAATTTGGATTAAGTACACCGCATGGACCATGCATCATGTGTTCTACAACATAATCATGTAATGTAGGATGTGTTTGAATGTTAGGAATCTCCGCAGATACAACTTTATCAATATCGGTAGAGTTAACAATTTCATCTTGCTCATTTAAAGAGAGTTAAATGTGAGCCTGAGGCAATCCTCTCTTTTGAAACTCAATTGTATAAATGAGTGCTTCAACTTTACCGAAGAATTTTTTTAGTGTAAGGCCCTCAAGTAATGCTTTCAGTTTTGGACTTGAATACACGCACAACAATATCAGGTCGAAAATTAGCTGAATCACCTACACCAATATTGCTAACTATTTCAGGCCAACTTGGATTGCAAGTCATTGTAATAAACAAAGAAGGCTTTCCGAAATGTTGTACAATTGACATTGCATCTAAATAATTCTGATACATATTTCTTGGAGATCCATTGAATGAAGATGGTAAAATTACTCTACGGCCAACATTATTGGCATTTGGGTTCAATTCTAAATAATCTGTTAAATTGTTGTAAACTTCAGACCTAAGACTTGTTTGATTTTATCGAATTAAATGTAACCTTGTGCCCTCTATTCTCACATACATATCAACTATCGACTGCAGAAATAATTTTGTGAATGGTGCAACATGCTAAAATCTTCTCTAATTGCAAGTCGATAGGCTGCATACTGAAACATGGTTAATTTATTTATGGGCGCTCTTGAATTAGATGTAGTTGGTACATTATGAGAAATATTGATATGCCACCCAGTATCACAATTTGGAAAAAGTAATGGATACCTCCAAGTAATAGAGTTGAAGCTATGCCACTGAACGCTGTTGCAATGCAACTAAGATTAAGCGAATTTAATTTGTGAATGATTGCTGTTTGTGTGAATGTTTTTCCACAACCTGCATGAGCGGTTAAACAAAAAACATTAGATCCAGTATCATGGTGCAACACTTCACTAATCACACGATCAATTAGATTACGCTGTTTAATATTTGCAGTTTCATAATGCTCACAAAACAGAAACTCTTGTTCTATTGGATCAATAGCATTTCCTTCGTCTGTTCTCTGCGAATACGTGGGAACTAGTAAACCAAGTTCTTGACATGACAAATTATGAACATTCAAAATATCTTCAATTTCTAATACAGCTGTGTTAAAGGATAATCCTTCGTTGTAATCTCTCAAAAAATCTTCACTAAGATATACTTTATATTCATTCCATACCGCCAATGCATTGGCTGGCACATTTAATGCACAAATGTAACCAAATAAATTTCGCATTTGTTTTGGTGAATGTAATTCTTTTGCTTCATTTATACATTCGCGCCATTCATTATCATTTCAAGCAATGCCGCGAGCAACGCACGCTTCAACAAAAGAAGTGTGTATAATTCCATTGTATGTTCTAACATCCTCAAATGATTTTGGACCACAGACATGTAATAAAAGCAATCGTAAATGAAAAAGTTCGATGTCTTTTGGTGATACTACATATATGCGTGTAATGATTTTATCACCTCTACGCCTTCTCTTCTTCCATTTTTTCGGGAATCTTCCCACACATAATGCAAAGGAATTTCAATATACTTATATTCATGCGTTGATCGATCTGATCGATTCAATTCAAAAAATGCTAATAATTTTGTTTGTCTTGCATTTTCAATTGCTTGACGTTCTTGCCCTTCTCGAAAGTAAACGTTCTGTCTACGCGGTAAATGAATGTCAAGTCTAACGATGACATGTGACTGAAAATGCATTGGTAATTCATAGATGCGCCATACAGCTTCAGCTGATCCGACATAACGGCTATTTAAAAAATTTTTAACTTCATCAATTTGTATTTCTTGACTTGGTTCATTTCTTTCTGAACCTAATTCAACAGATGCACTGTCATAGCCTTTATACACGTATTTATAAATTTATTTAACACTTTTAACTGTAGTGCATACTTCAACATTTATATGGCAATTAAATTTGGCAAGTAAATACGGATTGTATGGTACAACATAACGATTGTCGAGGCAACTACCGCGAACTTCAGCATTAATACCATTATCACGCCTTCTGTATAATGGATATCCATTTAATGATTCACATGTAAATTCATTAAATCGTTTTGGATAATCTTTTGTGCATTTTCCATCTCTCATAAATACAGAATTTGGATTAAGTACACCGCATGGACCATGCATCATGTGTTTTACAACATATTCATGTAATGTAGGATGTGTTTGAATGTTAGGAATCTCCGCAGATACAACTTTATCAATATCGGTAGCGTTAACAATTTTATCTTGCTCACTTAAACAGAGTTAAATGTGAGCCTGAGGCAATCCTCTCTTTTGAAACTCAATTGTATAAATGAGTGCTTCAACTTTACCGAAGAATTTTTTTAGAGTAAGGCCCTCAAGTAATGCTTTCAGTTTGGACTTGAATACACGCACAACAATATCAGGTCGAAAATTAGCTGAATCACCTACACCAATATTGCTAACTATTTCAGGCCAACTTGGATTGCAAGTCATTGTAATAAACAAAGAAGGCTTTCCGAAATGTTGTACAATTGACACTGCATCTAAATAATTCTGATACATATTTCTTGGAGATCCATTGAATGAAGATGGTAAAATTACTCTACGGCCAACATTATTGGCATTTGGGTTCAATTCTAAATAATCTGTTAAATTGTTGTAAACTTCAGACCTAAGACTTGTTTGATTTTATCGAATTAAATGTAACCTTGTGCCCTCTATTCTCACATACATATCAACTATCGACTGCAGAAATAATTTTTGTGAATGGTGCAACATGCTAAAATCTTTTCTAATTGCAAGTCGATAGGCTGCATACTGAAACATGGTTAATTTATTTATGGGCGCTCTTGAATTAGATGTAGTTGGTACATTATGAGAAATATTGATATGCCACCCAGTATCACAATTTGGAAAAAGTAATGGATACCTCCAAGTAATAGAGTTGAAGCTATGCCACTGAACGCTGTTGCAATGCAACTAAGATTAAGCGAATTTAATTTGTGAATGATTGCTGTTTGTGTGAATGTTTTTCCACAACCTGCATGAGCGGTTAAACAAAAAAACATTAGATCCAGTATCATGGTGCAAAACTTCACTAATCACACGATCAATTAGATTACGCTGTATAATATTTGCAGTTTCATAATGCTCACAAAACAGAAACTCTTGTTCTATTGGATCAATAGCATTTCCTTCGTCTGTTCTCTGCGAATACGTGGGAACTGGTAAACCAAGTCCTTGACATGACAAATTATGAACATTCAAAATATCTTCAATTTCTAATACAGCTGTGTTAAAGGATACTTCTTCGTTGTAATCTCTCAAAAAATCTTCACTAAGATATACTTTATATTCATTCCATACCGCCAATGCATTGGCTGGCACATTTAATGCACAAATGTAACCAAATAAATTTCGCATTTGTTTTGGTGAATGTAATTCTTTTGCTTCATTTAAACATTCGCGCCATTCATTATCATTTCAAGCAATGCCGCGAGCAACGCACGCTTCAACAAAAGAAGTGTGTATAATTCCATTGTATGTTCTAACATCCTCAAATGATTTTGGACCACAGACATGTAATAAAAGCAATCGTAAACGAAAAAGTTCGATGTCTTTTGGTGATACTACATATATGCGTGTAAAGATTTTATCACCTCCACGCCTTCTCTTCTTCCATTTTTTTCGGGAATCTTCCCACACATAATGCAAAGGAATTTCAATATACTTATATTCATGCGTTGATCGATCTGATCGATTCAATTCAAAAAATGCTAATAATTTTGTTTGTCTTGCATTTTCAATTGCTTGACGTTCTTGCCCTTCTCGAAAGTAAACATTCTGTCTACGCGGTAAATGAATGTCAAGTCTAACGATGACATGTGACTGAAAATGCATTGGTAATTCATAGATGCGCCATACAGCTTCAGTTGATCCGATATAACGGCCATTTAAAAAATTTTTAACTTCATCAATTTGTATTTCTTGACTTGGTTCATTTCTCTCTGAACCTAACTCAACAGATGCACTGTCATAGCCTTTATACACGTATTTATAAATTTATTTAACACTTTTAACTGTAGTGCATACTTCAACATTTATATGGCAATTAAATTTGGCAAGTAAATACGGATTGTATGGTACAACATAACGATTGTTGAGGCAACTACCGCGAACTTCAGCATTAATACCATTATCACGCCTTCTGTATAATGGATATCCATTTAATGATTCACATGTAAATTCATTAAATCGTTTTGGATAATCTTTTGTGCATTTTCCATCTCTCATAAATACAGAATTTGGATTAAGTACACCGCATGGACCATGCATCATGTGTTTTACAACATAATCATGTAATGTAGGATGTGTTTGAATGTTAGGAATCTCCGCAGATACAACTTTTATCAATATCGGTAGCGTTAACAATTTTATCTTGCTCATTTAAAGAGAGTTAAATGTGAGCCTGAGGCAATCCTCTCTTTTGAAACTCAATTGTATAAATGAGTGCTTCAACTTTACCGAAGAATTTTTTTAGTGTAAGGCCCTCAATTAATGTTTTCAGTTTGGACTTGAATACACGCACAACAATATCAGGTCGAAAATTAGCTGAATCACCTACACCAATATTGCTAACTATTTCAGGCCAACTTGGATTGCAAGTCATTGTAATAAACAAAGAAGGCTTTCCGAAATGTTGTACAATTGACATTGCATCTAAATAATTCTGATACATATTTCTTGGAGATCCATTGAATGAAGATGGTAAAATTACTCTACGGCCAACATTATTGGCATTTGGGTTCAATTCTAAATAATCTGTTAAATTGTTGTAAACTTCAGACCTAAGACTTGTTTGATTTTATCGAATTAAATGTAACCTTGTGCCCTCTATTCTCACATACATATCAACTATCGACTGCAGAAATAATTTTTGTGAATGGTGCAACATGCTAAAATCTTTTCTAATTGCAAGTCGATAGGCTGCATACTGAAACATGGTTAATTTATTTATGGGCGCTCTTGAATTAGATGTAGTTGGTACATTATGAGAAATATTGATATGCCACCCAGTATCACAATTTGGAATAAGTAATGGATACCTCCAAGTAATAGAGTTGAAGCTATGCCACTGAACGCTGTTGCAATGCAACTAAGATTAAGCGAATTTAATTTGTGAATGATTGCTGTTTGTGTGAATGTTTTTCCACAACCTGCATGAGCGGTTAAACAAAAAACATTAGATCCAGTATCATGGTGCAAAACTTCACTAATCACACGATCAATTAGATTACGCTGTTTAATATTTGCAGTTTCATAATGCTCACAAAACAGAAACTCTTGTTCTATTGGATCAATAGCATTTCCTTCGTCTGTTCTCTGCGAATACGTGGGAACTGGTAAACCAAGTTCTTGATATGACAAATTATGAACATTCAAAATATCTTCAATTTCTAATACAGCTGTGTTAAAGGATACTTCTTCGTTGTAATCTCTCAAAAAATCTTCAGTAAGATATACTTTATATTCATTCCATACCGCCAATGCATTGGCTGGCACATTTAATGCACAAATGTAACCAAATAAATTTCGCATTTGTTTTGGTGAATGTAATTCTTTTGCTTCATTTATACATTCGCGCCATTTATTATCATTTGAAGCAATGCCGCGAGTAACGCACGCTTCAACAAAAGAAGTGTGTATAATTCCATTGTATGTTCTAACATCCTCAAATGATTTTGGACCACAGACATGTAACAAAAGGAATCGTAAACGAAAAAGTTCGATGTCTTTTGGTGATACTACATATATGCGTGTAATGATTTTATCACCTCCACGCCTTCTCTTCTTCCATTTTTTTCGGGAATCTTCCCACACATAATGCAAAGGAATTTCAATATACTTATATTCATGCGTTGATCGGTCTGATCGATTCAATTCAAAAAATGCTAATAATTTTGTTTGTCTTGCATTTTCAATTGCTTGACGTTCTTGCCCTTCTCGAAAGTAAACATTCTGTCTACGCGGTAAATGAATGTCAAGTCTAACGATGACATGTGACTGAAAATGCATTGGTAATTCATAGATGCGCCATACAGCTTCAGTTGATCCGACATAACGGCCATTTAAAAAATTTCTAACTTTATCAATTTGTATTTCTTGACTTGGTTCATTTCTCTCTGAACCTAATTCAACAGATGCACTGTCATAGCCTTTATACACGTATTTATAAATTTATTTAACACTTTTAACTGTAGTGCATACTTCAACATTTATATGACAATTGAATTTGGCAAGTAAATACGGATTGTATGGTACAACATAACGATTGTCGAGGCAACTACCGCGAACTTCAGCATTAATACCATTATCACGCCTTCTGTATAATGGATATCCATTTAATGATTCACATGTAAATTCATTAAATCGTTTTGGATAATCTTTTGTGCATTTTCCATGTCTCATAAATACATAATTTGGATTAAGTACACCGCATGGACCATGCATCATGTGTTTTACAACATATTCATGTAATGTAGGATGTGTTTGAATGTTAGGAATCTCCGCAGATACAACTTTATCAATATCGGTAGCGTTAACAATTTTATCTTGCTCATTTAAAGAGAGTTAAATGTGAGCCTGAGGCAATCCTCTCTTTTGAAACTCAATTGTATAAATGAGTGCTTCAACTTTACCGAAGAATTTTTTTAGTGTAAGGCCCTCAATTAATGCTTTCAGTTTGGACTTGAATACACGCACAACAATATCAGGTCGAAAATTAGCTGAATCACCTACACCAATATTGCTAACTATTTCAGGCCAACCTGGATTGCAAGTCATTGTAATAAACAAAGAAGGCTTTCCGAAATGTTGTACAATTGACATTGCATCTAAATAATTCTGATACATATTTCTTGGTGATCCATTGAATGAAGATGGTAAAATTACTCGACGGCCAACATTATTGGCATTTGGGTTCAATTATAAATAATCTGTTAAATTGTTGTAAACTTCAGACCTAAGACTTGTTTGATTTTATCGAATTAAATGTAACCTTGTGCCCTCTATTCTCACATACATATCAACTATCGACTGCAGAAATAATTTTTGTGAATGGTGCAACATGCTAAAATCTTCTCTAATTGCAAGTCGATAGGCTGCATACTGAAACATGGTTAATTTATTTATGGGCGCTCTTGAATTAGATGTAGTTGGTACATTATGAGAAATATTGATATGCCACCCAGTATCACCATTTGGAAAAAGAAATGGATACGCTAAAGAGTCCAATGATGAATCCAAAACAGAGATATTTTTAATGGTACCATTAACTTTTGAAAATGAAACCATATTTTGTTCAGGGTGGCTCACCATCAACTGTACTAAATATTACTGCTACATCAGTTTGAACTGCATCATTATAACGGCGTTGATCTAAATTACGATGTACTTTAATGAGCATTCAAATTTCTTTATTTTGATTTTCAACTCTCTGATAATGATCTTTCATTGCAATGAATGACCGAACGAAAGGATTAATGCGTTCCAATTCAAGAGAGATTTCGCGCATTATATTGTTATTGCATGTTTGATTATAGTGTTCACGTAATCTATAATTGACAGCAGTGTCAACATCATAAAAATATAATTGCGCATAACATGGTGAGCGACCATATCCAGCAGTCATTGGACCTGATCTGTTATAAAAAACATCATGTATTTTAAAATGATACACTCCACGCGTAACTGTATCCGAAATTTTAGCTTCTGAGCTAACCATAGCAAATGATGAATTGTATTTACGAATGTTTACAAAATAATTTTTTGACTTTCTTTTTATTGAAGGTTCATTTGAAGTAAGTCCATCATACAATGATTTAAAGTATTCATTTTGACTTAAGGCCGGTAATATTGCTGTACCCTTATGACAACATGAAGTGAATGCAGTCCTTTCACCTAAAGTGACCTCAGGTTCGAAATGTTTTGCATTGCAAAACCTGCATTATAAATGCATTAATCTACAATCAAAAGTATTAAAATTTCTTGGAATGACATTCAGTGCGCATTTAAATGTATCCTTCAAAATAATTTCATCATTTTGTATACTATTTACACTATTTAAATTTGCATTTGGTCTATTATCATTTTGACTTTCACGCGAATATATATTCCTTCTTCTTTGTCTCTCACTCCGACCCGTCAATGTTATACTATTTACACTATTTAAATTTGCATTTGGTCTATTATAATTTTGACTTTTACGTGAATATATATTCCTTCTTCTTTGTCTCTCACTCCGACCCGTCAGTGTTCTATGTCGAGGCATAATGGAAGTAGGTGCGAATATCTGAATGTAAAAAAAAACATGTAATGAAATTACTGAAACTAAGATTAGACAGGGTTTAATTTAAAAATAATAAAATGTACTCACTTTTTTGAAACCACCAATAATAATTAGGCGAGAGTAAGTCAATTCAAATTGCTGCTACAAAATTTTCCTTTTGCAACAGGTGTATATTAAGCAAGCTGTATTTCACCTTCAACTGCACATTAATGTATAAAACACAGATATCTAATATACAAAATACAAAATAAACGCTTTTTTGCCTTGACATACACTACACAGACTATTGCAAAAGGAACATTTGAAATCACACAAAATTCACAGCTTATTCAGTCAATCTGTCAGTAATTATTTGTTGGCAACATTTTAAAATTCTTTGGCGACAATCTCTACTCTGTGCGACTGTTTGACCACAGACTATTATGTGTTTGACATTGGCAGTATGAACGTACACTAAAATGAAAAAATTATAATTGTATTGCCTGGCAACAAAATTATTTTATTTTTAACAATTACTATTGTTTGAAAAAGTTTAAATGAATTTTCAAGTGCAAATGAATGTTTTATTTTATTTTAATTAATGTATTTGTAACACATATTATATATAAATTTTAGCTGTCTGCACTCTTTCTTTATATAAACTTTAACTATGCCAAATCTCACACTCCTCCGTGCGCGCAATATGCTTAAAAAAGGGTACAAAGTTTTCTCTTCACGTATTAATATATAGATGACAACTACGTGTATGATTAAAATGGTTTCTGAGTGTCATGTATGACATGAAAACGAACTGTTAACTCTTTCCTTTATTTTACTCACCAATTTTATTTACAAAAATAAAGTACTTTAACCATAATTAGCACATTTTTAGGACATAATGTATAAAAATTATTAGCTTTTATTTGTTAGTACAAATTTAATATTGAAAGTTGGTAATAATATCTGTTGCGCATTTGGAAGCTCTTGAGAATCTTGAGTTGTTCCAAAAACGCTATGTAGAAAAGGCTGGGTTTTAAACGAAAAGAAGTGGACTGTAATTCTGTTGTATGATATGGATTTATTGAAACGTTAAATTTTATAGACCATTGCTGACCAGCAAAAGATAATTTTTTATATACCGTTCGGGGTGATGATAATTCGACCGTGTTCAACAAAAGAAGCGTGTTGTCGGTCATTGCTGGGATTTACGACCCGCTAGGTCTAATTGTCCCCATCACATTTTGCTGCAAACATTTCGTACAACAGTTGTGGTTGGCGGGCATAGATTGGGACGAACCCCTATCTGGGTCATTAACCAATCAATGGCTAGAACTATACTCTCAATTAGTTTCCGACAGTCATTTTAAGATTACGAGGTCGGTTAAAAGTTCGAACAATTATCCAATTAGTTCATTACAGATTCGCGGATTCGCCGACGCTTCGGCTAAAGGTTACGCGTGTTGCATTTATGTGCGGGCGGTCTATTCGAACGGCGCCATATCGTCAAACTTGTTGTGTGCTAAATCTAGGGTCGCGCCGCTGAAACAGATAACGCTACCACGCCTTGAACTTTGTGCTTGTTTATTGCTGGCGCAATTAACTTCCAAGGTTTTAAACGCCATCAACTACGATTTTGACGGACTATATCTCTATTCAGACTCGATGATAGCGTTCCATTGGATACATCAACAATCTTCCCGCTAGAAGGTATTTGTGGCCAACCGTGTCGCGGAAATACAGCGTCTTGTTAGCAGCAGGGGAACTTGGCATCATGTAGTATCAACTGACAACCCTGCCGATATTTTATCACGCGGTTGCCTCCCTCGTAGTTTGCACTGCCATACTCAATGGTGGCATGGTCCGTCCTGGTTAGCCCATGAGTCAGCTTCATGGCCCGTTAGCGCCTTCGACATTCATGCTCCCTGTACTTACCCCGACCTTGAGCAGGAACGTCGCAAGCAGGTTCAAACCTCACTAATTGTTGCATCCTCAACACATAGCTATGTTGAAAATTATTCATCCCTTACTAGGCTCATTCGCGTCTTCTCATATTGCCGCAGATTTATTCGCAACTCTAGGCTCCCGGTTGTTGACAGGGCCACGTCCTTTTTGTCTGCTCAAGAATTGTATGACACACTTTTGTTTTTTGTCCGGCAATCTCAGCAGTTGCACTTCGGCATAGAAGTTAACAAACTCGAGGCACAGCGTTGCCTTCCTCGCAGCAGTAAAATTCTAGCACTCAACCCCTTCCTGGATGACTCAGGCATTTTAAGAGTGGGTGGACGCTTACAATTCTCCCCACTTAACTACGCGAGTAAACACCAAATAATTTTGCACCCGCACTCTCGTCTCACGAGATTAATAATTGAGTATAAACATATCGTTTGTTGCACGCTGGGGTGCAATCAACTCAAGCTTCGCTCAGGCACAAATATTGGATCATTCACGACAAATCTTATATCCGCTTAGTAATACATAAGTGTGTCACTTGTTTTCGTTTCCGGGCTAGAGGCGCGAATCAACTATTAGGTCAGTTACCCCCTTCTAGGGTCACGCCTGCTAGGCCATTTTCCCAGTCGGCCGTGGACTACGCCGGTCCTGTACTTTTACGCCATGACGCGCAGCGCTCAAAGTCCACGTCCAAGGCATACATCGCGTTATTCATATGCATGTGTACAAAGGGCATCCATTTAGAATTGGTGTCGGATCTCACCTCCAACGCCTTTATAGCGGCTTTAAAAAGGTTCATCGCGCGCAGAGGTATTCCCGCGCAGATATTTTCAGATAATGGTACGAATTTTCGTCGTGCCAACCACACCTTATATGATTGGTACAAATTTTTAAACTCAAAGGAAGTTGAGCAATCTTCTCAGGAGTTTTGCGGTCTCCGTGGTATCAAGTGGTCCTTTATCCCTCCTTCAGCCCCTCATTTCGGTGGTTTGTGGGAAGGTGGTGTAAGGAGTGTTAAATATCATTTGCGTCGGGTAATAGGCGGTACGATCTTGAATTTTGAGGAATACTCTACTCTTCTCTCTCAAATTGAGGCTTGCCTTAATTCACGCCCTTTATGTGCTGTGTCCGACGATGCTAGAGACCCTGAACCCTTAACTCCTGCTCATTTCCTGGTCGGTGCTCCATTGACTGCACTTCCGGAACCCGACTATACCCAAAGCAATACTAGTCATTTGGGCAGATGGCTTCTGCTCCAAAAATTTACACAGACCATCTGGAAACGGTGGTCTAGAGATTATCTGCATTAGTTGCAGCAGCGCAACAAATGGCGCACCCCGTTAAGGAATTTGAATGTCGGACAGCTTGTCCTCATTTTGGATGATAATTCCCCCCCCCACTACAGTGGAAGCGTGGGGTAATTACTAAAGTTTTTCCGGGTCAAGATTCGTAAATGTCAAGCTTTTTAGCTAAGTAATGTATGACAATAATTTTGAATGTGTTAACTGGCAGGTTGAGATTATTTAAAGCATTTATATTGGCTGAGATTTCATCAATGAATTTAGATATGCTGACTTGGGATTCTTGTTGAACCAATGGTACGTCCAGGACATTCCCGACATGGTGGGCGGAGACAATTAGCTTACTGTCATATCTGTTCTTCAACAGATCGATAGCCACCGCGTAATTCTCATGAGTGATTGGTAATGACTTTATTACGGTAAGCGCCTCGCCATATAATGACGAGTGCAAATAGTGAAGTTTCTGTATGTCCGCCAGATCAGCTCTGACGTGAATTAGTTCAAGAAAAATGTGATAATAATGCTGATACTCAATAATACTACCCGCAAACCGTGGTAATTTGATCGGTTCCAACTGAATGGGGGGTGTTTTAAGATGTTTACTTTCAGCATTAATTAATGGTTTCTGGTTCATATGCTCAACTTGCTCCAGCAGGTGTTGCAATTTACACTCTATGTTACGAAGATCGTCTTCCGTTTGTACCCTATCACTCGCTAAAGCAAAGTCCGCTTCCTCGGATTCGATTTGGGATTGAATCTCATCGTATTTGGTTGATAATTCCATCAAATGTCGGAGTTTTATTTTCAGCGCATGATGATCGCTGGTTTCCAAATCAAAGTTATCCGCGAAAGTATTTACGCGGGATATTGAGGCTATAATTGTGCCTCGTTTTTTATTAGAGCCTTTACATCTGCCATTATTACAATTTAAGAAAAAAGAAAAATACTTTGGAAGAATTTGAGCATAGAGCATGTGAACCATAAACCTAAGTTTTGATAAATCTGAATACGTTGCGGTAGCTAGCGATCGTTATTTATATGAACATAATACTTGCTAGAATATATGCTTACTCTCTCTATTAATCAAACTTTGTTGGCAATTAAAAATTATTAAAATCATGAATTTAAATGATAGTAACATATATTTTTATCTTTGCTGTTTGAACTCACAATGAACTGCCAACCACTTACTAACTTGTATTGTGTAATGATGGTGTGTGTTTATACAAGGGTGTAAAAAAATAACTGCTAAATGTAAAATATTGCTTGAAACGTTAAGTATGAGTAAAAAGTTCATAGTCACGTGGACGTTGATCCAGTCGTGCTGAAGCTGGCTTCGATCCCGTTGCTCGATCCTGTTAGGAGCTGTTGCACCTCCTGTCTCTACTGGTCAGATGACGCCTTATGTTGTAGCCCTCCATAATTTAAAGCTGTGGAACTTTTTTACGTGGAATCGCAAATGCTGTCCTGCCGTGTCCCGTCGTCTCTGGTCTACTGCTCTGCCGAATCTTGTCGTGTTGATTGTGATGTAATTTACAAAAATGGTGTCGCTTGTGGACGAAAATGTGGTCGCTCAGGACCAAGAAATGCCCGTAAGGCCAAAGTAATATGCGGTCGCTTGTGGACCAAGAAATGCTGCCCGTAGGGCGAGAATAAATCCGGTTCGGTTGGAACAAAAATGCTGTCGTTTTTGGTCCAAAAATATATGATATCCGTCCCGTGAGGACCAAAAATGTTGTCGTTTTTGGGCCAAAAATATGATATCTCTCCCGTGAGGACCAAAAATGTTGCGCATTGGAAGCTCTTGAGAATCTTGAGTTGTTCCAAAAACGCTATGTAGAAAAGGCTGGGTTTTAAACGAAAAGAAGTGGACTGTAATTCTGTTGTATGATATGCATTTATTGAAACGTTAAATTTTATAGACCATTGTCGACACGTGCGGATGTTTTGAGGCCATAACGCCCGTACAATTAGCTTTGAAAGAAGTCGCAGTCCATTGTAAATGGACGCAGGTTGTCTGAATAAATTAGTGAGTACGATACATGAAAATAATTAAGAATGATCCAGAAGCCGCGGCTGGAAGAGAGATTTTTAACGAGAGTACAGCTCGGAGTCTGGTTAGAAACTAAAACTAACTTGTCTACCGTCAGTAAAGCTGACTGCCGGCAGCGCTTGATAAGCAAGTGACGTCACCGCGCGTGTCGCATTGAAGTGGTACGGCGCACAGCTGATAAATAAAGTACAAAGTGTGAACAATAACATTTTCTAACTTAATATTTGAAATGAATCATTTTTAACAAGTAGTTAACGATGCTTGTAAACAACATTATTGGACAATAAACGATTTCAATTTCCAACTACATTTTGTAAGCAAATTAGTAAAAGTGCAATGCAAATTATTTCATGCAGGAAAATCAAATACACTTTTCACAAAAAAGTAAATAGTTACAGAAATAATAAAGTTTTGCTGCTATTGTTAGGAACTATATTATTTATAATCAGAATAAAAGATTGGCGAAGACAAATTACTATTATTTTTAATTTATACTCTTTATAAAAATGAAGTGTAATTTTATTAGGTATAAAACTACATGAAGACCTAGATATGAAATTAAGCCCATAAATTATTAGTATTATTCGTACTGAAAAAGGAAGGTAAAAGAAAGATTGTAAAAAGTACCAATTATCAATAAAACGTCGTTACAGTATAGTGAATATTTGAAGAGAAAAATCTGTTTTACTGGTTTTACAAAATATCTTTATGAGGCGTAGAGACTAACGAAGAAATATTCAAAGTCACATCCAAGGATCGAACACCGAAAATAGGGCGGGAAACGTAAAAGAGCATGTGCACGCACGCACACACACACACAAGACATATATAATTACAGGGATGAATTATTCGAGTTTGATTTACAAATAATATTGACCAAATAAATTGTAAATAAATCTTTTAAGAACGGATTCAGAATTCCTATATAAAAGAACTTAATTTACATAAGTACGAAGATAATGAACTTCATAATTTTTTCTTTCTTATGTGCTAAGATAAAATCACTACTAAGTCTATAATTTAAATTTACCGATACCGTATTATCAAAGATAAATTTGTTAAATGTCACTACCCCGTTCAAATTATACGTTTTAGGCTACTAAAATTAATTTGTTTGTGATCGATGTGGTTTCGATTAAGTGTAATGGTAATTGCACATATAGAAAACAACTGCTCTAGTAAAACATATGAACGTCGATTAATCTGAATCTACTTTTTATTGCATCGTACAGTTCGTAAAGGTTAGCGTACATAAAATTTTATCCGTAGAGAGGATTGGTAAGACCCTGTAATTAAATTTTGCGCCGGACGTGGATAATTAATTTCCTGTTGCCGTTACCTTTAATTTACTTTTACAATAAACGACGATCTGCAGGACGGAAATGAAAAAGATAAAAGCTTATAAGAATAAACAATAGACTTGAAGTCTCCTATTTTATTTTGTAAAGTAGACATGAGCATCATCATCATTATTATAACTAGCATGCTCCTCAAGCTGTAGAACTCGCTCACTATTTTCAACAAACTACATTTAATATTATATAAATTTTGATATTAAATAACTTTTCAATTATAAGAAAAAATAAAATTCCGGGTTATTCTACAATTATTTTAGTAGGATAACAATTGTAGGGCACGCAATCATACAATGAAAACTAAGAGTTCAAAAGATTCTGACTTGCATTATAATTCCTTTTAGTTTTCCATAAATAATTTACAAACAACAAAAATAAAACATACATATCAACATAGATGTAAGGCAATGCTTGAGTTACTTTGGTGTCTGATGTAAGTATTAAATTAAAATTAAAATAATTAAAATAATATAACAAATCATATACAAATATACTACTTGAATATTTATTAGACAAAAATGGAAATTTACGTACAGTATTTATAATAAAAAAATAACATTTACTTTAATTCCAGAAATACTAGTTATTGTGCACTCATTTTAATAAAATAGAAAAATTATTTTGAATATCAACTGAAAATTAGTATTACATATTTTACTTTGAATATTTACACTGCTCACATGTATGCAATTTTGTTTTACTTTTTCCTTTTTTTATGAATTATAGCTCAAAAAAATAGTAGTTCATGTTTCACCTGCCTATAGGTGTGTTACCGTAAAAATCTTATTGTACGTGTGTGCGTGTCTGCGGATCCTGGATACTGACGATGTTGTTGATGTGCAGATTCCAACGTAGATCTTTAGTTGTCAGTGTTCTATTGATGACGATGATGGTCCTGATAATCCTTCGTCAATTATTGTACTATGTTCAGTTTACGGGTTGATGGCGATGCTGATGATGAGTCTATGTCGCTGAGAAAACTGACATAGTGTCTCCTAAGGTAAATTCTTAGCGTCTGTACCGTCTTTCAGAATCGGCAGGGCTTTTGTACTCAAGGCACGCTGATACGCCGAAGGCTGCTTAACACGCTTTCACAAACCTCTATGTTTTGGTCAGACTTGTTCCGCGCGCTGGTTTTCCAGACATCACTTTTTGCGTATTATCACACTCATAATTAGATGTCTATGGGCGAACTAATAGAATCATGAGATTCGCGATTTTTTTGTCTTTGGTTACATATTAAGTCACGGCTTATTACATATAAATTATCTGAGTTACTAATTAATTTGTTTATAGCTTGGTTACAATTTATACCATATACCTTTAAATTGTATCCACACCTTAAAATTGCTGTAAGTATTGTCAGTGTGCAAAATTTTTATTAAACAATCGTACTTAATTATTCGTATTTTAAGCCTGACTCAACTAGAGCTCACTACCACAACGAAGATATCTGTGTACACAAAGACACGATTGTTTGTTGCAGTCGAGCAGGCGAGAACAGGCACAACTCAATCACATACACACATTTCCCTGGCAATACACATAAGTAATTGTTTAGAACAGGTTAAAAAACAGATTACAAATTGTCCTATTCTTGTCTGTTCCCGAATGCACCGTTCAAAACTATTTACAACTGTTTATCTTTATGTTACGAGACTTTATGACAAACTCTGCTTCCTAGATTAATATTAGGATGGTATTAGATTTACGGATTCATTTGCACAGAACTGCATATAAATTGGCCTTATTGGGAACATAGCCTTATTAGGCTCATGTGCCTTATAATATAATAAATGTAATGTAATGCAACATGATTTAATAAAATAATAATAAGTTATCAATTATAATACAATATAATAAATGTAATAAATAAATAGACATATTAACTTACCTAATATGGAAGGTATAAATCCTACATTATACTTACGTCAAGACTGTAGCTATAGAGTTATTCTCGAACGTGTAAATGCTTCTTGTTAACTTAACTTTAACATCAGCTTTGGGTTTATTATTCTGGTTTTGATTTAAACCAATTGGAAAATTTGAAGTGTTGTTAACGGCTGCATATGCATAAATTTTAAAACTGAAAGATGTTCTGAAACTTCCCAATGACTTTTAGAAATGCTACCATGTAGCAATGCCACTCTCGTGACCTAGTTTCCTGTTTCCACATAAGCGTCCATGTTTACTGAGTCTGACTATATTACCACGTCAGGAACATCAAAATATCTATACCCGGACCACACTCAATTAGTGCAGTAATAGTTTCAATCCACTATTATGTGAGACGTATCATAATAAGCTTCGAGGCCACTGCGATATTGCTATGTCACTTCACTCACACTCACGGAGGCGTTTCACTACGAAGACAAACAGACAACGTCAGGGCATTCTCATACAATAGACATAACACACACACA
The DNA here is from genome assembly GCA_034769895.1 of Magicicada septendecula. NCBI lineage: Eukaryota > Metazoa > Arthropoda > Insecta > Hemiptera > Cicadidae > Magicicada > Magicicada septendecula. The sequence goes on from CM068371.1 coordinate 290,083,213, forward strand.
CACACCACACTACTACATCGGTGAGCTACTACGAACAAAGAGAGAAATAAATCCTCTTCTTTCCTCAGTTTTTGCTTTCTTTATACAATTTTCGTGTTATGTTATCAATTTTACAAGCAATTATTTTCTTTACTCTTTATCAATATAACAATTTTCTTTACATTTGGTTTGTTTTTAAAACAGTCATTTACATTATATGTTATTTAATAAAACATTACATTTTTAAACAAATTTGATAAAGAAAAACTTTACACATTAAATACAAAATATACTCAAAAATTTACGCATTACAATTATTTTTAAATTCTTTCAATCAGAACTGGATTCGCTATCTTCTAAACTTTCTTCCGTCACTGTAACCTCCGTATGTTCAATAGCCAAATCTCTAGGACATTCTTTCTTGTAGTCGTCCTTTTGAAGCTCTTCGGAATGTCGGATGCATTTTCTCCAGTCTTCAACCTTTACTTTAACTATCGCTTAGTCCATCAGTCTTTTAAGGTCCAACATTTTAAAATTATTATTTCGATCGGCCACATGTCCTTTCACCTGTGGGCACACCAGCTCAATTGTGTTGTAATGTGCATGATAAGGTGGAAGACGTACAACCTCATGACCCATTTCGTAGGCTATTTGATGAATTTCATATATTTTCAGCGCACTTTTTATTTCGTTTTTGTTTAGCAAGTTAACCCTTGTATCTTGCACAGAAAATTCAATTTTATAATTTCTCAGCCATTCTTGAATTTCCATTTTTCTCCAGATTGATTTAGGAGCTTTCTCAGCAAGTGCGGAATGATAACTCGCGTTATCCATTACTATGACAGAACTTTTTTCCAGTAATTAGAGGAAGTTGACGAACCACTCTTTAAAAAGTTTCAAATTCATTTAGTTGTGATAATCTGTATTTAATGAAGATTTCTGTGCCTAGAAAATTAATTTGCATTCCTTCGCGAAGCCTGTTTCAGCTAACCCCGCATGAAGTACAATTAATCTGCCATCTTTTCCGACTGGCATGTTTAAACCACCATTTCCTGTGGGTCCTGCCAAATCATTGATTTGATGTGATTTTGATTCACTCATGTCTCGTCCAAATAAAATATGGACCTTTTTGAACTGTCATTTTGAATTTGACACATTTTGCTCAGCAAAGTAGTGCGAGCACAAGCATTATCTACTCTTTCCATTAAAAATTTTCGGCCGTCATTAAACTTTTTATATTTAAATCCAATCTGTTTCAAAATTCGCTGCGCTGATTTCTTGTAGCCTCAAAAATTTATTTGTTCAGCCAACTGCTGTTGGATTTTTCCCGATGTTGGGTATTCTCTACGTTCATAAAAACTAAAAACACATCTTCGCACAACATCTTTGTCGAAGTTGTGGAAACTTGTTATTGTCGGCTTCTTTTTTAAAATGCTTCCGCGGCGTATCAAACTTAGGTTCATTTCCTTCACACTTATCCACGTCTTGCTTTACGCCTTGAACTGTCGATCGACTTACACAAGCTTCGGCAGTCAACTCTTAAACCCTTTTAAAATTCAAATTTTAGACTTTCTTTGGATCGTCTGCTAGACTCTGTAAAAAGTTGCAAACATTGGCAATGATGTGTTTCCCTTGCATCCATAAGTGCTTTTTACCAGATCTTCTTCCTCTGTTTGATGACACTGTAGGAGTTTGAGGAGCCTCAAAACTTTGTAAATTATTATTATCATTCATCTTGAATAAGCCTTATATAATTACTAAATAACAACAATAATACAATACAACAAAAATATTTAGTAAAAACTTTAACGCGTAATCCTAGAACTACTGAATGTAATATGTACATGGGTAATGTTGAGAAGACGGAGATGGTTAACCTGTAGCAAGTGAAATGACTTATCAATGGAATGTGAAGTGTTTGCAACAGAGCTCCCCTCCCCGTCTTTGCCTACGCATAACCAAGTCTAACGTGCGACAAGCTGTACGGTGAGGGGCGGGGAAGAGCTGTTATTATTGCGTAACCTGGAAACTTATTATGGTAAGTTCCGTACTACAGTATACTTGAATATATAAAAACTTTCAAGTTAGTGATTCCTCTTAAACACTTGTGCAGATTTTTATAAAAACTCGTAAATAAAAATATTACTTTGTTTGGATTCTGATATGTAGAGCCGATATTTTAGAAAATTATAGAAAGAAGAGTTATTCCTGGTTTAAAAATGGTACGACGCTAAGGGTTGAAATACTACGATGTACACTTATCGGTATGAATCTATGAACTTGACACTGACATAAGCGAGCAAGAACAAATGATAGTAGTCTAGTTAAATACATCGCTCCCCTACTGACTACTGTACTCGCCCATTGCTTTACTTTATTCTGAATTATATTCTATCAGCTTTAGCTCTGACTAGTTTTGGGTTGTGTACCATATATTGTTTGTGTACATTTTATAACGAGTAGTTGAAGTGCAGAAATTGTAAAATTGCCAATTAACCTTCCATTCAGGATAGTTAAATTACTTCAAAAGATATATCGCATTTGCAGATAATTTAACTGCTGAAACATTCTAAGTATAACGTCGTATATGTTACCTGCGAATGTAAGCTAAGAGTGAAAAATGATGTATAAAAAACGGATTTATATCACACACACGCACACGCACGCGCGCACACACACATGCACATTGACTTCTATATTGTGCATCTGTAAACTATTTATTAAATGTAAGAAAGTGTTCGTATTTACTGATATAGTTTATCTCAGTGTCCAGTGTATCCAATAATTAGCACTTACGACGTTTTCTCGTTTGCACTGAATACTCGGTTCACTTTCACTCCAAGTCTTTTGGAAAACAAAATTAATATAAACACTGAACAGCAGTTATTTATTTATAGTATTACCGTGAATATTACATATAACGGTATGTGGAACTAACCTACAGTTAGATACCGTGTTTTAGGAAGCACACACTAGGTTAAAATAAAAATAATTTTTGTAAAACTATAATATTAATAAAATACAATAACAGAAGTATTACGACTGATATCTACAGAACTTCCTTTCAGTCAAGCAACAATTCATTCCGCTCGTAACTGCACCGGAATCTGTTCGCGGCTCGCAATCACTATCACTGTCGCTACCCAATGATATCACAAACCTATCAGTTTCTTCATCAATCGTCTTGTTCACAGTATTCCATCTCTAGTATTTTTTCTCTGTCATAAAGATGTTTCCATTCATCTTTCGACATTTTAGTAAATTTGTGTTCATAAAGGTCAATCATGTAATTTATTTTAAATGTAGCTGTAATCAAGAAGAACACACTTACCTAATTGCTTTGATTAATATTTTAATCAAAAATACATACTCCTTAAAAAACGTTTCTAACTGTTGTAATACATATGTTTCCCTAAACGTTTTATTCACAATATTATGAATTAAAAAAAAAAATTAGCTGCATCAAAACTGCTCAAAATGATCATATGAAAAGTGGAATTAAACCACAATGTAAAATAATGCAAATTTATACAAGCAAATAAATTGGTAATATTAATATGGAACAAACAATTTAAATCATTTAATATTGCTGAGCAATATCAATAAAGAAAAAAAATTATTTTAAAAATATAACTTTTGTAAACTTAATTGAAATTTAACAATCATTTGACTAAAATCTATATCTAACCAATAATGTCTATTATAGTGTGATTTGTAATGTAATATTATAGTGTAATAGAGTGTAATGTTTAATATAACATATATTGTGATTTCTATTCTTACTTAATTTTGTTATTATGTTAACAAATTCATGTTTCAATCAATGTAAATTTATTATAAAAATTTTAACTTCAAACAATGAGATTTCAATAAATAAATATGAAACTGATTTCTTTTGAATTGAAATTTAGTTGATACTTTCCATTACACAAAATACACATAGCATAGACACTTAACATAGACAAAATACACATTAAGACATAAATTAATTTTAATCAGAACACGAGTAAAACAGTACAATACTTAATCAATAAATTTTGTGTAAATATTGTTTCCTTATATTGAATATAATAGACTTTTTATGGCAAAAAGCACAAAGAATGAAATGTAAATAAACTTTTTACACAAAACTGTATAGAGAAGAATATCATTTTATTGTGAACGGAAACAGGTTTCGAAGTTAAATTTTTATAACATAATCATCAGCATAATTATTTTCTCAATTGACCTACGTAATGTTAGTGTATCGGACTGAAGTCGAAGGAAAGGAATACTTTCAAGTTGAATATACCCAGTATATTGATTTCCTGTAATTAGAATGAAAAAAATATTTTCTTTGACGACAAGTTTCTAACTGGAAATCATTCATTTAAATTTTAAAAATTATTTAGGTAGAAATTTTGAACGCTTTTAAGGGTTACTACTATAGTGTCTACTTACCAAATTAACGTCGGAATATATTTCTCAAAAGTAAGTGTTACCATTGTAACAAAATCAAACAAAAGTAAGAAAAAGTGTTTAATTCTTTAGTACTATACTGTTTCTATTTTAGCCAACAAATAAAATTACAATATTACTGAATAATCTTGTAAGTAATTTGATTGTAATAGACCGATATTTTAATTAATAAAAAATAATTGTTTAATAAAAGCGAATTGTAGTAGAATTAATTATACGAATGTGAAGAAAATAATAATTTCATATAAATGTGTTCATATAGATACATTTTAATATATCTATGTTATTAAAAAACAAAATATATTCTCATTCTTTTGTACACCATATAGAAGATAATTTAGAAAATAAATGTAACGGTAATATAACGTAATGTAATGTAATGTAATTATAAGTGGTACAAGTAGAATAAACATTCAATATTAAATGATTAATTTAAACGGCTTCAATCTAGGTTTTAACAAGTCGATAGATAAAATAATGTCTGACATAAAACATTGACAACACAAATGCACAGGTACATATCGTGACGACTTTACGAGAAACATGGAAACGTCATGATTCCTAGTCTCGTCCTTCATAATCACTGTACCAAGATCGCAATATTATAGCATAAGCATAGAAGAATTGAAATTATTTTGTTCCAATTCAAAATGCTTTCCCATAACTACAAGAGATTTAAACATAAATAACTCAAATTGTAAAAAGTGAGTTTCCATACTATCCAATTTAAGTATAAATACATTTAAATATATATTACATGACAGCAAAATCTAAACGTAATTGTATGTCGGATTGAAACATTTCTTTCCTCATCTTAACATATGTGTATTTTCTGATTGATAGTAAATAAGGATATTAAAAAAAATCTTAACGAAAGAAGAATGTAACTGAAAATATTCTTAAATATGTTAAATATTCTTAAATACGTTAAAGTACAACTAAAAATTCTACTAGTACTATTTTTACGTACATTTGATGCTGTCTCTTGGTTTCATATTTTATCTAAATATGTATCAGTGTACAAGTAGGAAGAAACAAGGGTTTTATATTTTTAAGTTATTTTTGCGCTTTATTATGTGTTATGAAATTCAAGTATCATACGTCGTAGGCATTTCTGGATTACAGAGAATTATAAATCAGAGTGCTTAGTAGCAACTGCACGCGTTTGTGAGTGCGTTTGTATCCAGAAATTTTATAACGCGTGACAGCTCTTGCACTGTGCATAGATATCTTGTTTTTATATTTATTTTTCTATTCCATAAAACCATTATTATACAACGGAAATGATGATTCTTTATGCATGATGTATATAGTGCGGAGAAAATATATCACAGTCTGTATTTCCCTCAGAAATGGCTAGTTTTAATTAACGTTTTTGCATGCCTTACAAAGTAGTTTAAACGAGTGATTTTTGCAGATAAACGTACTATATCAACAAAAGGTGGTAGTCTGCATATTGTTAGATTTACATACGTCACATATTTCTCTTATATAACTTCATTACTACCTGAGATAAGTTAACTTTTTCGCAAACCACTTGTTTTTATTGCTTTTTCTTTTGTCTTTATTAAGTTTTCTTATCTGAAGTGATTGTTTAACTATTCCTAGTTACTGCGATTAAACATTTTTTTTTTACACTACCTAGAAAGTTTTGGAGAAGCAAGAAGGACGCAATACACAAATGAACCAGCTCAATACGTCTAGTTAGTTTTTTCTTCCCGTTGCAAAATTCTGTTTTTTTAACGACCAATTCCTCCTCTCTAACGGTCTCTCCTACGGGCGCTTATTTCAACTGAGAAATAGCACGGACCACAGTTTGTTCTTTAATAACCTCTGCAATAGTTATACAAACTTGTACATCTTTGTTCTGATTGTTTTCTTATTTCCGAATCCGACAGTAAGGGTTCCTATTCACCGCATCTGTGACTCGACTCCTTCTTCGGACATCTGCGTGATCGGGTGGTTGGTTTTCCCTGCCATGTCAGCTGTGCAAGACTATCTGCTGTTCGTGAACACTGTACGTTCTCTCTTAAATACACTCCAAACCCATAGTCGGTTATACCGTCCGTGTCCACTTTGTCGATAATGTCTGCAACGAGCATTTAGTGGCTGAACACAAGGGAAGCCATGCGTAAGGAGACGTCAACTTTTCCCAACACTTTGACAAAGCTCCCAGGCGCAGTCCGTAAGATAAAGAAACAGAATTGAGGCTGACAAGTCTGACTATTTCAGGGTGTACAGTGGGTACTGTAACATCCCGGTGAAATGCAAATATGTTTAGTTTATTTTTAACGAATCCATTAACCTGTGATCTACGTAACCTGAGTAACGGTGGAGACTGTGTGCTGTTCAGGAGCTTTACTTCTCCACTTTGTGTGCTCACGCCTTTTTCTGTGATTTTCAGTTTTTCAGCAACCTGCTTAAAAACGGCTACGTTTCCGCATTTGTAACATTCATTTCCTTCTTTTCTCACAGTTAAAAAATAATTGTAGCAAAACTGACTTTATTTTTTAATTATTTTTATTAAGAATTTTATTAGGTAATTATTTATTATTTTATTAATTTCTTTATTATGTTTGTTATGACGACATTGTGTTACTCGTATTCTCTGCTCACAGTAGAATGACATAAATTTATTTGTGTTGCTGGACGCTTAAATTCGCAGCTTCGAACTCGAGGGCGTCTGAACTATTTCGATATATTGCTATTTGTACTACTTCCTGTAGTTCACATAACATCAATAAATAGGTTCCCTACAAACTACATTCAAAAATCCATTACGATAGGCTAGTCTAATCAGTCTACAGATACGTGCTTTTATCTCTTGAAGATTCCCACCGTAACTTTGCCATGTTGCTCTCAGTTGAGCTCAGTACACAACTTACTGAATTGATCACAGTTCCCTAATTCCTGAGCTTTTAATTTATTCTCTATCAGGTAAATCAGGCTATCAGGTAACACTGTATACAGTAGATCTGCGGCGGGTGCTTTTAAAACAAGAAAAAAATAACATTGGTTTCTTGCTTTCCGTAACTTATATGATCACGTAGTGGCTTCAAATTGCCGAAGATACGTCGCCCAGTGAGTGCTTCCATTAAATGTTTGGCCCTTGATATAAACTGGTCCAACTCCAGGCAAAGTAACTCTATATTGTCTTATTTTCTGTCTACTTCTGTTTTTATTCTGTTTTGTACTGTAGAAAACATGACTGTAATTTTAAAAATTGTTCGACTTTAGCTCGAATATTTATTCTAATATCGCCAATTGACTATAATATTGCTGATGTTTCCGTTGGCATTGTTTCTTCCATATCTGAAAGTTTTTTTTTTGATACAGATAGCTCAACTTTAGACATTCTTGTCTCTTCATCACGTTAGCTCAGTTTGCAGCAGATACAGTTTTCCAATAGTAAATTTTCGTATCATGTTTTTCCTACCTTCAAAAATAGCTTTCCGACTGTTTCCTTCTTTCGCTTCTCTGCTTGAAGCATCACTGTTTTCTGTTGTTTTCCTGATTTCTTCTTCCCGTCGGCCTTTTCCATCATATTCTTTTTCTGCTTTTTCCGCTCCAACTTGCGTTCTCTTCTCTTTGTTTGTCTTTACGTTGTCTTCTTTGTTTGCAGTAGTACTACTTGGAAACCTTTCATTATATGACAGACATCTACATTTGCAAGTAATTATTACCTAATACTAACACAACTTGTTAGTATGGTCGCATATATCATCATTTTTAAATGTGATAATTAAGTAAATGGACACAGGAACAATGTTTAATTATAATTGTTATTAAACTCTGATAAAACAAACCACAATAAATATTCGTACACAACAGTTCTTTACACGCTAACGTGACAAACAATAAATATCCTCTCATTAGCACGTTGTTGCAATCTAACTCGTATAATGGAAACCACTAATTGCAGATGTCCGTACACAATTACTTTTATTTAATTATAATTACTTTACATTTTACCGTTATAAAGACTCGTACTAAATCATCATCATTAACTTCACAAAACGGTCATAAATTTGCAGAACTTTAATTTTTTATCTTAACTTACCTTTTTTCTAATATTACGGTTGATTGTCTCATAGATCGGACGGAACTTACCCAACTTAACATCAATATCATAATTCCTATAGTACAATAGCCAATATTTACCAAATAATTAAAATGGCTCACCTGGTCTACAATTCGATCATAAGCCATCATTTTTGTTCTCATTCATTCCTTGCCTCGAAATGCCATTATCTTTGTTTTTATAGTGCAGTATTTCATATTGTATTGTTTGCAAATCTGATGAAGCCTGAAAAGAGATTTTTGTAAATCAGTTTCTGTATTTTAAAGTACGAGTAAGTCGTCAACAAACAACAGCACATTCAAATATATGTTTCGTGATAACTTAATATCTGGGTTCACTAGATGTTTCCATTACCTTACCATATCGTCAATATAAATGTTAAACGAATAAGTGATATACTGCACCCTATTCTACCATTTTGATTGACAGATATTTGTTGAGATATCCTGCAAGTATTTTTAACAGCTATTGTTGTCCCGTTATATACGTCTTGTGGCCTATATAAATTGTTGTGGGTATCTCTTTTCTTCTTATATTTGGCACAGCAAATTCCTATCTACTCTGTCAAAAGTCTTCTCGAAGTCAACAAAAGGTACATGCGTTTCTTTATTGAACTCAGATGTTTCTCAATGATTTTTGTAATATTAAAAGCGTTATCTGTACAAGATCTGCCCTTCCTGAAGCCGTTTTGTTCTTCCAAAATAAGATGCTTGGAAATAGTCTGCAGACGGTTGTTTATGATTCTTGCATATGTTTTGTCACTAGCAACACCCAAGCGTATTCTCCTATAGTTATTACAGTCATTCCGTTTTCGTTTCTTAAAAATAAACACCACCCAAGCAGTTAACCAATCTTGTGAGACCTGTTGTCTTTTATAACAAATACACAAATGTAATATTCTACGTTTAAGCAAGATACCCTCATACTTGAACAATTCTGTGTCAGAATCATAATAGGAACAAATCTAACATCACGTTTTATCATTTTACTTCGCAATACGCGACTGACTTGCCAGCGGTCGGTTGCTATGTTTATAGTTACAGGAAATGCGTTTCTAAGCCAGTTGCTATTTTATTGGAGTAAGCGTATTATTTAAATACGTTAATATCACGTATCGTAGAGCACTTAGCATTCGATTTTTACAGTATTCCTAAAATAAGGAATACATGATATATTATTGGATTGTGTTAAGTGGTCTCACAAAAAATATGTTAATTATACCAGTGATCAACATGAATTTTTTTTTAACTTAAAAAATCTAATAATTATTTTCAATTTTTTAAATTTATTTGTAGTCAAATATATACTTCCTTTTTGTCGACAAATCAGTAAGCTGTGCATATTACTGTCAGTAAAGAATTACTGGCACACTTTGTTGGACAGTATTGAGAAAGTAATGCATGAAATATGAATTGATACGTGAAATTGATACATAGGAATTGGAACGATCAAATTATGCCGCACCGTGCAAACTGGTACGCAACATTTTAATTATTAGACCTACGTATTCCATACCCCTTCATTAAGTTTAAAAATGTACATTTTTTAACACTACGGTTAATAGAAACAGAAGTGTTTGTGTTTGTGTGTGTGCGTGTGCGTGCGTGCGTGTGTGTGTGTGGGGGGGGTTGTGCCGAGCGCGTGTGTATCCATGGCTTGTACATTTCAAATCCACTGACAATGATAAACGGTTAAATTAATTACGAAAAATAATTATTTTGTCTGCTAAAAGCCGATGACATTTCTCGATATGCAGTCAGTGTTTTATTAATTCGCTGATTAACAAAAGTGGTATAAAATAACAATACAATTTGTCATGAGGGAAAACACAGAATTTCGGTGAAATTTTGTCTTTGACATTTGTCGATGGGGCCGTTAGATCATTTGTCAAGAGCATTCAGACATCAAATAAATTTATTTATTTAATAAACAAAAACTAATTATTTCATGATTGTCATTATTTTACTTGTATCACTTTGAAAATAACATGAGATCACGGTATTACGTGCAAATCTTGCAGACATGTGGAAAATCAAATTTAATTGAAGGAAACTGCTTACGTTGTCTTACAAAACGACTGTGACCAGAAATGCAGAGTGATTTTCTGTACTATTTCTATGAGGTATTTATGTTGCTGTGTATTTATTAGGTGGAATTGATGGAACCAGCAGGTAGCTTTCAACGAATATGCTGCCACTGTCTTATCGTCAGTGTGCTATGAAGATACTATCGATGACTGAGAGACAGTGGTGTTCCACTAGAACGGAACTGCCCTTCCTTAAATATAAACTTTGACCTTGTAAATGAAAAATTGGATGTCATCCAGTGATAGGCTATACCTATATTCCAATATCCGTAAAAAGATACGAGATGAATTTACAGTAAAAAAGGAATGACGGGAAGCTTGTGCTAGAGCACCCACAGTATTTAAAATATATTTGAGTTCAGCTTTAGAAAGTTGCAGACAAAAAGCTGATATTATAAACTTTGCGGACAATAAGATAATTATTCTATTATAGCACATGTTTAAGAGCTTTTAATTTACAATTTTAGGTACTGACGACCCTGACGACCTTTAGGGTCACAGGTCACAGTCAATACTCAGCGGAAACACCTAGGCCTTAACCTCTACACCTTCATAGCAATACCGTCAACTACAATGAAATGATCCCTAATCTCACAAAAATTTTTAAATTCCAAGAGCACAGCACTAAATTGTTCAATAATACTGTAAAAATTAACACTTTTACATCTGATTTTTACAGAAAATTAATTCGTCACCTCGAGGATTAAAACATTATTTACTACATGTATCAATGTAAACATCAGCGAGCATACTGGTTTGTCATAAGAACCATCATAAAGTACAGCATTGCAAACACGCAGAAAATACGGACATGACATTTTCACACTCCTGACACAATTTGAGACTGGTTTCAATCAGCTCATGTAGCAAAATGTGGTAACTTATGATCAACCAATTTTCCCAAACTGAAACTGCTAAATACCTTGGAATGCACTTGGACAGGAGACTGATGCCGAAGAAACACAAGACTGAACATAACCACAAGTTTAGAAATATCTAGTAACGGATAAGTAGAAAATTGTGGTTAAGTTTCACAACAAACGTTTACTGTACAAAGCAATACCTAAACCGGTATGGAATTATGGCAATCAACTTTGGGGTATTATTAGTACAAGCAACAGAAATTCTACAGCCTTGTGAGTCCACAACTCTAAGATTTATAGTCGACGCTCCATGGTTTGTCTCCAACAGCTCTGTAAACCGAGACCTAAAAGTCTAAAAGAAGAAATTGTGATTCTGAGCAGGAATCACTTTACAAATTAGAGTATCATCCTAACCCTAGCTATTAATTTGTAGTATAATAGTGAAGACATTTATACTGTAAAAAAATATACAGCCCTATGTTACACTACCGTACATGTTCAATTAATAATGTGTAAACCGTCTGTATTACCTGTGTTCGTGTGAAAACTAAGTGTTAGTGTAAACTAATATTATTGCCCTACAGCCTCAGTGTTTAATACGTTAATGTAAGTTCTCAGTTCACCGCAGCGTAGTTCATAAGTGGTAGTGTTATTTTGTATAAATGTTACACAGACTTTAACTAATTTTGTTGAATATTAATGTATTCTGTATGTGTTGTTTTACTTTTTATTAAAACCAAACATTTTGCCTATACTAAGATCAGGAACCTGAGTGTGAACTGCCTCAGTCGAGATTGAGCAAAAGGTAGTATGGACGAAAAACCTTTTGTAACAAAAATAAAACGACGCATGGTAAACCAAACAAAAGCGGTGTTATTAAAATTTGGTTATGATTACTGCGAAAAAACCGGTTTCTGTCAGTTGCGACGAAACGACATTTATACTTGTTCTTACCTGGTCAATTGCGCTCCGTACCTTCAGTTGGATGCAACCGACCGAATCTGTGGCAACTAGTAGAAACGTTCCTATTGCAAACTTCCATGAGGTTTTCAGTTCTGTAACTTCCTCATTTGTGCGAGTAACCTCTTACTTCCAATATTTTTGTTACGTTAGATTAGGTCAGGTTGAGTAGGGTTAGGTTAGGTTAGGTTAGGCTAGGATTAAATAGCATTAAAATCGTTAATTCTGTATTATTATAATAATAACAACATAAAAATATTAGTATCGATTGACGTTATGTTACGACAGCGTAAAGTTCACTCCAGAATAGCACAGAGAAGTTGACTGGTATATAGGTATACAGAAGAGAAGTAACAGTATATAGAGATTTGAAACTGTCTAGCGCACTACTATTCTAGATGTGAGTCTTCATCTCTTCACACGCCTTTAATAGATGCAGTCTATCTGTAGCGTATAGAACAACATTTTTTATCGCAATTGGCCGTGTCGCAATTAACCAAGCTCAAATTTCCAACTAGGTGGCAAAGAACCGGGTTTTATACTTTGGGTCACAACTGACCGCGGCTCGAAAAAAGAAGTAAAAACGCGAACTCTCTGTCATCAAAATAAAGTATTAATACATATTACTGATATTTCTGTTACAATAATTATTGTGTTAAGTATTAATTGTGAATTACTGGAAGAAAAGAACGAAAAAATAATAATTTAAAAGAAATAAGTAAAACGCTTCCAGCGAAAAATTAATATTTGTTAATTTGAAAATTTTACGATGTTACCTAATTTTATAAAAAATTAACCAACCATAACAGAATTCTAAATGTTTCACGAAAATAAAAGGTAATCCATCAGTAAATAGATCAGGAAAGCTTAAATCTCTATTCTTAAGAAAATGGAACAAAATTACTTTTTTATCACTCTGTTGGTTTATGTGCCTTATGCAACTGACATACTGATTACCAGCTTTATGTTTCCTGTTTCCTAGTACACGCACAGTGTACTGTACATGTGAACTGTTTAGTAAATATCAGATTGCATTAATGTGGTCATATAGGCCTACTACGGTAGCCCATTCTGTAGCAACTAGTTTAACGCATTCCTCTGATTTCAAGTTTGGAGTTACCTGAAACCCAGTCTGCTATTTTATACTATCTAATGCCGTGTACTGCTTCTGGACAGTCAAACCAGCTACCATAAATGTCATTGCCTTAATACTAGAAACTGACTCGTTTTAAAAAATTATTTAAAAACAATTCGGTACATGTTACAATTGCGTTATCGCTACATGTTAGGCTGCCAGCTAGCGACAGCGAGATATAGTCAGTCGCCGGGACCTTGATCTGTGAAGTCATTCGGTTGGCCGCGCAGCCAGTACTTTGACAACGAAATCTATTCAGCCGTGTATCTGCGTTTTGTAATTTTACGCAGCGATAATTCTCGTCTCTTTCTCTTCCAACACTGGTACAGAGCGGATCGTGGCGGCGTACTGTTCTTAACATCTACTATGAGTTTATAATTTTATAAAAAGCTTCAGGGTTCCCCGCATAGTCGGGAGGTGAAAGGGGTCGCCGAGATGTGAACATTACATCTTCCCCCATCCGCAGAGCAGTGCGAAAGGATCCCCAACGCCGTCACGCCAATCTAGACCATCAGCCACACTCAGACTTGCTGCCAGGAATCTCTTTCTATGTGTTCTCAAACATCAGGTGGGGAGTTTCCTTTTATTCATCACACACACAGTACTCCGCCGGTTATCACGTAACCAACACAACAACAACAAAAAATTCAGTTAAATAAAATAGACTCACACCTAAGAGTTAAGATTGCCTGGAACATATTTTGTGCAGACATGCTAAATTGTGCTCATAGTGATGACTGTTATTATGAAAATGTTATAATTATTTAGTATATTAATTATTCATTGGTCGTGAGATTTCTGAGTTCCTTACCAGAAGTCCCATTTTTGCACAATACATTTTTTTATGTAAGAAGACAGGATGAAAATTTTATACCGTGGAATAAATACTAATAAAACATTGATTTATAAAAAATCAACGCCGTAGCTTGCCCTATAGCGCCTACACATTTTCGTAAAAAAGCTTTTTAAGTTAAACGCCCTTACTTTCTAGCATTAGTAATTAGCAAGTTCAGTCACCCATGTCGGCATTTTTACATTTCTTTCTAGTACATTCTGTGTGTGTGTGTGTGTTCATTGTTTTCTATACCTAACGTTTTAAAACCTTTCTCATAAGGTTTAAACCTTACTTTTAACTGTAAGTCTCTTTTCGGCATAGTTTTGGCATGCAATATATGTATTGTCAAAATCTTCCCTCTTTCTTTCAATAATTCTAGCATAAACAACAACCCTTTTTGTCCTGTCCTATACGGGTGTCCTATACTCACTCCTTTTCAGTTAGTTACCCTTATTTCAAAAACATTCCATGTGCGCTATTTTCTTTCTATCCTTAAAGTTCCATATCCTCCCACTACCTTATACTATTCATTATAATATAAAATATTTCTTCATTTTCAAAATTAATTTCGATATTTATATATTATCTAACCCTTTCTCTCTTTATTTCAATATTGCTAACTCCTTTCTAAGTCTTCTTTCAAACTGTACTACTAACTATTTTAACTCTCATGGCTTTTTAGAGAATTAAAAATTTATGATCCTCTTCTATTAAATATCTTTCAGATAACAAATTTGTTGTTCTATTACGTTCTTCTCGTTTGTGGTCAGACAACCTATATTCGAATTTCCGTTCTGTCTTGTTTAGGTACACTTTGCTCCATTCTTTGAATTTTAATTTATGAACTCCGCTTCTCTGTAAGATTGGGTGATTTTGTAAACAGTAAGATTGTGTAAATTTCTTCTTCACCTTCACTTCAAAGACGAGTTTGTATAAGCTTGATGCAGCAACCATCTCATTATCAGACGAGCCACGCCCATCCTTCCAATGGCTTCATATTTCAGCGGTCATTTTGGCAAAAAATCATTTTCATCCTTTAAAATTATCACGCCACTCTCTTCTATAACTTGAAATGATTGTTGTATTTATATATTTTAATTCTAATTCTTATAATTTGAATCTTGTATAATCCCTTTCTATCTTGAGCCACATTTTACTCGCATAGCGCGACGTGGGTCCGACAGGCTAGCAAACTGATCACGTAAAACCATTATACAGTATAATGACAGTACCCAAAAGAACCCCCTGTGTCTGAAAACTTATTCCTAAAATACCTTCTGCGTTTTAAATCAATGTATAATAAAAACGTGGAAAACAGTTATTCATAATATTACATTACATTAATATCCTTTCGTTTAAGACAAAATAGAAATAGAATCATATAAAATCTCTTTTTGCTCAGAAATTGGTAAAATAATAAGAAATACGTTGCCAATAGTCAATGGTAGATAAAAGAAAATTGCTTTGTGTCCTTAGATATAAAGCTTTACAAAAACAAAAATGTCTCAGAAAAATACTGTATAAAGAAATATATTAGAGTATAATGAAAAGAGAATTGGAATATTTGCTGTCCACATCTGTGCAGCAGAGTTTAAATTCTGTCAGAAGCTTATTGAAGGCAACGTTTTATTAGAAGCCTGTTTCTCTGATTTCAAGAAATTGAACAACACATTATACAAAGTGACCTTTTTTATATATCATTCTATTGCGCTTTGTAGACCAGTGAATTTTGTTATTTTTATCGTTTAAAATGTTTTCGTGTACACTTATTTTTTAACATTAATTTATTCATGAATAACTTCAACAGTAACTGGTATACACTTTTCTTCAGAGCTATAGGCCATGTAGACTTTAGTCATTTAAACACCGCTTTTAGAAAACAAATTGTCAAAATTTATAATTTCACTTTCGTTTTATAATATAATGAATATATAAGATTACAGAAGGCAAACCAGCGCTGAAGGGACCATAATATTTACACAGATGGACCGCTTTCTAGGAAGAAACAATATGAGAAGGAACTAAATACGCAATGACAGGCATATTTTGAATGTCTGGCGAATTGAATTATTTTCGCGTATGTCCCATTAACCCAGAAGTAAAGTAATCTCTGGTATAGTAAATGTTTTATAGTATTTTTTAAAATCCGTTGTTTAGTGTATCATCTTTATTTGTATGAGTTTTTTAGTATATTTATTTGCAACATTACTATTTATATATTGTGTAATTGCAGAGTACTCAACGTAACTATTGAATAAACTGCGAGCTAGGTCGTGGGATTTCTGAGTTCCTTACCGGAAATCCCATTTTTACACCATACATTTTTTTATGTAAGAAGACAGGATGAAGATTTTATACCGTGGAATAAATACTAATAAAACATTGATTTATGAAAAAGAAAATTCTTTAAAAATTGAAAAGGAATATGTATTAAATTTTACTTTTTAATATACGCTGTTCTACAACCATTAGTCGTAGTATACACATTATAAATCACATATAAATAATACGCAAACAACAAAAATAAAACACAGGTATGAACATAGGTACAAGACAATGTTTGAGTTACTTTGGTGTTTGGCGTACGTATCGAGTTCAATTAATTAATTTATACAATGAAAGTCATATATAAACATACTATTTAAATATTTATAACAAAAATAAAATTTGCTTTAAATATTTTAACAAAAAATAACATTTAGTTTAATTTAGAAAATACTAGTTATTGCACACCCATTTTAATTAAATAGAAAAATTAGTTTTTAATAACAACTGAAAATATTATTATTTATTTCACTTTCAATATTTAACTGGTTACATTTATGCATTTGTTTTACTTTTTCCTTTATTAGTTCTATTTTTAAAAGAAAAATTGTTAATATTTCACGTGCGTATTGGTGTGTTACCGCAACCTATTGTGCGTGTGTGCGTGGCTGCGGCTGCTGCATGCTGATGATGATGATGTTGATGTGCTGATTCAAATGCAGATCGTTAGTTGCCATTGTTCTATTGTATAGTGATGATTCTGTCCTAGTGCTCCTTCGTCAATTGTAGCATGTTCTATTTACGGCTTGATAATAATGCTAATGATGAGTCTATGTCGCTAAGCAAACTGACATTGTGTCCCCGTGAGTAAATTCTTAGCGTCTGTTCGGTCGTTCAGAATAGGCCAGCGTTGTATGCTCAAGGTACGGTAACAGGTCGAAGATTGTTTAACACGC
The DNA here is from genome assembly GCA_034769895.1 of Magicicada septendecula. NCBI lineage: Eukaryota > Metazoa > Arthropoda > Insecta > Hemiptera > Cicadidae > Magicicada > Magicicada septendecula. The sequence continues at coordinate 290,100,831 of CM068371.1, forward strand.
TTTTTTAAACCTGTATATTTTGGTTTAAGCTTGTTTCTCGTATAAGTTTCCAACGCATTATTTTTGCGTATTTTCACACTCATAACTAGTGTTCATGTGCGAACTAATAGAATCATGAGATTCATAATACTTTAGTCTTATTACTCGTAATTAATTGCTCTTCACGTTTTAATTAGCTGAGTAACTAATTAATTTGTTTAGAGTTTGGTTATAATTCCACCATTCACCTTCAAATTGTAACCACAGATGTGCCATTTCCACGTCTTAAATTTGGATAATTCTTTTTGCTGTGTTTTTGTCATCTTTTTTGTCAGTGTACATAATTTATAAATAAACATATTTATTTATTCGTATTTTATGCATGTCTGAACTGGAGCTCACTGCCACAAGTTAGATATACTGTATACAGAAACATGGATTTGCTGGCTTAGATCAATCATGTTACAGCCGGCAGACTACACACGTACACACACGCAGTTCGCCACCCCTCAGTAATGTAGGTTAACAATTGTTCAAAACAAGTGTTTAAAAACAGGTTACGAATTGTCCAATTCTTGTCTGTCCCCGTATTTAAAACTATTTACACCTGCTTATCTTTGTTACACTCTCTCTCTCTCTCTCTCTCTCTCTCTCTCTCTCTCTCTCTCTCTCTCTCTCTCTCTCTCTCTCTCTCTCTCACCCTCTCTCACTCACACATAGTTACACTCATAATGTGTGTGTGTGTGTGTGTATAATGAGATGATCCTAAAAATAACTATGATAATTATGTAGTATGCTCTATAGGACAAAATACTGAGGACTTTATATTCGCGGTTTAGCAATACATATATACGTATTTTCTTATAATATTGCTTTTGGTAGTATGTCTGTAAGGAAGTATTAAGAAACAGTGATTGGCTACTTTAATAAACGCAGAATAATTTTAATATTATATGCTCTGCGCTTTCATATATCTTAACCATCGGTTGCCTGTCAGTGATGTCAAAAAACAAACTATAGCAACATGAAGAAGACAGTTTCCTCTTCTATGGAATAACGAATAATATAGAATATATTTTTCTATTCCCTAGCTAACCTAAGCTTTCTTTCTGAAAATACATTCCTGAAGTGCAGATAGAAATTTGAAGAATTTCACTGGAGAACATGTACTGAAAATAAAGTATAAGTGTTTAAAAAATATGGTTAATATAAGGATATAGCCTACATGTATAGTGATATGCTTTATTTTGTGCATGTTTATTGAATACAATTAAATTCAGATCATATTTATATAATTAACATTTAGTATACATAAGTACTTCTCATCAGTATTGAGACGCTGCCCCAAATGTAAATTTGTATACCAACATACCGTTAAGGGAAACACTAAATATCTTAAAAGAAAATTTATTAGAGAATAATAAATTAAATACACAGACGATAAACGAGTTAATTGGTTTACTTGAAACTATTTTAGATCAAAATTACTTTGCTTTCAATAACCAATTTTTCATTCAGGATGATGGATTGGCCATGGGTTCACCTCTCTCTGGTCTATTGGCCGGCTTTTACTTGAATTTTTATGAAAACTCTCATTTGCTCTCACATAACAAATACAAAAATGAGATAATATTTTATGCACGTTATGTAGACGATACCTTTCTAATTTTCAATGGTACTGTACCGCAGATCGAAAACCTAAAACATTATATGAATAGTATCAATAAAAACATTCAATTCACGCTGGAAACCGAAGTGGATAATAAATTAAATTTTTTAGATTTATCTGTCATTAAACACATAGATAAATTGAAATTTAATATTTATAGAAAACCGACCACCACTGATGTGACAATACATGCTGACTCTTATCATCCCTTTTCGCAAAAGTTGGCAGCTAATAATTTCTTTATCCGCAGATTGTTGGCAGTGCCTCCCAGTGATGATGATTACCGTGAGGAATTGAATACCATTAAACATATAGCTTTAGCTAATGGTTACCAAAACACGATAATTGGTAATCTCATCAAGAAACATAAAATTCGAAAATCCAATAGTAGATAAGGATACAAAAATAACATTTATTTCTACCACATACACAAATATAATGGCAAAGATTCTAACCTCCACATTGAATAAATTGAATATTACCGCTACCTTCAAAACAAACAATTGTCTATTAAAAATACTACGTCACAGAAAACCCATACCTTTAGAAAAGAAATCCGGCATATACAAATTATCATGTAACGACTGCAACAGTTTTTACATTGGTCAAACGGGGAGAGGTTTCCTCAAACGATTTATAGAGCACACACCAAAACGTCACCTAAATAATCTCACTCTGTTAAATAATATCAAGTCCAACTTTGCCCGCCACTTAATCTTACACAATCATAATTATACCGATTTCAAATCTAATTTGATACCCCTACATGTGTGCAACAAAGGCCGTTACATGGACGCAATAGAAGAGTTCGAAGTATACAAAGCATATAATAATATAAACAGCCGAGACTTCATATTGAATGACCATTTAAATTTTAAATCCAACCCGCTATAGGATACAGCATTGAACCTGCTTAGGCGTAATCAATCAGATAATAATTCAGCGTCCGATCGGCTTCGCTGTGGTGCGCACCATTTAGAAAGCGAGTGAGTTACATTAGTTGACAATTATGTGTAACATGTGATTTTAACTGTTAACGACCTCAATAGAGTGATTTAATCTGCTGATGGAGCACATGTTCCGAAACGCGTCATTTTAATCGACGTATAACGAAGTCACACGACGGATACAAGGTGATTTATGTTTGAAATTAATTTGGTACTATTTTTGATTATAACTTTAAATACAAAAAAAAAAGTTTTCTTCTTTATGTCTGCATAGCAGTGATCACAGTGATCTTATCGTTGCTTGTTATTCGTATTACTAATTCCAAGTGCTGGGGACAGATAGATGTAAGCAGTTGAATAAATTTAGGAAATAATTTTTCAAAATATTAACCGTTATCTACGGATAACTTGCACACATTATCAGGTACTTTTAATAATTTCATTGCTGATTAAATTCTCAACCATTGTTAACGTAAATGAAAAACCTTCTGTTGATTTAAACATGAAATAACCTGTGTCTGGTTATTATATAATGTAATTTATTTGTTAGATATTCTGAGATGTTATTAGTGCAAGCCAACCACCTTGGTTTATAAAAGGAAATTGGTTGAAATTTTGCTTTAAGATCTAAGACGAAAGGAACGGCAGTTTTTAAAACAAATGTGTTTAAAATCAAGTAATGCACTAATAAAAACGTTGTTGCTGTTAAACAAGTGTTTCTTTGCAAGACCTGTCACGATGGGCTCAGCGCATTTTATTTCCATCTAGGCCACGCGTCTAGTTTTAAATATTCAATAACGCCCCCAATAAAAAAAAAAAAAAAAAATGGAATCAAAAAATTTTGTAAACAATTTCGGGGCAGCGTTTCAAAACTAATGACAAGTACTTATGTATACTAAATGTTAATTATATAAATGTGATCTGAATTTAATTGTATTCAATTACATGCACAAAATAAAGCATATCACTATACATGTAGGCTATGTCCTTATATTAACCATATTTTTTAAACACTTATACTTTATTTTCAGTACACGTTCTCAAGTGAAATTCTTCAAATTTCTGTCTGCACTTCAGGAATATATTTTCAGAAAGAAAGCTTAGGTTAGCTAGGGAATAGAAAAATATATTATATATTATTCGTTATTCCATAGAAGAGGAAACTGTCTTCTTTATGTTGCTATAGTTTGTTTTTTCACATCACTGACAGGCAACCGATGGTTAAGATATATGAAAGCGCAGAGCATATAATATTAAAATTATTCTGCGTTTATTAAAGTAGCCAATCACTGTTTCTTAATACTTCCTTACAGACATACTACCAAAAGCAATATTATAAGAAAATACGTATATATGTATTGCTAAAACCGCGAATATAAAGTCCTCAGTATTTTGTTCTTTAGAGCATACTACATAATTATCATAGTTATTTTTAGGAGCATCTCATTACACACACACACACACACACACACACACACACACACACACACACACACACACACACACACACACACACACACACACACACACATTATGAGTGTAACTATGTGTGAGTGAGAGAGGGTGAGAGAGAGAGAGAGAGAGAGAGAGAGAGAGAGAGAGAGAGAGAGAGAGAGAGAGAGAGAGAGTGTGTGTAACAAAGATAAGCAGGTGTAAATAGTTTTAAATACGGGGACAGACAAGAATTAGACAATTCGTAACCTGTTTTTAAACACTTGTTTTGAACAATTGTTAACCTACGTTTCTGAGGGGTGGCGAACTGCGTGTGTGTACGTGTGTAGTCTGCCGGCTGTAACATGATTGATCTAAGCCAGCAATTCCATGTTTCTGTATACAGTGTATCTAACTTGTGGTAGTGAGCTCCAGTTCAGACAGGCATAAAATACGAATAAATAAATATGTTTATTTATAAATTATGTACACTGACAAAAAAGATGACAAAAACACAGCAAAAAGAATTATCCAAATTTAAGACGTGGAAATGGCACATCTGTGGTTACAATTTGAAGGTGAATGGTGGAATTATAACCAAACTCTAAACAAATTAATTAGTTGCTCAGCTAATTAAAACGTGAAGAGCAATTAATTACGAGTAGTAAGACTAAAGTATTATGAATCTCATGATTCTATTAGTTCGCACATGAACACTAGTTATCAGTGTGAAAATACGCAAAAATAATGCGTTGGAAACTTATACGAGAAACAAGCTTGAACCAAAATATACAGGTTTAAAAAAGCGTGTTAAACAATCTTCGACCTGTTACCGTACCTTGAGCATACAACGCTGGCCTATTCTGAACGACCGAACAGACGCTAAGAATTTACTCACGGGGACACAATGTCAGTTTGCTTAGCGACATAGACTCATCATTAGCATTATTATCAAGCCGTAAATAGAACATGCTATAATTGACGAAGGAGCACTAGGACAGAATCATCACTATACAATAGAACAATGGCAACTAACGATCTGCATTTGAATCAGCACATCAACATCATCATCATCAGCATGCAGCAGCCGCAGCCACGCACACACGCACAATAGGTTGCGGTAACACACCAATACGCACGTGAAATATTAACAATTTTTCTTTTAAAGATAAAACTAATAAAGGAAAAAGTAAAACAAATGCATAAATGTAACCAGTTTAAATATTGAAAGTGAAATAAATAATAATATTTTCAGTTGTTATTAAAAACTAATTTTTCTATTTAATTAAAATGGGTGTGCAATAACTAGTATTTTCTAAATTAAACTAAATGTTATTTTTTGTTAAAATATTTAAAGCAAATTTTATTTTTGTTATAAATATTTAAATAGTATGTTTATATATGACTTTCATTGTATAAATTAATTAATTGAACTCGATACGTACGCCAAACACCAAAGTAACTCAAACATTGTCTTGTACCTATGTTCATACCTGTGTTTTATTTTTGTTGTTTGCGTATTATTTATATTTGATTTATAGTGTGTATACTACGACTAATGGTTGTAGAACAGCGTATATTAAAAAGTAAAATTTAACACATATTCCTTTTCAATTTTTAAAGAATTTTCTTTTTTATAAATCAATGTTTTATTAGTATTTACTCTACGGTACAAAATCTTCATCCTGTCTTCTTACATAAAAAAATGTATGGTGTAAAAATGGGATTTCCGGTAAGGAACTCAGAAATCCCACGACCTAGCTCGCAGTTTATTCAATAGTTACGTTGAGTACTCTGCAATTACACAATATATAAATAGTAATGTTGCAAATAAATATACTAAAAAACTCATACAAATAAAGATGATACACTAAACAACGGATTTTAAAAAATACTATAAGACATTTACTATACCAGAGATTACTTTACTTCTGGGTTAATGGGACATACGCGGAAATAATTCAATTCGCCAGACATTCAAAATATGCCTGTCATTGCGTATTTAGTTCCTTTTCATATTGTTTCTTCCTAGAAAGCGGTCCATCTGTGTAAATATTATGGTCCCTTCAGCGCTGGTTTGCCTTCTGTAATCTTATATATTCATTATATTATAAAACGAAAGTGAAATTATAAATTTTGACAATTTGTTTCAAAAAGCGGTGTTTAAATGACTAAAGTCTACACAGCCTATAGCTCTGAAGAAAAGTGTATACCAGTTACTGTTGAAGTTATTCATGAAAAATTTAATGTTAAAAAAATAAGTGCACACGAAAACATTTTAAAAGATTAAAAAAAAAATTCACTGGTCTACAAAGCGCAATAGAATGATATATAAAAAAGGTCACTTTGTATAATGTGTTGTTCAATTTCTTGAAATCAGAGAAACAGGCTTCTAATAAAACGTTGCCTTCAATAAGCTTCTGGCAGAATTTAAACTCTGCTGCACAGATGTAGACAACAAAATATTACAATTCTCTTTTCATTATACTCTAATGTATTTCTTTATACAGCATTTTTCTGAGTCATTTTTGTTTTTGTATAGCTTTTTATCCAAGGACACAAAGCAATTTTCTTTTATCTACCATTGACTATTGGCAATGTATTTTTTATTACTTTACCGATTCCTGAGCAAAAAGAAATTTTATATGTTTCTATTCCTATTTTGATTTAATCAAAAGGATATTAATGTAATGTAATATTATGAATAACTAATTTCCATGTTTTTATTATACATTGATTTAAAACGCAAAAGCTATTTTAGGAATACGTTTTCAGACACAGGGGGTTCTTTTGGGTACTGTCATTATACTGTATAATGGTTTTACGTGATCAGTTTGCTAGCCTGTCGGACCCACGTCGCTCTATGCGAGTAAAATGTGGCTCAAGATAGAAAAGGAATTATACAAGATTCAAATTATAAGAATTAATATTAAAGATATGGATACAATCATTTCAAGTTATAGAAGAGAGTGGCGTGATAATTTTAAAGGATGAAAATGATTTTTTGCCAAAATGACCGCTGAAATATGAAGCCATTGGAAGGATGGGCGTGGCTCGTCTGATAATGAGATGGTTGCTGCATCAAGCTTATACAAACTCGTCTTTGAAGTGAAGGTGAACAAGAAATTTATACAATCTTACTGTTTACAAAATCACCCAATCTTATAGAGAAGCGGAATTCATAAATTAAAATGCAAAGAATGGAGCAAAGTGTACCTAAACAAGACAAAACGGAAATTCGAATAGAGGTTGTCTGACCATAAACGAGGAGAAGGTAACAGAACAACAAGTTTGTTATATGGAAGACAGTTAGTAGAAGAGGATCATAAATTTGTTAATCCTCTAGAAAACCATGAGAGTTAAAAGAAGTTAGTAATACCATTTGAAAGAAGACTTAGAAAGGAGTTAGCAATACTGAAATAAAGAGAGAAAGGGTTAGATAATATATAAATATCAAAATTAATTTTGAAAATGAAGAAATATTTTATATTATAATGAATAGTATAAGGTAGTGGGAGGATAGAGAACTTTAAGGATAGAAAGAAAATAGCGCACATGGAATGTTTTTGAAATAAGGGTAACTAACTGAAAAGGAGTGAGTGGCGACACCCGTATAGGACAGGACAAAAAGGGTTGTTGTTTGTGCTAGATTTATTGACAGAAAGAGGGAAGATTTTGACAATACATATATTGCATGCCAAAACTATGCCGAAAAGAGACTTACAGTTAAAAGTAATGAATGAGAGAGGTTTTAAAACGTTAGGTATAGAAAACAATGAACACACACACACACAGAATGTACTAGGAAGAATTGTAAAAATGCCGACACATGTGACTGCACTTGCTAATTACTAATGCTAGAAAGTAAGGGCTTTTAACTTAAAAAGCTTTTATACGAAAATGTGTAGGCGCTATAGGGCAAGCTAGGGTATAAATAAACTATGTAGTTCCATTATTGTATATTTCCGATCTGGTGATTAGCTGTGAAGCTTGAAAGTGCTAATCGAAAAATATTTTTCTATAATGGTGTGCAAAAGTGTTATTTCTGTTTGTGATTATAACGACTTAAACAATTTTATTAATTAAAAAAATGTTTATATTACATTTAATTTTGCTGCAGAAGATTAGGCGATTATTATTAAGAAAAAAAAGACGAATTACAATACGTGATACGCAGATTGCGTCCACAAAATGTAGGTAATAAAGAAAAATATATAGACGCTATTACGAAACACAGATCCAAAAATTGAATGTATAATGGGAGAAAAAAGACATTAAATAAGCTGTGCATAACTGTATACGGTACAAAAACTTACTTAAGTGCTTTTGCAATTAAGTGCTAACAGAAAATACACGTTTTGAAATAAAGTTTTATTAAAAGTAAATGACCTGATTTCCCACATAGAAAGAATTGTTGCATGCAAATTAAATTATAAGTAGAATACGTAACTTTAGCAAGCTTTAGAGTTCCTTCACTGTTCACGAACACACCGATCTCTGAAGTTTAGAGATGTCTCGAGATCACCTCAACACTCCTGAAAGCATCATAAAAATGACGCAACGCATACAAGCCATGTGTCATATATTTTATATGACTATCAGAGCCTTTTTAATTTTCGGAACAAAAATCTCGTCTTCCTCAATAGACGTAATTTTTACACCATAAAAGTTTTAAAGTTAGGTGTTCCAAAAACGTTTAGTAATACAAGAAACAGTGACATAATCGTTTTTGTTTTTGCTAATAGGAAATAACTTTACCAAAGAGTCTTAAATAAGGTTTAGTAAACACAGAAAACGAATTACTATGATTACAACTCCCCGCGGCGTATTAGTGGAAAGACCGTGCTGCTCTTAGAGGCGCTTCTGTTTATAAAATTTAATTATTCGTTGAAATCTCGGTACCATCTTCACTGACGATGGCTGACGTGAGTACAGTTGAAATGACTGATGCCGCACAAGGAGACCATATACCGCTGCCTTATAGCAGAACTAGTCGTTTACCTTTTATAAAAATGTCAATAAATACTCGCCAGTGTACGAGTTCGAAAACGGTATCCTAGCTCAAATTCAGACAAGAAAACGACCAGAAATAAAGTCAGACTTTATTCTGAGTTACCGTATCTGGGATTTAATCACTTAACTTTAACAGAAAATTCAGATTTCTTAGCGTATTTGTCTTAAGATGTTGATGAGAAAACAGAGTTAAGTAGCTAAAAAGATTCCAAAAGTTACTGAGGTTAACAAGGCAATTACTACGTATAGGCCTACAAAATAAAAATTTTCACACTCAAAGAAGCAGTTTAATGAAACTCTTCCCACTAGCAATCAGTGTAATTATGCCAACACGGGATATAAGAGAACTATCAAATTATTTAATTTTAAAGGACTTCTTTAGAGAAAAAAAGACTTATTAAATGTTCAGTTACTACCTTAAGTTGTTCGAGTTGCTGTTAATATGGACTTAACATAGACTGGCCAGATGCTTTCAAGGAATCACTTCGTGATACTAGAAATTCAATAGTTAGTTAGATAAGTAAGCAGTGAACAAAATAATATTTCAGTGTTGCAATATTGTACAGATTTTGCTTTACTGAAAAAATTGATAGTTTCTTAGTTTTGAATTTGAATTTTCAATATTGTTAAATTTATTTGTATTACATAAACAATTAATAATTAGTGCCTAGTGCCTAATACTCACAATAAAAAAAGTGTATATTTCCGATCTGTAAAGCTTCAAAATGCAAATTCGGATTTTTTATATAGTGGTGTGCAACTGTTTATATCAATAATGTTTTTAATCAGATTATTCTTTAAACGCTTCAGTCAACAGGTATTAATTAAACTAAAAGGCCTTAACCACAAACTAACGAATACGTTTATTTCAAATTTAGTATTTAAATTTGTAATTATAAGTTTAATTATACATTTATACAACACATAATACTAATAACTGGCTGTGACTATTTTCATTCGTTTAACAAGCGAACACTCTAAACTAATGTGTATTATGTAACTTTATTATACTAATAGATAAACTTATATACAATGAACAGGTATCAATTATTAAAAGTTAAAACAAATTTAATAAAATGCTACAAATAATTTTGTATGTATGATTATTACATATAATGTATATCACAATTAACTTATTTGTGTCTCATGTTTAGCGAGTTACCCAGTTGAAATTTATAGCCAGTCAGGTTAAAGAGAGGGTTTGAATAGTCTAGACACATGTCTGTAAGTGACGCTGTAGATTATATGTCTGCAAATAGGTATCATTCTCAATATAAATATTAGATAAGTAAATTAACAATTACTAAGATTGCATCTAAAATTACAATGTTTTATAAGATTTATGAGTTTTATTGCCATATTTATCATATCTGACAAATATGATAAATATAATTATAATCTTCCTTGCAATTCCATGCAATTATAATATATATTGAAGTCATTCTAAGTTATCCTTACTTTACTATATAACGCAATAGGAAGCGTTTGGCGAAATTAAATTTGCATTCTGGAACAGGATTTTAATTCAATAAGACAAAAGACATTTTATATGGTACGATGCCTCCCTAAAATCCTCAACAGCCTCTGAACTATAGGTCTACATGTACCTGTGCTAATTGTATTTGCACACACACACACACGCGCGAGCGCTTATATGCTCATGCTTATATATGTGCATTCATAAATGCTCATGTTTCTATTGTATTATGTTGTAATATAACGACGTTAATAGATATTTTTTTTTTTATTATTATTAGAATGTTTATTAGAATTGGGTGATTGTAATTTAAAGTTCGTGTTTAAAAGAGTATTAGACTCGCTATTAATTCACTGTATTAACCTCCCCACTTACCATCCGTGGATAACTTCACTCTTCTCGATGGGCGACTTCTCTTACTGTAAACACACTTGAAATACACAGATATTCCTTTTGAATATCGGAAAAATGCACATAAAATAAAACAATTAAAATTTTCAATTGTAAGTTGAATAATATCAGTAATTTAAATATGCCACCTTATGAGATAATTGTTTCTAAAAAAATAAAACTATTGCTTCTATTTTATAGAAATTAAAACTCTGTATCCACTGATAATAAACTGAGGATTTTATTGACAATGGTTAAATTCAGCAAAACTCTTTTAAAACAATTAATATGACATCTTTATAAACAACAACAAATTAAACAAATATTGAGATCTCTGCAGCTCAAGGCTGGTAACACTGTTACAATGTACGGTAATATTGTGAACTAGGTTATGTTCACTTTGGTTAATTATATTACCAATTTGCGTGAATTCTTTTAAGACACATGATACAAGATATAAAGATGTGGTTTTGAATAACAATGTTTACTTATCTACTATTATGAAAAAGAACAAAAATTTAAAATTATTAATCTTGATACGATAGTCGATAATATCGTACTATCGTATGCTATTTTGAGGTCTAGAGAAGCTAATGTCAACACGTGCTTTGAACGATGCACTGTTAAAATATTATTGTTAATTCATTAGTTATCACAACTATGTACTGGAAAGAGAAAAAATTAAAAAAAACTCTTATTATTGCTTTCATTTCATAAAAATCATTTAAGTAGAGAATTGTTTCTTTGTGACAAAATATACGCTTTGGTTCTAGGTTAGTTTGCCTAGAAACAAGTAAGTGGTTATTTATAATAAGTAATGTTATATATAAAATTCTTAATATTATGTTACAAACACTTTATTTACTATTCATATGATGTGTAATTATCAGTAATGAAAATATTCGCAAAAGAAAATTATTATTTATCAAGTCAAAAGTTATAGTCAAGTAAGCGACTATATTTACATACTAATGAGCGGTCTTTAACTTTAATTCCGCCGTTCTCAATTATTCTTTAAATATAAAATAATTATTTTTTAATTAATTATTGCCATTAGATTGTGCTAGAACTTCGTTTATAAAATTCTGATAATTGTTCATCATTATTTATCAAGGCACTCAAGCGTTAACTTGACTAGTGCAGTCAAACAATAACTTTCGTTAATAAACGAGAATTATTCCATTTTGCATTTTCTTTAAAATTATTAAAATATTGTACTTCCTGGTTATTTACACTGAACATGACCCTTATTATACACTGGTCATGTTAATTCACTATTCACTTAATTCACTGACACTCGGTAATGTGGTGTTTCGTATAGGTTAATGTCTGTCTGTGTAACTGGGAGGTGACGCGCACATTTTAAAAATTATCTTGCTGACTTTGACACAGTCCTGTCGCCTCGAGTGTTGTTGAACGATTAAAACATTTCGCTAAAGCGTCTCTTCTCGTCTGGTCAAATTAAGCTATTTGATTGGTTTAAAAGGTCATACTCTCAACCCCAAACACTCTGGTAAAATAAAAATTTTAATTTTTAGCGTCACTAAGCATGGGTTCGAGATTATCTCTGACGTATACATGGACATGCAAAAATGATTGAAAAACTTATAATGGCTATAAGTTTCTTATTTTTTGTCATATCGTCATTTGGATAGTGGCATTAAATCGCGGACACTTGCGGCTTTATTTTAAGTCCAAACAAGCACTAATTCCGTTCATTAATAATTCACTTGATTTTCTTGAAAACTCATATAGTGGTCCTATTGATTATCTCTGTGATTTTAAAATCTTGGATTAAATTTGTTACACTAATTGTCTGTGCATTTCACTAGTTAATCGTGGATTCTTTCACTTACAATGGTTACTCACTTCTCTCCGTTATAAACATTTTCACTGGTATTGTTTGTGCTGTTTACTTGGGGTAAAAAGGTTATCATATCACATGTTGTTACACTTATATTAAGTATTCACTGTCATTGTTTGTGATCACTTATTGATGCTCAACACTGGGTTTCTTTATTATTGGTATTCAAATAATCATTACACTGATTCTGGTCACTACATTGATTTTAATTCCTTGCATATCTTGTGAACGTTGATGTCTTGTACTGTTCATACATAATCTTCATTCTTCATGGTACATTTCTTTTCCTCTTCTTCTTCTTTTTCTTCTTCTGGTTAGTTGTTTCTCACTGTCGGTGTTCTCCTTGGTTACACATTATTTGTAATAATTCATGTCCCCTGAATATTGTCATTTTCTTCCATATTTTTATTCACTATTATGGTAGTCATTGTCCTATATTTATTTCACACTCATAAACAAATTAGTTTGTTTTATCACTATGGTGATTGTACTTGATTCGTCTCCTTTTTATGTTGATAATTATTTTCGGCATATCCCCTCACTATTTTGATCTATAGGGCCTGGATGCTAACGTATTATATGGGGTCATTGGTATTTTCTCTCTCTTAGTTATACTCGATGATATTCTTATTACTCTTCTTTCTTCTTTGTTGGGTTGGTTCAATATTATTCATTCGTAGATACACATTTTATTTGTATTCTCCCGTTCCTTCTTCTGTGCTCGATGAAATATTTTCATGTTATCCTTTTATTTGACGTATTAGATATTTACTTTATGTAACTGCTATTTTGGTACGTTACAATATTTTATACTATTCTTGTTATTAATAACAAAACTTTTTACAATATCTGATGATGATAGTTGGATACTATCAAAACATTGTAATTCACAAAATAATGAAAGTATATTCATGTAAAAACTTTTATTATTAATAATAATAATATAAAATACACACACACACACACACACACACACACACACACACACACACACACACACACACACACACACAATTTCTTATCGACTTTTACGTGAATGTTTAACCTAATTGATCATACATACCTACGAGACATTCAAACGTTAACTGTTCCTATTACTTTTATCAACGCACATATTATTTCTTACAAATATTCATAAACGTGCACACGCACCAAAGCACAGTGTAAACGACATCTTAACAAATCAGATACTTAATAAATACCTGAATAAAAAAGAAATTTTTTTAATAATTATAGTACTGTTATCATTACCTTAATATGTTATCTTTTTGATAGTTTTGAAGACAGTAAAACCAATAATTTAAAAAAAATCAGTAGTTAAAGTTTAAATAGATAACAGTTTAATAGTTAAAACTTTAAAGGTATAATTAATAATAAAATACAGAAATTGCTACTTGTGCACGGCAGACGAAGGCGTCTACAGGTAGGTAGACAGATAGAGTGCGCACTCCCACACACACACAGACTACGATTATTGGATATTTGTTCAATAATATGCAAACTCTATCAATGTGCGCGACTGTTGTTCCACATTTTTACAAGCACATCGTATTCATGTGGGATATGTATTCTTAATTATTTATTTCTGTTGCAGGTAAGAGACGTCTCCCTGAAAATTCTTGAAAATTCTCTATGTAGGTAAGTTAAAATAAAATAATATATTTAAATCTACGCACTTTAAACTCTTTGTTTGTGTGATCGTTCGCGGCCCTGACACAGATGTTGAACCAGATATACCTCATGGCTGCTTCTCCTATTCAGACGTTTTTACCCCAGCCTACTTCTCTCCAATTTTTCGTAACGGTTCTATTCACAAGCTTGCGGAGATAAAAAAAAACTTCTAGAGATAAAGTATAAGGTCGTAGACATTTGTGTACTACTTTATTATTTTAGCTTTCTAAAATATAGCAAAATTTCAAAGGTATTTGTCTAATCCACCAGACTATTTGCATTTCTTATTTTAAAGTAAAGAAACCTAACTGTTTTGAGTTAAGCCTTTTGACAGCTATACTTTTAAAATAGTGTATAGCTGAAACTTCATTTTATGTACATTCGTTGTTTTATGAGCTTTTTTTGAGTTCGCCTTTTGTAGAGATGTTCAAATGACTAAATATGATGTATCATGTTAATTGCTATTCGTTTCGGTGTAAGCTACAAAAAATGCAGTAATCCCTCGTTATTCGCAGGTATTACATTCTACTATATTACCGCGGTTAATAAAACTATGAATAAAAAGACACAGAAATGAGAAAAACGAAAGAAGTTACCAGAGAAAGTATAGTACAGACAGCCTATAAAAAATTGTACATTTTAATATTATGGAAGATAAAAACAAATATTACTTAAAAAAACAATTTGTTATTTGCTGTTAATACAATATATAATTTTTCAGTGAAGGGTTAGTAAGGATCGGTAAAAAAATAACACAAATTTCTAACTTATTTGTGTCGACGTTTTGACAATGTTTATTGTCATCATCAGGACCTGTGTATGAATATGCTACAAAGAAATGTCAGACACAACAGAACAATTATTTGGGTGAACGTGTTCGTGTACGTGTGTATGAATGTATCATTGTATGTGTGAAGGAGTTGAGAAAATTTGTTTAAGTCTTCAAATGTTTTATTTAAGAAAACGAGAAAATTAAAATATCACAGAACTTAATTTGTACACTATTACAATTGAGATTGCTATATCTAATGGTATTTTTAATTAATTATAAGAGCAATAATTAACAATTAGATATTAGATTGGTACAGAAAATATTTATAATTATGGCAGTCAACATACAGCATAGTAAAACATATTTTAACTAAAAACAGATTGTGGGATGTTAAACTATATAATTATTAAAAGTTATTTTTAACATGTTTCACTCACTACTGGGATTAAAGACAATCATAATTTAGAAACATATAAATTGCATAATAACTGTAGAACTTTAGGACCTAACTTCCGATAGTTGACATAATGTTACAAACACAAGTTTATGGTAAATATATCTAACAAGTAAACTTAGATTATAATTGTAATCATATTGTTGTAAATTACAGTCCAGAGTACTATAGAATATTGTAAATTTATGTACATGTCTACAATCACACCCTCTCTCTCTCCCATTCTCCCTCTGCCTCTCATTCTCACAAACTCTCACTATAACTTGAAATCGCTCTCTCACTCTATATCCCTCCTTCTCACTCCCTCTCTTGCTCTCTTTCTCACTCTCTTTCACTCACTCTCTCCCTCCCTTATTCTCTCTTTCTCTCTAACACTCTCAATCTCCCAACCCTCTCTCTCTCTCTCTCTCTCTCTCTCTCTCTCTCTCTCTCTCTCTCTCTCTCTCTCTCTCTCTCTCTCTCTCTCTCTCTCTCTCACTTGTCTCTTTCCACAAATGGCACTCAAAAATACTGACCATTTCTATTAACACTATCCTCCTCACATAAATTAGAGAATTATGGACAAGGAAAACATGGTAAATATAGGTCACAGATTACGAAAAGGCTGGACAGATGATAGGCCTACTGTTGAAGGAACAATGAAAGTACCTTTAGGACGAGGGGGTAGATATTTTTGTTCATGCTTGCTGGGACCTCCAAAGGTTTCATACCTAACTGTTTTTATGCCCTTAAGTCAAAGAAAACATGTAATTTCCACAAAGAAATTAATTCTTAAAACTTCAACAAGTGGCTCACAGACTCGTTATTAAAAAGCCTCACAGTGCCGTCAAATATTGTAATGGATAACGCCCCTTATCACTTGGTTATATACGACATAGCGCCAAAATTAGTTACACGTAAAGAAGAAATTATTCACTCGCTTCATAAACATAACGGGCACAGAATCCTGTGACTAGAGTAACTTTGGTAGATTACTCGAGTAAGACCTTTAGAATAACGGCACAGGCGAAAACTACAGACAGGTAATAATAATTTTATTTTCAGTTTTGTTTTTATGGTAAAAGTAACAAAAACAAAATATTGACTCTTATTTTGCAGTCTTATATTTTTTATTGTTGTTAAGTTTTACTTTATTTACACATATTTATACACTAAGTTGGTTACTGCACATTGTCACATTTATCGTTAAATCAAAAATTAAAGATACTGAACATTTGAAGTTAATTAAAAAAAAACACTGAAGTTAGTTACGTTCTAGTTTATTATTCCCGTAAGAATTCACATTTTTAGTTTGCGAATTATCTGTAGTTACAATTGGATAAATATTTGTTTTTAAGTAGGTGAATACATATTTAGTCTGGTCTGCGCGAAGTATGTTTTGAGTGAATGCAGTAACGAAACTTACGGTTGGGCGACATTCAACAGAAACACGTGCTTACTAAGTGGCAACATGGTGATGACATCATTGCAAATGTCAATCCCTCTCCTGTAAAAATTCCAGTATATGTAGTCATTTATTAATTCAATTATTAATACATTGACGGATTATTTAACGAGCAATCTGTCTAATCTACAGACAATGTACAAACACGTTCGGTTTTAAAATTACTTCTATGAAATATATAGTATATCCAAGCAGGGCGAGAGTGAGAGAGAGAGAGAGAGAGAGAGAGAGAGAGAGAGAGAGAGAGAGAGAGAGAGAGAGCGACAGAGAGAAGGGTAAGAGATAGACAGACAGACAGAAGCCGTGAATTTTTGTGTCGAATAACAACCCGAAAGAATTTACATTCACTTTACAACGCTTTCAATCCGGTTTACATTCTTTCCAACCCAGCGTACCACACGACTGTCAGAGTTGGACTGTAGAGTAACAGGTCACCAGACCGAACTTTCACGCTCCTCAGTTTATGTTCAAAGTCCAAATTTTATTCGTTTTTTTGAAAGAGCGTAATGTTTCATAACGTTTGAGCGTGGAGGAGACTTTTCCAAACGGAGCGATATCTTGGCAAAAATCAACAATAAAATAATAATAACACCAACAACAGCAATCACAAAGATAATTTTCTTTTGATGAGAGAAACTGTGGAGAACTAGATCCGTAC
Organism: Magicicada septendecula; assembly: GCA_034769895.1. Classification (NCBI taxonomy): domain Eukaryota; kingdom Metazoa; phylum Arthropoda; class Insecta; order Hemiptera; family Cicadidae; genus Magicicada; species Magicicada septendecula. The sequence goes on from CM068371.1 coordinate 290,118,600, forward strand.
GTAGTGGAGCCTCAGGAAGATCCGTACTTCAACCGTGTGTGGAACTTACACCCACCAACCACAATCCTTCGGTCCATAGCATGGATCCACCTCGGGACTCAGCTTTCGCAATACTTTAGGGTGGTACCATTTGTGAACGTTCATCTGTTTTAAACCTTCAGCGGATTCACGTTACTTATTTTCTACCGTTTTCTGTTTCCTTCTTTTCCCTCAGAACGCATGTTGGCTGCCACCTGATTCCTATGGTGTTCGCTCTGCAGCATTAGTCCGATGATATTTTCCAGGGTTCACCCACTATATTACTATAGTGTTCGAGGGATCTGTCCCACTATATTTTTTAGGGTTTGCCTCTTCTCTTTCCATGTACATATGTGAAGAACGTGTCGTGGACATTCTCTAGTTCCTGTTTTGCAGAAAATTTAGTCTAGTCTGGCTACTTTCCCCATCCTACATAGGTAGGCCTAAGTCTGGAACAGCCCGTGACAGTTATAAATAGTGTTATAAAATAATTCTCTCAATGTTTGCGGTCAGTCCACTCAAACCAACTGCTTTATAAGCCTAGCTGTCTATCTTTGCATCCTGTCACTGGTCCATCTTTCATGCCACTGAGCCATAGTATGAACCCTGGTCTGCACTACCGACATGCGTCCTCTGTATTTCTGGAGTTTAAGTCCATCGCAACATAAAGTAGTATTGAATGCGTAACTGACATCAGTAGTTGTCGCTTGGAAGGTTCGGCCCGCTGTTGTTAGCCATAATTCTACTCAGCGTCGTAGTCACAGTTGCAGCCTTTTCAGCCGCCCGTTTTATTTGTGCCCAAAATGTGAGCTTTGTATCCACAGATACTTAACCGTGGCTCTTGTCCTCACAGTTTTCTCTTTGACCTGCAGTGGCAAGATAATGCACTGACCGCGAACACAATAATAATAATAATAATAATAATAATAATAATAATATCATATGATCATACACACGTATATGCATTAGGCCATAATCATGGAAAAATGTTTAACCCACATGTTGCTTTTGGCAAAGACGGTATGCCTGTTAAATTAACAAAAAAACATTAAAATAGGTTTCCTCTGATTCCCATACAGAAAAAAGTTTGATTAGATGACTCCAAAAATAATACAATACATTTCACGACTTCAAAATTACAATACTTTAAAATCGAGATATAATATTATAATAGTGCAGTACAATCAGATTAATTTTAGGTCATCCAAAAATTGTACTTTGTAATTACAAATTTATCTATAGGCCTACATTCGGTCACATTGAAAGATATTATAAAATTATGACGAATGCCTTTGTACATTTTTTTTTTAAGTCATACAAAGTTAGGAAATCAAATTTTACATTACCTAACTAAACATTAAAGAAACTAAGAACTCACTTAAGTATTATTAATCTCGAATTGTTGCAAAAGCAATGTTGAGGCGCTAAATATGTAGGCATACAGTTTCTACTTAAAGCCATAACCATTTCTATGTAAGACAGTATAGGTCTAAATTAATCATTTTAATTAATCGCAATAGCTTAAGCGATATTTGAGTCATTGCTTTCCTTTAAGCACTCTCTTATTTTAACAGTTAAATACTAAAATGTGACCTTAAGAATGAAAACTAAATTTGTTCAGAAAGTTTGCAACTATTTGTTTACAAACAGCTTATAAAACTTTTGAAAATTATTTTTTAAGTTCTAACATAAATATTAGAAGTAAAAATTTTTTAAGTAAGAAAAATAAAAATATGTCCTTTAAAATGTATGTGCTAACTACATACAACAAAACTATAAGGAAGCCTGCACTATGTATACAAACAAATATAATCTTTTTACACCTCGTATTTTTAATAAAATAAATATATTGTGTTTAGGAACTTATGTAGTGTTACTAAAGGTTGTAAAGTTACTAAAGGTTTTTAATGAAAACCTTGGACCAGGGCCAAACAGCCCGGCAGATAGTTTAAATGTAAAGGTTGTAAAGTTGTCATTGCAGTACATGTATGTCTCAGACATATTCAAATATGAATACCACGATACCACGATTTATAAAATATTCTATTTTACAGACAACGGTTTTTTTTAATTAAAAGGTTTATCGTTACATTTTCTATATATTTTAACCTATTTTACGTTTAAAATATATTACGTTTGAACAAGCAGCATAGAAAGCTACAGCTGTTGAATTATACATTTAATTGCGTTAAATTTATTCGCCTTCAATAGAATAACGTAATGCTTACGTACCGTATAAAGTAATTTACTAAATTATTTAGTAAGCATATTTTCATCTGCATATACCATATTTTACGGAAACAACATATTTGTATGTGTTTTTACGCAGCTAAGTAAGTGATCTTTTTAGAAACGTTTCCGTTAAATGTACTGCTAACATTTGCTATAAAGGTAACATACATTAAGTGTAATTTACCTTAAGTAAATACCTTACCGTTGGTAAGTAAGTACCTTAAGTTATTTACTTTAAGTGTGTAACATAATATTATATATATATATATATATATATATTTCAATCACTTTCTGCTACAGTCCGTTTCTTGATGTATATAATACTATATACTTATAACTATTTTACCTCAAGATATATTTTTGAGGTATTTTACCTCATAAATATATCTTGAGGTAAAATAGTTATAAGTATATAGTAATATATATATATATATTGTAGCATGACAGATTATCCACTTAATAATGAATGAAATATGATCGTAAATAAATATCAATTAAAATAACTATCAAGGAAAAATCCAAATGAAAACAAATAATTATCACAATAAAATACAATCATAATTTGAAGAAATAAAAATAAAGAAAAACAACTATGCAACAAATATGAGTAATGAAAAATAAACCAAAAACTAAAATAAAGTAAGAAAATACCCAGGTAGGATAGGAGTAAGTAAGGAAAATACCCAGAACAAACCAACGTACATAATAAAACTATATTGTAGTGAAGAAACAAAGAATGAGAATCAGTAAGTAGGGCAAAACCCAGAACAAACCGACACCCCTAAAATAAAGACTGTTTTTCAAGAAACAAGCTAGGATATGAATAAGGAAGTAAATACCCTGAACAAACCGAAATACCTAATAAAAGGGAATGATTTTGAAGAAACAAGGTAGTAGGATAAGAAGAATACAAGAAATACCCAAGGGAAACCCAGTAAGAAGAAAATAAAAACCCCAAAAGAAATTAAAAGTCACCAATGAAAGTATAACACCCAAAAACAGAAACTAATGTAAAGTAGATGTAAACAAAGTGTTTAGAGGTATAAGTAAAAGTGCACCCATGAAAGTTATTTTATAATGAAAAAAAAAACAAATCTTAAGAATCCTCTATAAATAAAATTCTTGATAATATAAAACTATAAAACTGATTAGTGATAGTATCAAGAAATAACAGGGGACCAGTGCAAGTTATTTTATTATAGTAGATAAACTTCAATAAAGTGTATGAAATGCTTAAACTAAGTAAATGTGTACCTTTGAACAACCTTAAAGTTTTTAATGTTTTTAGTTTTTATTCTAATTGGTAGAATAGTATTATGAAAAGCAAATACTAATGTTTCTAAGAAAGTGTCACCCTTTATCTAACAACATTCACTAAAATGAGAAAGATAAATAGAGAGCAGGTAGTTAATAAGTGAAGTGACAAGGGATACATCCCTAATATAAAATAAAAACAGATAAAACTGCACAAAAGTAATTTTAAGAAAAGTTAAAAATGAAGGTACAGATGTGTTATGTTTCTAGTAAAACCAATGTTATACCTATAACATCTATACCTAAATGTTGGAAATAGAGTGTAATGTTTTATAATTCTAAAATACTTATTGTGTTTAATAGTATTAATCAAGGATGAAATGTCTGAGAGTGGATACCATTCTTTTATTATAAAATATTTATTATGTGTTACTAGTAATAATCAAGACTATAATGTCTGAGTTTAAATACCATTTTTTTAATTTCAAATATTTGTTATGGATTAATAGTATGAATTCAATACTAAATGTTCTTGTTAAAGTAAGGAAAGTTTAATTAATATTGTATTAGAATAGAAGGTCAGAAGGGGTATAAACATTATATTATAATTCAAAAACTTTGCATGTAAAACAGATAAAATCTAGGCCAAATGGTAAATCTCAACTACACTATAATTGATGAATCAAGTCCAGTAAACTAGTTAAACTTATGAAATTTATGTAAGGTAAATCAGCCACAGAGTAATATAACTGAAACTATACTTTAGAAAGATATTGTAAAAAGATAGGAAGAATTATTGGAAAAAATGCAAATGTAATAACTAAAAATTCAAAGGGGGGAGTCACAAATTAATGAATAATATTTAAAAAGATAACCAATTAATAAAATTACAAGAAATTAAGGGAAGATAAACCTTTTATTTCAATCTGAGATTTAGTACAATCATAAATATAACATATAAAATGGCAAACATTTTGAGAAGAACGGGAAGTAATTTTTAAAGCATACATTTTAAGGATGAAGTAAATATAGCATTTTTGATAAAAAACTTTGTAAAAATATCTTATTTGGTATCAAATCAAGCAGAATGAACTAAAGAAAAAGATTATGTATTTAGTATTTCATAAAATTAAATAATAGCAAAAATATATTCAGTAATATAATGTAAATTTCATACATGTAACGAAAAAGAAAAAGATTTAAAACAATGTATTGCTAATATTAAATTGGCAAAGACGTTTTCAGATGACGAAGGAAGTTAGAACAGTTGATTATTAGACTTTGTCAAGAACACTTGAACGAGATTTTAGCTAATATTAACCTATAGCGAAGACAAGAATGGCGTTTGTTAACTAAGCCTAGTCTACGGTGAAAGTCGTGAATTTCTAAAAACTTAAATTAAACTTTAAATTCAGTGAAATTAACCCATACAACCATTAAACTAAATTAATACGGAACAGGAAATAAGTGAATTGATTATTTAAACATATAAAACCAATAATAACGAGACGAGCTGTGCGATTTTCGACCTTATTGACAAAAGTGAATTAAAACATTATCTAACACATTTAATCGAAGTGAATCACAAAACACTGAACCAGGACCACGCCACTAACACCAGAAGGAATAATCACTACTGCTGAGGCGAGGAAACATTGAAAAGGCAACATTTATTGGAAGAGAATTTCGTCGAGCAGACTTCATTTTAACAGATGCAGTACTGAAGCAGCCATCTTGACTCACACAATTCCATTCGAACGCTGCCAATATAGTCGTCCAGACGTCAATGGTTCGAAATTTTACATTGATAAACATTATATATTAAATCATAAATTTGTAAATTTTAATTCTTAAGCTATTTACTTGTAAGTGTTATACTTTCCTGACCTTACCCCTTCTCTGACTATATAATATAACCGTTCAAAGAACCTGATAATTAATATTAAATACAGATGTAAAAATAATCGATCGCCCTGAAACGAGTCGATACTACTGTTGAATAATCGATTAACACTCGATATATAATAAAAATTGTTAATAAATCTGGAATTTCTGCAAATTGGTTTCTGTTTATTTATAAAATGTATAAATAGAAATAAAATAAAATAAAATTGAGATCACGGACTATCCGAAAGGCGGCCATTACCAAGGTGGAAGGAGGAGACATAAATAAGAAGAAGAACCGTCAATCGATTAGTGCTGGAGATAATACAATTAACGCAGAAATTAAGTCTAAAAACTCAAAGTGATACAGTTGACAGAAACAGAAATAAAAGATTTGAATTTTTACACAAAACAATTACCAAAATTATTTACAAAATACTAAACAACAAAAACAATTAAAACATTATTTTCAAAAAACAAAAACACCAAATATTTTTATTTTTGTTAACAAACACGAATTTTATATTTTGTTACAATATATATATATATATATATATATATATATTGCAACGAATCACAGGATCATGATAGGCGGGGCAAGTCATATATTACACAGACAATGGACATTCATATTATATTTTGGTAGATGGTTAAGTTTGGTTGTTATCAATTGTATTTAGTAAGGTTAAGGGTTTAGTTTAGAAAAACTGTGCATTATTATTTATGGTGATTCATGTACTGTGTTAGTGGAAATGTGCGCGCGTGCGCGTGTGGAAAACGTTTCCCGTGCGGTGCGTGAAGTATTATCGTTGTTTTGACATTAGCTGAACTGAGACATGTGTATCGCTACAATCCCTATACCTGTCGGACTATTGTTTACGTTCATGTGTATTATTAATATGTAGGCAGCATGCATGAGATACGAGTAGTCTGATTACCGCTATGCATGCTGTTACAAGGTAAATGCACTCTAATGCATGAAAAGTGCATTGTCACTTTTACTAACCATGTGACTTCCATCCACCAATAGAATGCTGACTGGTGGTTGGAAATTTTCTTAAGCCTGTCGTTACACAGGCAGTTCTTCTACGCCATCTACCGCGAACGGGTCGTGCACTCCTTGTACAAGAATTCTACCGCTTGCAAGGTGTTGTAAAGACTATTCGTCGTTAGTGAAACGAGAAGGCTCAGAACTGTGTATGTAGTACATCTGCACACAGTAGTGTTTAAACGCATTACGCGTATAATTACGATAGTTCTTCTACGCCATCTACCGCGAACGGAACGTGCACTCCTTGTACAAGAATTCTACCGCTTGCAAGGTGTTGTAAAAACTATTCGTCGTTAGTGAAACGGGAAGACTCAGAACTGTGTGTGTGGTACATTTGCACACACCAGTGTTTTAACGCATTGTGCGAAAATTTACAAGCAGTTCTTCACTGCTGCTACCGTGAACGGTACATACAATTCCTTGTACAAGATTATACCGCTTGCAAGGATCTGTTAAGACCTTTCGGGGATAGTAACGCGTGTGACGCATCACAATTGATTTTATATCTTTACACACGATATTAATATTGTAGTATTACGTGTGTAAGAAGTGAGTGTAACTGTATCACTGTGCGAGATTTTCCGCAGTGACAGTATCATTAATTGTTACGCAATAGTTCCATCAAGATGTTTCCGTGCTAGTGCAAGATTTCCTCATAGGGTGGTCTGCTGATCGCGGCAGACCTTAGTATTCGCGAGAACACTTGAAGAAGCCGGAGAGGTATAAGCTCAATATACCGTTATTGATTAAACTCACTGTCACCTGAGATATTACTTGGTCTTAAAATCTATATAAGTTTTGCGAGTAATAACATCCGTAGTACCGTTGTGTGTGCGAAGTGTCGGATTCATCGTGGGAATTGCAGGACATCAGCCCAGCTGTTGCAGGACATCAGCCCAGCTGTTACAGGACATCAGCCCAGCTGTTACAGGACATCAGCCCAGCTGTTATAGGACATCAGCCCAGCTGTTATAGGACCAGCCCAGCTGTCACAGGACATCAGCCAAGCTGTTACAGGACGCCAGCCCAGCTGTAAACGTTTCTGGGAAAACGTCTGTCATTTATAAGCCACACCTGACGAACCAACTACACCGCAAAGACCGGCCCTTCTATTCAACAACATCATCGTGGGAGTCTTCTTATGTAACGTATCACGTCTTGCGTATGAACATTATTTAACACTTTAAAAGAAAGACTCTATATCAAACATTACATTCTGTACATTTCAAATATACCATATAAACTATAACTTGTGTTTGTACAATAAATAATCTTAAACCCTCCAATATAGACTTGTAATTTGAAATACACATACTATCATATCCTATGCGCCAATAGTTTAGTAATTTGTGTTGTCGCATAGAGATATTTTGGCGCTTAGCAACGTAGGGCTCGTAAAATAGCGGAAATTTACGCTATTACATATTTGTCTATGAATATAAAATTTGTTGGAAAAATCCGACGTATAAATATAATTAACGTAATAATTGTATGTGTATTGTTCATGTGAAAAGCTGAGGATATAAATTTTCAAGTGTGCATATTCTCTTGTATATCATATATGAACAGATTTTATCAGTATATTGGAGGTAGATTATTAGTTGTTGTATGTTAGATAAGGTATTTACATGTTGATATTTTGAACTGCTTTTTCTGCGTGCTTATAAAGTGGTTACCATATGGTCTAATCTTGTTGTGATAATAATAACTTGCTTTGCGTATAAATCAATAAATTTAAATTTACTAAATTTTAAATTAAATTTAATCATTATGGCGGAGTCACAAGGGATAGAGAATGCTTTAGCGGCCATATTATCGAAGATGAAAACCATGGAAGAAAAGATGGAGAAAATTTCAGCAGAAAATAAAGAAGAGCGGAAAACTGATAAAGAGGAAAACAAAGCCCGTCAAGAGGAGGTGAAAATGAGTCTACGGGAATTAGCGGAAAAAATGAAAGCAGAAGAAGAAGAACATGACGCCAGTATGCAGAAATTTTGGGAAGAAATGGAAGCTGGTAGAGAAGAGAGGATGGCGAAACTACAGGAAATGTCAGCTGATATTGAAGTAGATTTATCTGTTGAGAATATTGTACCTTGTGATAATTTTGAAGTACCGAATGTCCTTGTGGAACATACTCTCAACGAAAGTAGTATGGAAGTTAACCAAGATGTGACATCTGAAGGATTAACGGAGAACAATAGCGTAGCAGGTGAACTTGAAAGTGAGTATACAGAAACCACCTTATTAGGGCCTAGTAGTTCATATCTCGGTAAAGTCGAGTATTTAGATTCTGCATCGGATTGTAGTGAAGATAACAGAAATGAAATTAGTAGTAACAACACTATTAATCTGGAACATACTTCAGGTAAGTGCTGTGATGAGGTGATATTTTATAGTGTAACAGATGTAGCATGCGAGAACCGTGAACGTATGATAGGATCTGAAGCTATCATGGATGCGGACAGTGTATGCATAACACATAAAAATTCCGAACCAGTAGTAGAGCCTGGAACTAGTATGGATACTAATGGTGCAGATATTTATGACACATGGCCTGATGATGAGGTACTAGATGAATCTATATCAGGTTCTGAGGTGTTTACGGAGAACGGAGAGGTGAATGATACGGGTGACAATAAGGTGACAACAATTATGATAAATAATAATGAACCGCCGCGTAATCAGTTTCATGTTCAAACACCACAGAATCAGCCGCAATCACAACAACATAAAAATACAACTCAGCAAATTAATACCAACTTATTAGCAACAGTTACTGAAAATGATTCAGTTGAAAAGCAGTTCAATCAATCAAGTATGAAAAATGTTAGTTATAAGAATAGAACTGTTATGTATGGCCTATATCCTGCCGAAATTAGGGATAATTTAATGTGTAATAATGATAATAGTAATAAACATGAAGAAAATATTAATATTGAAAATGGCACCGATCTTGTGGTCGAAGCCAAAATTAGGGGTCGTGTTGACGAGATATTGTTTGACAGCGGCACAGGAATATCGCTGTTGGACGAGCAGTTGCTAAAGAAGTGTAAAAACCACTTTATACAAATGCCGATTCTGCCGGTAAGTCACACAAGGATAAAATCAGCAGCGTGTGCGTCGCAGATAGTTGAAAAACAGGCAAGTATAACAAGATATGTGCGGGGAACGGAAATAGATGTGACCGTAATTGGAGTTAGAAAACTCGGACATAATATTATATTGGAAATCGACGAATTGAATAAACTGCCAGTTGGAATTCCAAACCATACATTACGAGATAAGGTTGATAGTATAGAGCACCTTATCAGACTAGGACGCTCGAAAGATAAGATAACGAATAACTCACCGACTCCCAAGGTTCAGTTAATGGGTTGCGAGATAAGGCAATTACGGTGTATATTAAACAAATTTAAATCTGTATTTCCAAGTAAACGTGTGCGTTTCAAAACTGAGAAAAATTTACACAAAAAACTCAGAAATAAATGTCAGGATATAGGGGTAAGAATGTGTAGTGATGTTAAATATGTCAAGTTCAGGTTTAAATGTTGTATGTAAGATGACTCTGTGAATGAACAATAATCTAGTTTTGATAAGGAATGTTGTCTGTGTACGCTATGACCCTGCATTAGATGTCGTTATCTGTGTGTCAAGAACATGTGTGTTTGTTTTGGTTTGAAGGTTACCACGTGTCTTGTGAATTGATGCTTCTGTCAAAGTGACAGTTGGAAAAGTTAGTATTAATTGAGGATGTTTATTTGATTTTTGTTTGAGGGTATTATTATTATTTCAGGATTAGGAAGTTGTTGTGGTTATATTGAAAAAAAATTTTTTATTTTTTGTTGTTAACTAAAAAAAAAAAAAAAAAAATTTTTTTTTTTATGCGGGAGGGAGTTAATCCTGCAACGAATCACAGGATCATGATAGGCGGGGCAAGTCATATATTACACAGACAATGGACATTCATATTATATTTTGGTAGATGGTTAAGTTTGGTTGTTATCAATTGTATTTAGTAAGGTTAAGGGTTTAGTTTAGAAAAACTGTGCATTATTATTTATGGTGATTCATGTACTGTGTTAGTGGAAATGTGCGCGCGTGCGCGTGTGGAAAACGTTTCCCGTGCGGTGCGTGAAGTATTATCGTTGTTTTGACATTAGCTGAACTGAGACATGTGTATCGCTACAATCCCTATACCTGTCGGACTATTGTTTACGTTCATGTGTATTATTAATATGTAGGCAGCATGCATGAGATACGAGTAGTCTGATTACCGCTATGCATGCTGTTACAAGGTAAATGCACTCTAATGCATGAAAAGTGCATTGTCACTTTTACTAACCATGTGACTTCCATCCACCAATAGAATGCTGACTGGTGGTTGGAAATTTTCTTAAGCCTGTCGTTACACAGGCAGTTCTTCTACGCCATCTACCGCGAACGGGTCGTGCACTCCTTGTACAAGAATTCTACCGCTTGCAAGGTGTTGTAAAGACTATTCGTCGTTAGTGAAACGAGAAGGCTCAGAACTGTGTATGTAGTACATCTGCACACAGTAGTGTTTAAACGCATTACGCGTATAATTACGATAGTTCTTCTACGCCATCTACCGCGAACGGAACGTGCACTCCTTGTACAAGAATTCTACCGCTTGCAAGGTGTTGTAAAAACTATTCGTCGTTAGTGAAACGGGAAGACTCAGAACTGTGTGTGTGGTACATTTGCACACACCAGTGTTTTAACGCATTGTGCGAAAATTTACAAGCAGTTCTTCACTGCTGCTACCGTGAACGGTACATACAATTCCTTGTACAAGATTATACCGCTTGCAAGGATCTGTTAAGACCTTTCGGGGATAGTAACGCGTGTGACGCATCACAATTGATTTTATATCTTTACACACGATATTAATATTGTAGTATTACGTGTGTAAGAAGTGAGTGTAACTGTATCACTGTGCGAGATTTTCCGCAGTGACAGTATCATTAATTGTTACGCAATAGTTCCATCAAGATGTTTCCGTGCTAGTGCAAGATTTCCTCATAGGGTGGTCTGCTGATCGCGGCAGACCTTAGTATTCGCGAGAACACTTGAAGAAGCCGGAGAGGTATAAGCTCAATATACCGTTATTGATTAAACTCACTGTCACCTGAGATATTACTTGGTCTTAAAATCTATATAAGTTTTGCGAGTAATAACATCCGTAGTACCGTTGTGTGTGCGAAGTGTCGGATTCATCGTGGGAATTGCAGGACATCAGCCCAGCTGTTGCAGGACATCAGCCCAGCTGTTACAGGACATCAGCCCAGCTGTTACAGGACATCAGCCCAGCTGTTATAGGACATCAGCCCAGCTGTTATAGGACCAGCCCAGCTGTCACAGGACATCAGCCAAGCTGTTACAGGACGCCAGCCCAGCTGTAAACGTTTCTGGGAAAACGTCTGTCATTTATAAGCCACACCTGACGAACCAACTACACCGCAAAGACCGGCCCTTCTATTCAACAACATCATCGTGGGAGTCTTCTTATGTAACGTATCACGTCTTGCGTATGAACATTATTTAACACTTTAAAAGAAAGACTCTATATCAAACATTACATTCTGTACATTTCAAATATACCATATAAACTATAACTTGTGTTTGTACAATAAATAATCTTAAACCCTCCAATATAGACTTGTAATTTGAAATACACATACTATCATATCCTATGCGCCAATAGTTTAGTAATTTGTGTTGTCGCAATATATATATATATATATATATATATATATATATATATATACTATGCAGGTACCAGTAAATATTAAACTATTTATACCACCAGGTATTATTTCATTAGTCTTTTTAATGAAACACTAAAGATAAGTTCTGAACAAATAAGTAGTTATGGGACACTAAAAGAAAACTGTATGACTGAACTATACTTGGCACGTGCTATTTTCTAAACCAAAAAATAAATCGTTTTTATATCTATAGTGAAGACGAGAAATTGTTCATACGTGAAATCCACAACTTCTGATAAAAATGTCTGCATTCTCTCGGGTTTCATTACTTTCGTATGACTGCTCTTTGTGTCAGCAACCTCAGAAACAAGGTTTTTCTTGTTTAGAAAATGTTGACGTTCCACATAACTATATGCTGTTACAGTCAAATTATTTACATACATTTACAAATTTCCTTTCATACTTATAACAACTCTTACTATTTTATACAACTGCTTTGTCTTTATACTTTTATCTTAATCAACAATTAATTATAAACTAAAATATTGTCTCACTCTTACTAAAATTGCCATTATAAATTTAACACTAAATATTTAAAAAATATACTTTTCTTCTCGATATTACTATTTAAGTTACTCTTCTTTGTGGTTAAGTACAAATTTTTCTGCTAGACAATAAATCAAAATGATTATCATAATTAGAGAAGGCGATTTATAAAAATCTCCGTTTAAACATTTTTGATATTATTTATATCAATTAATAAACATCACAAAACGATTATTTTATTCAGAATCAAATAGCATCGTAACAGAAGATATTCAAAGTTTTCTGTCACAGTTGCAAAGAAAGGAAGATGTCTCGATATCATTCATGGGGACAGTTGGACGTCGCTCGATGAAACATAACAATAATTAATATCAGGAATAACATTCTTGATAACTGTCTCGTAAAAATATTTTATTATTTTGAACACATAATTAAAGTAAAAGCCTTGTTTTTAGTGGTCAGGCCACCTTTCAGGCAATCAGATTTTACGAAAAACCTTTCTTAATAAATAATTTTACCCTTCAGCGCTACTCAATTCTGTAAGCAGTTCCATGTTATTGCGTTGGTAGAGCTAAGATTTATATTTTAAATAAAGATCTAAGATTAAAATTAAATCGTGTAAAACTAAATCTAAGAGCAACAGATGATATGACCTCTGTTTGTAAATTGACATGAATGTAAAATGTCAAAATTAATATATTTATCAGAAATCTCAAAGTAGGCCTACCTTAAATTATTATTAATAAGAATAAAAAGTTTCATAATCGTCAAAGCACTGTAAAGATGCTTGCAACAGTTTATAATTCGTATTATCATTCGTAAAAATATAAACATTTTATTCATAATTTTTAGATGCTAAATTGACATTATTTTTCAAAGCCGTATTGACTATTAAAAAGTAAACACATATTCGTTTAAAAACCAATGTAATTAAGCTTTATGGTTGTTTTGTTTTTAAAGGAATATTTTATTGGTATTAAATCATTAAAGTAGATCATTACAATGTTTACGATAATGTTTGTTTCCTGTAAACAGATAGAAGAAACTGCTGTTTTGATATTTGTAAACCTCAGACTCTAAAAGACACAAATAAACAGATATTAGTTCTCTTCCCGGTAGTAGAAAAATGTATCCAAACCAATTAGTTGAATTTTTAAAAACAGCAGGATTGATAAAAAAATTGAGATTAAAAGTCGTTAAAATGTATAACTTATTTGCTCTATGTGAGTTACTTGGCAGTCCTAGGTGTAATTAGAAATCCAATAATTGGAAATAATCGTTTTGTAAATCGGAGGAAGCACGGATACAGTAACAGGTACAATACAAATAAGAATGGCTGAATGACTTACATATGGTGGTCGGTAAATGCAAGTGATATTAAAGATCAATTGTGTCACGTTGCAAACAATAAATTAATGCGTTACCTAGGAACAATCGATTGAGATATAATTTTTGATAAAGGCCATTCATACGCATGTTCAGTGATATTTAATGTAGCAAACATTTTTTGTTAATATAAACATTTTATAAGGTGTCTTCATAAAACATATGAAAGACCGGATAACGACAAACTGCCTTCTGCTTACGGCCTTTGTTTGCAGATTTAGGGGTGTCTCAAGTCACGTAGAGAAGTTCCGACCGTAGTTGAGAAATGTATGTCGTGGGTTGTGGCTAGACTGACCAAGTCACGTACTACACGCACTCTTGCCTACGCTGTATAATCTGATTACGTTCCACTCTAAATACTATAAATTTTTACGTCTAAGAGACGTGTCTCGCAAACATGACAGAAGCGTTAGTCATGTGATATGTGGGAAATAACTTTACATCACAACATCATGATTTACTGCATTATAATCACTAATATAATGTAATAGCCATTTGATTTTAATTAACAAAAATAATATTCAAAATTGTTAGACACTTAACTACAAAATTTAAACAGTACCGAGTTAAAAGTGCTTTCCATTTTTATTATTATGCTACGTGTAACTTTCTGTAATTGAATAATATAAAAAATAATAATTAAAAAAAAAACTTGAAGAATTGGTAGATAAAAAAAACAGTTTGAGAATCTCAGGTAAGCTACGTAGTTTGAAGTATACTGTATTGCACATTTTTAATTTTAGAGTATGCGATCCAGACTTTGAAATACAACATGGACTGCAAGACTAAATATATTTATGAATGTAAACATTTAGAAAGAGATGAAATTATTATTAATTATTATTATTATAAATTATTATCAATATCGTTATCCTTACAACAATTAAGTGTGTATGCATACAGTTTAAATGTTTCTATGTAATGCGTTTAACAAAAGTATGTACAGTAAAAGATAAGGCTACAATATCTATAAGCAAATTTTAAAACTTAACATTAAATCACATTCAAGTTAATTTTTTCTTATTTTTTATTTATCAGGTCTAACCATTGGTCGACTAGCTTATTGTATTTCGTATATCCACTGAATTTATAATTAGTATGCGTTAAATAATTTAATTTAAGTAGCTCCTAAAACAGGTAAGAATTACCAAACAAAATACATTAAAGATTAATTTATGCAAAATATTTTCCATCATTAGCAAAGCTAATTTAAATATTTTTATTGAAATTAGTATCTTCAAGTTGTCTGAGCAATGACTGAGTATGGTTTTCCATATTTTAATTACACCAACACGCTTAATTTGTTTCTCTTTGCTACATTGGAGCTACGTATTAAAAAAATTGCTTTTAATAAGTCCACTATTAACATTACGTCAATTCTGGCCACAGGTCATTGCTATTAGGAGAACAATTAGGTTAGACTGACAACCTATTCTAGCTGGTGATGGGTTTGATGAGATAACAAACCTAGGAACTCCTTACATTGTTAGTCATCTCTCCTCCAAATACGGCGTATTTTGATCATGTGAATTTAATGTAAATAAAATATACAAATTTTAGAAAATTTCTGCCACTGTCCGTATGAAAATCACATAAACATATAAAAATGCAGCATGTAAAAACTACCTTGAATAAACCCAAACATATATTAGTGTAATAAATAATTATTGGCCACTTTTGTTATAATTCGTTAATAGTTTGGTTGGTCACAATTTTTAAATGTATACATTATTAAAAGAAAGAAATCCAAGAATGATAAAATTATGTGTATTAAAATGGCTATAGTAAGAAAGTATAAAAGGCCTTCACAATAATCATTGGCTTGCATAATCTTATACATTTTGTTGTTATGCACTCCTACGTAATTTTAGTGAGACATTAAATTTATATTTAACATACCTCTCTTTTAGGTAACAGTAAAATGTTTAAATTTTCTATAATCCTGTAATGAAAGAGTATATTTTTCTTACTTTTTAACGAGAATCAGAGATGTCATTACATTTTTGTTTAGATTCTAAAGCTTCACTGTTCATGTTGCTCTCATAAGCATGCAGAAAATTCTCTTAAGCTAACATCTTTTTTTTAGCAAATAAAAACTATGCAATTATACTAGCAACTAGTAGGCTAAATGCGTATGTGTAAACCAGATTCACGTGTAACTATAATTTTTGTACTGGAGACAAATTTCGAATAAGTATTCCTTACATTAATATCTATTTTCTTTGTTTCCTGTTTAAAACAGTGTAAATACAAGTTTTACAAGACTGCGCATTACCCTACGTATTCACCGTATAGTAAAATAAAAGTAAAGATCGTGCGTTTAAGACTTTTATCTAATTATTCTTACGTAGATTATTTGTTTATAAAACACACTATTTCTATTAGTAATAATGGTCTGCACTAAATTCAAAATGAAGTATATTCTAAATTTATTCAAAGTATTCAGGGACTATTCAAACGTAAGTAATGAAAGTTTAGTCAATAGAAAATTGAAGAAGACAAGAATTTGTTACGCTAGCAAAAGAACATTCGGAGACGCAGCATTGAGGAAATTTTCATTCACGGCCTGACATATTAAATTATACGGAATATTTCAGTATGGAAATTAGATCGCATTGAACGGCCCGTTAATATCGGTGTAATGGATCGAGTGCCTACGCTGCTTCGATGGCTTTTAAATTGAATACCTTACAGTTCGCTGCAGGCTTCTAATACTCACTTATCGGATCATTTTATTCTTATAAGGTACTATTTTTACCTTAAAATAGTATTTTCTCCTGTTAATGAATACAGTTACATTTCGGCACGGAGTTAATCTACTCCGCATGAAACTCTATAACGCTTATTAAATAAAAACAAGTAATCTTGACAGACAGACAGATAAACGAGTACGGACAAACACACACACAACACACACACACACACACACAGACGAAGCACACAAACACCAAATACTGGGACCAAAAATTAATATTTAAGTTTTTCGGCTGACACCATACTGTTCCTCAAAATTCTCATAAAATTAGCGTAACATTATTACGTAGTTGTGTCAGTTTTATTAACATTTAGGATTACTATCTAAGAAAAGATAAAACGTTGCGTTCAGAATGACAACGCATTGTGTGAATCAACAACGTATTTTTAGTAAGCAATCTTCAACACTTGTCGTTTAAGTTAGGTAGGATAAGTAGACCACAGAGAAAGAAGTTAAGAGCACTGTAATGTGAAACAGTATGTTAATAGAATGTAAACCCTACATAATTATATATTTACTAGTTATTTAGTAGCAAAATTTTAACTTACATTGTATTGAATTCTTCAAGTCTATGTAGGCCTACAGATGTAATACCGAGTTCTCTGAAAGAGTTGGACATAATTTTCTTTGACGTGCGCTCCTTGACAAACTGGTTGCTCCTACACAGTGACGGCTTATCAAGGAGAAACGGAATTTATGTAATCCAGCGAATGCGTACCACAGTCTACATTTATAACGTATGTAATAAGATTAGCCTAGAAAAGGTTTTGTGAATCCATTTGTCAGCGTTGTCATGTAACCTTGTCTTTCGTGTAGGAAATAGAGTTTTCATAAAATATATTAATTACAAATATGCACTTTAATATCTACAGTCAAAAAGGTGGATACAAAAGTATGTAATCGCGTACGTTAAGACTATTACAAGGGGAATTAAGTTATTGGCATAAAATAAATTCTAGTTTTATCAATAATAACAAAAGTTATCATGAAAGTATGTACTAGAATCTATTAAAATGATATGCGTAGAATTATACTTTCAATTAATAGAAATTTTATACACAAGAAAATTCAAAACTTTATTATAAAACACAGCTTATTACATTCCACTAGTTCAGTGACTCACGGTAAACTCTTTCAAGCAGTTTAGATCATTGTCATTCTTACCTCTTAATTGAAAGTATTGTTACGCAATTAATTACGGAACGCTCTCGAACAGTCGAGAGTGTCGTGCTACACGTTTCTCGGCTAGCCGAGCAGGTGCGTGTCTCTGTCAAGGACGTACATGAGTACCTTCCAGACGTTTCGAGTGCTTGTTAACACAATTACAGAACATTAGTCTGGAACATCTGCAGGCTATATATAGCAACAGTTGCCGGTTATATGTGAGTTAGTTACGTTGGACGATTTAACAAGTGATGACCAAGTGGTTATAATTAGTGCGGAACTCTTAATAGTGAACATTAGTATTGAATTTGGGAAAATTTAACTTGAATTACTGTACGAGAGTATCTTGTTGATTTCAAATTGTTATTTGCGACTCATTAAAGCTGGTAATTAGTGATTTCATTTTGTCTGTATTTTGTTTCTACTATACAATACGACTACCTGTGAGCTGCCGTAACAGTATCATACAGAATCTACATAGACAGTCGTTTTGAAACAAATCTATATAGAAACTCTACAATTCACTTTGAAATAGCTACTAACTAAGAATTTTAAACGTTTGTCGCCAATGAAAAACCAACGTATAGAGAACAATGACACAAGTTATATGTGTGCACTATACACGCTGCACGCAGAGTTCTTAATGCTGTAGGCTAACAGGGCAAAATAGGAACAGAGCAATGATGTCACGTTTAAAATTGCGAACTTGGAATCACAATGTAGTGGGCACCTGTGGGAAACTTTATCGTACGTTTTTATTGCTTTGCCAATAACCGTGTCGTTTTCTGCTTTCACCATAACTTTCCAAAGTGCATTTTACCATTCGGTATCTCAAAACCCGAAGCAGGAACCAAGTATATGTTATGATCTAAGTATGGTACAGCCGGCATTGCATAGATTAGTTTTGTGAAAAAGGTTTGCCTCAGATAAATTAGTTAATGTTTGTATATACTTATGGAAATAAACAACCCAATAAGTAAACGCATATTTGTTAATATTTAATTAATACACAAATGTAGGTCAATTAATGCACAATATACTATATTATTATTTAATATACATTATTATTTAAGATAAACACGATTACGCAAGAGTATATTCGACTTAAAACTCTACTATTCTTATTTTTACCTTTTGCCTATCGTTTAAAGTATACAAGGAACTAAATTAATTTATTCGATAATACTTAGAGTACTTGCACATATTATTTAAAACTCTCACTACATATGTCATTAATAATTAAGCTGATTTCAAAATAATTTGATATAGGTGTATTGGTCAAAAAAGTGAGATAAAGCCACACACACACACGCACACACGCACACACGCACACACACACACATATAACAATTAACAAAAATATTATATGAACGAGTAAGAATATAATTAAATGGACTATAGACTTCTTCTGACATCGTGCACAATAGATATAGAATATATATAATAGGTACCCCTGTAACCGCGGTATCACACAACACAAAGACGCTGTCAGTGTTGTACTGCTTTGCCACTGACATAAGTGACAGTTTGACAGTCTACCTTAAGGCACACAATTTATGTGAGAAAATCTTGACCGGATATCTTTTATCATAATATTAAATATACAAGATACATCATAGTACACATGATGTGATAGTATTAGCTTTGTACTGGTACAAAGAATATTTACATATGTAGGTTACTAAAAGTAGTATGCTCTCGAATTATAAATCTGATTTTTATATTTTTACGGATATAAAATGATCCGTAATTATTGTTGAGAATAATATCAGTTACATATAAGTGGTATGATTAGAATCCAATTCGTATAAAACAGGGAAAACGATATTTACATTATACGATACAAAAAATCTCGGGTATTTTACTTTTGGACAAACAGGGAGGATTTCGTAAGGGCTGATATTGCTTTAATGATGTATACTCTTACAAGATATTCATTTGGAAATAATTTGGAGACAGCCCTTGCCTTCATTGCTTACTTGACTACTCCAAGTAGAGTTGATAGAAACGACAAATCCATTATATAGAGTATTATAGACTAAATTTCAATTTCAGTAAATATGTGCCACATTTAGTCAAGCATTAACGAGAAAAACAAAGAAAGAGGCTCAAATAAAATTTGTTGGTAGTATTTAATAAACCATCTTCAGTGATTGTAGATAATATTTTTAGGTTATCCAAATATTCTCATATTTCTTATTGTAAGCAAAGAATGTTGCTTTTTAATATTTATTTGTTTCGCTTGACTTGCTAATTTATTAGGTAACGTAATTTTCATTATTTTTTACAATAAATTCTACACCTGCAGCACAGTGTTCTTTTGTTTTGTTAAATTTAGATAAATCTCATTGTTTCTTTAAATTTCTGCTCATTTGACAATTTTACCATGTTTTATAGCATATTGTAAAATAAAATGCTAGTTTTAGGCGATTTCCTTCACACAAACTCCGGAATACACTCGAAAAGGTATTTTGACAGTTAGTTTATAAATTCCACCATTGATTCTTAACAATTCACAGATCCATAATCATTGTTACAGCAGCTGAAACTTGATTTTAAACAGCAAATTTTTTAAATATATTTGCGACTGGAACATATCTCTGATGCTGACCATCTTGGTTATAGAAAGTGTTTAAACACTAATATAATTAGCGATGCTATGAACATCACTTTTGGCCATATAAGGGGCCTATACGCTGTGATTACAGTTTCCAAATTCCAGTACAGACACAAACACAGAGTCCAGACTCCCACCACGGTGATTATAAGCAAATTCAGACTCACCGGACTTTTATTCTTCTGTTAAATTATTTTTCATTTTTTGTCTTGCACAAATTGATGGTTGGACGGGAATTATTTCTTTTATTTACATGGCAGTCAAGTTTATGCATTTGATATTTTGTCGATTCTCCTTGCAATGTTAACCTGAGTTTCCTGAGTAAACATATCTGAAGTCACTAGGTTATCCAGTTGGTCCTCCTTTAATTGTAATACCCGAACGTTAAAACTTTTTTGAGGTTATTTTATTCAAGAGTCTCTTATATAATTAATATTATACAGGAAAGCTATTAATATTTGTACGCATGTTTGCCAATGACCATGCAACTTGAAGACTGTTGCACGAATTAGATAAATAAGTGACTTCCGAATAGTTTTGATGATGCAAATTGATTTGGTACACGATATCACAGGAAAAAACCTTAGGTTGGACCATGAGTACTTGAAATATTGACTAGATCTATCAACTTCTTATCTTACCTTGTCAGTTCATAATTTATTCTAATTACTTTAATGCAAAAAATTGTTCTATTGTTTTCTGTATAAACATTTTATTACATTAGCCGTATATAACACTCGTTTTTTAAATAATACACTTCCTTACATAGTGACAGAGGTGACCCTTTCTTAAACCTCATAATGGTGAAAAAACATTGTTAAATACATTGTTCCACCTACTTTACATTATTCTGTGTAAAATACATTAACAAAAATTTTTAGTCACGGAGAATAAATCAGTACAGCTTATGTAGTAACGATGAGGTCTCCATTGTTGCTGCGTTATTTCGGTTTATACACGAATTTGAAGACATTAAATCCTGTGATCCCAAGAGAGCAATAGGACGCAGGGTGTTCACGGAGTCAGTCTTCTCCGCCAAAAAACTCTCATTACTTTAATGGCACCTAACACGTTACACTTTTTAAAATCTCGTTTCAAGTAAAACTAAAGTCTGTTCACAATATTCTACATGAAAATACATTATAATGTGGATTTTAGTACTTCCTGTATAAATAAATAGTGTCGTTTATATATACACGTTATATAAATAAACGCCTTAATATACACGGTTTACGAATGATTATCCTTTTTTTTTGTTATAAGCATTTGAATACTACTATTGCTTTGAACAATATTCAACTATCTAAATATAAATAATTTTTTTTTTAATTCAAATGTGTCTGTGTACGTACTAAGAACAAGACATGAGTCACATGCAGTTTTGATTTATTTATGTATAAACTGTAAGTATTAAACTACGTCAGAGTGCCCTTGAAATACACAAATTGAATCCAATGAATCCCGGTGTACAAATTTATTGTTACTGTTATAATTTCCAAATAACTTTGTCTCTTTTGTAGTAAATAAAATGTTCCATCTCCTTTTGTTGTAAATAATATTATTGTGATTAAGAATGAAATTGGAACCTTATCACTTTTTCGAACGTAATGTTTGTATTTACTGGTGTAAAATCATTGGTGAAAAAAGTCGCTGGTTACATGATTATTTCATAATAATTTTACTGAAATCATTTTACTTCGTTATCAAAGGAATTGTTTCACGTTATTCGAAAATTGAGAAAACATCCGTTAACCAAACAAACATATCCGTGTGTGTTTGTGCATGTGCGCGCGCGTACGTGTCTGTCTTTTGGCACACTCTATATTAAAATATAAGCTTATTTAAGAATATCATATAATCTACGCTCGTTATTAAAATAAAGATATGTTTGTATTCAAAAAAAGAAAATAAACAATAAGAAAAACATCCTTAATTTTGTTAAAAGTTAAGCTCAATTGTTCAAAATCAGGAAATTAATGGTATAATTAAATGTCTTTTTTTAAATATAATTTTTATTAAATAATTTCAAAATTAAAATTGTTTAACTATTTTAGTGGACATACTTCATACAGTCAGTATTTTATTAAAATGCACTTATATAAATATATTATTTTTACTTTCATATAACATATATTTAAAAAGTATTCATCTTGCTACCTCCCCGCCCGTCTGTTTGTCTGTCTGTCTGTCTCTGTCTGTCTCTCCTCCCCCCTCTCATCACTCTCTCTCTCTCTCTCTCTCTCTCTCTCTCTCTCTCTCTCTCTCTCTCTCTCTCTCCAACGTTTTGTAAAAGCACGTAATTAATTAATTGTTGAAATATTTTAAAAGTTGTTATTTTACCTTTTAAAAAAGATGAAAGTGTGAGAACGCTCAACAGGGAATCATGGTGTAACCTCATTTTTGTCATTAAAATTCCTTTACCTGTTTTTTCAGACTTTAGAGAATTTTAATAATTTTTCAAGTGGGAGGGAGAACGAAGTGGACAGAACTTCGCCTCATGTTTATTGAAAATTCCAGTTCGCCACCTTTTGGTATTTGCGTAACTAACTGCTACATCGGCGAACGTCGCGCGTCGGTAGCAAAACGTAAACGATATAGACCGTAAGTTGCTTATGGAATTAATACATCATAGTACACTAAAATATATATTATTATATTTTATAAATTTCTAACCGCTCTTTATTTTTATAACGTGTAAGCATTTTTAAACTGACGGAAATTAATTTAAAATGTGATATTTAGGAAACTTGAAACAGAAATCGAAAAGGTTACAGGTAGAAAAGCAACAGATGGAAGGGAACTAAACCGGAGAATGGAACCAAGGAACAGAACTAAACCAGATAATATAAATTAATATACGAAAATGTGCTTTAAAATGACTTACTGATCGGACAAACACTGTAAAAATGTGAAAACAATAGCAGTAAAAATACTTAAGATAGCAGTCGTTGAGAATTCCATTTACCGATTCCGTTTCACAACTGTCTTCATTTTCACAGTCTTATATAGTGATGTGACTTGTTGAAGAAATATTTTGTATCTATGAAATAAGTGCTTCTATTTTATACCTGGATTATTAGCTACTGCAATAGACATCCAATGTAAGATATGTTCTATTTGAATCGCCTCATATAAAACTTAAAGGTAGCACTAAACCTTTTGTCTGCATTCCGCAGTAAAACTGGGCAATACATGATCTTTCAGTTCATATATGTTCAATTAATAACTACACAGGTATGCAGCTAAAACCGCGTCTCATATTACGATGCAGAATGCACATTGCAGTGTGAGATTATTGTGTTTTATAAGATCTCTGCGAGATCAGATATTGCCGTCGCATGGATCGATTTTAATCTATTCTGGAGACAATAGTATTATAAAAATGATACATTAAAGTGTTCATGAATCCGTTTTCTAGCTGTTCATACTAATGCATGTATACGCTACATTAATGAATTTTTATCAGATACCATTAAAGAATTTACGATATTTAAACTATACTCTGTCACTATAAATTTCAACAAACGAATAAATCCTACGCTCGATCTCGAAGCAAGAAAACAATACTTTTACAAACAAAAAATTGTTTAATTACCTTTATATGATCCACTTATGTGACACTAAGTTTCGTCAGGTTTTATCAATTGTTTATTCAAAATTACTATTTTTCGAAGTATTTTTGAAATTATTTAACGGGTGTGTGTGTGTATTCTATATGTATTCAAAATACTGTAAATCACTGGATACTGCCAAGATTTATGATTATTTAACTGTGGCAGTACACGATTTCGTCTTACATTTATACATCTTTAGGAAATAAACTGAAAACACTATATGTTGTCATATCATCCTATAATTAGCTGTTTTCATTGTTTATGTTATCTGTGTGTTTGGAAGGAGGTGACATATATTATCTAATACGTTACAAGTAAATTATACAAATTACGTACAATTACGTTATACGTATACGTAAATTAGTTAGGCTTGTATTGGTAAAACTAACAAAACGCAATACCAGTTTTACCAGCATTTATATGAGAAAATCATATTCATAATGTAACAGTGATAATAATTTAATACACGCATGCAATACCAAACTACAAATGATGACACTCACATGAGTTAATAAAATTGAAGACCGTAGGAGACACTATGTTAATAACACACTCTAACTGACGCTATAATTATTACAGGTTAAAATTAATTTACCTTTTTTTTATCCGTCGTGTGACTTCTTATTGTATTTAATTAAACAACGCGTTTCGAGGCTCAAGGCCTCATCTTCAGATTTCAGTCCCGTGTGGACGTCGTTAACGTCTATAATTATTCATATGCTACAGTCGCAGGCCTACATATGCTGTGATATAGGCTAGGCGGACAACAAGGTTCCTGATGTCTATTTTGAACTCAAGATCCGTGAGTGTATAAGCGTGTTCTTTTTTTATGCTACAGGGTAATAAAATGTGACGCAGGTAAACCGGCTAAAAGCAAGTCACTATCACTCACTACAAACATAAGTTATTTACGTAACAATGGAATTACGCACTGTATACTATTGCTCTTCAATAATAACTGATAGGAATACATTTCCACATTACTAAACAACTCCATTAAACAACACTGTCTAACTGACATACCCTTCTGCCCTACACTATCTTTAGGGGTTTTACTAAGCTACTGATTTCTTAACTACTCCGATTGAGTACAACATAATACAGTTTAGCACAATATACAGTAGTTTCTGTTGTATCTCCTCAATTTTAAATGTTACTTTATATGCATTAGGAATGACATTTTTCACTTTTCCCTTACGAATGACAAGTTTTGTATAAGTATGTACCCACATAAATGTGTGTGTGTGTGTGTGCGTGTGTGTGTGTGTGTGGGGGGGAGAGAGAGAGAGAGAGAGAGTACTGCTACTTTTATTTATAATGCTATTATTTAAAATAGTGCTAATTGAAATTAGAACTTTATTTGAAAGCATTGTTACATGAAATCCTGATCTCAAGGTATGTTGCACAAATAAATTATATTTATAAAGGAACAAATTAACTAGTTTTTAGTTATTTAAATTAATAGAATCTATTTCTGTTCTACTTTAACCTTAGTTAGTTTTATATTATAATTATTTTGCCAATTCCAACTCATACCGCTGCTCAAATAGAACGCTGCTCACCAAGATGGCTCACTTCTTATTTTTTTTTTTAATTTTAAAACAGGTTTGTAATCTGACTAAGCAAACATTGAACAAATTGACTGACAAAACACATACTGGATTATGAAGAGTTGACAATTGACAGCACTTTTAGTTATTAAACAGATACACAAATTAATAAACTGATATGGCAAAACATGTAAACAACTAAACAAACATCTCTTCCACTTGCTGCTGGCATGATACAGTAATTCATATATTAAACACTGTGCCTATAAGGCAGATTTACTACTTGTTGACATGAACACGAAATATACAGATAATATACTACAGATAACATGGACATTACAATACAGATAATACACAATACACATCATTCGTAGAACCTGAAGAGGGGGCTTAACAATTTATGTCTTTTTATTCTGTATATATCTTCACTATTATCTAACAAATTAATTGCTAGGGGTATTCTAATTTAGATATGTATTTCCTGCAGAGGCGCAAGATTTCTTCTCTTACAGTTATTACAGTTACAGTTAGTACTTTTAGGTATTGGTGCACACAATTGTTGGAGACAAACCATGGAGCATCAACTATTGATCTTAAAGTTTTGGACTGAAAGCGCTGTATAATATTACTGTTACTAGTACTAGCAGTACTCAAAAATTGAATAACGTAAGTCCATACTGGTTTAATAACTGCTTTATGTATTAAAAGTTTGTTATTATTTTTGATGGTATATTATTTTGAAATTATACTGTTTGCATTAGACAGCGATAGGCTATAAAATGTTCGAATATATTTTCTGAGTCATTTATTTTGCACCAACAAAGTGTATTTTGTTCAGTTTCGTAGCTATAATTCTCTTTTTGTATTGCCAACTCAGTGTATTTTTGGATATATTAGTAATCATTACCTGGTAAATAGTTTTTTATTCTTAGTTTATTCATTCTTCCACTCTCTTGTTCCTTTGATTGTTACAATTAATTTTTATACTTTTGTATGTCTCTTCTTTATCTTGCTTATTTCTTAATTATTTGTTTGGTTATGTCTGATGTTCAACTATTACTTTTTTATACAAGCTACTATAAAGTTATGTGTTATTTCATCAAAATTTATCAAACACGCTTCTCGTTTGAAATAAGTACGTTCACATTAAAATAAGTCTGAACATAAAACGTTCAAATTAGAGTGAGTTTTCTTGATGAGATTTTTGCATTGTTGTTTAATAATATTTCTTATTCTTCACTCTGCGTATTACTACATTATAACATTTTATAATTTTTATCACATAGTCTTTCATGTTTAATGTAGTTTAACCTAAATAATTTTCATAAAATTAACACTTCTTATGTTATTTTACAATTACTATTATTTATAAAATTTGTTATATTACCTAACATTTCAAAACACATACCACTGCCAATGTTACCATTTGATTAGGACTAAATTATTTTATTTTATTTCCATGTCTTAAAGATTATTTCAATAGTTAATAAATTATGATTCACTAAGATTTTTAGGTCTTACAATATTACATGCATCATTTAAGATAATTCTGTAGAATCGTACATTACTTTATACATTGCTTATTATTATTAACATAAATATTATTATTATTTCAAAAGGTTTATTAAGATATTCAAATAACAATTGAAATGTTACATAATTTTTATAAATCTAATATTTGCGACTTTCACAAGATTAAAGACATTTTGCTTTCTAATGGACAAATAATGGAAGAAAATGGAACACTAACCGAAATGAGTTTAGTAACAAGCCATACATAAAACTAAATCAATATTCTACACTGCAGAAGTTTCTTATAAATACGCTCAAGTATGCAACTGCATAGGAAAGTTTTAAGCTTCACGAATTTTATTCATGTGAATCAAAGTTTAATCCGTTCTTTGTGCAACGTGAAATTACCGTTAAGTTTGTTAAATAGCGAGGCCTCAGCAATACATTTGCTGTATAATAGTAATAGAATGAATAGTTTCATATTTCAGCCTTCATCATGTTAGTCAGTTTTCAGATTCTGTAAGTATTCAAATGCAGTCTCAGTAAACGTTATTTCTCTTTCACTTTTATTTTTTGTAAATGAAATTAATGCTTACAGTTAAAAGATACCAAGTTAATATACCAAATTGCTTATGAAAATTAATAAAATAAACATACTGTAAACAAAGAAGAAAATCAAATCAAATTTAAAATAAAAACTGAACAACTAAGAATCAATAAAAATGAACAACACATAAATTACAACAATAAAAAATGGGCAACACTCACATACATAAATAATAAAATGACAAAGCTAACAAAACTATTCAAAAACACAGACATAAAAATAGCATACAAAACTAACGAAAATAATTTACAAAATCTAAATAACCCATGTAACAAAGGTTATAACCCAACAACCAATGGGATATACAAAATTGAATGCCCAGATTGCAATAAATGTTACATAGGACAAACAAAAAAATCACTGAAAAACGTTATTTTGAACATCTAAACGCATACAAAAAACCATAAATATATAAATCTAAATTGGCCACACATGCTATAAACACTGGACATGAATTCGTAGACATAACCAACATTACACTAATAAAACACGTACCACACAATGGAATCATAATGAACATTTGGGAAAATTTACAAATATATAATATAACAATGGCTCTCATGTGTACCACCGAAGTAGCTTAGGAGAAGGCAGCGTAGGCTGCCTTATGTGAGCCGTACGGCATACAAAGAAGGCAGTGTGGCCAGCACTACGCTTCAGCCGCGCATTATTATCCCCAGGATGTTATCCCAGGTACTCATTTTCAATAGGCTGAGTCAACCTGGGGGCTGAAAAACGCACCTTGATTTTATGGTACGGGCCCGGGAATCGAACCCGGGACCTCTAGATTAGTAGCCTGGTGCCAAATTTACACAATTTTTTAAATTTACAAATATACAAACATAAAACACAAAGGAAACTAATACCTGAACAAATTCAATTCAATACAAAACGTGACACAATTTTCAAAGCACTAATCATCGAAAATACACAAAATACTAATATATACACCAGAATCACACACATTAATACCAATTTAAAGTGCCAAAGGCGAACAGGATACCACAACAAGAACCAACCGACACACTAGTACTTTACAAGACTTAAAATTAGTAAGGCTGGGGATGGAAACACAAAGCGTCCCGAAACATGTTCCAAATAAGGAATATACATCTTGAGAGTGAAATGTAAAGTAACCAATTCTCGTTTACTGAGATGGATTTCAGCTCATTCACTATTAAGTACTGCAAAGGAAAAGATAATAGCTTTGCAGATATATTAAGCCGATATGTTGCAGAAGAACGCAAAGAAATCTACGATAAAGATGATCAAGAAGTGCGACTACTACCTATACTCTTCGAAACAACTAATGAAGTAAAAAGAATGCTGCAGACTCTAGCTGAAGAACAAGATCAAGATCTTATATAGCGAAATTTTAAACGTCAGTCTCATCTACCAGCTCAATATAAGCTATATAATATTATTCTTTTCAAGTTAATAAGATATGACTGGAAAATTGTGTTGACAAATGAAAGGTTATTTAAAATGATTACACCAACTCATGAGAGCTTAGCTCATGCCTCGGCATTAAAATGTTATTTATCCCTACAAGAAGATTTTACAATTAACAACATGTTCAGGAAGATTGTAGTTGAGTTGAAGGAATGCTATGATTTCCAGAGTGCTAAGCTACCTAATTTTCACACCTACGTGGAAATGCAAAGTGTACAGAATGAGGTGAAAGGGGAGTTAGTTGCAGTGGACTTCTTAGGCCCATTACCACGGTCAAGTCGGGGGATTAGACACACACTGGTCTGTATGGGCGTGTTTTCTGAGGCAGTTTATCTGTATCCTGTTATGCGACCCACAACGATAGCCGTCCTAAAAATTCTGTTACAAAAATATGTTCCGATGTATGGTAAAATGAAGAGAATCCTTAGTGACCAAGGAGTACAGTTTCAAAGCGTCGTATGGAATAGAGTATTAAGGGAAAATGGAATTCAGCCCATACTTACATCCATCAGACATCCACAGGGAAATTTAGCCGAGAGAGTTAATAAAGAATTAGGTAAGTACCTACGTATTTACTGCCATAACCAACACAATAGATGGGCAGAATATTTACCGTTCTTTGAACAAGCCATTAATGATAATTATAGCGATGCAACAAGCTACACGCCGACAGAGCTTAAGCAAGGACGTCAACCCAACAGATTCTGGAATAATTGAATAATTTCTGGAAAAGTAGAATAATTGAAAGAGGTAATAAGAGAATGGAAAGATTTAGGCGAACTCATAAACTTGGAATTTTAATTTTGGAGAGAGAGTGGTATTAAAAACAAATCCAGTTGGCAAACGCATAAACAATACTGCTAACAAATTCTTTAGACTGTATGATGGACCTTATACTTTGCTAAGACAAATTGGCAAGCAAACGTTTATTGTACATGATGACACACAACAGAGAGAGAGATAGGTAAATAAAAGCGAGCTCTCTGACGTCTCTTACGTTCAGTGACAGATTGTGGATAGTTATCGCGTTACCTTATTTCACATACTATATCTCCAAAGAAAATAATCTACCGGTGTTAATTGCCATCATCTTGACAATCAGCCGACATCACTGCTTCGTGAATGAATCCTGCCTCTAGGTAAACTTTGTTTGCAATAAAGTTGTCGTGTTATTATTCAATACACGTGTAACGGTCATATCAGGATTACTGTCAATCAAACGTCAATTCTGGCTACACGAATTCTTTTATTAATGCGTAGTAACGTTTGCCACTGACCAAAAATCAAACGAAGTGGTCTTGCCATTTTTTGAGTGTTATTATTGACCTACTCAGAACTGTTTTGTGTTGTGTTTGTTGGGTGAAAAAAATCAAGAAATTTACAAAATGTGTTATACACTAAACAGAAATGTTTGTAATACGGTTTACCTATATGAACTCTTTGTTGTTTTGTGTATCTATCCATGACGAAAATAAATACATGTATTTGGCATGTCACATGAGGAAAGCCAAACACAAAACTACAACTGTTTTAGTCAATTACACTAAACATCATATTGCTATAATAAAAGTGAATAAACATTTTTTAAATTAGAAAAATAATTATTACAACTACTAGTTTCGTACTGAATAGTGCTTAATACTCGTATTTAAAAATATTTATATTTAATTAACTTGTAAATTAATATTAATATTATATTTAATAGAAAATAATTCACTTGTAAATAATGATATTGCTCTAAATTATTAAGTAAATCATCAGATAGTGTTATGACAGTTGGAAAATTTTGTTTATTATTTGTTACTAATCCTCTTTGTAATATTCTAAGTACACAAGAAAAATTATCATTATATATTACTTGCAAAATTCATTTATCTTTCAAAGTTAAACACCGTATATCTAATATTTTATAGATTACCAGTGCGTCATCAAAGTGTGGTTTAAACAGTGTTTTACTGTAATATAGTACATTTAAATTTTGATTTCTCAAAAAAAGACTCAAGGAATGGGGAGACTTGGTAAGGGGAGGGATAACCTAAAGGGTCGTGTTCACCAGTTTTCCTAAACGACTTTTAGTCAACTCTTTGTTAGCTGTTTATTACATAGAGTAATTTATGTAATTAAAAGTATTTCATTGTGTGTTACAAAAAAAAGGCATTAAACTTATGTAGTGAAATGCTTGTCATAATACTGAAAATGTATAATCAAATACTGGACTTGTATAATCAAACCTGATGATTTTGATTAGTACAATATTAGTAACAGACAACGTAGCAGTGAATACTAAATGCAGTCAAGTTTCCAAATAAGATCAACTTATTCTACCGTGTAATCGACCATTTTACCAACCATTTTGCGTGGTTAAATGACCTTATATATCTATTTTTGAAAACATGTGTATTTATGAATTTTTACAAAAGATTTATTTGTAAAATATTTAGATTAGTTGCCTTCACATAATAAATGGTAATCAATTTTGTTGTAATTTTATTGGCAATTTTCAGAAATCAGATTATAAAAAATAGCCACAATAATGTATTTTTCTGAATATTTGTTAGGTGATCACACTGAAAATTGGAAGCTAGTACATTTTAATGATTAATGATTAAAACATTGTTACCAATAACAATTTTTTGTAATAATCAGTATGCGTAGAAGACGTAAATATTAGATTAACGCTTAAAACCCGGAGAAAAGTTAATTTTAGTCTTACTATACAATATTGTTGAAGAACAATATTAAAAGAGATTGAAACTGACGGCAGATGTTATAGCACGTGGGGTAATTAAACAATTAAGGATGTGATGTATGGTCAGTGCATTGCTTTGAAGAGCCTGGTAAACTTTAATGAAACTGTTTGGGCGAAATAAATTAGTATGGAGACGGGTTTAGGCAATCGGGTCAGCCACGAGATAGCAATATGTAGCACGTAATCATACCATTTCACAACGCTGTCGCAGACGCTACACAATACTGTTATCAGTGTGTGTACACTGAAACTGATTTGCAACTATTGCTGGTTTATAACATAAAATACTGTGACAAAAAAATTAAAAAGTAGGGTAAGTTATAAACAAGAACATGGAATTAATATTTCAATAAAAACAAATTACAAATATAATAAAATGTTTGAATAACTTCAGAAGGTTGGACATTCAGAAGTTATGATGAAATATATCAAAGTATAGAAAATATAACAGAAACAATGAGAAAAAGAAGACTATTATCTTTTGGATATTTATATAGAATGGACGACAATAGGTTAACAAAGCAGATCTTTAAATATCTGTGGGAGAAGAAGTCAACATCAAGTTGGATTAGAGAAGTCCAAAAGGATTTAGAAAAAAATAATGTACACGCATAAGAAGCAACTGAAAGAGAAGTTTTTCGAGCAAAAGTGTTAAAAGTGAAATGAGTCCAGGGTAGGAGAGAGAAAAACGCAGGTTCGAAGTGGACTGAAGACATGAAGAAAAGACACA
Source organism: Magicicada septendecula (assembly GCA_034769895.1). NCBI lineage: Eukaryota > Metazoa > Arthropoda > Insecta > Hemiptera > Cicadidae > Magicicada > Magicicada septendecula. The sequence continues at coordinate 290,151,450 of CM068371.1, forward strand.
GTGAAAAAATAAAAGAATATTGGAGAAAAAGAAAAGAACAAAGAATAAAGAATTGAAATCGACATGTGGTCTTTACATGGCCGATAAAAAATGTTTGAATAGCCAATTACAGACGCACTAACGCACGCACATACACAGAAATTTGAATAATAATTCATGGAAAAGTCAAAACTAAAATTTAATAAAATTATGTTATACCATAGAACTATGTAGAAATTACATAACAAAATGTCCAATCTGTAAAATTTACAAAAACGGCAGTAAAATTTATTTCGTTTACCTTAAAATATTAGTTTAGAATGAGTTATCAAAGCCTCATAATTGAATTCATATACGTCCGTTGTTATCTTATAATAATATCTATAGGAATAGGCTAAGGTTTACCAATGATTTAGAAACAACCAATGAATATCATGAATCTTCAAACTATTAAAAATAACTATGAATTAGCACATATATTAATGAATGTAAATACAGATAAAATCATGGTTCTTAAATTCTTGTATAACATAATTATATATTTCAATGTACGTCTTCAAGAATACTGAAAAGTTTACAGTAAATAAATTTCTAAAAACTCTAAAAATTGAAAACTCTAAATCCATTGATGGCTACTTCTAGTTTACACATGAAATGTGTAAATCAACAAACGTGTCACCGGGTATTGCTGTAAAAGAGAAGGGAATGTTTATATCATGTTGAGTTACTCTTCCATCTTGTAGATCATATGTGATCTTAATAGTAAATTTTGGTTTTTTCTATGCCAATTATTGACTGATTTTGAGTAAGAAAATAAAGAATTTAAATTTATTTAGCCAAGAGTAATGTGCTTTAAGTGAAATAAAACGATTTAAATTCGGGGACACAATACGATTCTGCATAATTTGTCTTAATCACTTAACAAAGTGGGTCTTGTACGATATTAATTCATAGAAAATTATAGGAATTATAATTAAAACATCAAAAAGTTATACAGACAGACAATGGTGATAATAAGTTTATAAAATACGATGTCGTTCATGTTGTCATAAAACAATAGATTCCATACTTTACTGAACACCAAATACAGTACAGACTGTGTAACGTAACAAAACAGTGTTCAGTCCCATCAAACAAATGCGCATACAAGAAATATACACACCAGGTATTAAGTAAACACAATAATAAAAACAAAACCACAAGACTAAATAACAAACTAAACAATTCAAACATGTAGGCTGTCTTTACGTCTATAGAAAAAGACACACAGCAAATTAAAAATTTTCTAATATATAAAATATTTGCTAACAACAACAAACAAACGATTAACAGACAAATATGGACTACCTATTTTAAATCACAACGAACACACACACACACACACACTTATATACACGTTATATATTGCGATATACAGGGGTAGCATAGAATTAGCCGACTACATGGTATATTGGAATGCTATCTGATTTATTAATGATAATTACAAATTGCACTGCGTTTATTTAATACTGGTTATGAAAAAAGAGCAAACTGTAATTATACTGACTCTGTTGACCTTTACAAAATTAAAATAATTTATCTCTTATAATGTAATACATACTTTCTTATAAGTTCTTTCGTCTTTTTAGTTTATACGTTGTTTTAAAGTTTATAACAAATGAATTCGCTTCCCTTTATGACGCATGACGACCAAGATGGTGATGCTCCAGTCTGGAAGACAGGTGTAAGTCTGGATACAGTTCAGGTGTAGTTCTTCCTGTTGTTCAAACGCATTCAGGGTCGTTCTTAGGTTGGGCAATTCTATAAATTGTAGTTAATTAATTTTAACCGTATTTTATTTTGTGTATTGACAATGATCCAGAATGATACACAATGATCCAGTAAAGTTCAAGTGTTTTTAATTCTTATTCGGACAATCTTTTACCTTCCCGCATCAGCACTATTAAATAATCAGCTCGCGAAATTTTGGACTTGTGTTCGTACGCTTTCGCAGATCAAGCGTCAAGACTCGAGCAGCACGTCCACACGTTTTCAAGTTCTGAGAGTACTGTATTGACTGATACGGAATAAGAAATGAACTGCAATTCTACCCTATTTTTCGAACGTGTATTGGCTGCTATGCGCTCTTTCTCTGCTTCGTAAGTTAAGATAACTTTATTCCCGTAAAATATTGTGTAAGAGCCAAATTTAGCGTAAAAAAAACAGTCTGATTTTATTAATTTTCTACAGGGTTACAAAACTATCTTTATTGAAAAATTCATATATTCCATTCTGTAATTTACAAACAATTACTGCCACTCAATACGTATTTTTATTAGGCGTATTCAGTTACAAGCCTACTGTCAGAATTTTTATTTTCACAAATGTTATTTATTTTAATATGTTTTTATAGTTATCCGGTAACATAGTTACATATTGTAGTACACGCTTACACGCCACATGCCTACGCATATTTTTGCATTAATTCACGACACTAATTTTCGTTACTTTCTAAAATTTACTTAAAACTAACAAATTGAACATATCTCTTATTCCCTGTCATACGCGTACAATGTGCTCACAGTTGAATTACTAATTTATATGCATATTCTACCCATTGCATATGTGTGTGTGTGTGTGATTTGAACATATTAGTTATATATGTTAGATTATATATGTTAAGCGTAAATATTGTGTCTAGTACATATAATACTGTTATTTACTTTTTTAATTAATATATATTTAATAATAAACCTAGTTATTATAATTATATTATTTTATGTTAATTATATAGTATGTTATATTATTATATATGTTAATTATGTATGTTATATTGTATATGTAATCTAAATACTCTACCAGAAATTATGTTCGTCATTTATCCGCACAGCATGTCTTAAGTATTTTCACCAATGGTGTCTGCAAGTGTTTTCACTACACAGTATTTCATATATATTTGCTTAATGATTTCAGTTCCGAAATTTCGAACATTTCAAATTAGAACGTTTACACACATAATAGATTATAATGAATGTAACAAGTGGACCCGATACAAATACACGGAGCTATATCAGGATTTACATTTAAAATTAAATTCTCTAAATTTACTACGCAATGTGACCACTTGAAGTATACAGGACAGTACTCTTAAAACGTCAGATAACATCTCAGGAAATATAAACAAAATAAACAAAAAAATTGTCAGAGAAACACTTGAGTTGGTTTCTGTGTGTGTATGTTTGCGCGCGTGAGCAATACTTACATGTTGGCCGGTTGTTTGGAGGACACTGACTTTGCGGATTAATCCATAGATGTAAAACGTACGAGTAAGTTGAGTTTCATAAAGAGTTAACGACACCGACACCCACTTAACGTCGCGGTGAGTTTACGTACTTCGCAACTCAAACCGTATTACGTCGGTTTTATTAGTCGTTAAGTTTTATACAATCGCGTAAAATTAATAAACCGACAGCAGCCGATAAGAAGAACAAAGGAAATTAAATGGAATGAGTTTTACGACAAACCACACACAAAAGGAAAAGCTCATTTCATTGTGAAACCGCAAAAGCTTACTCTATATTTGCTTGAATTATGCGGTCGTATGGAAAAGTTTTCATTACTGTTGAGAAATTTCATTCAAGCATATTGAAGTTTAATCTGCTCTTAGTGTGAGATAAATTTAGCCGAAAATTAATTCTACTGAAGGGTGACACAATAATAGTATGGTCTTAGTGAAAATAAGTAAATTTCTTGCAGGAACTAAGTTTTTTTCAGTTTTAACTTGACTCGCAGAATTTTTGTAAAATTTGGCTTACGTATCCATACATTTTAACCTTCAGACTTCTATCGTTTTTAAGATTAATCGCCCCTAAAATAGAGAGCAAAAGATAAAAATTTAAGAAATCAAAATTTAAAAAAAGTGAAAATCTATGTGGAATATATACTTAAACAGAACTTTATCATAATATAAGACATAATTAAAAATTAAATAGGATATTTACTTTTAAATATTAAAAAGGTTTAGGACACCGGGCACAAAAAGCTGATCGAAATTTTGATAAAATCGTAAAAATCCCTGTCGGAGAGTAAACTAAAAATGTTTTTATTAAATTAAAGAGACCTTAAGAAACCGGGTTATTTTTAGGATATTTAGAGAGTTTTAGGACACCGGGTTCCTAAAAATGGATTAACAATTTCAAAAAATTGTAAAAATCCGGGACTTAATAAAGTTTAATTTAAGGCTGAATGTAGTATTTATTCTGGTAAAGTCTGACTATCTGTCACTACGGGGCAAAAATAGATCTCAAAATAAAAATATTATAAAATCTTATGTGAGGTATCACGTTTTAAATTTTTTCAAATATAAACTTGGTATTAAGGTTAATTTTTCAAAAATTAGTATCTGTCAACGGAAATAAATCTGTTGAAAAAATCTCTTGTTTATGGTCTGATGAAAACTTTCTATCTTCAAAAAATATTATAAGCTGTGTTTCCAAAAAACTACATATTATTACAGGTTATATATATTTGTGAAAAGTATTAGACCAATATAATTATGGATCTATAGATATCTATGAATACATAGCATACACTTAAGAATTAGGACAATGAAACATTAGATTAGTTGGGAATTTTTAGTGTTTTTTTGTATGGTAATCTGATTACCAATTATCATTTTACAAAAAATGTAGGGTAATCAGGATTTTCGTAATGTTGTTTCTAAGTGAAAAATTATATAGTGCTGAAACTTATCGAATAATATATATATATATATATATATATATATATATATATATATATTGCAACAATACATATATTTGCATATTTACCCAGAGCAGTATTTGTGTAAATAATTAGTGTAAGGATAGTATGACGAACAGTTTGAAATATTTTGTGCCTAAAAGTACAGGCGTGTGCATGCGGAAGCCTGTTTAAAGTTTACACCTGCCCGATAGTATAATTCATCGTTGTGTGTCTGTTTGTGTGAACCAGTACGGACTTGGATTGTACAACAAGAGGGTAGACGTATGAATTGCTGGTTTTTATTATTAAATCAGGTATTAACAGGATTAAAATAAATTAATAAATATATTGTTTTACCTGTTACCGAAAACATATCACAATTCTAAAAACACCGTTAGATTCACAACATTTAAAGGCGTATGGTGGTGCAAAATTATTGCAAAAAAAGCATTAATAAAGACATCGTAATATTAATTATAATTATCACAGTAATTAGCTAGTAATTAAAAAGTGTGTTATATGTAAATGACGAGTCAAAAATTACGAAAACAATGCTACTACTCACCTAAAGAACAAGTTTTTGGTTCCAATTTTGTAAACAGTTACTGTAAAGAGAGTATGACGAATAGTTTAAAATATTTTGTGCCTAAAAGTACATGAGCGGAAACTCCTGTAGCCTGCTAAAAGTGTACACCTGCTCGACAGTGTAAGTAATTGTATATGTGTCTGTGTGTGTAAACCAGCACAAACTTGCATTATACTACGATGCGGGAGCACGTATGAATTGTTAGTTTTAATTATTAAATCAGGTATTGACAAGATGAAAATAATTTAATAAAAATGTTGTTACTGGTTACCGAAGGCATAAAACAATTCTAAAAACACCATTAGAAAAAGGACATTTAAACGCATATGGTGATGCAAAATTAATGCAGAAAAGTGCAATAATAAAGACATCACACGATTTAAATTTAATTACTACTACAATTAACTAGTAATTAACGAGTGTGTTATACGTAAACGACGAGGGAAAAATTACGAAGACAGTGTAACTACTCACCTAAAGGTAAAGTTTTTCGTTATCGCGAAAACAGACTAAAAAGTGATCAGTAAATAAAGAACGCTACACACTAAATGACAAAGTTTAACATGTCAAAAACAATATCTGACAGGTCAGTTTGCCGTCTACTATAAATACCTTCGGCAATTTTGGACGGTCGGTCAGACTCAAGATATCTTCAAAGGAGGAAACTATGTCCGTTTCCTAATCGACAGACTCAATCAAATTTCACACAAGGTCACTACGTCTGTCTGCTAATCGACTTGATCTCATCATCATCACCATCATCTACAATACACCATTATTGATGGGGGAGCACAGGACTACCATCAACAACAGGTTATAGAACACCGAGGAAGTGTCAGCATCATCATCATCGTCATTGCCATCAATCATGAAATGCACACACACACACACACACACACACACACACACACACACACACACACACACACTCACACTCACTCACTCACTCACACGCAACGGTAACTTCAACAATACGCAGGTGAAAAATAAAGAATTGTATTTTTCTGCAAAGAACTCATAAGGAACAGAATATAAGATAAAAAGTAATACAGAGACTTAAATGTAAATAGTGTAAATATTGAAAGTAAAAAACTCAATAGTAAGTTGGTGTTAAAAAATAATAAGTATATGCTGTTCAATTTTAAGAATTCGGTTTGTCATTATAAATCATAAATATTCTTAAAGTAAATATTATTTTTATTAAAATATTGATAGCAACCATTCAATTTTTATTTTTAAAGTTAATATTGATTTTATATCCTTAAATTTTTAGTGACCGTCAATCAATGAATGTTTTAGTGGATGGTTAGTGAGGATCGGTCAATAATACAAATTTTAGCTATTTTGCGTCGACGTTTCGACAATATTTATTGTCATCTTCAGGACCTGTGTATGAAATACAATAGACATATCAAACATAACGAAACAATTAAATATTTGGGTGATCGTGTTGGTGTATGTGAGTGTGTGCGTGCGTATTTATGTATCATTTTATATGTGAAGACTTATGATAGTTTGTTAACATCTTCAAATTATCTTTAAGAAAACGAGCAAATTATAGTATGAGAGATCTTAATTTATACAGTATTACAATTTAAATTACTAAATATAATGATATTTTAAATTAATTGAACAAACAGTAATCAACAATTGGATATTAGATTGGTACATAAATTGTTTATACCTACAGCAGTCAACATATAGCAAAGTAATATATTACCTATAACTGAAACAGATTAGGGGATGTTCACTACGTAATTATTAAAAGTCATTTTTACCATGTACATTAAATTACTTTTATAGCTGAGTTGTTTTGAGTTCAAATTTTTAATAATTATTCAAAGTTATACACCCATGCAATGTAAAAGAAGTTTGTAATTTGTTCATCACATATTTAAATATATAATGCTATTTGTTAATTATGTATGTTGAATAACAAAGATGTGTTATGTTTTCAGAGTATAACCTTATAAAAAAGTATTTTGAATTTTCTAGTTTCAAATTTTAATAATCAATTAATTTTTTGCAATATTTAATAAACCGTTGATTGAGTCTTTTATTATGTTTTAATTAATTATATTGTGTCATCAAGGACTCACTCCTCTTTTTAAAAATACGTTTGTTGTGCCACCACATATTATACTTAACGCAGCGAACACACAAAAAACCTACGACCTAGCCGGTCTTTAACAATATATAGTTGCGTAGGATAAATGGACAGAAGTATAAGAATTTATAAAACTTGTAACGTTGCATTTTATACACACTCACGCACACACACACACACACACACGCACACACAAACATATATAATAATGGGCGAGTTCTCTAGATCAGGGAACTTATTAGTTTATACCTCAATGATAGTTTTTGTTACTGACACGTGATTACTAATTTATTAATTGAAGTAAAGCTTAAAAAAAAAACTGAAGGGTTTGTAACATGGTAACATGGTAGTTGTTTTTCTTATAGGTTTGTCTAATTTCTACTTGGGTAGTATTTTAAATCAGAACTCTTTATAGATAATACTATTCCACTACTCAGAACAAACCCCACTGTTGGTATCGAAAGAGTTAGTAATTATTTTAAAAGTTTTAATATCATCATGTTTCGACTTTTGGTTTTATCGTTCTATAATATACTGTACTTATAGCAACCTGTCATTTTTTAGTTATATAGTCGATAAATACAGATAGCGAGGCTTATACAAAATGTGTCTGTGTGAATTATAGGAATAACTTTCTTCTGCAAGTATAATATTTGAAGTTTTATTTGTGTGTGTGTGTGTGTGTGATCCTGATTGATGCACCTTTCACAGAATATTCTTTATCTTCAAAGGTTTAAAGTGTGAAATAATTCAAATAAGTGTATTGCATAACCAAATAACTCACTTTTCAGTTTTTACCCTAGAGTTGGGCTATATTTATCATTCCATGAGATTAAACAAAAAGTATATATAGTATTTTATTAAGTATGTGGCTAATCTTCCTGTGTACACACATGTGATACATAAAATATAAATACCATATTAAATATATGGTATTATATATAATATATTAATATATAATACCATATTATATATACCATATAAATATTTCTAAATTTTAGAAACACGGCTAACTTCTATGTGTATTGAATGTTTGTGGCAACTGGGTACTTTGTATTGCTGCCTCTACTCTCTTTCACATTTAGAAACACGGCTAACTTCTATGTTTATTGAATGTTTGTGACAACTGGACACTTTGTATTGGTGCCTCTACTCTCTTTCACATTTAGAAACACGGCTAACTTCTATGTGTATTGAATGTTTGTGGCAACTGGGTACTTTGTATTGCTGCCTCTACTCTCTTTCACATTTAGAAACACGGCTAACTTCTATGTGTATTGAATGTTTGTGGCAACTGGACACTTTGTATTGCTGCCTCTACTCTCTTTCACATTTAGAAACACGGCTAACTTCTATGTTTATTGAATGTTTGTGACAACTGGACACTTTGTATTGGTGCCTCTACTCTCTTTCACATTTAGAAACACGGCTAACTTCTATGTGTATTGAATTTTTGTGGCAACTGGACACTTTGTATTGCTGCCTCTACTCTCTTTCACATTTTTTTAGTGTTTATTTACTGTGAGGCCTCTTTCAAATTACTATAGAGGACTATGTTAAAAATATGGTGATACGATACGGAATTGATAAGAGGGGGAAATACTGTAGACAGTTAATCAAGACGGTAATATTGAATTTATGTATACGTTAGAATGCTAATTAAAAGGAATTATGTGTGCGTTGGTCATCGATCTTTTAGCTGACTACGGAACTTTATATTACAGGAACAGGACATAAGGGAATAAAATATAAGATACACCGTGTTAATAGACTTAAGTGGCTTAAACTCGTGTAAAGTACCTGATTTATTTGAAATGGTAAAACATGTGCATTTAAAAACTTTCTGTATATTTAAAAATTATCATATACATTTTCCTCACAAAATCATAATTTTATTTATTTATTATTCAGATAAATTATACACAGCTCACGCTTACTTTTTCTTGTATTATGGGAAGTAATAATAATTGCTTTTAATTAGTTTTACAATTATTTAACACGCACTACAAAAAACCAATTTGTAAAAACTCAGCAAGTTAAATAAAAGACAGTATCCACTAATAACAGTAACTGCCACTAATACCAACTTAATATAACTCATAGTATCTTTGTTGTGATATTATCCAACAACAGGTTTGAGTATCTGAACTATAACTTAGTGAAATTGCCGGTGTAATCTGAGGAACTCTCTTGAAGATTGTATAGTGAGGCGAGGTCGCCTTTTCGGCGTAATATTGAGACAAAATTCCACAGTGTTCTACATTATTCAGGTAATGGAAATAATTTGAAGCGACAGGTAATGTACGTCAGACGTTACAGGAATTCACGGCTTGCCGACCAAAAGTATGTAATTAACTACACGTAGGCCTACCCTACGATACGCATGCTATTTTTTGTGACCTGGGTATAAAAAAAATATTGAGGATTTATCAGTCAACAATTACGTACATAAGGCACGTATACTGCTTAGTATTGCTATTGTCACCGGCATATGTACTATCACTAATGAATATGTACACATCAACGTATACTAAGGCATGATAACATGGTTCTTGAAGAACTGAGCAATTCACTGAGATTAACAAAAAGACTGGATAGTTGCTTCCATCTTAGCGCCCATACTTTCTTTATAACTCCTTATTTAAGTGTGAAGAGATTGTAAGGTGGCAAATAAAAATATTATAAAAAGATTGTAATTGGATGATTTCCCAGTTGACTGGAAATTTAGAAGGCTTCACTAAACAAAATTTGTAGAGAGTAAAAGATTGGTAACAAATAAGCACATCGAAGTTAGGGTAAACTGGTTTTGTGAAGCATGGTGAAATGGATTTGTGAAGTTGTTGCCATAGAGATCAAAATTTTATAGATACTACTAGAGTTTTATATTGAAAACAGGTATGAAAAACTTTCTAGAAACAGCAAAGAGTGTATGCGCAGAAAAATTTGGAACTAGTTGGGCTTAAAGCAAAATATATTTAAACATTTTTAAAGAGAACAAAAGACAAAGGATTATTGAAAAAAGTAAAATTTAGTAAAACTCGTTTCGGAAACATACGATAAGACATAATATTTTAAAATCGTAGAAAAACAAGAGGAGCACGGTGTAAGAAAATGTATTTAGACCATGTCAATGTGAGAATGGTATGTTAAAATACCTTTAACTGAAAAAAGAGTAGCGACACAAGAAACGTGTGGCTGTAACGACCAGCCATGGAAATTAGATGGCGATGATAATGAAGATACGGTTTATTAAATTAACCATATGTCGTTTTACAGTAGAATATGTTATGTCCACTAAATTCATTTATACGTTTTTGATCTTTTAAAAAGAAAAATAAACATGTTGTTTTAAGTAGTATAAATGAATATCTCGGTTACTTTAATCATACGTAAGTTCAAAGTATATACTATTTGATAAGATTCTATAATATGTTCAACAGGACTGTTTTATATTCGGTGGGATTAATGGGTTATGTAACAATATTCAATTGAATTAACTGCAGAGTTTAAAAGTACGCTTGTCTCTCAACTTCCAGGAAATAAAAACCACATAAAACCAAAAACTTAATACTTAATTAAAAATATAATAGTTTTACTGTATTTTATGTTGCTAGTAAATTATAAATAATGTCAATACGAAATGAAATATGACTTAATTTTTGTTTTAGTTTTAGGATTTAATTTATTTGCCCCTTCGAGTCTAAATATAGTAGATGTTTAATTAAATTTTCAATTATTTTAGTGGTTACAACCTTACGGTTTTAGCGATTACGGTTAAAGAAATCATCAATCATAAAACACGAAGTGGCCTCATTCTGTCTTTAAAATTCTGTTACCCCTTTTACTAAAACTTGAAAGAATTTTAATAAATGTTTAAGGGGGAGAGAGGACAAAGTGGACTGAACTTCGTGGCACGTTTATTAAAAATTCCAGTTCGCCTCCTTTTGGCATCCGTGAAGCAATCTACAAGATCGGTGAATGCCATTAGAGGGGTGATAAAGTTTAAATGATCCACGCCTTCTGTTTTCCTTATACACATAATGAAAAACAGCAGGACATCTAGAAACATACTATATTAATTTATATCCTTCTTATTGTACAATACCCTTTCCTCGTAAATATTTCAGCATACTAAATTTAAAGGAAGTTGTGGAAATAATAGGTGAAAGGGACGGGCAGTTAGATGCAGAATTAACAAGACAAGGAAATTAAAGTATAATTTTTTTCGACATTTATACATAACAGTATCTGGATTATACTGATTATCCAAATCTGGATTGCAGTTATCAGTGTAATTGCGAAAGCGCCAGAAAACACCTTGAGCCTAGAATTATTTTTAATTGCAAGTTAAATTTACTTAAACTTTTACGTTTATGTCTATTAGTTTTTTGTTTTCAGAATTGGTTGTATTAAGAGGGAAGATTTTTAAACTGTAAAAGTGTAGCTTTTCATCGTACACATTGGCCTGTAAATATACAGTTCTTATCTACAAGAAAGTATTTAACTTTGAATCCTTAAGCTTTTATAATATTTGACCTTTAAAATCAGTTGAGTCTTTTAAAGTAAATTTTTTTGAAAGGAAATAATAGCACTTACCCTAATATGTTACAGTAATGTGAAGTATATTTAAAAACTTACCGTGAATACTTACAATTTTGTTTATACTTAAACTTTTAAGTTTTTTACAAAGGCAGAGAAAAGTTACAAAAGATAAATGATCGTCTTTAAAAATGCACTGTTTAGCAATTAGAAAGTTTTTGTGTAGTATATAACTAACGTGTTTAAGTACTCATGTTACACAGTAGTAGCAATCTGCATTTAGTACAAGGGTAGAGTGCATTTATAATTACTTAGTTTCCCTAAATTAAGTATTGTTATAGCATTCCGTTTTTCTGTGTTTACTTACAGGTTAGTTAGTAATAATAAAGTTATTAATTCTTGATTTCCTGCAAATCATTATTACATATTTAAAACGATCTTTATTTTACGTATTCGGGAAAGACTGAAAATTATTATTTTATAGAATTAAAATTAGTCTATAAAATATTACATAGTACATTAAAATATACATGACTTTTTCATGATAGTTTAGCAATATTTAAAATGGATTAAAAATCCTCATCTTTCCTTTAAGAATACGACGGAATAAATCTGTCACGATAACACACACGTGCACAACACACACAAAACGCACAGTACATAAAAACGTTTCAAGCTTTTGTTTTCTTTAAGTATATGCTGTGTTGAATAAATATCTCCAACGGTTTAAATAAATCCATGAACTGCAAAAATTCTGACATCCTTTTTTCCCAACTTCATACCACACCTCCTCATAGCGTTTCTCGGCTACATACGAAGAACATCACTCACCGCTTTCAAAAATAAATATAATTTGTGCAAAATATTAATCAAATTTTGCTGTTCAGGAATCACTTTAATATTTCATAACATCTACAGCAATATTGTTTGGTTAAAACACCAGATTCAGGTCTAAAAATTAAAGAAAGGAGAACATGATTAAAATAAACATTCGCTTCGTAAACTATATACTATACAAATTTAATTCAGTCATAAAAGTTTAATATTAATTTTTACAATTTCTTAAAAAATGTCTAAAATTTTAATATATAATTTTTAGCATTTTTTAAAGCTACGTAATTTTTACAGCTAAATTAATGAATGTAATTTTATACAAAGTAAAAGTACCCAAAACAGGGTTTTGTACATGTTATTTCTATTATTTCATATATAAGTAGCTATATGTATTTAGACATAAATATATGTATATTATTATTTAAATGAAAGGGTCGTCCCAAGAACGTAAAGATAGGTAATATTCCCTGGGTGTAGAGCAACGATTAATATTTACCGGTCTCTGTGTGTGTGTGTGTGTGTGTGTGTGTTATTTGCGAAATTCCAATACAAATTAAACAAAGTTGTTTACATAGAAACATATTATTGTGCTTTATAATTGAACGCTATTCCTATATTATTGTGTACCACTGAGTAATATTTTAGTATTATTAAATAACGTTAAGTGTGGTACTCTTCACGTCTCATTTCCAGTGTATGCTGAAGTGCGAAGTCTCTACATTTGCATATCGATCTCAGTTAAATGTTGTCACTCTTGGGTTGTTAATATTCTCGTCACGCCTTCCAACTAATTCTCAAAATTTACAATTTTGTTATTGACAAAGCCCCAAGAAAGCGTTGTGAATAATAACACCTGGTATCACTTCAGTGTAAAAGATTCTTGCCCTCACCGAAAATATAGGAATCACATTTTTGTTTTTAAAATTTTACGTGACTGGGAAATCATAAACTTTTATCCAGATTATATAGAGTACCTACAAGTAAATACATTTACGAAGTAAATGCAAGTTATCAGTATGTTGTACAGAAAGCAACTTACCATTACATATAGCAGAAAGGAAGGTAAGTTTACACATATGTTGTGCAAATTCATATTGAAGCATCGTCTGTAGATATGTTACGACGGTCTCACTGATCGTCGTATGGTACAGTGGAAACAAACACAGAAACCAATGAAATCACTAACACCAGATTTAATTAATCACAAATAACACTTTGCAATCTTTAAGTTATTCAACAACATTATGCTCGTACGATAATCCAAATAAAATTTGTTTACACGTAATAATAATGTCAACGATTACAGTCCCACAGTCACACAGTAACACTTTGCACAATACTTTGAACCGCACTTGAATACAACGCTATTTATAACTAACTTTGAAGGAGCAGCTGTTGCCTATTTATAGTCTGCAGGGTTCCAGACTAATGTTCCACAATATCCGTCCCTAACAAGCACTTGAAAACTCTAGAGGATACTTGAGTGCAGAAACACGCACCTGCTGAGGTAGAAACAGGTACAACGATACTCTCCATTGTTCGAGAACGTCGCGTCGTCGTCACAATGTTTAAAATTACATTAAAAATATAACAAACAACATTCTGCTATAACTGCTTGTAATAATAGATAACGGAGTAGAGAAGAAGATGAAATATCCTGAAGCCGAGCCGTACACAAAACCGGGTATATGAAAAACGTGAATTTATAATCTTATATTGCAAACGATTGTTAACAATAACGTATAAATGATACAAACAATTAAAAAAAATTAAAGAAATTATTAAAAGTTTTTATTTGTAAATAAGAATATACAAACTAAGTGCTTAGAAACGCTTTTAAACTGCATACCCTCGCCCGCAAAACATGTGCTAGTACACATAAATGGTTATAATGTGTAAAGTAGTTACACAAATACAAATATATACGCGTATAAACGTACAACAGACTGACACACACGACCATTTATGACATTGTTTGAGGAGAAGTATATTCTAATAATACTTGCTGCGTATGAGCCGAATAAAGTAGCAGTATATTTAATAACAGTATTCTACAATTTTGAAAATGTATGTTACATTTACTAGAAGAAGAGTGGGTATTCGAATGCCGTACACAATAGTTCTAGAAAATGTATATGGAAGTTGATTGCAATAAATTCGAGTTTACCATAACTCGTAGAAATAAGTGTAATACATACTAGACCAGATGTTATTCATCCATTGTAACCAAATTTACAAGTCAATTTTGAACATTTAACATGAACACAGATATTTTTAAACAATTATTTTTAAAGTGTTGTAGTTTTCTGCATGAACTACGGTGTGAATGTAACAAAAAAATACCGCGCAAAACTGACTTAGGGTTTGAGAATATGAACTTACACATGGAATCTCAGAATAAATATTACTGATCGTTTTAACTACTATTACTTAAACAGTAGACACCGCAGAATTTTATGAAGCATTTTTACTAATTCTGAATAACTTAAAACTACAAAGTCATTTTATTTTTAAAAAATACTATTATTTATGGTATATAATTATATAACCACGCATATATTTCCTTATTGAATTGTGATAAATAAAGTCATTGATCAAAGTACAGAATCTAGTTCTGCATAATCACTTTCAATAATCATTCTAATGTGAAGATAAGTACGTGTAATTTAAAAATAAAATAAAGTTCCTTATTCCTTACGTTCCTTACTTGATTCCGTATCTCAGTTGAAACAGCCATACTTAATCCATTGAAACGTGCTTCGTGTAATTATAGCATAACAATAACTTGATACGGTAACAGAAGTAAAGAATTATAGTCACACAAATGAAAGATTAGCAATGATAAACGACAAAGTCAGTGACACCGTCAGCTTTAAATCACTGTCACAGAACAATTGGTCACCCACACGTTGCAATATAACACAAAATATGACAAATACCCATGTCATCGTCCAACCTAAGCTTTATCATAAGGATATCACAAGGCTACGTTCTCAGCTACAACAAGTACGTACAAATAAAATAAAATTGAATAACAGTCGAAAACAAAGTTGGTGTAGACATTCAAAACAGAAAGCAATAACGTGTATAAACTGAACACTAGTATACAAGTGTACTGTGTAAGTAGGATAACAAAAAATAGTTTCATATTTTTTATGAAATTTTAATAGTTTATTACATTTTATTGAAACATATTGGAGCAAACGAAATTTATCTTAAACAAACAATAATAGCTTGCTCAGTTTGAGCATATAGTCCAGTCGCCAGAGATTTTGACTTGATAAAAAATTGGGGCAAAGCAATATTTGGTGCACGTGTTAAATAAACGTTAATAATTAATATAAAAAAATCTTTGCATGTTTACCTTTCTAGGGTTTTCTGAAAATGGTCTGGAAAAATCGTAAAGACAGATTTTCTTAAAGCACTCCGTAAATATGTACAGTTGGAAGAAATAAAAAGGTGTATATTGAAGAGCAAACAATTTCCTTCAGAAAGTCTCCTTACATATTTTTACATTAATGGAACTGTTTTCCTGAAAATTGGTAATGATGAGCGCTGCGTTTTAAAAAGAGCGTTTGCCCCCGATCTTGCATAATTCGCTAAATTAGCCAGGCGCGTCTATTCAAAAATATCATAACTTTCTTTAATCTAACCGTAGCCAGTTAAATAAAGGCTAGTTTTGAAGGGGAACAGTATAGCTTTCAAAATTTGTTGATTTTTACATAAATAATTTATTTGAACATAAAGAATATAGTGTATAAATATTTACTGTAGATACAAAAAGAAGTGAAACCACAAAATTACAAGTACTATACAATAAAATTTAAAAAAATAGTAGTTCTTTACTAATTTACCTTTAAAAGAGATAAACTTTTTATTTTATAATAATGAAAACTACTTTTGAAGTTGTTATTAAAAAAAAAAAACCTTTTCAAAAGTGAGCATTTCGACGTATTTTAAATTTACTCTAAAATTCAGAGTTTATCTGCCTTTATTAATCTTAAAAATAGAGATATCGAAATACAAAAAATTGTATTTGAAAGCTGCAAGTGTTCTGCATCACAAACTACACTCATGAAAATTAAAATCATTTTCAAAATTAAAAAACATAAATAAAAATTGTGTATACTAAAAAAAGATGCCTCCTTTGCGTTACATACATGTATCTTTTAAGTGGGTTTATTTGAGTACTTGAAATTAACGTTACAGCTACTACAATGCTAAATCTATCTAGTCATGTTATTTCTCTTACCTGATTATACCTATACTCTAAAAACAAGACCCTAGAAAAAAGGTAAAATTTTTAAACGGCGCGGCGTTCTATTCCTCTCGAGTGTGCAACTGTAAATGTAGCTGCGCGCGCAACACCCATTGTTGTGGTGTGCCATACAAACATCTGCTATACAAGAACGGAGCAGTAACGTAGTTGATATTTCTTCAAAGGTTATAATCAAAACATTACAAATATTTTTGTTTTTATCATATAAAACAGGTAAAAAAAATTGCAGTTTAAAGTTTTTGTTTACACTTTTTATACATGCTAATATTTATTTATTTGTGAACATGTGTAGTGGAGTCAAAATAAAAATCAAATGTGAATTATTTTGGTAGTCGGTTTTTTGTATGCTAAATTGGTTAATGTTTTGTTGTTAATGTGCTAATAGTTAAGTTTTGTGTAAAAACAACCCGTTTATTTTTTATTAACAATTTAAGTTGCAAAATAGCATTTTTATAAATACCTTTGGACCTAACAAGCCGATTTTAATGTGAATTTTTTTCAGTATTCTATAATAAATTAAGAACATTTCTAGCCTTAATACGAAAGTCGATATTATTATTATTGTTAATAAATAAATAAAGTGGCGATGGCGTTTATAAACAAATTGCTGTTTATACAACGTATATAAACGTATATACAACGTTTAACACAAATTAATGAAAGTTGATAAAACTTGAGGGAAAGGTAACCTCTGTGGAGTACTATAAACCCCACAAATTTCATATTGAAATGTTGAATATAACCTCAAAAAAATCGCAATTCACAAAACAACTTTGAGTGCTCATAAAGTATGGCAAGATTGTGGCACAAAGGTGTACGATGGCTTAAATTAAAGCTTATTAAAAATACTTTCGGGTGGTTAATTAACAAAAAATTTGGCCTTTCTGACACCATTTTTTGACCATTTAAAGAAATTAAACTTAAAGAACTGCATTTTTTCTAAAAAAAAAAATTATTTGTACTGATCATTTTTTACATACATTAAAAGTTTATAAAAAGCACATATTTAAAAAAACAAATTTGGTAAAAACGGTGGATTTAAAATTGAAAATGAAAAACTTTTCAAAAGAGATATTGTGACTTCACTAGTGGTGAAGTTTTAAAGAATACTTTTACTGAACATAAGTGCTACATAAGGTTTTTTGATTTTTAGGTATTAAATATGGACCAGTGTGATACTGAAATATGTTTTATTTGTAATGCTGATCTTTGTATTGAAGATACAGAAAAAGTGACTCGAGGACTACCGAATTTAATAAGAGTTAGCTCTGAGAGAAACGATGGAAAATATGAAATGTTAAAAAAATTTGTTTCAATTTTAGTACACAGGAAATGTCGAGAAAAATATACGTTAAAAAGGAATGATGTTTTGTGTTATAAGGATTTAGGCACTTTGTCGAAAAAAAGTAAATATAGCCCAGTCAAGAGTAAAGTCAGAAAGAGTAAAGAATTGTTTGATTTCAAAAAACTTTGTATAATTTGTGGATTAGATGCCGATAAAAGTAATACGAGATTAAGTATTAATCAACGCAAAAATATTTCCATAATTCAAAGTCCTACTTTTAAAGAAAAATTATTAGAAATGATTGCAGAACATAATGACGAATTAGGAAAAGCAATTCTACGACGAATTGCTTGTGATGATTTGGTAGCTGTACAAGCGAGATATCACCGCAGTTGTCACAAAAAAGTGTTAAACAGTTACACTAGTGACACAAGTGATGCTAAAGGTCGACCCAAGGATGTAAAAATCTCACGTCAAATGGAATTGATTTTTGATTATTTAAGTGACAGTGATGATACCCAGTTTACGCTCACAGAATTAATTGCATTAATAGGTAAATATATTGCTTAATTATAAATTATAATTATACTACTTTTTAAATTAAATTTTCATGTTTATTTTATTTAATATCTAATTTTCTTAAACAGGCCATGATGCTTGTCATCCAAATACCATTATTGCTAAATTAAAAGAAAATTATGGCGATTGTATAAGAATTATATCCATAAAAGGTGGCTCAACCCTCATATGTCTTGTAGATCGTGAATACAATGTCATGCGTCAAGTATGGATAGCCTCAAAAAAAGATGAAAATGAAGAAAAAAATATATTAAAATCTGCAGCAGCAATTATTCGAAACGATGTTAATCTGAAGAAAAGTAATACAGAATTTTATCCTCCAAGTGATAATATATTCCAAAATATTAATGAGAATATCCCAGAATCCCTTCAGTTTCTGATAGACGAAATAATTTTAAAAAATTAAAAAGGTGATATTAGTTCATATGAAACAAAATGCACAGCAATTACTCATTCAATTATGAGTTGCATAAGACCTAGAACCTTTCTATCACCATTGCAAGTTGGGCTGTCTGTAATGTTGCATAGGAAATTTGCTTCAAAACGAATTACAGATATATTGTCGCATCTGGGAGTGTGTTCATCATACAAAGAAGCAACACTTTATGAGGATAGTGTATTGCTTAGTCCACGTTCTCCATTTAGATCTGGTTGTTTTGCACAATTGGCATTTGACAATTCAGATATTAACATCAATACTATAGACGGGAAAAATACTTTTCATAGTATGGGAGGTATTATGATTGTAAGTCCCAGAGATTGTTATTATAACAAAGTTCCCTTAAAACGATTGACAGTTAAGCCTACTGCAAAATAAATCAGCAAAACTTACAAAATACCATTCCAAATTTTTGAAAATATTAATACACATGCACTCCAAAACATTGTTTTTGAAAAAGTAGATAATCCGAGTTTTAATAATATAGATTTTTCTAATGCTGACTTGCTTTGGATTTATGGAGTGACCAAACCAGGCATTACTGGCTGGAATGCCTTTATGTCCAAGCTTTTGGAAAATATGACTTATACATTATCTAGAATTGTTTGCTTGCCTTTTGTACACTCTCCTCCAACTGACAAAAATACAATATACACCGTTTTAAAATACGCTGTAAAACTAGTGAAAAACTTAAATCTATTTAATTGTTTTGTTACTTTCAATCAACCTTTGTATCAGAAAGCGTTTGAAATGGTCCAATCCTCACCTGATGATGATATACATAATGTCATAATGTTACAAGTCCAGCAATGGCTCGGCAATGATCTAATACCAAAGACTGGGGTTGGAATGTTGGAGAAATTTTAACGCCTATAAAAATGACACAGCCAGCTGCCCCAAAATCTTTATTAAAAATGATCTTTTGTAATTGCAAAACTGGCTGCAAAAAAGGATCGTGTACATGCAGAAGCGCTGGTCTTTTATGTTCATCGGTTTGTGGTACATGCTCAACTGAAACTTGCAAAAACTTTCCAATTGTTGACGAGATTGATTTTGATGATAATGACTTTGATGATAGTGAGGAAAAAATCCTCGAAGAAGAAGAAGAAGAAATCACTAACTAAATTCTCAACATAAATAATTTTTAAAATTCCAAATTTAAAAAAATGTATATATTCTTGTATAATGTTATTTTGTTTGTATTCGTTTTACCTTTTATTAAAAAGAGAGCTTTTCTTTGAAATATTTTATTTATTACTGGAGGATTTGCCCGGCTTTGCTTGGGAGAAAGTGGTGCCATATTCTTACTTGCTAGGAAATTCACTTTAATTTGATACCATTTGTGCTGTTTTTTTCACATCCACCAAGCAGGGGGGATATTTATAATAATCCAAATTAATATGCACGTCAAATTGTTACTTACATTGAAATTCCCATTAATTTGATACCCCACGTGCGGTATTTTCATATTTTCCATTTTTTACATCACCCCTCCTCCAATTCCACCAATTTATTGAGCCCCGGAGACCAAAAATTTTAATAGTGCGTATATGCATGTCACATACGGTATTTTATATTTTCCATTTTTGACACCCCTCCATTACAACCCATTTATTGAGCCCCAGGGCCCAAACATATTCAATAGTACGTATATGCATGTAAAATTGTTACTTGCATTGAAATTCCCTTTAATTTGATACCCCACAGCATTTTCATATTTCATATTTTTCATTTTTGACATCCCCCCGGGCCCAAAACACCTATCTTATGTTGGTTCTCCCGTTGCGTAAAAAATTTGTGCCAAGTTTGGTGGAAATCGGTCCAGTGGTTTTTCATATTTTCCATTTTTGACCTCCCCCAGAACCACCCATTTATTAATCCCCAGGGCCCAAGAATTTTCAATAGTGCTTATATGCATGAAAAATTGTTACTTGCATTGAAATCCCCTTTAATTTGATACCCTACGTGCGGTATTTTCATATTTTCCATTTTTGACATCCACCAGGGCCCAAAACACCTATCTTATGTTGGTTCTCCCGTTGCATAAAATATTTGTGCTAAGTTTTGTTGAAATTGGTCAAGTGGTTTAGTAGGAGATGTGGAATATAAATACACGCAATGACTTTTATGTATATTAAGATACACATATTTAATAATATTATTCAACAGAGGAAGATTTGTTAAAATCGACCATTCCGTCTATCGATTTAATACTCCTAACGATGAAATAATAACAAAATCGTTATTTTGATTTTATTACTATTAAAATTGGAACTGTTTTAAACAAAAAGAATGAAGACATTATCATGAGAAAATGGTTTATTTAGTAGTAAGGAAAGAAATTCATGGAATGTAAACGCCTTTATCGATTTTACCGTGCGCTGCCCTTAAATAAGGGATTTTTTTAAAAAGCCTGACCTTATAAACATGCAAAGATGATTTTAAACCGATATTTAGACCTTTTTCAATAACTATACCAAATATCACTTTGCCTCAATTTTTTAAGAAATTTTACCGTTATTTTTACTCTGGCGACTGGACTAATATTAGTTTTTCCAAGCGTGGTTTCTGGACACAGCGTAATGTAGCTAATGAATTCAGTGTGGGAGTTAGAAAAATGTGACCTGATAGCCTGTGAACAATTAAGAAATATAAATAGACTAAAGCATTTTTTTAATTTTTATATTGTGAAAATACGTTATTTTTATTACAACACAAAGATTGTATTACAATTACACAAATAACTAAGATTATCCTATCCTTGCACACCCAGTTTTCAGAAAACATCTGCGAAGTCTTTCAACCCAGGAGTCTGCGTTTGTTCTAAAGGTGTATAACTGCAAACCGTTAACTGTAAACAATGTCTTAATTGCAAAGGTGCGTAATGTTAACGTTTGTTATTTATTATATATATGTTAAAGTACCGTGGATAATAAAACATGTGGCGTTTACAAAGTTAATTACATTTGCTTTCGTTTTTACTGTAACGAATTAATTTTTACTTAAACAAATTCGTTATAATAAATACTCTTCTAAATTATGATACGTTAAATACTTTTAAATTCTTTCTTTCATGCTTATTTTTACATTTTTTATTTGTTGTGAAGATAACTAAAACAATTAAAATTTTAATCAATTAAAAAAACTTTGAAATAATACGCTCTTCATTTGTGCTTTCATAAATTTATATTATTTATTATGCCCCATATTATTTATTTTATATAACATGTTTTTTAAATATAAGCGGCTACACAAATATTGATGACTCCAACGGACTGTTTTTAATACAAACCCCTCTTAAAGGTTTCTAGTACGGTATCTCAAATAAGAATGTATTATTTATATCCTCAAATGTGCTGTAAGGCTGTTGCTATAAATCAAGATATATCGTACTAAAGTACAGAAGTATCTCTTCAAGAATTTTAAAAGGCCTATAAAGCAATGAAATTTAGGACGTAAAAAATATGTAATATTCTTTCTGTAAACAAACAAAAATGAATAAAAAAAATAAGTTTTCTCTAAGACTATTTTTGTTTTCTCGAAATGAGAACTTCAAATACAGCGACTTTACACACTCATTTTACTCAGTCGGCTTGTGTGTGTTTTACAGATTACGTATTGTAATGTAGGTCGTGCACTTTTATTTTTAACTCCGAATAAACGTTCATTAAGTGTTTCGCTAACCATAGTGACTTATCGTTAATACTCAGCGAGCGCTGATTGTCATTGATTGCTGAGTACACTAATGCGTAATATTAAATTTCCGGTGCATACATTTGTGAAACATTTTTATTTTAGAGGAAACTAAAACACGGTTTTATATTCATTACATAAAATATACGTAAACTGAAACAATTTTTGAGAACGCATTACTCTCATGTCTTTTAACACATAAAACCCCTTACAGACAAAAATGATCTCTAATTTGTCATAATTTGGTTGACGAAATTTTTTAATTGCCATGCTTGAAGTTATTTATATTTGCCATTTTAAATTGTTGCAAAATCACGGAACTAAACATTTTTCCGCTCATAGGTAAAATAAACTTTATTTTTAGCTGTACCTGTTTCCTTATGTAGTTTGCTTTTACTAAACATAAACATATACAGTATTGTACAGTTGTATTGTAACCCTAGTGTTGTTAGTTTTGTTGTACTTATTTTTTACTACTTTATAGTCGGCTGGTTATACATATTTATTGCAAAGTTAGTAGTACACTATGGCATTTCGCAGATTATATTCGAGAAATTATCATCAAATACAAGTCTGCATAACACCCAAGTTTTAGATGGAGACTCGCAAAGTTAAGACCTTTCCCTTCTTCAGACACAAATTAGCATACTTTCAATTTCTTTCATTTGCTTTCCACTTCCTGTACACTAATTAATTCTTTTGGTCTTTGTTCACAACTTCTTAAATGCAAAAAAATGTTTCTTTTTTTGTTTGTTTTGTTATGCATTTAGAAGCTTAAGCTTAGTTTTACCCCACTACACAAGCATGACGGTAATGTGGTTAGTTGGTAGGTTCGTTCGTTTTTTGTATCTTAGTATCTCTAAAAATGGTTTGGTTAATGTTTGATAAGTGAGGTACAAAAGCATTCCTGTTTATTGTCGAAGTGTCAACGAGGATACGAAATGTTTAAAAAGGAAATAGCAGAGGTAACACACCTAAATATCTTGGAAAAATTCAAAATATGTAAAAGAAACGGACTTTGTATCGTTTAATTTTAATGACTACTAAATGCTATGGAAAACGATAACAAAAGTTATGAATAACTTTTATACAAGTTATTGTTTTCTGTTTTGAATATCTACACTAACTTTGTTTTGGACTATTAAATTTTATTTTATTTGTATTTTGAATGTCTACACTAACTTTGTTTTCGACTATTAAATTTTATTTTATTAGTACGTACTTGTAGCTGAGAACGTAGTCTTGTGATATACTTATGATAAAGCTCAGGTTGGACGATGACAAGGGTACGACTTTATATTAGGTTACAAAGCGATCAGAATAATATAAGGAACGCTTCATGTGTCGAATAAAGAGTCAAAACTTTAGTAACATAAAAAATCAATAACGTTATTTTCATTAGAAATACATTTGTTTATACTTTTATTAAAATGATTTATAGACGGGTAAAGTTTTTAAAAAACTATTGGGCATTTATTGTATATTTGGATGAGCTGTCAACCAAAACTAAAATTAGTAAATAAAACTAACAATGTTTTATCTTAAGAAGTGCATTAAAATTGCAAATAAGATACTTGTAAAATTAATAAACGAATATTTATAAAACGTTTCATTTAAATATGGATTAACTAAATCCCATTTTATATTTCTATGGTACCGGTAAATGTAAATCTCTCATAACATGAAGGAAAACCGAACAGAAATCCTAAGAATGGCGAAGATTATTTCTTCCCAACAATGACTCTAAAATGTTTAAGAATGACTATACGTCAACACTCAGAGAAAAAATATTGTATAGTTTAGAATCAGATCTTTAAGGGCACTTTCTGGTTGACAACCATTGGTGTCGTATTAATACCAAACATTTTCCCATTCTGTGATATGACATCTACAGTGGAAGCTTCTACTCAGCTTTACTACTAGGTTATGTGGTGTTTTATCTACATAGATAATTATGTAAGTCAGAAGTAAGTCTTGCCATAGAAATAAATTTATATTTAGGAATTTTTTTCAATATTCACTAAAGTATTTGTAGGTGATTAAACGTTAAGAGGCTTTTATGATCTTGAACATATTTCAAAACGACGCAACGGTAAATAAAAAGTAGGAAAAATATTTTAAAATTCACTAAAAATTGAAGTAAGCCTATATCAGGAAATCTATGTAAACATTACCATATTTAAAATTGTGACAACTCTGTTACAGTTGTTTTGTTGTGTCTGTTATTTTGTGGATTATTATAATGTTGATTAAAGAAGTCAGCAATTTCTAGTATAATGTGAAGACAGAGACGTCACGTTATGTGCATGTTTGCAAAGATATAATTCGGAATTCACTGTTAACACACACACACACACACACACACACACACACACACACACACACACACACACACAATATTTAGCAATTAATCACTAACTAGCTTCTGCCAGATTCGGAAATGTTTCAAGAGGTTGGATTGTAATCGAAAAACATTATTTAATTGAATGTACTAAACTAGTTAAAAGCAGTCTTAGTTTTAGTCTGAGTAGTAATATTTAAAAAAATATGTTGTGTAGCTAGGAGAGCATTTCATTTTTGCGTTCAAAATTTGACAATTAACTAAGAATGACCAAAAACTAAACTTCCAATTGTTTTCAATGTTCTACGTTCTGAATACGTTTTATAAGTTAGCAAATAAGACGCTTATTAAATGGCGTAAAAGGAATGGTGCAAGTGAACTTGTCATTGTTTAGATATTATAAAGCACATCTATGTACGTAGAATAAACTGTTGTTATTAAAATACGCTCTAAACAGCTTGACACGATTAAGTATAAGTTGACGCCTGAAGTTTCTAATACTGACAACTGTAAACACTTCTACTTTTTAACTAATTCTGTACCCACAGCGTACTAAACAATATACGTCAGTTATTATAAATGATTTTGATTAAGATCAAGATCAAATGATTAGAATATTTTATTCTAAGTTTTTGTTATATGTAATTAGCAGTGTCATCACGTAAAGTTAGGGAATAGCGAATTTAAGTTCAAACCTCATAACAGTAATAAACACGTCAAATCCAGCAGTTTGTTGGCCACATCAATTCCGAGAGAGCTCTATTAACAAAAACTTGCAGTTGTATTTTAAGTCACACGTTTCTTTAGAAGAAGGGAAACAATAAACAATATACAATTATATAATTTCTATTAAGCCTATATTGTATGTGCGCGCGCGTGGGCGTGTCTGTGTGAGAGTGACACAGAGACAGAGAGAGCAGCTTTTTGCAATCATAAACAAAAGTATGAAGTTATAACTGAGTTATAAGCTCAAGCTGAAAAATAGACTGGTAGTAGGCGTAGTAGTAGTAGTAGTAGTAACAGTGATAGTAGTAGTAGTAGTAGTAGTAGTAGTAGTAGTAGTAGCAGTAGTAGTAGTGTAGTAGTAGTAGTAGTAGTATTCGTTGTTGTTGTTGTTGCTGTTACTTTCCTTCTACTTCGAAATGTAGATAGCCTACCGTATGAAACATGTACTTTTAGCCTATCTTACTTCTTCAGTGACATTCTACAGTTGCCAGCATATTATAATGTACAGTACACTTTACTGTAACTTTCCGCTACATTTTAGTTTCCTTTTGTGCCGTATATGTGTATATTTGTGTTTATTAATCTACATGAGGAATATTTTTATTTTCTCTTATTTTAAACAAACAACATTCGTGTTGTGAAAGCTGGAAAAACTCGTTTGAATATTAAACAGGTGTAAAGGGACGAATGACAATAGCAGGTGAACGAACACCTAGATTATGTAAACGGGAATAATATAACAGCGTGTCTCCCAGTGGTACACACCAAACGAATCTATGTAAATTTTCTGTTTGTTCTGATTGTAACCGGAATGCCTCCTGGCCGCACTCATATGGTTAAAACTTCATCAGAGTAAACAACATTGGTTTATCAGAGGCCTTAGTTTCTTTAGGAATATAAAAGAATGCAGTATAATATGTTCTGACCTTTTTAAAGATATTCAATGATACCGTTCAACGTAATTCTTCTCTAGTAATAGGTATGGCATTTTGTACAGACTTGTCAATTAGTAGATTCAAACCCTCTTACATTTATATATACTAACTTATTTAATTTCTTAAGTTCTTGCTTAAGGCCTATCCGTTCTTTTCGGTTTTACTGTGATCTCAAGAACAGTCGATAATATTATTTCTTGTCTTCCGATTGCGACTGGTGGCTGTTAATACCTTCTTACCTGCATTCTTATTTAATATACAAACAACATGTATAATTATCAAATGTAACAGCCCACAATTAGCAATCAAGTAACTCCCTTATTTTAATTGTTTGTGTCTACACAGAATAGACAAATGATGCCGATTGTGTCGTACCTTCAAACGCTACAAATTACCAACATGTCTACAGAAGATTCCTTACCAATGAGACATTGTAATCACGAAAGACATTTTACGACTCCTTCACCAACTAAGAAAACGACGCCACACAAAAAAACAAAAACAATGTTTTGGCAAATACGTCGTGGTACATACCAAGTAAACGTACATACGGAGTCAGTAGAACTGCCCAAAAGCAAACTTACAAACAACAAATACGAGTAGTTTGATATATTTGATATCCTAACATACAAAACGGTTATTAAAAACACATCAAAAGTTAACAAAACAGTAAAACTTCCCAAACCTTCCTCATATGCATATATAATGTCATAAGTAAGTTATCCAATTATGGCAAATTGGTGATTTGATTGCAGAGAAGAATCAATGCACAACAGAACCTATGGCAACTAATAATATGAAAATAATATGTAACAAGACAGACACTTCTCACAGAATGATAAATTTAATAAAGAAAAACAAAATTATGCACACTGAATATTAGGTAGAGCACGAACAGAGACGGCGAATATGTAGGCTACATCTTACATGATAAATGCTATGTAACGTACTGTTACATAAATTAGAAGAAGTCGATTTTTAATTAAAGGGTCACAATTTAATTTTCCTAATGTTTAAATTAAATACGCAAATAAAGCAATATTAATTGTGACTACATATACGTAAGAAGTATAACGTAATTTTAAAATACTGAAAACGATGGATTCCTATAATGCCACAATATAGAAACCAATTTATAACTAGTGGAATAAAGGGAAGAGTAAAAAGAAAGGAAAACCCTATAAACGGTTAAATTCTATTTGAGACTACAATTTTAAATAAAGGTAAACATGAAATAAACTGTAGACCTATATGAATTATCAAGAGCGAGCATCCAGTGCCTTTAAAGCAAATGGAAAAAAATTTTGTTTATAATAACGTGTCTAATTATTATTCAAAAACTACAAACCATTGTTCACTACTGGGGAAAAAAACGTGGTTTCAGTACACTAGCTTAAATACTAACACGTTTATGCGTACCACAAGCTTGGTAAAGTAGCATAAGATTAACAAAGAGTTATATAAAATGTACTTCATATAAATAATTTATTCAAATTATACACACCCGTGTTTATATATATGTACGGTATGCTACCACAGCTGGAGAAGCAGAGTGCTCACTATTTTCATAATATGAAATATGGAATATTTTGAGGTATACGTAAATATTTGTTGATCGGATATATTCATCCAATTATGTACGTACACATGACAGGAATACAAAATAAAATTAACCTGTATAAACTGGGGTTCGAACATTGATTTCCCTTGAGATAATCTAATGTCTCTAATGCGTCCTCATTTAGTCGGCACTTTCGGTCATGTATACTGCATATATAGTGTTTATCCGGTCAGACTCATACGTCTGTCGAAGGTACTGAAACAGTGACTGATATTCGTAAAGTAATATTACTAATAATTGATTTGCAATGACTTTGCGAAAATAAATGTTGCACTTCCTAATAAACCTTATGGTAACATTTTGTAAATTATTTTTCGATTTTAGAAATATAATATAGAAATTAGTAAACATCAAGATTGCAGAACTGCGATATAATATAGCGCGAAAAATGACTGAGTCCAAGAAACCCATACTAAAACGTTTTATTTATGTTTATATGAAACAATGTTACTAGTACTTGAAATAATTTTCCAAGTTATGTAATTTGTCAGTACAAAGTATACCTAAACAATAATTATCACAAAGTCGCTGCACAAGTCGCTCACAGTTTCAAGCAAAATACGTTTATTATAAGGAAAAATCAAAATCATAAATTGTAGTTTATTATAGCTGTGAGTAAAATTAATTCGTACGTTGTAACGTATCAAAATTGTCGTTACATAAAAATAATATCAAATACCTAGAATAAGAATCTACCATGTACATGTCTAAGCCAAAATGACCAAAAAACTCTAAAATATCGAAATCAATCGTATATCCATGGATAAATAATGTAGAAGTAAATAAACACCGTAGAAGGAAGAAATATAATTGAATGCATCATCAATATTATCAGAAGAGAAAAAATAAACCGAACAACTACGTTTGCAACCAGGACCCAATAGATCATATAAGTGAGGGAACATATCACATAAGTGAGGCAACATATAATACAAGTGAGGCAATATATAATACAAGTGAGATAATATATCCTATAAGTGAGACAATGTATCATATAAGTGAGGGAAAATACCCAATAAGTGAGAAACCTATATATAAGAAGAGGAAGAAACCTGTATATAAGAAGAGGGGAAGTTTATATAATTAAGAAGAGGAAAAGTGTATAATAAACAATTAAAAATATTTAACAAGGAACAAGACAATCATATTACCAGTGTGAGGAAGACACAATAAATAAGGAAAGTATTTTTAGATGGAACAAATACCCAACTAATAAGAAGATAATTACACAAATAATAGTGAGTGACTAATAAATGAATCGATTAATACCAAAATATCACAATCCCAAACTAAACAACACAAACAATGAAAGTGCAATGTTTATGGAAGATGAAGATAAGAAGGGATAACAAAGATAGATAACAACCTCAAATAAACAACACAAACAATTAGTGTATTATTTATGAGACAAGAATATAATAAAATAAACATAAAAAGACCACAAATGTACTTATAATAAAGAGAGAAATAATTGCTCAATAATGACTGAATTTGAATGTAAAATCCTTAATAAAATATATATTTAAATATCAGGATAGTAAAGGGTAAAATCAATACAGAATGTAATTATTAATGTATTAAGGATAAGACAACCTGTAGTAGAAAACCAAACAGTATCCCCAAACCCAAATGGAAACACATAATATGTATGACAATAACAAGTTAGAATTAAATAATAATGTGTGAAGAAATAGTATATAATACAAATAAAATAAGGAAAATATTGTACCAGATAATAGTAATAACATATCATATTAAAAATGTAAGAATTGAGCAAGAAACTAAACAAATCCATAAAAGCATTGTTGTGAATTCAGTAGGATACACATAACCTCAACTGAACAGGATCTTCAACACAGAATCACAAATAACAATTAGAAAAATGCAGACAAAAGTAATTACCTGAGTCAACAACCAATCTAGAATAAATTTTTAACATAACGAACCCAGTATGAATTATGAAACACAAATATATACTCTATATTGTTTAAACAAATCATAGCCAAATTACCAAAACACAAGGGGACTATCAGAATTGCATAAAATACTCACTTAAACTTAACAAATGGAAGGAAAGTAGCATGACAGTAGTTACTAGAATACTCAATACCTCTTTGAGAACCATTAACAGACATTAAATACATAAATTTATATGAAAATAATAATAAACAAATATACATGTCAAATGGGACTAGATGTAAATGGCAATCCTACAGAGAATTATGAATAATTAACACAGCAGGGAGTATTATATACACAAGACAAACTGTAGACAAAGTCTAAGGACACATTAATGGATGAAAATACATCCCTAATGCACAAATAATAATAAAACATGAATATAAATATGACAGAACCTATGACATGGTGTATTAAAACCATGCAGTGTAAATAAATAAAGCAACGTTAATGGATACAAAGCTTCACAAAAGATGTATTAATCTCTAATGTACAAAATAAACCCCAAGGGATTGTATTATTATAAGATATATGTTAGAATTAATAAGTATTAATGCAAGGACATGTAGGGCCTACACGCCTGAAAATGCATTTGGAAAAATTGTACATAATTTAGTATTTAAGGAGTAGTTAATAAGAGATAATTACTCTAAATATCTACAGTGAGTGTTAGAAATAACATGGATTATAATAAAGTGGAAAAACTTATGTATAATTAAGAACCACGAAAAGTGCATCTTCAAAAAGATAATTAGGTTAATCATGGACGGATTTATAGCTTGAGTAGACTCAAAATAAAGAGCCGAGCATCCGTAAAATAGTGATACCATTAATTTCTTAATCCGAAATGTACTAAAAAAGTTATAAACGATAATAACTTTTCCTTCAATTCCGAAAGAATTGATAGCGTCATCTACGTACTCTCAAGCCCAAAACTAGATGCTTAGAAATAAAATTTCTTAATTTATTAAGGCACATGGGTACGAGATTAACAGATTTTCAACCAATAAGAAGAGCTGATTTCAACAGACGCCGAGAGCGGCATCGAAGGAGAAAACTACTAGCAAACTGACCACCGAAGCATACGGAACGAGTCTTCGACTGGAGTAAATTTTAAAAATGTGCGCGCTCCCTAGTGTAAACAAATACATCTAACCTAACTAAAGTGTTTATAACCTATAGCGAGTGAAGTGCAACGAGTGATGTGAGATAATAAACAAACCATTGCCAGTGTATAATATCGGCAATGATGAGTGGGAAAATAAGGGAGTATCTAGCTTTAACGATATTTTAATGAATATTAATGTTTATCAAATAATAAACTTTTACGTTGTTACTACTTTAGTCAAGTACAGTTGTACATGCTAAACTAAATAATAATTATTAATTAACCAGTAATTGAACAGAGTTTTCAATTTTAATAATTTAAATAAAATATTATTAATTTTAGAAAGAGATGACAATCGAATTTAATATTTTAACCAACGTTGATGTAAACAAGGTTAAACCTAGATGCTGAGTTGACTATAACCAAAACGAAAGTCAATTCATTTATAAATAATAACCGAGAACTATCAATACAGTTAATGAATAATGAACGTACCATGAATAAATATTATGTAAAGTGTAGCATGACAGATATTCCACCAATAATTAATTCATTTAAGATCATAAAAAATAATTAAATTACATATACTCAAGGAATGTCAAATAAAATTCAATTAAACTTCAAAGGAAAACACCACAATAAAAGAAAAACAATAATTAAATAATAAAAATGCAACCATAAAAGTCAAAGAAAATAAATTAAAGGAAACTCATATTAAAAAATCAGGAGATTACCCAGGAGGTTAGGAGCAGGTGATAAATATAATACCCCAAACACAAGAAGAAACAAGAAGAGGAAGATTAGTATCAGGTGATAAACAAGAGATCACGAAATCAACAAGAAGAGTAAAGTTAGTATCAGGTGATAAAGAAGATACTCCAAACCCAAGAAGGAAGAAGAAATTTAGAAGCAGATGATAAAGAAGATACTCCGAACCAACCATCGGACAAGATAACACTGAGTACCTTGGTTTACCCAAGAATGAACACAAGAAGGAAGACGAGAAGAAAGAAAGAAATAGGATGGAAGAACCACAATAAAAACCTATTATTAACTACCATTAACCCCAAACCAAATGATACCATTAAAGAAAGTATAACACCCCAAAACCTTATGAAATTGTAATTATTTATAAACCAAAAGTATTGTGTAGTATGATAAGAAGTGCACCAACTAAAGTTATTATATGATAAAAAATAAACAAATCTTCACAGTCCATGATGACTAAAGGTCTGGTCTGAGAATAATAGACCTCAAATATAAGTCAGAACCAATAGTGAAAGTGTACTAGTGGAAGTGTTTTGAAATGTAATAAACTTCAAGTTGTAGTGTATCTATAACTTAAACAATGTGCTATAAAATAACTTTCATATTTTATAATTAACAAATAATGAAATATTAAAATGGAAAATATTTCCAATATTTCATTAAATAAGGTCACTTTGTTATCTCAAGACATTCATAGGAATGACAATAATAAAAAAAGTATGGGTGGAAATGTTTACTGTACAAGGGGATGTTAGATAATAGTAGTAAAATCAGAAAGGACTGAAAATAGTTTAAGTTTTAATAGAGTTAAGAAGTTTAAATGGCTGATATTGTTCAAAGCCATGAACTCCATATTTTTAAAAGAGTTCCAATAGAATAAGGTACCTATATGTTTAGAGTAAGATGTATTAGTTATATAACAGCATACATACCAATTAAAATGTTTAAGTATGGATGCTGTATTCATTTACAAATGTGTTAAATGTATGTTCAAAACAGTTTAAGCAAACAAGTCTAACTTTAAAGACTGCTGATTAATGTTAATTATTATTTTTGTAACAGTAGCATGAATTAGATGCTACACATCTCAATAAGTAGGTAAACAATTTTATTTCATGTTGTGTTAACTTTTAAGAGTCAGAGGAGGAGTAGAATTAAATTTATTTGGAAAAACCATACATGTAAAATAATAAACTATAGGCCAAATAATGAATTCACAAAAATTAATATAAACCAGTTAATTCACCAATGAACCATGTAAACTAACAAGATTTATGTAAGGTAGGTCAATTAACAACTACTGTAAATGAACCTACGATTTAAAAGAGTAATATAGAAAAATATCTTAAATTATTGAAAATTTTTGAAATGTAATAATTAAATATTTCAGAGGAGAAATAGTAAATTAATAAATTATCACTAAAAGACAGTTCAAATGTTAAATTTATAAGGAATTAACGAAAAGAGAAGGGTTTGTGACCATTTGAAATTTATTATAATTATATTAATAACACTTAAAATGGCAGTAATTGTGTACAAGAACGGAAACAGGTTTTTTGGGCCTAGATTTCCAAAAAGACAGAAATATGTTAATTTTAACAAAAATCTCAACAAATATGGACTATGACATATCATATTAAACAGATTGAGATAAGTAAACCAATTATATGGTTAATAGTTCATGAAAGCGAACAATAAACTAAAAATATTCCATATATAATGTACTTTGGAATTATGTACATGGGAAGTGAAAATTATTTTAACAATACTTTTCCAATATTAACTTGGCAAGATATTTCCTAATTTGAAGGAAGTAAGTTAGTTCTTTGTTAACATTCAAACGGAACAGTCGATGCTGAATCGCGTTCTTAAAACCGTATAACGGAGTGTAAAGGTTAAAGCCTAGAATCAGTGGAAAACGGGAGTTACATAAATTAACACTTTTCGAGTTAAAACTTATGAAGTACTCTACGACAACGGTGAAAACGAACAATACACCACATAATACAAGTGATTTAAACCATTGAAACTACCTACTATTAATAATTCACTCTACAACATATTAACAATTCTTTGCCATGAACAGACATTAAGTGAACACTTCTAACAGAAAACTATTAACACCAGTGAACACTGAACACTCATCCAGGATACCTCAAACAACATAATAGACAGTATACACGATTTCGGAGATCCATAAAACAGTTATAAAGGTGAATTTATTGTGAGATTTTCCAGCGACCAAATATACGTATAACCTCATCAATTCAGCTAGCCGTCATGATGGTCCCAAGATGCACTGCAACCTTCTCCGACTGATTTCATAGAAGCAGCATTGGTTTGAGAATTCAAATATATTAAACATTATATATTATTCACAATTTGTTAAATATTAATTATTAAGATTATTTCTTGTATATCTTATAATTTCTAGGCCTGCCCTTCTCTGACTATATATAAAATAATCGTTGAAAGAACCTTTTTTAAGACTTATATAAAAAATTAACCTGTAATCACATATCGATATATCCCTGTGACGGAGTCGAACAATTGCTCTAAATCGATTTAACATCGATTATTATTAATTATTGTTAATAAATCAATTTGTTTCAACTATTTGGATTGTAAAATTATTTCACATTTTAATTTAAGGGTTTAATTACTTACAAGACTTCCTGGAACACGAAAAATATTAACTAAAAGTGAGATACTGGAGCAGCGCTGAAAGTCATTAATCGATTGCTGAAAGGAGATAATCTGATTAACTCCAGATTTTGTTAAGATCTACCAGAAATGTAAATTAAACCAAAATAATTCTCAGAATTTCGAAATTTTCAACAAAACACAAATTTAGGATTAATCCTAAATTTTAACTATAACAAACAAACATAAAAATTATTTTTTGAAAAATTTTTTTTTTAATAAATTTTTTTTTCTTTTATTTGTAACCATAGTTAACGGGTCTTGTTACAAATTGGCGTCCAACTAGAGGGCTTAATTAATTTAAGCTTGGCAACGATTATACAATAGAGAAGGAGGCAAGATGCAACGACGAGCTACTTCTAAGAAGAGGGCGGCAGAGGCCGAAAAGGAAGTCGACATGGGGGATAAGGAGGCAACACCCGTGGAGGATCTAGAAGTGCTAGTAACCCCGGTGGAACATAAACAACCCGCACCACCAGAGGAACAACCCGAAGTACCCACTCAAACAGAGGACGTCCACATCCAAGACAAGGAAATAGAAAAGTCTATGACCACGGAAGAAAGCAAGATGGATAGGATAATGGAAATGTTCCTACAGTTGAGTAAGAAAATGGATTCCACACAGGAAGAAATCAAATCCACTAAAGAAGGAATAAAAGAAACTAATAGAAAAATGGACTCTACTAAAGAAGAAACAATAAGGAACACAACCAATCCTTAAATAAAAAATTGGAAGATCTGAAGGAGGACAACCAGTCCACGAAGGAAGAATTGGGTAGCAAGATTGAGGAAACCAGTAAGAATTTGAAGGGAGAGTTCAAATCAACTAAGGAGGAATTGATTGACCAAATAGAAAATACTAATAAGAGAATTGAAGAAAACCGTAAGAAGATGGAAAGTGATAACCAACAATTGAAGAAGGAATTAAGGGAAAGTAACAAGAAAATGGAAGAGACGATGGGGGAGAGATTGGAAGAATTGAGAGAGGATAACCAACTACTGAGAGAAGAGTTAAGGGAAGTCAACCAGGAGAACATGAACAAGTTAGACGAGAGAATCGAGTTAGCGAAGGAAGAGTTGAATAGGAAAATAACAGACACCAAGAAATCCATAGTTAAAAAGTTGGAACAAGAAGTAGTTGTTGTAAACCAACAGATCAGGGAAGTGGACGAAAGATGTCGTCAGACGGAGTGTGAAGTACTGGAAGTCAGGGAGGTAATAAACAAGGAAATTGCCCAGGTCAAGGAACACCAGAAAACTAAATGGGAAGAAAACCAAAAGTTAGCACAGGAAGAAATAAATAAGGTGCGAACCCATGTCACAGAAAGATGCGACGGTATGGAAGCAGCTATGACTAATATCACTGGACAAGTGCGACAGAGCCAGGAAGAAATGGAGGTAATCAGAAACCGGCCGACTGGCTATAATAATTTCCCCATGTCTGAACATAGAGAATGGCTAAACTTCAGACAATATAAACGAAAGCCAATGGAGTTCTTGGCCCGAATTGAAGAATACATGGACAAACATATAGGAAACAGATGGGTCCAAAACCGAGAACTTCTAGACGAGTCTTTTCGGGAAATGAGCGATCATTGGTGGAATGGCCAACCGAAGTGACATAGAGAACTACCAGCAATTTAAAAGCCTCTTCAAGGCAAAGTATTGGCCGGAAACGACCCAGAACCTAATACGTGACAACATATGCCACGGCCACTATAAACAACAAGTGGGTAGCTCCATGACGGCGTATTTCCTCGGCAAGGTATGTATGGCCAAACATTTGGAACCGGCCATACCGGAGGAATGCCTAATCAACAAACTCTCGTATCATTATGACGAGGAAGTGATTCGAGCGAGGAGAGGCAGCCAAATTAAGACCATACAGGCCATGACCGAACTTCTCGAGAATTACGAAAATGAAGAATACTACCGACAATGCCGGAGAAGAAACGATCGGCCCGAACCTAGGACGTATCCAAATAACAACCATGGTACGACCAACACCAACACGGGATACTGTTTATTTTTTTTTTAAATAATTTTTTTTGTCTTTTATTTGTAACCACAGTTAACAGGTCTTGTTACAATAGTTATAAGGTTTCAATGCCATCAATTTAAATATTTTAATAATTCACTTAAAATAAATGGCACTCTAACCTACATGTTACGAAAAGGTGTAACAACCATACAGAGCTGTGCTTTAAAATTAGACAAGCTTAAATATACTCAATTGAAATGAGATTATGTATTAATTATTATATTTTTGTTATTAATAACATTCAAGGAATATTATTCCGCCACACAGCAATTTCAATCGTGTCGTACATTCCACAACATAACCTACGAGGTTGATAACAGGTGGACCAGATACGATAATTTTTAATATTATTATTAAATCCGTTTTGTTAATTTTGTAATCACTCTCTATAATACGCCATTGTCGTATTTTAGCATTTTTGTATCCAGTATCTTGTACACTAAAAGAATTCACGACTTTTGGTAATTATAAACAAAAATCTAACCAAACCATGTTAGCACAATACAATATAAATAATCAGTGTTACCAGCCCTCAGCTTTAAGAATCTCGGTGACGAGTTGAATTACTTATTGATGTTTATAAATTGTTTTAAAGGGGTTTAATTGAAATTAACTTATTGTTAATAAACTACAAATTTACTTACACTTGAATCAGTCTTTCATTTCAAAGTAGATAATAACGAAAACATTAACAGAGGAATTATTTTACAAAGTGGCAGTACAGCGAACGAGCGGCCAATATTTGAAATTTCAAACCAGTCTCAAAAATACAAAATAATTTTATTTACTGTGCATACACGTATACACTTGTGAAGAATTTTATAAACTGTGTTGTGTCATTTTAGTGCATTACAGGATCTACTTTGGAAGGGCGACAACAATAATAAGTGGTAAGTGAAAGGTAAATCTACCAGTGTTCTAGGAGAGAATTAAAACATTACTTATCAGCTTTTAAACCTTTTGAACAAATAAACCATAAATAATAATAATAATTAAACATCTCTACACACATAATAAAACGTGTGACCTATTATACTTCAACTCATAGTAATTACAACGTGAGTAATCTAAGGTGTGAATTATTACTACTACAATTATACTACACAAAAATAGTTGTATTATTACAAAGTGGCGCTCCATCACGGGGCTTGATTGATTGATTGAACAAAGAATCCTCACAAGATCTATTAGTGGTATTATTACAACTTACAATTCTTATTTTAGCAGAGAAAATCCACATTGATCTTCCAAGTTCTTGAATTTTATTTTTTTCAGTTTGGCTGGCACCAATATTATAAGTTTCTCTACACAGTTGAAAGACGTTTTGAAGGTCCTAAATTAGTAACGTTTATTGATAAGTATTGATTTTGATAAATTTTTAACAATAGCGAGTTCGTATTTGGAATAAAATGTCCTTTAACAATGCCTTAAACAGACTTTTACAATTTTTTTAAAGTCTTTATTAATGGTAACTTAGTAATTGTATATTTTATAATAATTCTTCTAAAGCTAACTAATTTTTTTTAATTTATGTTAAAACTCTTAAGTCAGATGACGCCCAGCATGAAGTTTTAACATTTTTGAAAATTTTGATCATTTTTTGGGCCCAAGTGGATGAACTTTTTAAAATTTCCCAAACTAAAAACTTCAATCAGTTTATTGAATTATATGCTCTTTAATTTGGTACGTACATTAATTTTCTCATGTACACCTCTCGTCATCCCTAATTTTCAGGAGATCAATCTGAAAACTATTGGAGTCCGTTTGATAAAAGTATGGTCAAGCATGTTATGTTTTACAAAAATCGTTTGTTGTATTCAAATCCCATAAATCCCACAATCAGCAAAGACAGATATATATAGACAGAGAGACAGAAAGCCAGAACTACAAACGTCAATAAGCGGAATTAAAACAAATTCGTTCAATAAAGTGGTCTGTGAACAATTGACTTTTGACAGTTTTATTATATCGATGTCTAATACATAAGATGATCACTCTACAAAATCTTATAAATAACACCAACAGATTCACTGGCATCGATGGTACATTCCAGAAAAGACTCAACTGAACTTCAGGCGCATTGTGGTGTTATTTTATGTCCAGCCCAGGTCCTATTGGGGTTTTCTACGTTAGTAGGGCAATTCTTTCTATGCCAATAATTGCATGCGTCAGTAGTCTTACTACCGTCTTTTAAAATCACCTCTTTGTAGCCTGTGTCATGAAGGCTACAAAGGTTTTGTACAAAGCTTGAAGGGTTTTATTTATGTTGCATCTGCATAAAAATACTATTGTTTTTTAAGCATAACCATAATGCACTCTACATTAACGTTCAAAATTTACATACAGCATTAACAATGTACGTGATTTTAATCTTTTAAAGATAAGCAATGTGTAAGGCAGTGTAATTTGCCTTTGCCTACTTATGTGATTTTGTATTATTTAAGGCTTCTGTGCAATCTCTGATTATTCCGGTCATACCGTGAATTCAAGTCTAATACATCCCCGTGTACAAATGTTGAAGCTGATTTTACACTTTTCAGAGGCGCAGATGTAGTGACAGCTACAAGTGCTCGTAAAATGTTTATATCAAGTGAATTGATCCACACAACTTCTATATGGAAGTCACTTTGGTGTACGATTTGTCGGTGGAGTTAGATATCATTCAAAAGGATTTAATAAGAATTTGTACTATTCGGGTTCAGATCCTCTCTACTTTGTGTTTTCACTCATTGCCCGTTAGAAAATTTCTTAAAAAATAATTTTCGTTTTTACCGTTCTTAAGTAACAGCCATTAAGTTAGAAAAAAACACAAATATACCGTCGATTGAACATGGCCATCTTGAAAAGCGCAGGAACCAATTTCGTATAGGTCGTCCTTTAGCTTTGTGAGATAGAGTGCAACATAGAAATAAACCCCACATCCCATATCTTTTTAATCTCCTAGTGATTGTTGGTTGCCAGTGTTATTGCAAGTTACACTTAGTATAGCAATTCGCTTTGGTTATCACAAATACGTGTTGCTATAAGAAATCAACAATAATATTAGATTAGAACGAAATCTACAAATTTACTAAGTTGTAGAACAATATATATCGCTACAGTTTCTACGCCCACTCATGACATCTCTCACAGCTACCTGTCCTATTTTCATGTCTGGCTACACTATAACAAAATTTACGTATGCCTGGCACAGTGAGCACTTACGGCCTATGCATAAGATAAACTATTACAAGCTAAAAGCATACAATGTTTCCAAAAGAGTAACTTTTTTTACCGATAAAAAAACAACGCGTGATTCTGTTCTCTTTTGATTATTGAGACACCAGAAGGGCAAATTACACAGGTCAGGGTATCGAATAAAAAATTCTGATAATACAGTGGTGTATCTCTCAGAACTTTAAAGAATTCCCTGAGTTTCATATTACAAAAAATTGTTTTGTATATATGACGAATAATATATATATATATATATATATATATATATATATATATATATATATATATATGACTTAATAAAGTTTTAAAATAAGTTTTATTTTAATTTTGAAAGGCTTAATCAATAAACTAATCAATAAAATTTAATCAATAAACTTAAATATGCACGCATTTATATAACAATAATTTTTTGTTGGATTTTAACCTTTTTTTGTAATATTTACTCCTATTTGACATATTTTACAAGAGTCCGTACGAGTTTGTTTCTATAAGATAATATTGAATATATTTTTATGAAATCTTGAATTCTAGTAAACATACAGTGCACTTATTATGGTAACCTATTTCTAATTAAGTATTATTTCACGTAATTAATTACAATAATTTTTGCTGAATCTTGTGAACGCGTATTTGTTTAAAATGTGACCATGTGACAGCACAAAATGGCGATTTTAATAGTTGAATTGACTATGGGCCGCAGTGTTTATAAACATATTCTGATTGTACACTATACAACACACGGTGTTTTTATATTAATATACGTTAATATAAGTTATCGTACGATGGCACATGACGATTCCCCACAAATTTAAGAGCTTGCTGAGTATACGGTAACAGACTTGTTTGTTCTACATTTTGGATGGGTCTATTTGCAATACACATAGCAGCACATAGTTATGCTGATCGAATCAGACCTTATACAAGCAAATCACACGGCACGCCGTTACTATTTGTTTGAATGCGTCTCCGTTATAGCTGTGCTATTAACGTAGACTGAGTCTGTACTGACTGCGCAAACAAGCGCGTTACTGTATGCAAGGCATGCACAAAAACGGAAAATAAGAAACTAACAAAGTGCAGCTTGAGGTTAGCTACGTAATGGAAAGTGCCATACACGAAATTGCAATAAAATCCATAGTGACAACAAACCACCGGAGACGATAGTAAATTTAAATATTGTAGACAAACGAATTGAAAATTAGTATATTTTCTAGAGTAATTTTTTAAGAGTGTAAAACGCTTGTCCATAACAGTATATCTAATAGACAAGCATTACAATAACCAAGGTAGTAC
The DNA here is from genome assembly GCA_034769895.1 of Magicicada septendecula. Classification (NCBI taxonomy): domain Eukaryota; kingdom Metazoa; phylum Arthropoda; class Insecta; order Hemiptera; family Cicadidae; genus Magicicada; species Magicicada septendecula. The sequence goes on from CM068371.1 coordinate 290,193,203, forward strand.
TTCTACTTATTTACTTACGATTAGTTATGACAGATTATGATGGTTATGACATCACAAACACACAGTTTTAAATAGCATACTACGGTATCAAATATTTGTTCATAACAAACGTTTAACTGCAAATTAGTGTTTGTGTATATTGGCAAAAATGTGGACGCTACTAAAAGAATAACATACGAGCGAAACAGAAGCACAAAAACGACAAGTTTAAAAGCGCCGACGACAAGAAATATAGTGACGAGAGGAGAAAAAAGCGGAGGAGCGATAAAAACCATTCTTGTTTGAAACACAAAAACGCCAGATAGTGCAATTACACGATTCATAGGAACGATAGGAAGAGAAAGGTAAGGAGAAAAAGAAGCTTTCAAAAAGGGTTGGTACAGGAACAAGAGGAGATGCATGAGAGAATCCCCCCTGCATGTGCAAACATGATATTCGCTGCAGAGCTCAACACCTACCCCACCTATTGCAAATGAGATCAATAAAGAAGTTGCTAGAATTTCTGAGGTAAACGAGTCAATAACATTAAATGAACTAATGCAGAAGAAACCTTGACAAGCAAATACCTAAAGTCGAAGCAGCTATTTAAAAAAGTCTGCTGTAGAAAAAACCCCAGTTTCCAATATTAAACACAAATACGAACTGAAGTCGGACAATTGATGAAAGTATAGCCATGCTCTTCAAAGAATTTGTTGAAGAGACTTTACAATAGCAAAGACAAAAAAGACGGAGAAAATCAGATTAAAGAGAAAGAAGGCTTTGTCTGCAGTAGTTAATGTCAAGATATTTCCATTTGATAGGAATACTCATTGGACTGCTTGTCTACGAAAATTTGAAACCACTGCATGCGCAAATCATTGGACAGAAAAATAGAAATCAATTTCATTCGTCTTGCAGAGATACTACAAAAAGTGCTACCTGTTGGTCAGAACACGTATGTTTAATTAACAAAAGTTCTGGAATTACGAGACGGTGATCAGCATCTGAACGATGTATAACGATGTATAATGCTCTCAACTTAGAGCAATACAATAGCGTTCCGGAGAGCCTTTAAGACTATGAAGCAAATACCGCTAGACTTGTTAGACTAGTCTATCCTCAATTAACGATTTTCAAATCCGGTTTGCTGTGCAGACATTTAACGATGCGTTCAGAGGCATCTGCGATTAAACCAAATGTTACAGATTGCGAGACATCGAAAAACTTGGATGCTATTGTTTCAGCCCTCGATTTCACAGTTACTAAGCCGATGATCTACATTATTAACATTTTGTCATCACTTTGTAGGCAAATGGCCCCAATATCTCCGTCAGCCATTTGTTCTTGTTGAAAATCATGTGTTTTCCAACCGTCTGCTAAGACGTTTACGATGATGGCTTGAACTTGTTCTCTTCCGTTTTTGTTATTCCTTTATGCGGCAATCTTCTCCGCAAGGTCTTTGAGATAAGTCATTTGCATTACCCCGCCGATGTTTTAGCTTCAAGTTATACTCTTCAAAACGTTCAAGTCACCTTAAGCGATTAAGAAAACATTTCATTCCGGATTTTTAAACCCTAAACAGCAATGAAAACGCTTTATGAGTGGTAAGTAGTGAAAACTTCTATCCATACGGACACTTATGGAAGTGCTCCAAATCTCAAACAATGGCCAGCAGTTTTCTCTTGTCTAGTGTTATTTTTTTCAATGGAACTGAAATTAAAGTTGAAATTACCGATTCCTCTTCTGTTCAATATTCAGTTTCTATTGTTAAACATGACGAACCGTGCGCCCTTATAACAACACGTTATGTAAAATACATAATTGTTTTACAGGATAAGCGACATAATTGAGCCTATTATTAAAATAGGCGATGTTCTATTACCTGTTCATGTGTAGGTTTGTGGGTAGCAAAGTTATGTATGATCTACTTAAGTTAACAAGGTTAAGAGAAAATTTATGCTGGTTTTAAGATATTTTGAATTACCCATCTAAGAACTTCTCAGACTAACATAAATAGCTACAAAGATGCACAATGTATGGTAAATATTCCAAGCAACATTTATAAAAATTTCCTATAAAAAAAGATCTTAGATCAGGAAGAATATGCTATCCTGCCTGAAAATTGTTTCTGCTGTGAAAACGGTAGTTAAAAATAAACTTGGCGGAAATTCCTATCATAATTATAAACGTGGGTCTAAGTAGATGATATTGGTATTTTTATCAGACATTTAATCAACTTTGAGAAGTATTTCTTAGTTTGCAAGAATCAGCAAAATGCATTAGCATAGAAATAAATAAAACCAAACAAATATTTGATGTCATCAGGGTTGCAAGACCGAATCAATAAATACTGCCATCACATTAATTTTTGAATCAAACATTTTGAAATATTGAAATGTAGTAATGAATTCATTAGTTACTAGCTACTATTAGTTACTTACTTTCTATTGTTTTTGCCAAAAGGGCTTACTTCGGGATGCAAGGAAATTAAATTCCAAACTACTATAAAGCGTAACAAGAGAGTCCTTCATAAATATGTTATCTGTCTCTGAGCAGAAACAATGAAAACACCTTAGAAACGTTTGATAGGAGTATAGTAAGAAAAATACACGGGCTATTAAATGAAGGAGAAGTTTGGAGAAAAACAAGTAATAAAGGACTATATACTTTATTGCGATCACTGCCGTAATCCTAAATATAAAGTTGGGACTGCAAATATGAATTGGTCATTGTGTAAGGATAGAAACTTTGGATTCCGTAAAATAAAATAAAATTGGTCACCTTTTCCTGTGTAACCCAAATGAAAAAAATTGAGACGGTAAAAACTAATATGGCTGAACAGTATGCAGCGGGATTCGGAAATGTCCGGAACCCATAATTGGTAGGTGGGTGCAATAAAACCGGAAATAAACCTAACGTCAGCATAGTTCTCTCAATATATCTAATGTACAAGGGATATTTTGTACTCCCTATTACTTATTACCCTACAGACTTTCAGTTGATACTGCATCACAAAGTAGTCAACGGCATATAATGCAGAAGGAACAAAGAAGCCACTGCATTATAGATTCGAATTGGATACCTCGATTCTTACTAAACAATGTGCTTAACATAGAAAATTCTGAAAAAATGCTTTGGAATTAAATGCCTACAATTGGATCTTCTGGTGAGCACTGCCTCAGGTGGTCCAAGCGCGTCAAAATAGAGGAGGAACAGGAAACTAGATGATAACCACATCATAAGGATTGAAATTTGAAATGTACGAAAGCTGAATAAAAGAGGAAGTCTGGAACAAAAAGTAGTTAATAACGTAGTTGTAATAGGAAAACAATTTTGAATTAAAATTAATGTTGTGACAATTCCTAATGTAATGGAAATCAATAAAGAAAAGAATGAGGTAAGTGAGATAATATAAAATAACAAATTGAAACAAGTAATTTCTTTCAAATGTCTTGGGTATGCCAGTAAAACCACTTTGAATGGAAGTTGTACAGATGATATTAGAAGTAGATTTTCTCTTGAAAAGATAGCATTTAGTATAAGAAATTACCAGAGGAATTGATGTAATGTTAAGAAAGAGGTCGCAAAGTATTTTATGTAGCTCATTGTTATGTATGCTCCGGAGACATCGACATTTAGAAATAAAGAAAACAAATGTTTGGAAAGTTTCAAATGTGGTTGTGGCCAAAACTTGGAATGACTAGCTGGAAAGAGAAGTTAACAAACGAAGAAGTACTTGTAAGGATAAATGAAGTAAGAAGTATCATAAGAAAGAAAAAACTTAAAAAAAAATAAAAAAACTGGATAAATCACATTTTGAGAGGTATCTGAGTAGAGAAGTTACTAATCGGAGTTTCGAGGTAAGGGAAAGCGAAGAAGAAGAAGAAGAAGAAGAAGAAGAAGATAAGATGTGTTGCCAGATTTGATGATGGGGACAAATTATAAACTGTATAGAAAGCGGAATTGGATAGAACAACGTGAAGAGTACAGTTCAGTCGAAACCTGTTTTAGGACAGATTCACCAATTCACCGTTGACGGTGTTGACTGCATCACGTTCAACTACGCAATCAACATCAAATGCAACGTTACATACGAGACAGTACAAAATCCTTAACGCCCACGTGAGCCGTGTAAGTATATTTGAGTGTACAGTATGATCGTAAATACACAAAAGTGGAGTTCTACGAAGTAGCAGGAAACGTGGGAAGATAAAAAATAACACGAGAATTACTTAAGCCCACATAGTGCTTAGCATCTCAAACCGTTATGATCTACTACGTATGTAAAGTAGCGGACTTTTTGTTGTTTTACTTAATTAAAAAATTACATTTGTTCTTCAAGTTTATTTTCAAATAAATGTAGAGCAATGTCTGCTGACGCCAGTGACGTTCGGCGTGGCCACATTCCGATCGATAGTTTTCTGCTTTGTTTACTGTCAACTGTGTAGCAAAAAGGTTTTTTTGTGAGTTTTTACACAAAGCGTTTAATAAAATGAATTTAATTTTTTTAAAGTATGTTTGATAAATATTTATTCAATTTTCTATTTTAAATATTTAAATTTTGAAACATTATAAGTAATTAAGAATGTTTAGAATACAGGATGAGCATGCAATACGTCTTTACATTTCCCTCATCTCTGTCCTACAGCGAAGTTGCACCGAATGTATCATTGTCGTCGCTGCAATCCAGGTTCAACTCGTCCTCAACATCGTAACTCTTAATAAATGTCGTTTATATTGTTTATTGTCGTTTTGTTGTTTAAGCAATTGCAATAAAATATTGAGTTCTATTTTATCAAATAAGATGATACACATCTTAACTTTTTTGGATTTACATGTGTGATCTACGTCTATTGGATATTTAAATTGGGACTAACCAATGTAGCTGGCAGGGTCAAGTCAGCCACAAAGGTGGATTATAACCCAAACATATAAACCTAAAGTCAACATCCTGATAACAAAACGAAACCAAAGTTATACTACAATAACTATTATAACGTGAACAAAGTATATAACCGGATATAAAATCTTTGCTTCTGGTACATCGCTTGTACTCAGTTTCTTCACGCTTTGCCGTGCAATACTCCGCAGTTAATTCCATAACCATACAGCATTATCTATTTCCAAAACACACACATAAAGTTGTCTGTAACACGTTCTTAAAAACACATGTTTAAAGAGATATACATCAGGGGAAAGACTATATAGATTTTACTGTCACATAGAATGGCGTACAATACGAACTTTTCTGCACTCACTCAAATTTCAAAATAGTAAACTTTGTATTTCTTGTTCACCGACAGTTTGACAACTGCATTTGTTGTTTGTCAGACTTATATTATGTGATAATGTGTGTGTGTGTGTGTAACGTAAGTTAAAATAGTAGAGGTAGCATAGACATTTTGTGTTAATCAAAAACACGCAAAGAGCAGAGAGGCAGTTTGTTATTATCATAAAAACGTTATTTCATTGTTCAAAAATCGGTTTCAACAATTCATTTAATCAATCTGCAAAAATCATAAATTTGTAATATTGCATGTACTACATATATTAGTTTCATCTACGTGATCATATCCTCTGTACTGTGTTTTAATTAAACTAGAGAAACACTGCGATTAATTTGACGGACGGGATCAGGATGGTAGGTTGTACCCAATCTGATTATCCACAGTACGTAACCGCAAAATTGCTTCACATCTCAAGTCATTTAAGCATGGAGCGCATCAATAATTATGTTGGATGATGCATCCAGGAAGGCAGGGTTAGCTTTAATACCAGATATGATTAAGCCTGAATGTTTCCAGAGTGCAATCACGATGTCATTACAATTACATTCATGAACATGGGAGAACTGGTAAATAAACAAATTTCAAAAGCTGATACCAAAATGAATTCTTCATAGTATAATTATGTTTATTATTAATTAAATAAAAAATCCTATTACTTTCAACTCATTGTTTAAGAAACAAGTCCATATTTATGTAATATAGTGTGCAGAAAACAATACCACGCACTAAAAAGAAAGCTGTATATTCGGTTACTAACGTTTTTTTGTGAAACGCCAAATATTTAATACACATTCTTATGTAACTTTGATTCATTAAGAAATTGAATAGTAAGTGTCCCAGCTAATAAGTGATATTAACTTTTTTTGACCTGAGCATGTGCCGTCCATACAATTAAGCTTGCCTATACACATAATCCTATATACAAAATTGTTTAAACGTTTCATTTATTTTTGTTAAGATTGAAAATTACGCGATTATGGAATTTAGATAAAACAGGAAAAATTGACATAGAAGATAGACAGTCAGATTATCATCCACGTTTTCCGTATTACTTACCTCTGTGATCACCAGAGAGTTTCTTCAGTTACGGACCTGCCTCTTTTGTTTTTACTTCCATGTTCCTTAAGGAAATGGAAGTATGGTGATGGCAAAAAAATCGTGTTCGAGATTATTGCAGAATATGATTGTACTACACTCAAAACATGAAAAAAAGTCATTTTTCGAAAAGTGCCTGTGTCTGTGTCTGTGTGTCTGTGTGTCTGTCTGTCTATAGATTTTTTTCTATGGAAAACGATAACAGCCGCAAATTCAAACAGAATCAAATACTTTTTTGCATACAGTCCTGATTTGTAGAGTACTCACGACTTATTGTTTTTGGTGAAGATCGGTTGAGGGAAAGGGGTAGTTTACCAGCAACGGTTTTTTTTATCAAGGGTAATCTTGTTTGTTTGGCAAACGATAACAGCCGCAAATGCAAACAGAATCAAATAATGTTTCGCATACAGCCCTGAATTGTAGAGTTCTCAAGATCTGTTGATTTTGGTAATGATCGGTTAAGGAAAAGGGGTAGTTTACCTGCAACGTTTTATGTTTTAACAAGGGTATTTTATATGGCAAACGATAACAGCCGCAAATTCAAACATAATCAAATAATATTTTGCATACTGCCCTGAATTGCAGAGTTCTCAAGAAGACCTGTCGTTTTTGGTGAAGATCGGTTAAGGGAAAGGGGTAGTTTACCTGCAACGGTTTTTTATCAAGGGTAATTTTTTTCTATGGTAAACGATAACAGACGCAAATTCAAACAGAATCATATGATGTTTTGCATACAGCCCTGTATTGTAGAGTTCTCAATACCTGTTGCTGTTGGTGAAGATCGGTTAAGGGAAAAAGGTAGTTTACCGGCAACGTTTTATGTTTTAAAAGGGTATTCTCTATGGCAAACGATAAGAGCAGCAAATTCAAACAGAATCAAATACGTTTTTGCATACAGCCCTGTTTTGTTGAGTACTAAAGACCTATTTATTTTTGATGAAGATCGGTTAAGGGAAAGGGGTAGTTTACCAGACACTTTTTTTGTTTTATCAAGGGTATTTTATATAGCAAACGAAAACAGCCGCAAATTCAAACAGAATCATATAATATTTTGCATACAGCCCTGAAATGTAGAGTTCTCAAGACCTGTTGGTTTTGGTGAAGATCGGTTAAGGGAATAGGGTTGTTTACCAGCAACATTTTATGTTTTATCAAGGGTAATTTTTTTTTTGACGAAGGATAACTGCCGTACATTAAAACAGAATCAACTACTCTTCTGCATACCTTTCTGAATTATACAGAACTCAAGGTCTGTTGATTTTGTTGAAGATCGGTTAAGGGAAAGGGGTAGTTTACCTGCAACGGTTTTTTATCAAGGGTAATTTTTTTCTATAGTAAACGATAACAGCCGCAAATTCAAACAGAATCAAATGATGTTTTGCATACAGCCCTGTATTGTAGAGTTCTCAATACCTATTGGTGTTGGTGAAGATCGGTTAAGGGAAAGGGGTAGTTTACCAGCAACATTTTATGTTTTAACAAGGGTAATTTTTTATATGACGAACGATAACTGCCGTAAATTCAAACAGAATCAACTACGTTTTTGCATACCTTTTTGAACTAAAGACAATTCAAGGTCTGTTGATTTTGTTGAAGTTCGGTTAAGGGAAGGGGTAGTTTATCAGCAACGTTTTATGTTTTAAAAAGTGTAATTTTTTTATGACGAACGATAACTGCCGAAAATTCAATGAGAATCAAATAATTTTTTGCACCCTTTCCTGAGTTGCAGAGAGCTCAACGTCTACTGATTTTGGTGAAGATCAGTTAAGGGAAAGGGTTAGTTTACCTGCAACATTTTATGTTGTAACAAGAGGAATGTTTCCATGACGAACGATAACTGCCCCACATTCAAACAGAATCAAATATTTTTTTGCATGCTTCCCTGAATTGTAGAGGACGGAAGGTCTGTTGATTTTGGAGAAGATCGGTTAAGAGAAAGGGGTAGTTTACCTGAAACGTTTTATGATTTAACAAGAGTAAAGTACTTAATTTTATAAATAAAGTATCCTGATAAGAAGCTCATAGTAATCCACTGTAGAAACGTACATGAAATATCTATAAATGAAGATGTTAGGTGAACGGCGTGGGGGTAATTTTCTATTATTAAAAATTATAGTTGAAGGTGGAGGGGAGAATTTTTTGTATGTGTACTACGTTATCGGCAACAAAAAAGTAGTTTTTTGTTAAAATTGCTTCCCGGGCTCTTTAGCCGTAGTCCAATGTTTTCTGCAAAACCAGACTTTTCGGCAGTGCCATCGACTGCCATCATCGGTGAAAATCGAGTGCGAAAACGTGAGGTGGTATACGTTAGTGACCACAGTACTGTGGTTAATGCTGAAGCAATAAGTAGAAAGACGTAGTTTCTATGGAAATATTTCATTTCGAATATGATTTTAAATATAAATCTTAGAACATGGAAGTCATGTATGGTTCTCCATACCGATATTTTCTTTGCCATTTCTACTTATGTAACGTTGTGTTTTGTGGTCTCTCCTATCCAGATCCCTGGAGGCACATACAATTTTTGTATTGACTAGGACTAGGAAAAATTTTCTAAGTACTTAAAAATACTCACCTGATAAAAAATACTGGTAATTGTAAATACAAGGTGTGATAAAAAAATAACGAGAATTTTCCTTTTTTTTGCAATTTTTTTATTTATTCTTTAAATAAATTTTGTCCTCTTCAAAGTGGACATCAGGTACAATGCCAACGTTTTTCCAGTGCGTATTCTTGTTTTGGTTTAGTCTTCAGTTTACTCAGTGACCTTGCCTTTACCTCCTGTATGGTCGCAAAACGTTTTCGTTTCATTGTACTCTTAATTTCTGGGAAGAAGAAAAAGACGCGTATCTGGTGAATAGGGTGTTGTGCCATTACAACGGTATTATTTGCCAAAAAAAAATGGTATTTAATAGTGAAGGGCAAACCGGTGCGTTATCATGGCACAAAAGCCAAGAATTGTTTGCCCATAATTCTAGTCGTTTTTGGGTTGCCTCATGCAACCGACGTAAGACTTCGAGGTAACACTATTTATTGACAGTATGGCATGAAGGTAGGAATTTGTGTTAGACTATGCCATTGTAAGCAAGGAAAACAGTAAAGAGAACTTTCACATTCGATCTAACTTGGACTGCATTTTTTGGTCTTCGCTCTTTCGAAAGCTTCCCTTGTGACGATTGAGCCTTTGTTTCAATGACGTAGTCATACACCACATACGCGTTTGAGTAAATCTGGGTTATCAGTGACTTCAGTCGACGTTTGCTCAGCAGCGATATTTTGCGATGCTGCTTTACTGAAAATTTAACACATTTTAGTTCAATCCTCTTGTGAATTTCAATCTCTTTACGGCTCTCTTCAAAACGTTTGTACCACTCAAAAACCCTTGGTTTTAACCATTCTTGCCAAAATTTCACTACTTTACTCAATATTATTTTTAAGACAGAATTTAATGCAAATTCTTTGTTTCGTAATTTTGAAAAAACAAAAATCGCTGACCGTGCTAAAATGTGTTGTCAATGCTCGCTTGTAATATTCCAAACATGTGACATGTAGCCTACGTTACGGAAAGTAGTACCAACGTGAGAAAAAACGTAAATTGGAAACGTATAACAAGAAAAATTAATAAATTATTGTTATTATTTATCGCTCCTCTGCTTACACTGTTCGACCTTCGAAACACTGATTTATATTAGATGAGACGGCTGCAGACGCATCAGCTAAGTGGTCTGTAAACATGTCTATGTGTCTAAATGGCCGAGATATGGTCCGTGTGCCGTTTTCCTTAATCAATAGTAGATTATATTGCAGGACTTGAACCGGCTAAATTGGCAACTGGTTCCAGCTTATTCAACTTTACTACAGAGATTTTTCATGATTACTGTATTACACTGTTTTTGTACATAAGTCAGATAGGTAAGGCACAAGTAAGTTGATGATACCATTATTTTAGTAGCATCCACGGACCATTTAAATTTCCTAAAATGTAGGGTCCTGGTTTCCGTTACGTTTACCCTTGCATAACTTACGTAAATGCTCGAGTTAAATATGATAATTAAATACGAGACGAAATATAAATTTAAACTGATAATTTATGATAACTGTGTATGGTAATATGTAGACCCTATGGCAAGGTAAAACTTAAAATACTTTGTTACAAATATGGTGATTGAGGTCTTAGAACAGTAGAAAAAATCATTATCTGAAATGTAATCGTTAGTGATAATTTTTGTTAACAAGTTAATAACGCTATTCAAGTGGCTAGCAGTCGGCCGATCTATACAGTATGAAACTCAGACTGATACTGTCGTCTTCGAATCTACGCAACTTCGAAACCACCTAGGCATACGCATTGTCAACCCAACAAGCGTATTCTACACAAAGATAATAACATCCACGATACGTGTAAATTAATTTTTGGCAAAACAGTTAAACAGTTACAACAATAAAATACTTAACGTTTCGCACTAATTGCACACTTTAGTTGGTGTAAAGAATTCGCAAAAGTGACTGTTTGAACTGCAGCCGCCTTGTGTTTACGGTTAATACCGACTATGACGCTGCGGTAGTCGTGAGCTTGCTTGACATAATCCATCGATTTTTAAAGGCGTTGTGGAACTAGCATATGAAACATAACAGTCTGGAAGTTCCCGGTTGTTAGTAATACGCGATATATTACGAGGGGTACGGAGGTTGCCGTGATTCTGAGTTTACTTGACTTTTAACAACTATCTTTACATACTAACTTTTGAGTTTCTCTTATAATCGTTGGGGCAGATCTTTACTTTTGTAGCAATTCGTAGGCTATAATGCTTTTCCTCAAATTTTACTTAATTAATCTTTCTCAATTAAGATAACATTACAACATTTGATGATCACCCTCAATTTTATTGCTGCAAGTATATAAAATACATATAGTTCAGTTGGCTCCATGCTTATAAATAATAAAATGTTTATCATTATTCATCGTAAAGTTTTAATGGTAATTGATGGAATTCTTAATGTAACATTTTGGACTCGTATTCACCTTTCTCTATTTGATGAAAATTCATTAATGATATTAATACTCTTGGCTTGTTTCTTTTAAACATTACTTGTTAATGATTGGTCACAATAATCAGTAAAACTTAGTTTTAATATTCTTCTATTTCTAGTTACTGTACTTCTACAAATGCGTTTCTCCATTGATCTTCTGTCAGCTATCTTCCTTCTGTTTTCTTCCTTCATACGTTTCGAATCTGATGTCAATTTTCGCAGCGGTTTTATTATCCCTTAAATATTCAATTTCCCTAACATTCCCTAACATGTGAGCTGGTACAGTTCAGAGAGGCACTCTTTGGCTTCATACTCTTCTGGCCATACGACACTTCAATATAATACTGCTGGAATTCATCTACAGTCAGTTATAAAAAATACAATAATATCATAAGAGTCTCTTTATTTGACTAATAATAAACATCTTGGGGATTCGTTACGCTGTCGCGTTTCACATTTAATTATATTTATTTTTCCTTTCTTCTTGATTCCTTCTTATTTTCATTAGCTATTTTCAGATAACATTTTTGACAGTCATTATTTGTAACCACCTTTGATCTTCTTTCTTGTGACAGAAGTTCTACGTACTATCTCTTCCTTTGTCATTTACATTTCCAAGAAATTCTAACTTGTATTTGCATTAATTATCCTCATTCTTTAGTTTCATCTTAATTATAGTCATTAAATTATCCATTGTTCTTCTTATTTTACCATCTTGTCTGATCACAATACCACTAATTGTGTTTATACATATTTTTTCTTATTCCATTTAAAATCATACTGGTTATAAACAATTATGTAATCTGTTTTCAATTCTCTTGGCATTTTGGCAGGTATCTTAAATTACATTGTTTTTATTTATTTTGTGTAAGTTTTTCTTTATATAGTTTTTTAACATTGGGGGGTTTATTCTTAATATCTTCAAAATAATTTCTTCTTAATACTTATAGTAAGACGTTCTTACTTCTTTTAGAATTTCGTGGTTTTATTATTAATTCTTAAACTTCATCTTAGTGTTTCTATTAACATATTATTTTTTATTACTTATTTAATATTATTTCTTTAGTTCCTTCATTCCAAATGGTTGCCTGGTCGGTTCTCAGAAAATCAGTCCCCTTTTTCTGGTTGACAATTTCTTGTTTTAACCATGGTCCATTAATTCAGGTACCCCTTTTCCTCGGATTACTGCAAAGTTCGTAATGATTTTTGTACTTGTTAAATACCTCTCGTTTATCTGGTACTGTAACTCTGTTGATACGAAGTCTTCATTTAAGTTACGGTTTTCAGTCATAGTTAGATCCTTTTTAACTAGCAGGTATTGTACCTCCTCTAACCTAACGTAATCACTCATATACGCTACCATTCCATTCCCTTTGACCTCTGTATTACTTACCAAATGTTTTACTGGTATATTCCGTATTAAAGATATAGCTGATGTTGTCAGATTCTCTTCGATCGTTGATATATTTAAATGATATTTAAATTTATTTACGTTCTTCTTCGTTATTTTATGGTGGTTTACTTTTGTCATTTTTATAAAATTGTTTCTATAATTCTTAAATTTACTTAACTCCCTTTGTTTATTAATAGGGGGGTTAAATATATTAATTAATCCACCGTTCCTCATCTCCCAATCTTCTTTTGTATTTAATATTTTTTTTCTGCATATTTTTCTTATTTTCTTGATATTCTCTTCCATGGTTTGGATATTCACTTTGTTCTTTCTATTTTTATTTTCAGATAGAGATGCATTTTGGTCTTCTCCAATTTCTATTTCCTTCCTGCTCTCTTCTGTGTTCGTACTTACTTGGCTTTCGACATTGTTTAAATTATTATTTACTCACTCCATTCGTTCACCAATGTCAGTCTGTACATGTGTTATTCCTTCCTTATTCTCCTCCCGTATTTGATGTACCTCTTGTTCAATTTTCTCGCATCCTTCTACAGTCTCCTGTTGGGAGTCCTTCGACCATCGTTTTATTTTCATTTTTTATGTCATTAATTTTATTTTGTATTTCGTCACAGATTTGTATTACTGTTTCGTTGGTTTTTTCTAACTTCTCATTTGTTTCGGCTATTTCTTGTTTCCTTTCCTTATTATTTTTGTCCACCTTTTGGTTATTTGTCACATGGACATTCTCAATCCTTTCATTAATCTGTCTTAAAATCTCTTCATTTATTTGTCTGATCTCCTCCTTCATTTGTTTTATACTCTCATCGTTCCTATTGTAATAAGACGACGAATCCTCCCTTGTTCTATGCCCCGCGATGGAAGCCAATTTGTAATTAGACGAGATCCGTCTCTGTTTATAATTATTTATATTTATTATTAGGTAGTAGTCTCAGGGTTATTTTTACTTAAAATGGATCTTGCACTCGGCTAATTGTTATTATTCAATATCGGATTTTATTATTATTTAACTGTTTAGTGACTTATTCCCCTCAATTCAACCTATTTTTGAATCCAGGATTGAATAAGCCGGTTACTTACTCTCTTTTCGTCGTATTAGTTGTCTGTTTAAATGGTTTAATTTTATGTATTATGTTCACTGTTAGGATTACTCCACTTGAAGTTCCGTCGACTCTTTGTTGATCAGCGGTTGTGAGAAGATTAGTAGTTTTCTTCCTATATACTAACACACACATACATAGACATGACATTCATAGTAACTCATGTATAATATTGCTTTATAATATTATAAATATATAGGTCTGTGCGGTTGTAAACAAAACATGAAATCACTCAATTTGAATGATTTGCATTCTAAGTATGGTACCAACCGCCTCGTTCTTCTCCTCTAAGCTGTATTTACTGATACAATAAAGGTCAACTCTTTCACTGGTAAAAATAATAATGGTTATTTATTCAATTTGGACACAGTGGAATTCAATAAAATAATACGTTTTGCTCTTCTTACTGGTTAACAATTAATATTTTAAAAGTGAACATGGACTCTAAAACAAATGATTAGCTCAAGTTGGCATGACTGCCTCTGGTTAGTTATAAAATGTGTGTTGACAAACATATAGGTTATGTCGTATTATTCGACTTGAAATGTTATTAATAATTATAATAATAAAAGTAGTAGGTTCTTTTAGACTGCAAAATACACTTATTTGAAATAATTGCTACGGCTAGAACAAACAAATAACATAAGAATTCATGGATTATTAATTAAAAAAGATAAAATATGAACTAATGTTCATGGTTAGGCATATGCTTTAAAAATCGTTTAGTGCAACCTTGTTTGGTCAAAAGTGGTTAAATATTTATTATTAATTAATAGTAATTGTGATAATCCAGTGTCAGGTACTAAGATCACCTGTAAAATTGGATATTCCCATTTCAGGTAAAGGTAACTCATTTATTGTAGTTATCGCTCTCTGGCGTAACTCTTAATTAAATTTAGTAACAAAATATTTCATACTCCTATCTGCTAATAGCATAAGAGCACATATGCTCTTCATTGATATTACAATGTCTTTACTTATTCTAAATATTTATAGTATACAAATAGTTGAAATTGTCGTTACTCAAATCGTTCAACTTCGACATTGTTCATTTGTATTCATCAGATCCCTTCTGTTAAGAATAGGGAATGTAATTGTTTCTATAGATTAATTTGAATCGCTTTTAGCGTTCAGTTATCATTCTTATCAACTAATCATAACATTATATTTGTGGGTATGAATACTTGCGTCTCTTGTCGTTCGAAGGGTTACACTTTTTTTTTTATTATTAACACTTTTTAATTACTTAAAATTTTTTTATTAATTAATTAAATTTGATCACAACACTGCACCCACTCCTATGCGCATTAACTCCGAATAAAGTACACTTGTAAATATACTGCACTGATTCTTCAATGTAGGTAACCTATATCTCAGTTTGAGGTTAATATGGTTGACGCCTGGTTGCTGTCAAAAGCACGTTTTTCTGGAGCGTCGACGAGCATGCAGCTCGCTTCGTTGTTGTTGAAAGACTGTCTCTGGTTCCTCTGTCGGAATGATGAATTTCGGATTTTTTATAAGCTCTGATTGGTCAGTTTATTTCAATTCGTTTATTTACGGTAGACTTCGTCAAAACAGACGCTCTCATCAGCGTCAGTCTTTGGGAACAAGATTAAGAAATCCTGGTTCACATACCCACGCGAAAGGGCAAAGCATAATACAATTATTCTTAAAAGTCCAATATCTTCCTTATAATTGTACTGATGATGTTGTGCTTACTCTCATTGTTCATGATTTTAAAAGACGATTAATTTGAACCCCCTCATCATATATTTCTGATTAGGGTTAGTTGACTTAACACTTAGCATTTATACTTAGTGTCCATTAAGCCATTAATTACCAATATTTAATGGTTTTTATTCTTTTTTCTATGGTAATATCTCGTTCTTAAACTACTGTACAATTTTCACTTAGAACTATGTCTTAATATTAACACTATGTCCGTTTTCATAGATTCGAACTTAAACCTATTGTCATACATTTTTGTTTTTCTTATTCCCTAGCAATAAGAGTATTTAATTGAATTTTAACATGGTGTAATTAAATATCGATGGGTTAAGTCACTACTGGCAGTGTTCTTTTTCCCTACATTATTGGTTTAGTGCCTTAATTATCACTTATTAATTAGGCTTGTCATGCCTACATGGAGTTACCTGGTTGTATGCTTGGTATTCTACACATTTTATTTGCATTATTTTCTAATTGATAATTGAAATAGTCACAATGACCTTATCGTTATTTTGATGCAGTTCAATCTGCTTTTGATTCTGTTATTATCTAGGTTTGGTGGCTGTAAATTTTACTTGCAGCTAACTGTCACAATGGTTTAGTTGTAATTACATTTATATAGCCTATTTAGATGGTTATTTTGGTTGCATTTACTCATATGAACAGTATTCTGTCTGACATCAGGTCATTAGTTGAGTTACTATCTTTGTATAATGGGTTTATAACATGATTTTGGTTGCATAATGTCTCTTTGCCATTACAAGCATTTTGTCATATTTGTATTACATAAATATAGCTTTTATATTCTGTTGTACTATTAGCTATCGTGTACAAAACGTTCCTTATATGCTCTATTTACTTCCTAGCTCATTACATTTTGGTTTAACATTGTTTTGATTTAGTTTTCATCAAGTTTTACTGGAAACTGGATGACCAGATTAGGTTATGTTATATGTTCAGTGTGCAGTAATGTGTTGTTGATGGCTGTGTATTTCTATATTAGTCTATTCGACTGGTTTTCATTCCATGTTTGTACATTGGTTATTGGTTATCAATAGTTCACATTTAGTTTACTCCTGTATTATCTTATTTGTTGTTAATTAGTGGGTTTGTATGAACATCATTCCCACTGTACAATTGGTCATTCACTATTTTGGTACCTATTCCTCTGTTTATTCTATAACTACACATCATTTAGCTATCATAAACTTATCTTGTCCTCATTCAGTTTGCTTGTGACTCTTTATTTACAATATTTAGTCCTTATTTACAATAATGTGTTTCACATAGACAATGAATGTATTCATTAAATGAGTTGTGGTCAGTGTTGACTTTACCATACAGCTTAGGGATTTGTATCATGTAATTAATTAACATTTCTTCCTTCTTCTTAATACAATTATTCTTTCAAAGGTTTATGTTAGTTTGTTATACTTCAATTTCCTTCCCTTGTTCTTGTGTTTGGTCTGGTTATCTTCCTTCTTCTTTCTTCACTGGTCTTCTTCTTACTGTTGTTCATTTTTTTCATGATGTGGTTTTCACTTGTCTTCTTCACATTGTTTCTCCCTTCTTCTTTCTTGAAGTCGTCATTGTTGTATTCTTCTTCCTGACTCTTCATTCTTCCTTTGTTTTCTTGTGTCCTTCTCACTGATTTTTCTTTCCTCTTTTGTTGTCTTTTGTCCTTCTCACTGATCTATTGGGTATAGTATGTCAGTCGTCTCGTCGTTATTTTTCTTTTCTTCTTTATTGTTGCATTTACTAGTGAATTCCTTTCAATGATGCTTTACTTATTTAAACTTATGGTACTTTCTTCTTTTGTATACATGGTGGTATTCTAGACCTTTTAACGTATTTTTACTAGTTGTGGCCTTTAACTTAATTTTCAGTACTTAGGTGGATGTGGTGTTATATGTACTGTTACATATTGCCTCCTTATTAGAATTGATCATTTCTGATATCTTCGTTTTATGATTGAAGAAATTATCAATTTTTTATTTCACTCTTAAGTCACATATAATGTTTTCATATCTTGTATTTACTCTTACACTTGTCTTCAGTTCACTATATTTTCTACATCTCCTTCTACTTCATACTCTTGGAATCTTGTTTAATTATATTCTTGGCTGTCGTGTTTTTTCCCTTAAATATTTAATTTCCCTAACATTTTTTCCCTAACTTGGTAGCTGGAATCGATTCGGGTGGGCTCTATGGCTTACCTAACTCCGTCGTCCATAACTACGCTCTTTCTGAGATCAGGGGTACCTCATCCCTGCCCAGTTAAATGATTGCTGGAACTTTTCTACAGTCAATTCATCAAATAATAATACTCATAAGCAGTCTCTTTCGACTAATAATAATAAACACTCTTGGGGTTATTCACTTTCTTGCCTTTTATATTTTATTATACATTCTCTTCTGGATTCCTTCTTCACTTCGGCAGATCTTCATTAGTTAAGGTTGTTGACAAATAGCATGTGTAAATATGCTTCATTTTTTCTTCTCTCCTTATCGTGACAAAATTGTTCTTCGCATTGATTGGTTTTTTCTTCTTTTTCTTGGTCAATCCTCCTTCTCACTATCTTCTCTACATAATATTCTCATTAATGGTATTCTTTTCTCCTCTAGCAGATTTCATATTTTTTAACATTTTATTTTGAATAGTACACAATTTTTCTCGAAGTGATAGTAAACATTGTTTAAAATATCTTAAGTGCGTTCACTAGTTGCTTGTTTTGGTTATAGTTTAGTCATCAGATACTAGTCTTTTTTTCTCTCGTGTTACATACAATATTCATTTGACAAACATTTTTCGTTCAATATTTAATATAATATTTGATTAATAAAATTTCTTCTTTTATATACAATATTCACTTAATAAACATTTTTCTCTTTCTTCTTTCCATAAGAATATCCTCCTCTTTTGTTGGTGGTTTATTGGGTATACAATATTTGATAATTACAATACAATGTGATAATATAATAATGGTACATTAATAGTTAATATCTGATTTTATAGATATTCTTGGGGTTACTTTGTTCATTTAAGAAATATTTTTCTCTCTCTCTACTTTCCATAATAATATCCTTCTTTCATGTTACTCTCTTTGGTTTTCTTCCTCTCTACTCCTTCAAGTGATGGTGGTTTTCACTTATTCTGGATGATTATAATTCTTGATTATTGGTTTTCGGAGTAGACAAGGTTATTTGATAAATATTTTTCTTTGGTATTTGTCGTTTACCCAATAGTCGTTGGTCTCATTTTCATTTTTTTATTATTGTGGTACACTCATATTGTATTTGGTAAAAAAGTTTGGTTTGTTTATTTTGGATTAGGCGTTCCATCGGTCGGCCGTTTCCTCTTCTTCGTCTATTTCGTCTCCCCCTCTCTGAGGTGCGTTGGATTGGAATCCCGTGCCTCTTAAGGGAAGCCAGCGTTCTGGTGGGTTCTGTTGATTGTAAGCCATCCGGACCCTCGTAGATGGATCGTCCTGTCCTTGGTTTCCGCGTCCGGATCTGACTCCTTCAATATGATGAATCCGTCGTACATTTTCGGCATCCTCCCTTCCTTCGGGTCTAGTCGGATTGTTGTACTGACGTCCGCTATTATTATTTCTGTTTATATCCTCGCTACTGCGGCTCCTTCGTGTGTCGTACCCTGATTCGCTGCTCCTTACGTCCTGACTATACGGATTATTATCTTCATTGCAGCTTCGATGTCCCTGATAGAAGCGTCTCCCTCCGTTTCTGTCGTCAGCACGAACGTAATTAGCTCTCCTGAAATTGCTTGGGTTGTGGTTGTTCCCGTTGTTCGGTCGGTACTGGCGATTGTTGTTATTTGGACGGTAGGGGTGGTTACCCTTATTTGGCCGATGTTCATTTCCACTGTTATAATTAGGACGGTGGTTGTTATTAGGAGGGTTCTGATTATAATTATTATTATGATTTGGCCTATAATTCGTGTTATTCCTATCTGGCGGGTAATTATTCCCATTACTATTTGGCCTCGGATTCTGGTCAGCATTATCCCGGTTTGAGTTATTATAATTACCTCGATAATTATTTCGGTATCCGGCCTGACCGTTTCTATCAAAGTATGGGTCTGGTCCCTGCCGACTCTTCCGATAATACTTCTCCTGCTCATAGTTTTCTAATAGCGCGGACATAGTTTGGATTGTTCTTATTTGTCCGTTCAGTCTCGCTCTGGCCACGCCCTCTTCGAAATGATACGCCAATTTAGTGACGAGGCATTCTTCAGGTATCTTCGGCTCAAGATTTCTGGCCATACACACTTTGCCCAAGACGTATGCGGTGAGTGATGCCCCTTTACTGCGGTCATACTTCCCGTTGCAGATGTCGTCCCGCACTATGTTCTGTGCCGATTCGGACCAGTATTTCGTTTTAAACAGCGCTTTGAACTCCGCATAATTCTGTATATCATGTCGGGTAGCCGTCCACCAATTATCGCGCACGTCCTTAAAGTACTCGTCTCACATGTTTCTGATAGTAGACCATCTAGTTTCGCGTGTACGGGCGATATTTTCTTCCACTCTTTCGATGAACTCCATGGGATTCCTTTTATAATGTTGGAAATTTATCAGTTCACGATTCTCTATGTTCGTTATTCCGGTCACTTGTATTGGTTGACTTCGGAATAAATTAATTTCTTCCCTAAAATTATTGAGTTCCCGTCGTTGAAGTTCAGCCATCTTCTCCTTGTCAGTGTGTACTTGCTCCCGAACGTCATTCACGGTGGCGGTGATTTCTTCACATCTCGTCCCCAAGTCTTCTTGTTTCCTTGTCAATACTTCGAATTTATTTAAATGCGATTCTTCGATGTTATTTAATCGGGTTTGAAGTGTCTCTTTCGTTTTCTGTATTTCTTGTTGGTTTTCTCCGCACCTCTTGCCGATTTCATAAATTTCCCGTCTGACTTCGGTTATCTCCTCTCCTATCTTCGTATTCAATTTTTCGTGACTGTCTTCGAGTCTCTGGCTGATAATTTCAATCTTCTTATTACTATCTTCGATGCTGTCGTCAATCTTCTTACTCAATTCCTGGGTATCTTCCTTCAATGAAGCTATGATTTTATTTGTCTCCTCCGTCTTCTTGTTTAACTCCCCCTGGAAGTCCTCCTTCAACGATTCGATATTTTTTGTTAGTAATTCATTATTTTTCTGGCCGTCTTCCTTCAATGATTCCAAAGACTCATTATTTTTATTTAATTTTTCATTAAAATTTTCCTTTAATGATTCAATATTTTTATTCATCGCCCTCAGTATTTCCAAGAAGTCGGCGTCTCCCGTTTGCGTGGGTTTCTCAATTTGTTCCTCTTGTTGTACAGGTCGGCTGGGTTCTACAGGAGGTAATATTTCTTCTAGATCTTCGACCGGCGTCGCCTCCTTATCATCCATGTCTATTTCTTTATCTGCTTCCGCCGCACGTCTCTTAGAGGTTGCTCTCCGTTGCATTTTTGGTCCTGTGTATTGCAGCTGCCTCGAAAATTAGGTTGATGATTATTTTATAAATTAGGTTGAATATTTTTCCACCTAATTTCGCTCGAACGTTGTGCGCCAATTTGTAATAAGACGACGAATCCTCCCCTTGTTCTATGCCCCGCGATGGAAGCCAATTTGTAATTAGACGAGATCCGTCTCTGTTTATAATTATTTATATTTATTATTAAGTAGTAGTCTCAGGGTTATTTTTACTTAAAATGGATCTTGCACTCGGCTAATTGTTATTATTCAATATCGGATTTTATTATTATTCCGACTGACTTATTATATCTGTTTAGTGACTTATTCCCCTCAATTCAACCTATTTTTGAATCCAGGATTGAATAAGCCGGTTACTTACTCTCTTTTCGTCGTATTAGTTGTCTGTTTAAATGGTTTAATTTTATGTATTATATTCACTGTTAGGATTACTCCACTTGAAGTTCCGTCGACTCTTTGTTGATCAGCGGCTGTGAGAAGATTAGTAGTTTTCTTCCTATATACTAACATACACATACATAGACATGACATTCATAGTAACTCATGTATAATATTGCTTTATAATATTATAAATATATAGGTCTGTGCGGTTGTAAACAAAACATGAAATCACTCAATTTGAATGATTTGCATTCTAAGTATGGTACCAACCGCCTCGTTCTTCTCCTCTAAGCTGTATTTACTGATACAATAAAGGTCAACTCTTTCACTGGTAAAAATAATAATGGTTATTTATTCAATTTGGACACAGTGAAATTCAATACAATAATACGTTTTGCTCTTCTTACTGGTTAACAATTAATATTTTAAAAGTGAACATGGACTCTAAAACAAATGATTAGCTCAAGTTGGCATGACTGCCTCTGGTTAGTTATAAAATGTGTGTTGACAAACATATAGGTTATGTCGTATTATTCGACTTGAAATGTTATTAATAATTATAATAATAAAAGTAGTAGGTTCTTTTAGACTGCAAAATACACTTATTTGAAATAATTGCTACGGCTAGAACAAACATATAACATAAGAATTCATGGATTATTAATTAAAAAAGATAAAATATGAACTAATGTTCATGGTTAGGCATATGCTTTAAAAATCGTTTAGTGCAACCTTGTTTGGTCAAAAGTGGTTAAATATTTATTATTAATTAATAGTAATTGTGATAATCCAGTGTCAGGTACTAAGATCACCTGTAAAATTGGATATTCCCATTTCAGGTAAAGGTAACTCATTTATTGTAGTTATCGCTCTCTGGCGTAACTCTTAATTAAATTTAGTAACAAAATATTTCATACTCCTATCTGCTAATAGCATAAGAGCACATATGCTCTTCATTGATATTACAATGTCTTTACTTATTCTAAATATTTATAGTATACAAATAGTTGAAATTGTCGTTACTCAAATCGTTCAACTTCGACATTGTTCATTTGTATTCATCAGATCCCTTCTGTTAAGAATAGGGAATGTAATTGTTTCTATAGATTAATTTGAATCGCTTTTAGCGTTCAGTTATCATTCTTATCAACTAATCATAACATTATATTTGTGGGTATGAATACTTGCGTCTCTTGTCGTTCGAAGGGTTACACTTTTTTTTTATTATTAACATTTTTTAATTAATTAAAATTTTTTTATTAATTAATTAAATTTTATCACAACACTGCACCCACTCCTATGCGCATTAACTCCGAATAAAGTACACTTGTAAATATACTGCACTGATTCTTCAATGTAGGTAACCTATATCTCAGTTTGAGGTTAATATGGTTGACGCCTGGTTGCTGTCAAAAGCACGTTTTCTGGAGCGTCGACGAGCATGCAGCTCGCTTCGTTGTTGTTGAAAGACTGTCTCTGGTTCCTCTGTCGGAATGATGAATTTCGGATTTTTTATAAGCTCTGATTGGTCAGTTTATTTCAATTCGTTTATTTACGGTAGACTTCGTCAAAACAGACGCTCTCATCAGCGTCAGTCTTTGGGAACAAGATTAAGAAATCCTGGTTCACATACCCACGCGAAAGGGCAAAGCATAATACAATTATTCTTAAAAGTCCAATATCTTCCTTATAATTGTACTGATGATGTTGTGCTTACTCTCATTGTTCATGATTTTAAAAGACGATTAATTTGAACCCCCTCATCATATATTTCTGATTAGGGTTAGTTGACTTAACACTTAGCATTTATACTTAGTGTCCATTAAGCCATTAATTACCAATATTTAATGGTTTTTATTCTTTTTTCTATGGTAATATCTCGTTCTTAAACTACTGTACAATTTTCACTTAGAACTATGTCTTAATATTAACACTATGTCCGTTTTCATAGATTCGAACTTAAACCTATTGTCATACATTTTTGTTTTTCTTATTCCCTAGCAATAAGAGTATTTAATTGAATTTTAACATGGTGTAATTAAATATCGATGGGTTAAGTCACTACTGGCAGTGTTCTTTTTCCCTACATTATTGGTTTAGTGCCTTAATTATCACTTATTAAATAAATAATTGTTTATCTAATCCGTCGAGTGACTTACTTGTAATTCCGCTTGACGCGTTTCAGGGCATATGCCCCATCTTCAGAATAATTCCTCTTCACAGAACGTCAGACATTAAGATTAAAATGTAATAAATTAAAATTAAAATCCATGGTTAAAATATTAACTCGTCAAAATATTAAAATATATGAATGCACAGAGAAGCACGCACTATCACAACATGAGTTCACTTCGCGTTATAGCCGGTGTACACCGCCGCGATGTTAATCGCGCACTCCGATTAATTTTAATTTTAATTTATTACATTTTAATCTTAATGTCTGACGTTCTGTGAAGAGGAATTATTCTGAAGATGGGGCATATGCCCTGAAACGCGTCAAGCGGAATTACAAGTAAGTCACTCGACGGATTAGATAAACAATTATTTATTTAATACAGTGACTTGGATACTTAAAAATGAATATATCACTTATTAATTAGGCTTGTCATGCCTACATGGAGTTACCTGGTTGTATGCTTGGTATTCTACACATTTTATTTGCATTATTTTCTAATTGATAATTGAAATAGTCACAATGACCTTATCGTTATTTTGATTCAGTTCAATCTGCTTTTGATTCTGTTATTATCTAGGTTTGGTGGCTGTAAATTTTACTTGCAGCTAACTGTCACAATGGTTTAGTTGTAATTACATTTATATAGCCTATTTAGATGGTTATTTTGGTTGCATTTACTCATATGAACAGTATTCTGTCTGACATCAGGTCATTAGTTGAGTTACTATCTTTGTATAATGGGTTTATAACATGATTTTGGTTGCATAATGTCTCTTTGCCATTACAAGCATTTTGTCATATTTGTATTACATAAATATAGCTTTTATATTCTGTTGTACTATTAGCTATCGTGTACAAAACGTTCCTTATATGCTCTATTTACTTCCTAGCTCATTACATTTTGGTTTAACATTGTTTTGATTTAGTTTTCATCAAGTTTTACTGGAAACTGGATGACCAGATTAGGTTATGTTATATGTTCAGTGTGCAGTAATGTGTTGTTGATGGCTGTGTATTTCTATATTAGTCTATTCGACTGGTTTTCATTCCATGTTTGTACATTGGTTATTGGTTATCAATAGTTCACATTTAGTTTACTCCTGTATTATCTTATTTGTTGTTAATTAGTGGGTTTGTATGAACATCATTCCCACTGTACAATTGGTCATTCACTATTTTGGTACCTATTCCTCTGTTTATTCTATAACTACACATCATTTAGCTATCATAAACTTATCTTGTCCTCATTCAGTTTGCTTGTGACTCTTTATTTACAATATTTAGTCCTTATTTACAATAATGTGTTTCACATAGACAATGAATGTATTCATTAAATGAGTTGTGGTCAGTGTTGACTTTACCATACAGCTTAGGGATTTGTATCATGTAATTAATTAACATTTCTTCCTTCTTCTTAATACAATTATTCTTTCAAAGGTTTATGTTAGTTTGTTATACTTCAATTTCCTTCCCTTGTTCTTGTGTTTGGTCTGGTTATCTTCCTTCTTCTTTCTTCACTGGTCTTCTTCTTACTGTTGTTCATTTTTTTCATGATGTGGTTTTCACTTGTCTTCTTCACATTGTTTCTCCCTTCTTCTTTCTTGAAGTCGTCATTGTTGTATTCTTCTTCCTGACTCTTCATTCTTCCTTTGTTTTCTTGTGTCCTTCTCACTGATTTTTCTTTCCTCTTTTGTTGTCTTTTGTCCTTCTCACTGATCTATTGGGTATAGTATGTCAGTCGTCTCGTCGTTATTTTTCTTTTCTTCTTTATTGTTGCATTTACTAGTGAATTCCTTTCAATGATGCTTTACTTATTTAAACTTATGGTACTTTCTTCTTTTGTATACATGGTGGTATTCTAGACCTTTTAACGTATTTTTACTAGTTGTGGCCTTTAACTTAATTTTCAGTACTTAGGTGGATGTGGTGTTATATGTACTGTTACATATTGCCTCCTTATTAGAATTGATCATTTCTGATATCTTCGTTTTATGATTGAAGAAATTATCAATTTTTTATTTCACTCTTAAGTCACATATAATGTTTTCATATCTTGTATTTACTCTTACACTTGTCTTCAGTTCACTATATTTTCTACATCTCCTTCTACTTCATACTCTTGGAATCTTGTTTAATTATATTCTTGGCTGTCGTGTTTTTTCCCTTAAATATTTAATTTCCCTAACATTTTTTCCCTAACTTGGTAGCTGGAATCGATTCGGGTGGGCTCTATGGCTTACCTAACTCCGTCGTCCATAACTACGCTCTTTCTGAGATCAGGGGTACCTCATCCCTGCCCAGTTAAATGATTGCTGGAACTTTTCTACAGTCAATTCATCAAATAATAATACTCATAAGCAGTCTCTTTCCACTAATAATAATAAACACTCTTGGGGTTATTCACTTTCTTGCCTTTTATATTTTATTATACATTCTCTTCTGGATTCCTTCTTCACTTCGGCAGATCTTCATTAGTTAAGGTTGTTGACAAATAGCATGTGTAAATATGCTTCATTTTTTCTTCTCTCCTTATCGTGACAAAATTGTTCTTCGCATTGATTGGTTTTTTCTTCTTTTTCTTGGTCAATCCTCCTTCTCACTATCTTCTCTACATAATATTCTCATTAATGGTATTCTTTTCTCCTCTAGCAGATTTCATATTTTTTAACATTTTATTTTGAATAGTACACAATTTTTCTCGAAGTGATAGTAAACATTGTTTAAAATATCTTAAGTGCGTTCACTAGTTGCTTGTTTTGGTTATAGTTTAGTCATCAGATACTAGTCTTTTTTTCTCTCGTGTTACATACAATATTCATTTGACAAACATTTTTCGTTCAATATTTAATATAATATTTGATTAATAAAATTTCTTCTTTTATATACAATATTCACTTAATAAACATTTTTCTCTTTCTTCTTTCCATAAGAATATCCTCCTCTTTTGTTGGTGGTTTATTGGGTATACAATATTTGATAATTACAATACAATGTGATAATATAATAATGGTACATTAATAGTTAATATCTGATTTTATAGATATTCTTGGGGTTACTTTGTTCATTTAAGAAATATTTTTCTCTCTCTCTACTTTCCATAATAATATCCTTCTTTCATGTTACTCTCTTTGGTTTTCTTCCTCTCTACTCCTTCAAGTGATGGTGGTTTTCACTTATTCTGGATGATTATAATTCTTGATTATTGGTTTTCGGAGTAGACAAGGTTATTTGATAAATATTTTTCTTTGGTATTTGTCGTTTACCCAATAGTCGTTGGTCTCATTTTCATTTTTTTATTATTGTGGTACACTCATATTGTATTTGGTAAAAAAGTTTGGTTTGTTTATTTTGGATTAGGCGTTCCATCGGTCGGCCGTTTCCTCTTCTTCGTCTATTTCGTCTCCCCCTCTCTGAGGTGCGTTGGATTGGAATCCCGTGCCTCTTAAGGGAAGCCAGCGTTCTGGTGGGTTCTGTTGATTGTAAGCCATCCGGACCCTCGTAGATGGATCGTCCTGTCCTTGGTTTCCGCGTCCGGATCTGACTCCTTCAATATGATGAATCCGTCGTACATTTTCGGCATCCTCCCTTCCTTCGGGTCTAGTCGGATTGTTGTACTGACGTCCGCTATTATTATTTCTGTTTATATCCTCGCTACTGCGGCTCCTTCGTGTGTCGTACCCTGATTCGCTGCTCCTTACGTCCTGACTATACGGATTATTATCTTCATTGCAGCTTCGATGTCCCTGATAGAAGCGTCTCCCTCCGTTTCTGTCGTCAGCACGAACGTAATTAGCTCTCCTGAAATTGCTTGGGTTGTGGTTGTTCCCGTTGTTCGGTCGGTACTGGCGATTGTTGTTATTTGGACGGTAGGGGTGGTTACCCTTATTTGGCCGATGTTCATTTCCACTGTTATAATTAGGACGGTGGTTGTTATTAGGAGGGTTCTGATTATAATTATTATTATGATTTGGCCTATAATTCGTGTTATTCCTATCTGGCGGGTAATTATTCCCATTACTATTTGGCCTCGGATTCTGGTCAGCATTATCCCGGTTTGAGTTATTATAATTACCTCGATAATTATTTCGGTATCCGGCCTGACCGTTTCTATCAAAGTATGGGTCTGGTCCCTGCCGACTCTTCCGATAATACTTCTCCTGCTCATAGTTTTCTAATAGCGCGGACATAGTTTGGATTGTTCTTATTTGTCCGTTCAGTCTCGCTCTGGCCACGCCCTCTTCGAAATGATACGCCAATTTAGTGACGAGGCATTCTTCAGGTATCTTCGGCTCAAGATTTCTGGCCATACACACTTTGCCCAAGACGTATGCGGTGAGTGATGCCCCTTTACTGCGGTCATACTTCCCGTTGCAGATGTCGTCCCGCACTATGTTCTGTGCCGATTCGGACCAGTATTTCGTTTTAAACAGCGCTTTGAACTCCGCATAATTCTGTATATCATGTCGGGTAGCCGTCCACCAATTATCGCGCACGTCCTTAAAGTACTCGTCTCACATGTTTCTGATAGTAGACCATCTAGTTTCGCGTGTACGGGCGATATTTTCTTCCACTCTTTCGATGAACTCCATGGGATTCCTTTTATAATGTTGGAAATTTATCAGTTCACGATTCTCTATGTTCGTTATTCCGGTCACTTGTATTGGTTGACTTCGGAATAAATTAATTTCTTCCCTAAAATTATTGAGTTCCCGTCGTTGAAGTTCAGCCATCTTCTCCTTGTCAGTGTGTACTTGCTCCCGAACGTCATTCACGGTGGCGGTGATTTCTTCACATCTCGTCCCCAAGTCTTCTTGTTTCCTTGTCAATACTTCGAATTTATTTAAATGCGATTCTTCGATGTTATTTAATCGGGTTTGAAGTGTCTCTTTCGTTTTCTGTATTTCTTGTTGGTTTTCTCCGCACCTCTTGCCGATTTCATAAATTTCCCGTCTGACTTCGGTTATCTCCTCTCCTATCTTCGTATTCAATTTTTCGTGACTGTCTTCGAGTCTCTGGCTGATAATTTCAATCTTCTTATTACTATCTTCGATGCTGTCGTCAATCTTCTTACTCAATTCCTGGGTATCTTCCTTCAATGAAGCTATGATTTTATTTGTCTCCTCCGTCTTCTTGTTTAACTCCCCCTGGAAGTCCTCCTTCAACGATTCGATATTTTTTGTTAGTAATTCATTATTTTTCTGGCCGTCTTCCTTCAATGATTCCAAAGACTCATTATTTTTATTTAATTTTTCATTAAAATTTTCCTTTAATGATTCAATATTTTTATTCATCGCCCTCAGTATTTCCAAGAAGTCGGCGTCTCCCGTTTGCGTGGGTTTCTCAATTTGTTCCTCTTGTTGTACAGGTCGGCTGGGTTCTACAGGAGGTAATATTTCTTCTAGATCTTCGACCGGCGTCGCCTCCTTATCATCCATGTCTATTTCTTTATCTGCTTCCGCCGCACGTCTCTTAGAGGTTGCTCTCCGTTGCATTTTTGGTCCTGTGTATTGCAGCTGCCTCGAAAATTAGGTTGATGATTATTTTATAAATTAGGTTGAATATTTTTCCGCCTAATTTCGCTCGAACGTTGTGCGCCAATTTGTAATAAGACGACGAATCCTCCCCTTGTTCTATGCCCCGCGATGGAAGCCAATTTGTAATTAGACGAGATCCGTCTCTGTTTATAATTATTTATATTTATTATTAAGTAGTAGTCTCAGGGTTATTTTTACTTAAAATGGATCTTGCACTCGGCTAATTGTTATTATTCAATATCGGATTTTATTATTATTCCGACTGACTTATTATATCTGTTTAGTGACTTATTCCCCTCAATTCAACCTATTTTTGAATCCAGGATTGAATAAGCCGGTTACTTACTCTCTTTTCGTCGTATTAGTTGTCTGTTTAAATGGTTTAATTTTATGTATTATATTCACTGTTAGGATTACTCCACTTGAAGTTCCGTCGACTCTTTGTTGATCAGCGGTTGTGAGAAGATTAGTAGTTTTCTTCCTATATACTAACATACACATACATAGACATGACATTCATAGTAACTCATGTATAATATTGCTTTATAATATTATAAATATATAGGTCTGTGCGGTTGTAAACAAAACATGAAATCACTCAATTTGAATGATTTGCATTCTAAGTATGGTACCAACCGCCTCGTTCTTCTCCTCTAAGCTGTATTTACTGATACAATAAAGGTCAACTCTTTCACTGGTAAAAATAATAATGGTTATTTATTCAATTTGGACACAGTGAAATTCAATACAATAATACGTTTTGCTCTTCTTACTGGTTAACAATTAATATTTTAAAAGTGAACATGGACTCTAAAACAAATGATTAGCTCAAGTTGGCATGACTGCCTCTGGTTAGTTATAAAATGTGTGTTGACAAACATATAGGTTATGTCGTATTATTCGACTTGAAATGTTATTAATAATTATAATAATAAAAGTAGTAGGTTCTTTTAGACTGCAAAATACACTTATTTGAAATAATTGCTACGGCTAGAACAAACATATAACATAAGAATTCATGGATTATTAATTAAAAAAGATAAAATATGAACTAATGTTCATGGTTAGGCATATGCTTTAAAAATCGTTTAGTGCAACCTTGTTTGGTCAAAAGTGGTTAAATATTTATTATTAATTAATAGTAATTGTGATAATCCAGTGTCAGGTACTAAGATCACCTGTAAAATTGGATATTCCCATTTCAGGTAAAGGTAACTCATTTATTGTAGTTATCGCTCTCTGGCGTAACTCTTAATTAAATTTAGTAACAAAATATTTCATACTCCTATCTGCTAATAGCATAAGAGCACATATGCTCTTCATTGATATTACAATGTCTTTACTTATTCTAAATATTTATAGTATACAAATAGTTGAAATTGTCGTTACTCAAATCGTTCAACTTCGACATTGTTCATTTGTATTCATCAGATCCCTTCTGTTAAGAATAGGGAATGTAATTGTTTCTATAGATTAATTTGAATCGCTTTTAGCGTTCAGTTATCATTCTTATCAACTAATCATAACATTATATTTGTGGGTATGAATACTTGCGTCTCTTGTCGTTCGAAGGGTTACACTTTTTTTTTATTATTAACATTTTTTAATTAATTAACATTTTTTTATTAATTAATTAAATTTTATCACAACACTGCACCCACTCCTATGCGCATTAACTCCGAATAAAGTACACTTGTAAATATACTGCACTGATTCTTCAATGTAGGTAACCTATATCTCAGTTTGAGGTTAATATGGTTGACGCCTGGTTGCTGTCAAAAGCACGTTTTTCTGGAGCGTCGACGAGCATGCAGCTCGCTTCGTTGTTGTTGAAAGACTGTCTCTGGTTCCTCTGTCGGAATGATGAATTTCGGATTTTTTATAAGCTCTGATTGGTCAGTTTATTTCAATTCGTTTATTTACGGTAGACTTCGTCAAAACAGACGCTCTCATCAGCGTCAGTCTTTGGGAACAAGATTAAGAAATCCTGGTTCACATACCCACGCGAAAGGGCAAAGCATAATACAATTATTCTTAAAAGTCCAATATCTTCCTTATAATTGTACTGATGATGTTGTGCTTACTCTCATTGTTCATGATTTTAAAAGACGATTAATTTGAACCCCCTCATCATATATTTCTGATTAGGGTTAGTTGACTTAACACTTAGCATTTATACTTAGTGTCCATTAAGCCATTAATTACCAATATTTAATGGTTTTTATTCTTTTTTCTATGGTAATATCTCGTTCTTAAACTACTGTACAATTTTCACTTAGAACTATGTCTTAATATTAACACTATGTCCGTTTTCATAGATTCGAACTTAAACCTATTGTCATACATTTTTGTTTTTCTTATTCCCTAGCAATAAGAGTATTTAATTGAATTTTAACATGGTGTAATTAAATATCGATGGGTTAAGTGCTACTGGCAGTGTTCTTTTTCCCTACATTATTGGTTTAGTGCCTTAATTATCACTTATTAATTAGGCTTGTCATGCCTACATGGAGTTACCTGGTTGTATGCTTGGTATTCTACACATTTTATTTGCATTATTTTCTAATTGATAATTGAAATAGTCACAATGACCTTATCGTTATTGTGATGCAGTTCAATCTGCATTTGATTCTGTTATTATCTAGGTTTGGTGGCTGTAAATTTTACTTGCAGCTAACTGTCACAATGGTTTAGTTGTAATTACATTTATATAGCCTATTTAGATGGTTATTTTGGTTGCATTTACTCATATGAACAGTATTCTGTCTGACATCAGGTCATTAGTTGAGTTACTATCTTTGTATAATGGGTTTATAACATGATTTTGGTTGCATAATGTCTCTTTGCCATTACAAGCATTTTGTCATATTTGTATTACATAAATATAGCTTTTATATTCTGTTGTACTATTAGCTATCGTGTACAAAACGTTCCTTATATGCTCTATTTACTTCCTAGCTCATTACATTTTGGTTTAACATTGTTTTGATTTAGTTTTCATCAAGTTTTACTGGAAACTGGATGCCCAGATTAGGTTATGTTATATGTTCAGTGTGCAGTAATGTGTTGTTGATGGCTGTGTATTTCTATATTAGTCTATTCGACTGGTTTTCATTCCATGTTTGTACATTAGTTATTGGTTATCAATAGTTCACATTTAGTTTACTCCTGTATTATCTTATTTGTTGTTAATTAGTGGGTTTGTATGAACATCATTCCCACTGTACAATTGGTCATTCACTATTTTGGTACCTATTCCTCTGTTTATTCTATAACTACACATCATTTAGCTATCATAAACTTATCTTGTCCTCTATCAGTTTGCTTGTGACTCTTTATTTACAATATTTAGTCTCTATTTACAATAATGTGTTTCACATAGACAATGAATGTATTCATTAAATGAGTTGTGGTCAGTGTTGACTTTACCATACAGCTTAGGGATTTGTATCA
Organism: Magicicada septendecula; assembly: GCA_034769895.1. Taxonomy (NCBI): domain Eukaryota; kingdom Metazoa; phylum Arthropoda; class Insecta; order Hemiptera; family Cicadidae; genus Magicicada; species Magicicada septendecula. The sequence continues at coordinate 290,225,874 of CM068371.1, forward strand.
TGTAATTAATTAACATTTCTTCCTTCTTCTTAATACAATTATTCTTTCAAAGGTTTATGTTAGTTTGTTATACTTCAATTTCCTTCCCTTGTTCTTGTGTTTGGTCTGGTTATCTTCCTTCTTCTTTCTTCACTGGTCTTCTTCTTACTGTTGTTCATTTTTTTTCATGATGTGGTTTTCACTTGTCTTCTTCACATTGCTTCTCCCTTCTTCTTTCTTGAAGTCGTCATTGTTGTATTCTTCTTCCTGACTCTTCATTCTTCCTTTGTTTTCTTGTGTCCTTCTCACTGATTTTTCTTTCCTCTTTTGTTGTCTTGTGTCCTTCTCACTGATCTATTGGGTATAGTATGTCAGTCGTCTCGTCGTTATTCTTCTTTTCTTCTTTATTGGTGCATTTACTAGTGAATTCCTTTCAATGATGCTTCACTTATTTAAACTTATGGTACTTTCTTCTTTTGTATACATGGTGGTATTCTAGACCTTTTAACGTATTTTTACTAGTGGTGGCCTTTAACTTAATTTTCAGTACTTAGGTGGATATGGTTTTATATGTACTGTTACACTATCAAACCTTTCGTTAATTTGGATTAAGCTTTCATTGTTTTTATCGAACTTCTCGTTCATCGGTTTTGAGGTTTCCTCCCGTTTCTTAGAGTTTTCCTCCTGTTTACTAAAATTGTCGTCTATTCTGTCAAATTTCTTCTCCTGTTTCCTAAAATTTTCTCTGTTTTCCTCATTTATTTTCTTTAAATTTTCCTCCATTATTTTCTTTGAGTTTTCCTCCTGCTTCTTTCAGTTTTTCAATAGTATTCTCAACATCTCCTGTATGCTCATGTCTTCCTTTTGGTTGGATTTATCTGGTTGATCCCCTTGGGCGCCCTCTTCAACTACTTCCTTTTCCTTGTTCACAATTACTTCAGTTTCTTCTTTATCGCCTGTCTGTTGTTCCATTTCACTATCTGTGACTACTTCTATTTCTTGTTCCTGTCCACCTTCTTCCTTCTCCGTGTCTTCTGCCCTCTTCTTCGATTTACCTCTGGTATTAGGCATTTGTAGTCTCCAACAGTTGCCTGCTCGTGTTAAGTTATATTTATAAAATCAATGTTTTACTTAACTTAAGCCCTACACTAGTTGAGCGCCAATTTATAACTTACGAGCGTAATGTATTTATTGAATTTTATTATGTTCAAAAAGCCCAAAGTTGTCGGCGTCAATTTATAACTTAACGGGTTCGTTCGGTATAATTATTTCTAAATATGTTCCACGTTGGAAACGCCAATTTATAACTTATCCGATGTCGTGTCTTTTCTCCCTTTTTTACTATCTTTTAAAGTCCCACGTTGCGACTCCAATTTATAACTTATGCCCTGTAGCGTCCGTCTCGTTCAGGCCCCGCGATGGAAGCCAATTTATTATACAATGGGTGTCTCCTCGTTAAGCCTCTCTGTTGAGAGTGCCAATTTATAATGTATCTTATTTCAATATGTGGTGTAATAATGTTTAGGTATATCCCAGTTTCTCCCTATTTTAATATAATTGTGTTATTGTGAGTGAAAATTATGTATAGAGTGTGTAATTAGAATTTTTCGTTCAAGCCTATTCCGCGTTGAAGAGAAGAGAAGGAATTTTTATTGTTTTCTTATTCTCTTTAATACCCAAGCAGTCCGCGAATAGCGCTGTGGTTCCCAGACAGCTGAAAATTATAGGTTAGCCCACCGCGTACAATAATTCTCAGTTAAACTCTCTACTTATCTTATATCTTGTTCACACTACACTAAATATTATATAAATGAGAAGATATCGTTGAATTCTGAAAGGATTCTTTATTAATATTTTAATATTTCTTGTCCAACAAAGTTGCTTCTTTTGCGGAGATACAAAAGGCTATATGTTAGAAGTAATCGATTATCGATCGGATTCAGAGTTTTATATGATATTAGTTATGATTTTATATTTCTTTAAACACAGGGCGTGAAGGTAAGATCAGAAAATGCCTAAATAGGAATACAAGGTATTACAATATAGAATTAAGTTTTTATTAAATAATATTTAAAATAATTGTAGTTTACCGTCCTCTGGACATCGTGACTCGATAAGGCAGTGTACAGATAACCTCGTCGTCGTGTTTGGTCAATAACAGAATGCAGATGAATTTGTTCTCGTCAGTCTTCGCTCCAAGTTGAAATAAAAGTTGAATTCTTGGTCCTGGGATGATGCAGAAATACCGCTCCTTTTGTTCACCAATGTCCGAGTTTTGTGGTTACGTGCTTCGACGAATTTCGAGTCCAACTACGTTTTTTCTATTGAATTGTTGCATTATTATAGAATCCTTCATTTATTTATGACATGGTTATACTAAACCCTTTTGTATCTCGTTAACAGTTATAGCCTTTTTGGCCAAGTTTACAATTATAATCATCCTACTATCTAAGTACATGTATACAAACAACTAACTCTATAAAGTCTAACAAAAGCTTTATAATGACATATGGATAACACATAAAATGAAATTAATTAGTAATCCATTAATGAGTTTAACAACAGCTCTATAATGGTATATTGATAACACATAATAATTATTTACTTGGTATTCTATTAAAATATAACTCCACTTGCTACATACAAAAAATAACATCACTATCATGATAATAATATAACATGATACAATTAATAACAGGTACATTTGTGTAACCTAAGTCATGTAACACTTACTCATTCTCCTCTACTTTAAAACATCAATTATTATGAAACAGTCTAAATTAGTTTTTACATTATTTGTCAATGTCTGTTGTTTACACCTTTCACTGAACTTTGAGGTTTATATTTATTAACGTTATTAATTTCTTTTCTTTCTACCTTGTATTCTTATTTCATTTATTCAATTATGGGTTGGGTTTCTGACCTTTTACAAGTGTGGATAATTAATATTTTTATTCTATTTTAAAGCTTATAAGTTGATTTATGTAACGTAGGGGACCGTATTTTCGTTACGTTACAATATATAAATATATATATATATATATATATATATATATTACGTTATTTGATACTGTCCGACGCAGAAACGAAATGTCTGTAGTTTATTCATGAACACTACCTCATATCTCATATTTCGTTATGTAAATGGGTTCAAGAGATGTTTTATATTCTGGTTCCATTATTTTATGTATTGCTGTCTGCTTTGCATATTTACTCTATTGAGTTTCAGCAGACTGAAATATTCCCTCGACATATTTCCTGCATCATGCACGTTTTATACTTTGTATTCTAAGAATTGCTTCAGTTGACTTGAAATTTTAATGTTTATCAATTCAAGGCGATAAAATTCGTCTTTTCTCCGTTTTCCATTACGTTTTTTATGACATTGTTACTAGCGTTTTATACAGTTTTAAAAATATCTGTTGTATAATATTAACAATATTGCATATGAAACGTTTACTTTATCTGAGGAAAACTAATAGTCTCAAATTTCTACCTCGTGCAAAGTAAAGACATAGTAAGAGATTTTACCTTGATACGCAGATACATCTATTATATCGTGAACCACAACTGAACTGTCTGCAATATTGTAACTAAGCCTAGGTACACAATAATTAGAAACTCAAATAGCATGTGTATACAAAACAAATATGGCTACTTTAGCCAAGTTTATGTCTGAATACATGAGTTTCATGCACCCATTAGTAGACTTACATAATCAAAAAGCACATAATAGAGCACTCACACATGCCCCAGAGTAACGTGTATGCAACGTGTTCTACAAAGTGGCAAATATTTATATATAGGCTAATCCTAACTCACGAAATGAACGATGTTCGAGTCTTGAGTTAATTGTAACGTTTAATCGATGTCCAACAATTAGACTGATGACAACAACAATGTTCTGATGATCGGTATTGCATAATTGTTTTTGACGATTCCACTGAAGAGAGATAATCCATTTACAAGTAATATACCGTATATGCTTATATGTGCCTACATTATTAAGTAATGTTATAATTTCTTAAAATTTATTTACGATTAAAAACGTCTGTTTTGTGTTGAATCTTTATAATCTATAAACGTGTCGCTTAAAGGACAATGTTTCAATAGTACCAAACATTAACACAAATATCACGTTATTGACAGTTCAATGTCAATTTCACAGTTTTAGTAACAAATTTTGTATACAATACTGTTAATTACGTTATCCGAATTATAATTGTCTACACAAGGTAGATCTGAATTAGGTTAGACTTATTAAATAAAGGACAAGAAATCAAACTTAGAACAATAGCTTTCTTTCTGTCCAGAATTTAAGTATGTTATCCTTACGCTTCAGCATGTAAAAACTTCGAGTCTTAATGAGAATTTCAAATTCATTTTGGAGATAATCAGCAGTGTTGTTTATCTAACAGTTTACTAAATTATATCGATAATTCATTAATGTTTGCTTAATTCGTTTTCTCAGACACAATGGGAAATGTGCACTCGGAATATTCACAGACTTCTGTAAGAATTAACAAGTTATTAAATACTCGTAAAATAAATTAAACAGAAATTGAAGTTTATACTTTTGTATCAATAACACCCGTACCGTGATTACATCTCGCAAATTCCACATAATTTGACTCCCTAAACGAGATGGTCTACATCTCTGGTCCACACATTGATCGACAGTAATCATTTTCTACATGGAATTTCCTGTCTACCAAGAAACAGTTTTTACTTACTGAAATTTATTTATCTCAGATTTTCCTCAACTGATCGTATTCCGCATTATGCTAAACAAATATTTAAATTTCCTTATTTCATCCAAGGATTACTCAATTACTGAAGTTTTTAAACATTGTAAGCAATTAATTCTGCAACGTTGCTTTCTTTTCTTGTTTGTTTTTTATATTATTTATTATTTTTAAATAAATTTATTGTTTACTGAATTATTTTGGTTATTTTCTGATTTTATTTATTTAGTTACTATAATTCAAAAGTATGATCAGGTAATGACAAGTCGTCATCGAGTTTACGGTTATTAGAGTGGTGTTCACGTCCGCACTGTTTTGAAAATGTCGCCAAAATAATTGTTCTTTATATGTAGAATAGATTGTGTTGTTTTTCGACAATCGATTAACGATTCGACTCAGTCTTGTAGGTTATTTGGTTTTTATCCTCTAATTTCTCCCTGTTCTTCACTCTCGCCTTATTCCTGTTCTTACTTATTACCTGAAAATCCTCTATCTTAATTCACTTTCAAAAAATAAAATGCTTTTTAAATTAACAAATTATTTTATTTGATGATATTTAAAATCTGGGTCAGTTTAACAGTTCGTGAGTCATACGGGATAGTGACTGTATCGACTCGCTCACCAAACTCGACTCGAACAATAAAATGTTTAAAATAAATTACAATATTATTTTTAATATCAGGTAGTGGATTCTTTGAGCTGTTAGGAAAGATCAGAAAATGCTTCAGGATAAAATACAATACATTACAATTAGTTAATCAACATACTTAATAACTAATAAAATTAAAATAATGTTAAGTTAAAAGGTATTACTTTTCTCGGTTCTATTCCAAATGTCAATCGAAATGGCGGAGTTTGTTATTTAAAATGGCCGTCGACCTGTATCTAAGTGGCCCAAAATCTGCTTCGACTAATTTCTTTAATTTAAATAGAGTTTTGATAATTTTATGTCCACAATGTTGTTCAATAAAGTGTTGTTAAAATTCACAAGTATCTGGTTTAACAGTGTTTTTGGTGAATCTCGTGTTGTGTAAAGGTGTGATTATTTCGTTATTTAGATTATCCAAATCTCACCAACTCGCAGTTACGCCTTTCATACTTGGAATGTGTTAGTCTGAGTAAATCATCATTTTTTCATTCGATTTTCGGTTTCTTTTATTAGTATTGTTTTATAGTTTACCTTTTTCATGGTTTCCTTATTTTCTTATTACGTTATTTGCATCTCTTTACATTTTACTTTTGGTTATTCATCAAAAATGTGACTCTCTGCTATATGAAGTTGATCTGCTCGGTTTGAGATTTAACAATAGAGTAAACGAATTTTTCCATTTAGTTAACGGCTATGACCAAGCTTTTGTGAGCTCTGATTGGTCCTTATTTCCCGACCCCTGGTCACGTGACGTTAATTATTCGAAATCTTTGAAATTTATATCTGTCACCTCAAATTACTCCCTGTTTATTTTTAGATTAAGTTAAATTTGATTTATACGGTGTTATTGTTTAGTAAAATTGAAGTATTTTGATACCTTATGTGGCCCATTTCGGCCCAGAATCACTTATTTTAGCACATTTATAAGTTTAAGTTTGTAGGCTTTTACATATGTTTTCTTAACATTTCTTATTGCCTTCTTTACTATTTTAATATGTTCTAACAGGGTTGTCCTTATTACTAGCAATAATGCATCAGGGTCAGGGTCTGTGCGGGACGAAGGGCTTGCCCGTCGCCCGCTCGTGCACTACGTTCCGAGCTTCAGAAGAGCTCCTGCCGTAGGGACTACTGATATTATGGATTGAAGGTGTGGCCTGCTACCGGCCGTGGAGCAATAATGTCTGATACTTCTACATTATGTATAACATTACAGTTTTAAATACCTATGTATAAGTTTCTTATAATAACAATAATATTGGCAACATGTCAGCTCAATGGCTTGCCTGATGTGCTACTAATATTTTCTGTATCCATCTGGTTATTGCTATTGTGGGTTTTGACATATAATTTTACCAATACCTTCCCTGTTTTATTAAGGTCAGGCTTCTGTTTCATTTTATTTGGTTTGGTTAGGACTATTCTGGATATTTTAGCGGTGTTTAAGTTCAGCTCATCTCGTTTGGCCTATAGGCTTAGCATTTTGCCATTCCTTTACAATGATTTTTTACATAATATGATGTTTTACCATGTACCTGATATTGACATTTCTGAACAGCTTTTACAACTACTGTTCTTGAAAAATCAACAAATCTTTTAACAAGTAATTCTAACATAATAAAATCGTGGGTATATAGAGCCCTTTTACCAACTAATTATAACATAACATCCCATGGGTATACAAATCCTTTAAACAACTAATTATAACATAATGAATCCTGGGTATACAAAACCCTTTAAACACATCTATTTACTGGTTCTTAATATATACATAAGACCACTAGCAGGTACCTGCGGCTTCGCACGCGAATATTTGTATATGATTGTTGTAGTAACTGTCGAGTTAGTAGTTTGTAACCCAGGCTGAGGATCGACTAATTTTAATGTAAAATGATAACTATCTTCTCCTGTGCAAAACAGTAAAGGGTACTGGAAAGCATCATAAGCTAGATGTGTTTATGCAATTCGATGTAGCGTATGATCCCTCGCACGGATAATTATATCGAGTTTATCGCATTCCTGGTTAACTAAAACTACTGCCACCTCATTAGTTGTCGGTACATTGTAGCGACCCCTGTACTCTTCATTATTTTCTGTTTGATCAGCATAAATCACAATATTGTACTGATTATTATTCGCAGATATTACAAATTGAAGCGCACTTTTCAGTTCACTAACATATGGGTTGATTGCGTGAAGTAAATTCTGAAGTTCTGTTACTAATGACTTATCCAAGTTACGAATATGATCCATTCTTGTATCAGATTGCTGTAAATAATCAGCTATGAAATACACCTGCAGAAATTTTGTTACTTCGTTTTGTGTGGGGAGTAATAATCCCATGAGGTGATATACTTGCCCTTGAATTTTGAAAGTAGCAATGAAGCTCCCTTCGACTATTTCATTGGCTCCGAATGATGTAAATTGAAAAGCTGAAATGTACGATCTTAATGCTTTCAAAAATTTTTTCGATAAAAAATGTTCTCCATATAATAATGATTTTAACGGTTCTGGAGGAGGAAGTATGGGATCTAATCGCAATTTTCCTGCAGAGCAACATAATCCATGTGATTCATTTTTCCACTTTAAAGCTTTGCAATGAGGGAAAACCATACTCGGTAACCCGATATCTGTTTCATTCGCGTAGTTAATAACTGGATTATAATTGAAACCACTATTTAATTTTGGAATCCATCGGAAAGTGGGACCTCGTGATCTGAGATTCGCTTGCCTGCGTCTTTGTGCCGCTAATCTATTTTCACGAATCGTAGGACTTTCAACCCGTGAGACTTCTTCTAATCCAGATCTTTCTGAAAAGTTTCCAGGAGCTGATTGCATTTCGACTCCTTCGACGTCATTTTCAGATGCTCTAAGATGCCTCTTTCTTTCCGCAGCAGCAGTAGATCTTCTTAAACATGATCGTCTTTTTGGCATTGCAAAGCTAAAAAAGGGAAATGTATTTATTTGATCTATACTAATAAATCTCTAGGGGGCAATTAATAATTTATACAATACAATTCATATTGCACATATTACTTACCGATGACGTAAAATTAACGAAAAAAGCACTGATACTACATCACTGACGCTCATCGCATAATTCTCGATGAAGTAGGTTAAGTATAATTCTCGACAATTAATTATTCCTACTGCATGTAGGCCTACTGAATATTCAAATGTCGAAGAGTATGGTTTGTGAGAATCATCGTGTACTATATAATGAATGTTACAGTATAATCAAACAATTAATTATTGTATTGTTTATATGAATTCCATATCCCTACTAAAATGTAAGTATTCAAATTGACTAACTGATATCAATATACTTATGTATACACTATTTGTATTATTCTATACGAATAAACATTTCATCTCATTGTGTTACTGCATGTTTGTAAATATCTACTAAATTATCAAATTTTGATTTTATGTATCGAGGAAACATGAATGATGGATCTATTGCTTCGCACTTTTTGGATATTCATAACTTACAATATAAGAATATTATTAATATGTAGATGTACCATTAGCAATTTACCAACTCGACAGTTACCACAACAATCATATACAAATATTCGCGATCGAACCCGCGGGTTTAAAAAAATGTTTTTTTTTGCAATAAATTCGGTTCATTTTAACCTATCGTTATCAGATAAAGTGGAAAAGCTTCCGTTGGGTACCTGCTATCAGCGTGCAAAGTTTCATCGCAATCGGATGAATTGTATAGGAACGCATACGGGACAAACAAAGAAACATTCATTTATATATATAGATTACTTCACTTTGTCCCTTCCCCACTGGTTTATAACATGATCTTTGATCATCACTATTTCCTTCTTTGTACACTTATCACTTCACTCCCTTATAATATAAATTTTTACAATTTTTTCCTTTGACCAATGCACATATTTTTTACTTTTATTTATACCATTGTATTGCATTTTCTATAACTTTACCTACTGTCTGATATTTTCTCTTTAATTATTATTATTATTATTAATAATTTATGGAGTATTGTTTATTTATTTTTTACCTGGTTATTAACATGTTTTATAGTTTAGTTTCTTTTGTTATTTTTATTTTCAGTTCTTCATGCATTTATGTTGTTTTGTAATTAATGTGGTCTTCACTGTCTTGTTGCTTATTTCATGTCTTTATTTTAATTAGTTGTTTCGTCGTTCGACTTGTTTATACCTCTCACTTACCATATCTGTTGGGTTTATCACGTCATTATCACCCTGCTTCTAATTTTTTATCATAATTACGATATTATATTTCTTTAACATTTATTTTTCTTCATCCATTGTTTTGTTTTAGTATAGAACCAGAATACTCTGCTTAATACACACTCACTTGTAAGTTTCCTTTCTCTTATCATTTACACTAGTACCGTACTAATTAACTATGGTTTCTTTATCTTAACAGTTCTTATACGCATGGTGATGATATGTATCGTCACAACATGTTTCTTTTTTTTAGTTTTCTCAACATTTAATTTATATATTATGTGATATAGCCAGTTCAAAGTAAGAGCGCAGATGTGAACCACTGGCAAAGTCGGAGTATTAGCTGCCAAAGAAGCGAGTCAGAGACAGTCGCACGGCCACTATTGGGTGACCTCAGCTAGCTTGACTAAGGTCTTGTTACCGGCAGTGCAGGTGGGCAGGCTATCAGCTTCAGTTGGCTAGTCTACAGCCTTCTTGCCGGCGCAAGCTAGGGTGAGAGTTAGACCGTTGCGGTCATTGTTGCAATGACGAACGTGATGAGAAGAAACACCCAAGAGAAATATTCAGTAATTTATTTACAAATAATATAGCGTATATTATTAGACGGGTCTACAGTATTAAGTAAAGTTATAATTTTTTAGCTTAGGCAGACTCCTAATTTTTTAGTGTGTGACTCCTAAGCTGCTTCGGTGTTACACATGGGAGCCATTGTTATAGGCTCCTATATTTTTTTTAATTTATTTACATTAAAATGTCCGTTTTTGTGTAGAATCTTTACCACCTATACATTTTCGCTTACTGCTTCATTGCAGAGCAGGTCCCAGAGATAAGAGAAGACCAACTTCCAGTTCAGCAGGCACAGTAGGAATGCGTGACACAAATTTGTGGAACACTAAAACAGGCAGCTGACTATGACGTCACAGCTTGTGAACATACAGACCAGGAATAATCTTTTACAGCTCTTAAAAAAGTTTCATTTCATCCGTTGGTATTTCATTATTATAACTGTTTAATCTTCGGCATATAAAAAGTGGATAAATAAAAATCTATAACCGTTAAACAGATTTTGATCCATTCTCTGTGGGGATGCCTACGTCTTATAAAATCAGCTGTTAAAACTACAGCTATACTTAGACTGTAATAAGCCTACGCGACATTTTGTGTTTATTATGCATTACCCGGAGTGAAAAGTGGAATGATTTAAACAATATTGTGATAAAATTCAAAATTTTACAAAGTATTTAGAACATGCGAAGTATAAACTAAGTAGTACGCACTTAACTGAATATTAGGCCTACTAAAACCTAAATAATAATTTTAGACATAGACGTACATCTAAATATGATTAAGGGGTTATGATTAATCTAGAAATACATGTCATTTGGTAGATAAGCTTTTCTTTCGCCTTTGTAACGGTTCTGATTTTTTTTTTTGTGTTGTAAATGTTCAATTCTTATATTACGCTGGAAATTCCACGTGTAAATATTGTAGTAATAGGTTGCTCAGTGTAATAATGTAAGCAGTGTAAAAGAAAACATGATATTATTATCACTTGTTTACTTTTTTTTACAGGTAAGAGAGCGTGTGATTGATTACCAAAATTGACCGTTACTTCTCCGATGGCAGCAACTTATACAAAAGACGACAACTTATAACACATACAAAAGACGACTATGTAAGTTATAAGTATATATTTATATATTTTAAATTAATAATGTCAAAACAATTTTTAAGCGATAGTTTTAGTAAAGAACTTTATTTACCGTAGAAACTTTAAACAACTTAATTGTTTAAAAAATTTAATACTTAATAAAGCAAAAATTAGGAAAATGATATATATCAAGAAGAAGTCCATGTTTAAGTATATCTAGTTATCGGGACACATACTAATTAACTTGTGATTCTCTGTTGACCACTAAAGGACATATTTTTTGTTTTTTTTTTTATAGACAAGTCTTACACAATACGTAAGTTTATTATGAAATCGGATGTACATGGATTCAGTTTCTAAGTACAGGAAACTTTCAATCATCCGCTTTGCGGATAATTCGCAGATATTTTAAATACTTTTCATCTGAATAGTAGAGCTTCTTTTCCGCTAATCGTAATACACTATTTTATTGAACTGTAAAAATTACTGTTTTAAGTTATGTAGAAGTATGTCCGAGAGAACTTGTGTCACCGCTCACCGACAGTTACAGTACTGTCGACAAAACATTTTTGTCGTCCGGCAGCTGCCTACCATGAGGAATATTTATGAGAACTGGTAACATTCGTTTTCATTTTCTGGGAACATTTAATTTTCTCAGTAAGTTATGTTTTTCTGTATGCTAACGCGGCATAATTAGAAGCCGTTGTACTCTACTAGTCTAGTTAACGAATATGAAAAATGGGATATTGACGTAGAACGCCATCTGTGATATTTGCCGGCAGGTCAGCAGTGACTTCATTGACATGTATTTTTCTGACATTTTTTAATTCATACGTTTACGGGAATTTATTCCTGAACCTAATCCCTCCTGCGTATAAAAATGTGAAAGAGTTTTCCTACATAACGCCTATATAACATTTGTTCGTATATGTAGTAAGTTCAAAAGTACTCGGTCTAGATAATACACTGATGATGCACACAAGACAGTAGGCTATATCAGTACAACTTCTTCTGATAAAATGTCAGTCCGTGTGGATTAGTATTTAAACTGCATAAAATATGCGATTATTAGTTACTGTTTCAGTACGTCTATGTACATATTGCCACTTGGTAGTATCCCGCCCAATACGCGTTTGTCCTTGACGAGCGTCTTAACTGGTTTTACTGTATTGCTCTACTCTAAACAAACAAAGCAAAGTAAATCAATAAACTTTAAACAAACAAATAAAAGTATTTGTATTACTTTTTGTTCTTTCTTGTACATACTGCGCGTTATCCGCGGGATAGCACCACCCGATTCCACTTATATTCGCGAGTTTACTGTGTATATGATATCGAAGTACAAGTAGTTAATTATAATAAAAAACAACTGCAAATATTGAAGTGCAATAGCATAGGTAGTACATACACGACTGTAGACTGCATAGAAGGCATAAGTGTTGTAAATGAAACTGCACTCTTTTCTCGTGACAACCACTCCATCGAATTTCTCTTGTAACAGTATATATATATGTAGTTTTGAACACTGTAGAAAGTTATTTCTTCAAATAATGTACTAATATTTAATGGGAAATATTATTTGCATGTATTGTTTAATTATTTACATCTATCAATATTATTTCAGCCATTAGGAGACTCATTCCACTATAATGAAGGGGTCTTGTGGTCGGCTAAACTAGTTTTCCAGTTGAATTCTACAGCATCCTACACCACGACAGTTTTTACAGTTTGCCTTTCTTCGTCAATAATATCCTAGACTCCAGTAACACAAAAAAGCCACTATATTATCTCTTTCCCGCGGGGTACATGCGAAATTATTTACGACAATTCGAGAAAGGCGAAAAATTATAATACGAATACATAGCTATAATTTATGGAATCTTTTTAACTGACTATTGACAAAACTAGAAAAATGAACACAAAAGTCTGTTAAGCTACCTTATCAAAATTATTTTAAAACAAAATACTACAAAAATACCAGGTTGTGTAGCATTGTAGCTCATGGTAGAGTTTCGTTGTTACAACAGTTTGTGTTTTAATGCTTTTCGCTGTATTTTAAGTAAACATTAAAATTGAATCCTCATGATTCGAATATTCTAGTGTACACTAGATATAGCAATATTTGAATTAACTAATAATATATTGTTATTGGTTTATCTCTCAAATAAAGGTACAAACAGTAATAAAAGTTAATAATAAAAGCGTACTTTTCTACAGTATTAAAGATGTTGGAGGGAAGCAGAGAAACAGATTACGTTTCTTAACCGATACTTGTAGCATACAAAAAAGGTAATGTAGACCTACATATTCCTTTAGTTGCCAGTTATAGGTGGTAGATGTCCTATGACACCCCAGGCACAGTACAGTGACTAGACGAGTTGAGTCGACGTAAGTGCAGAAGATGTAAACTTGCACCTATTGATTAGTAGTCGTGCGCTATAAATTTTACCTGCTAAACTCCAAATCAGACTATAGAATTAACTGTTGAATATTATTTAAGTTTCTCTTTAGTAATTTTAGAAATAAATAAAATATTGCTAGTATTAATATAAATATTTTCGTTTAATATTAATGTGGCAGTCCATAATAGTAGTCTTTACAGATATACAACTTAAGGCTTTAGCTCTCAAATAAATTTGTCAAAAAGAAAATGCAAAAAATTAACCGCTAATGGATTGTAGATTAAATACACTCGGTTAACTCCACTGCTAGTTCTGAGCATACGTACCTCATATTATGAGCTGCATAATACAGTTTCATGAAGCCACTGTCAGATGCACCAGAACGATGATGACAATTTCTGAATTTTTGAATTTGAATTAGGTGTTATTGTTACATTAACATTTTAATGACTTTTAAATGATATGTAATACATGTTTGTAAAAAATAATGGATGCCTAAGAAGCTTTAAACATTGTTGAATGCTAAAAAATTTTTAAATTTTGGAATTATCACATTTTATTTTAGTACATGCAGTAAAAAAGTGCACATATTATTTGTGTCTTATAAAAGCATGATTGGCCCACTGTGAGTCTAACAAATTGTTTGTATTTAACGTGAAATATATTGTTATTACCTTACTGAGCGGAACAGATAAAATAATTTTACATATGATTTTACAATATGTCTTAAACATTTTAGTACGTAGGCTTTCACGGCCGGTGTCACTATAAATACTTAAAACTTCCGGGCTGAAAGGCCGTGGTCGAATGCTTGATCTTGTGATCTATTGTATACGTGCGTGTGTGTGTGTGTGTGTGCGCGCGCGCGCGCTCTATACAAAGACCAGTGCATATAGGTTAAATGTCTTTTTGCATATAGTCAAGTAAATTAATAATGTTATACATAACATAAAAGTAAAAAGTATTAATTTTTTTGATAATGTAAGGTTTGAATGGTAATAATTATTAACCACTTTTTGGCGTGAATTGTGAGTGGATTAGTTTTTACCATTGCTTGGTAACCATTGTGTTGAGTATAATATTTCGTTGACGTCTTGTGATCGGAACTGGTGTGATTACCATGAAATTTCTACTTGTCAGAATATTGCATTGTTATATAGTACCGTATATAAATTTACACCATTTTTCATAAAATTCGGTATTGATTCAAGCAATAAGTAAATTTTCTTTCATGATTTTATGTACGCATATTGGCCTAATTTTTGTCGGTACCCACACAATTATCTTAATTAATTTTAAAAATCATTATTAGAGAATTTTTTTACATTATAATTTTATTATAAAGAAATTGTAAAATATATAAACTAACACAGTACATTTACTGGTATAATTAACGGGATTATCAACTCGCCGAAAGCAGTCCAGTCCAAGGCCCTTTTATACACAGGTAATGTCATTCACTGCGTTTTCAGTTATTTCGAACATTTCAGATGTCATATTAATCGTGCAATGTAAACAGATTGTAATTCTAGTATGTATGCCAGATGACTATGGATATGTATGGCATTGTGTCTGTTATGGCACTAAAAACACAAGCGTCAACAAGACTATACACTTTACTGTAATTTGCAACAACACAAGTTTATTACAGTGTTGTTATCCATTAAATAAACAAGGGAAAAAGATGAGCAATCTATACACAGATCAAAAGCAATAAACTCATCAAATGTACATTTGGAACACATAATCTTAACAAATCCAGTAATTTTTATTCTGAGCTAGCAACACTGACAATAAGCCACTTTACTGTTTCTAATCTACAGGAATTTTTTGTTCTTTACATTGTAAATTGTACTACTCACTGGAAATGTTTGTTACTTTATGCGTTAAATTACGTTATTTTTTATTTACGTTATTTCTATAAACATAATGTCTTCAATTATATGAAATGGCGGCACTCTATGAACTGTATAGTGTCATGTAAAATTATAAGCTATAGAAAAATTAAAATATTGGTTAAATAATGAACTTGTCAAGCAATATTTAAGTTTCAAAAACAGACCCTTTCCCTTGCTGTTTTAATTTTGAGAAAGCCATTTTTAGGCTAAAGTAGTGCAGCCGTCATTACCTAATATTCAAACATTAAAAATAATAACATTAAACACTAATTTATTATTCTAGTGAGAGTGAGTCATACTCGAGTGTTCGCTATAGGTAGCTTTGTTAGATATGAGTCAAGTACTTCATGTCAACTGCGCCAGTTATTCTTTGGGCGTACGTCAGGACACTTTCACAGCTCACTTTTGTCCTAAAATCCGTATACATTTATTGTATTTGTATTTTCAAAAAATATGAGCTTGTATTAAAATTTTAGCGATTAATTTCGCTAAATTAAGTTTATTTATTATATTTTGCTTATTTAATCTATGTTTAGTTTTTCTATATTTCTTTAGATTATTGCTATATTTTCCGATTTTTCAAGTAAAATGGATCAATATGAAGTGTCTTATTCTGAAGTAAGTGAAGTCGTAAAATAATAGCCAACGTCAGAAAATAATTTATAATGTGTACAAGTTTTGAAATCGGAAAATAAAAATTTAACAAAAAGAAAATAACAGGGATAGGTAACTCAAGTGTACGGTATGCCTATAATTATTGTTTTTTAAAAAGATTAAAAGCATTAGCCTGTACGGGAGATGCAAAATTTTAAGAGTTTAATTTACTTATTTTAGCAGTCAAAAAATTAATTATAATAGTCGTGTATACTGCCTGAAAAAGTTTATTCAAAAAATGGCATTTAGACGGAGGCATGCTAATGCAATCGGAAAACTAATTAGAAAAACATAACACCAGAAACTTCTAAGTTTGTTATATATGAAAACAGCAGTTTGTTTGAGTTTTGTGAGTTTGTTATTCACAGCAGTTTAATGAAGAATGGTGTACCGACGGAACATACTTTCACAGTTCAACGTTATTTATAAAATCGTGGATAAACAATAATAAGTGACCTGAAAATGTCAATAATCAAAGGATATCGGGTATCTGTACTTGATGCTGATGGTGAAAATGTGTCTGCATGCAGTATGCCCTTAATTGTAAATCGGGTTTAAATAACTTGATTAATTTATGTAATTTAGTGTTTATATGGTAGCATATACGGAGACCTAAGAATAGTCATGTTTCTGTGTCTGAGCTTAGAATGGTTACATTAATTATATAATGTATTTTTTTAATTCTTCATATTTATATTTAAATTCCTTTGTAGGTAACTCGTTGAGTTTCCTGCAGGTCTCCCATGTAATATCTTCAAATAAGTACACTGCAAGTAGGATTATTTTCGCTTACAACTCTCGGAAATAGAATAGAATTAAACTCGGTTATCCGTTAACTATATTGTAAGCGAAGCATTCAGTACAATTAAAACAAATTGTATCTCTGAAGATACAGAATAATTTCTGTGAAAAGTGCGTCAGGTGAAAATAAACCTACTTGTAATGTATTTACTTGAAGATATTATATTTAAATGTATCCACATTTCTTGTATTCCTTTATGTAATATTGGATTTATAAATTTAAAAACTGGAAGTATATGAAGAGCTAAATACAAACTACTCCCATTCTTCCTTTCTTTTCTTTATTGAAAGTAAAAGACATGTTGCATATAACTTTTCGGTACTCTGCACTTATATATATAGGAATTTATTTCGTATTTAAATAGTTAATAATTATAGTAAATTTTTTCTTTTATACGTTTTATTTACTTCCTTTTAAAAAAATTTACAGTACTCTAGAGAGTTATTTTATTTGACAAGTTAGTGTACAAAGTGTTCATTGTTTTCCAAATCTTATTAATTTGTCTATTTCCTAAATTGTTAAACACAGGAGTAACGATAGGTACCGTTTACCATTTCCACGCAAGCACACACAAGAAAAACGTACGTCTGTTAAAAGTTTATTACCAATATAATATTACAGTATTACAAGTAATTTTTAGCAGTCAAAAAATATGCGTCCATAATTCTACGGAATCAATAAGCTAATAAATAAAATTTGCATTAAATGATATAAAACTGTGCATTAAATCTGTAAATATGCCTACATTACCTACTGAATTGTTAAATAACACTTGAAATCATATCCATAAACATCAATTACAACTTAGTTTATAAAATTCCTATCAGCTGTGTATTCAGATTTGTAACTGCTTGTTTAAGGCTGCTTGTCCTCACAGACAATTGGTAACTGTCACAGCTGTTTGATTAATTGTCTTTCTCAAATTGTAGAACATCGGCAAGTCAGCGGAATGCTCTTTCCACTTAACACCATTGTTTCAAGATATGTTGACACTGTCGTCATTAATATATCTAATAAATAGTCAGTTATATAAAATATGTCTCAACACCTGTATATAGTCCTTCCATTTTCCTAACCTAATCTGAAAGTTTTTATTTTTTTCTTGTTGGTTTTAAATTAAACCGAACATGTACATGTAGGCCTACATCCGGGTAAATCAAAATATGGAATTAGACCCAGATTATACCTGCCTCCAGTAGGCGAAAAACATCAAATAAAGGAAAGTTTTTAAAATTACTTTAAATTTAAGTGTTTGTTTTAGTTTTTAAAATAATTTAGATTTGCATCATAAAATGTACTCTTAGTTACCATCAAAACATTAGGGTTTGGGAAATTATAAATTAAGGTTTTAATAAGATCCTAAATTAAAATTCTAATGTCGTGTGATATGCAGTATTCTATTTGCTGTTGAATATGAAGGACTTTATATAAAGTTTTTTAATTCTGCAATATTTTTAATTTAGGACTTTTTAATTCTACAGTCTTTTCTAATAACCCAACTCAAAATAAAGGTACATTCAAAATTTCTAAAACTAAATTTTTTTGTAGACCCGTACCCGCACGTCATTAACAGAAATAAAATTAAGAATGCGTACAAACGTTAACCGCATGCATGTTAGTAGTATTTTGTGTGGCAGATCCCCTCCTGTAGCACTTTCAAGTAAATTTTAAGGATTTATTTATTTAGCATTTAATAGTAATAGTACAGTTCATGATGCATTGTCACCAGTGCGTAATGCGTGGACGTCAGAGAGTGTTAAATATTTTTTCTCTTAGAAATTATTAACAGATACCATTTTATAAATAAAAAACCGGAAAACTGCGTTCAAACAAACTTTATGTGTTTACTTTATTTACGATAAGGAAATACATCTGTATAATTTCATTTTCGTATGCTGTCATTTGCAAACTTCCTCCCTGACTGTAACAGACAGGACTACGCTTAATATTCAACAACCGAGTTCTACACTCCGCCTGACGTTGGCACAACCAAAACAACAATTATATAGACAAATGTTATGTTCATAGATGTGCATACGTTTGCATGTTGAACGTGTCTGTTATACATTTAAGTACTAAACCAAGCCGTGTAATTAAATTTATTGTAGTTAATTCTAAGCACTATATCAGACATAAATATGAATTTTTGTAGAGAAGAGGGAATATTACAAAATTAATTATTACAATAAATTTTATTAAGACTAGTACTGAAAACTAACAAAAATTTTAAATTATATGCCCGTTTTCTCATAAATATGCATATATATCATACCATTTATTTCTGAAATTACATTTGTAATGTTGAGACTGCATATATATATATATATATATATATATATATATATATATATTGTGCTGTTCTTTTTACAAGTATTGTAAATAAAATATTTAATTACAGATATTACTTTTTTCTATCTGCACATGAAAAGAAAACTCTATCTCAGGGTTAACAATTATTAAGTTGATTTATATTATTTAATACTGTGTATGATTTATTCTTTTCTTTAATCCGTACCAAATAACGTTAGTGTATACATTTTTAAATAAATAACAAGGTAAGAATATCTACCATATAAATGTAAATAGCTTGAATCTGAACTCTTCACAACTGCAACGGGTTCAATTCTAGTTGATGTTTATCATCTTAAAGGTAATGCTAGGCTTCGTGATCTGTTCCTTCTCTGGGATTTCTTATTAGATTAAATGTTGAATTATATTTTCTTCTATGATTACTAAATTGATACTTCTTCGGAATATCGAATTTTATTGTATTGACACTCAAACTATCTTCCAGTAGAGGCTTCTTCTTTTAGTTCGGCGTTCTCTAAATGATATACTCAGACTTCTTGAAATATTGTTGTTTATTAAGTTGTATACAAATTATGATTCTTTCAATGTTATAGATTTATACTCTCGTATGTTTATTAAATTCAATATCAATGTTAACTACCTTCCATTAAAGGTTTCCTTTATTAAATACAAAATTAAACTCTTTTATAAAAATTAAACTGTTTTAATGTGTATCTTATTACATATAAAATTAGACTTTTTGATGTCGCTCTTCTTAAATATAAAATTAGACTAACAAAATTTTCTTTCATTTGAATACAATTCAAATCTAACAATTTACAATTTGCCATTTAGATACCTAACTACATTCGTCACATCTTTCCATCATATGACTCTTAACAACATATATAATTTTATTAATTATTATTAATTACATTTATTTGCTTTTTTACATTATCCATATAATTAGTATATTTTAGATTACTATTCTATTAATCTTTCATTTTATTTGAATGTTTATTTCCAATTTAATATAATAATTGTCAACACATATTTCTTAATGCTGTTCTATATAATATTGGAGTCTACCTCTATGTTGGTCGTGACTAACACTCAGTTTTTCTGTTTACAATCCTAACATATCCTAATCATAATACTATTAATTTCATACATTGGCTTCTTCTAAAATTATTATTTTACTCTTATGTTCTATGGTGTATTTTAACAGCAGTACTATATATATATAATAAAATATAAATTCACTTTGCCTTCGGTAACATTAGAAGATCATTCCTAATGGCAATTTAACGGTTTTTTAAACAATTAACCACTTAAAGTAGCTGAGAATATATTCAAATAAAAATTTTCCTAACAGTAACAATGTGATCTCATATAATTATTTATTTAAATAATTATACTGCACCTAACGTAGTGTCGTTGATTATTAGTTTTCAAAAAGCAACTACATATTGTTACGACGGTCTCACTGGTCGTCGTATAGTACAGTGGAAAACAAAATACAAGACACCAATGAAGTCACTAATCACCAACTTTAAATAATCACAAATACAGTTTATAATCAACTTATACAATAATCCGAGCACAAATTGTCCACTAACAATAGTAATTCCAGCTAATAGAATCCCGCACAATTATAACGCTTCGCCACAATGCTTCGTACCTCACTTGAATAAATCGCCACGTAAACTGAAGTGATCTGACCATCGCTGGATGCTTATATTTAAACACCGTTGAGATTCCTGAATAATCTGTCACTTTCTCGATGACGTGTTAAGCAGGCGCTCTAGAATCCACTAGAAAGAGTCTCACTGTCTGGGCTTGAACACAGTGATCGACCGTTGCGGTCTGGAATAGCCTCGATTGTTGACGCATGATAAGTGTCACGCAATTGTCTTTCCTCACAAAGCAGCAAAGTGTACGCACAGAAACATTACAGCTGGAATCTGCTGGGATAGCCGAGGAAAGAGTAGAACAACGTTCTCCAATGTTCCAGAACGTTTAGTATTGCTTAACAATATTCATAAACAATTTCATAATACTTATCTTTTTAAAAAATTGTTTTGCTATTTTCAGTATTTTCAATTTGTACCAACTATTTACCGATTTACATTTTAACAAATTCTTTATTCTGCCATTATTGATTGCCTCTCTTTTATTGCCTTTTTTTATCGTTTCATCGTCACCTGATGTTATCAATTACCCTATCATGGAGTGTGTGTCCACGGTGATCTTCCTAAAGGTAGCATGTGTATGTATAGTCCAGCCTCATGAGACGTCTGGACATACGTTTCTGATCCACTATACACACGACATTCATCCGTTGTCGTCTCACATAATATATGTTTCATATTTAAATAAGACGAATTTCAAATTTTGTTAAAAACATGTTTAAAAACAAGTTGTATAATAAATTTGTCTATAACAAATTTTGTAGCATTCTGTGAAAGAGATTATAATTTTTTGAATGCTATCATAAAATATAATATAAATAAGGTTTTAGAGTATACGGTTCCTATTTAAATGATTTGAAAAATCAGTATGTGCAAGAACGTACGGAAGGAACGTATCAGTATGTATAAGGAAATATACTTATTCTGGAGTACCTAATTGCTATCAGTAGCCTGTGCGTATGGTTAATGAGCAAAAGGTAAACTATGATAAAGATTTTTAGAGCAAAGGGGAGCGAAATTGGGTTTAATAAGACTCGAGGCGATCACTAGGACCGTCTCAGTATTTCATAGTACCATTTATGAAGGGTGTGTAAATTATTGTTTTCGTTATATCGTTTTAACAGTAACTCATGCTATTTTAATAAATGGTACTAAAATAGAGTTTTCTAATTTTTAAAATCCAAGTGATTATTCTGAGATACTGGATGATAAATTTAACAACCAAATTTGGTTCATAAAATTATAAATGCCGTGAGATGTCATCTACATCAATCACAGTCATTGTGACAGGCTGTGCTTAAATTCTTGCCTAAACTACACAACAAAACAAATTTTACAACATGTTTACAAATCTGTCTGGAGAAAACTGTTAAACACTGTTGTGTAAAACGTTTTCTAACTATTACAGGAAGTTTTATGTTTTCCGTAAGGAATCGGTGAAGATTAAAGTATTCTTGGATTTTGTTGTCCATGATCTGTTTGGGTATTATAATGATCAGTATTCACTTTTTTTTATAAAGGAAAACAAACCAGTAAATTGGAGCGACATTAGTGGTACGAGATTAGGAAACGTGACAATTCAACAATGTTACGAACCGTGCTAGTTTGTAGAGACATGCGGAATCTGTGCCGCAGAATTATTTTCTTTAAACTTTATATTCTTTCAAGAACATAAATTGTTTGTATATGGCGTACGTCATCAGTAACAATCAAGTTTAATGTTACAGTTTTCTAATTTCTTTTCTTTTAATAATTCAGAATCATCTGAAGAAGACGTTATTTCTTAATAATTACGGTTAGGACGCTTGTGTTTGGAATTCAGTAATATACTGTGGTTAGCTCATTGCAGGGAACAACAACGTGCACCTGGAGATTTGCCTTTTCCTTGTAAAAACCAACATGCTACACAATGTAAACGGTTTTGAACATGATTTAAAACATTGTCATAAAACATCCTTTGAAAACACTTTGTATACACTTTTCCAGGACGAAACACTAATATTTTCGACAAAAATGATGTGAGCTTTTATGGACTCTATACACCCTTATCCGTTTTCGACGTGGACGTTGGGTACCATGGACGTAGATGAAATGTTCGACAAAAGATTTATAAACAGGCGACTACGATCTACTAGCCCGGAATGTATTACATTTACTAACATCGACCGTGAAAGCCTTGCTAAGAATTTTTGTCATTCTGGGAAAACGTTTGAAGCTAACCTTGTTTTGCATTATTTTATAAAAGTAGGGTTTATATCTTCTAAAGTGATGAAAATATTAAATAGCTCTGAAAAAGAAAACATTCGTGTTAATATTGTAACAGTACATATCTTCACCATAAAGTTAACAACAAAAGATAAAGAAAGAAACACTCATAAACTAACACCAGAACACATAAGAAAGGAATGATAAATAAATTACTGTGTACAAAGTATTATAGAAGGTTCAAGAACTAAGTAAAACAATTAATATAACTAACTCAGCAAACGAAGAATAATAAATAGTGATAAAAAAAAAGAAAATATAGAAGACAACATAATAATGTGATTAACCAAATGACCCAATAGATATGGTAAGTGAGAGGACAAGATTAAAGTACAATGACATTCAGCATTAACAAGAGACTGAAGAAAATAAATAAACACAAGCAAGGTAACAAACACAGAAGAATTAACACATGTCAGAAAATGTGCCTATAAAAAGTATTGATAAAGAATGAAACTAATAAAACAAGGAATCTACAGAAATGAGGAACAGCAAAGAGACACAGACATAGACAAACTATTACCAAAGACAAACCACGACAAAAACTCTTTATTTTAATAAAAGAATAGAATTAATTAAATAAATCAAAACCATGAAAGAAAATAATGAATGATAAGAATGAATTAATTATCTTGGTAAGAACAGTGTACCATGCATGCTTTTAACAATGGCAAATTCAAGTAAATTAACTAAAAGAGAACCTAGTAATCACCTGTAGACAGGTAGAAATCATAAAGAAATAATAAATACTTATTAACAATATAATACTCTTAATGGAATAATAACTCATGGATATGATTTAATAACATAATGATTTAATCTGTGTAACATAAATTCAAATTATTGGAAAATTCCATTCGATACATAAGGTTGTCACAGGGTCGATATTTATCTCAGGATTTATAATTAAATAATTTTAATATATTTCGTGGGAATTCTTGTGGCTGCTACGAAAAGTTCCTCTGCATGTTGGTTAATAATAGAGAGTACCTTTACAAACAATATATTACTTATAATCTAAAAATTTACACAAATTATATATTAAGTTACATACAAGTTTTGACGATATTCAATTTGTCCGTCTCAGAAAATAATGTAGTTTATTAATGTGTACAATAAATGTTTTCCTTGTAATCACTGTTAGCTTATATATTGAATTTGGTTGCACTTTAAAATGTTGACTAGTGATTAGTGTTAGTGTAAATTGTTATATTGTCTAGTGGTTGTTCCTTGTTGAAAAAAAAATATTGTCAAATTATACTTTACACATCTAGACGATATTGCTGAAGGGTTCCTGGTCTATTCTGAATATTTTTCTTGATTGTGTGTATTATTTGTTCATGAAAATTGTAGTGGAAGGATTATTATCTTCTATGATGGTCCTTCAGATCTTCCTTCACAAACGGGTTATCTATTTTTATATATTTTTAATTACCTCTAGACACGCACTATTCAACTGCTTTCCATCACAATTAACAATTAAGTGTTATTTCTTCTTTCTTTTAGTTACCTAACTCATACAAATTTCTTAAATTTTGATTGGTCATTTATGTACAGTTTAAATGTTATAGGATCAACACCCATTACCTACATTATATTTTATAAATTACCTTTAATAGATAATTTTATTATTATACTCTAATTATATATGCAATGTTTATACAATTATTAATTAGATAATTATAAACAATTTGATACTAAACATGCCTCAGTTTATAACTGTAAAACCTTATTAATTTGAATTTCTATGATATGTGGTAGAACAATTTGTTATGATTGATTGTAATTTCTACTTTGACTACCTGAGATAAATATATTTACATAAATTAACTGGTGACATAAAATCTTATAACATACAACAAAACTTTTAATAATAATAATTGTTTTTGACAGTTTTAGTTTATTTATACTGCTAAACTATTGTCTGTATGATAAACTAAAATTCTGTCTAATAATAACAAAACACTTCCATCAAAAATAATTACACTATTTAACGGTAGTCTGTGTCGCTATTTCTTATGATCACACTCATTACTTTAAAGGTTTGTGTCCCTTTTCCTTTCCTTGATTATAGGCCTATATGATTATAATTAATACAATTTTATTATATGGATTAGGTACTCTTTATTGGGTTTGGATTATTATTCAGGGTAAGTTGATTAGGCCTACTAGGTTTATTTATTTCACTTTTTTCTGTTTACTGCCCTATTCTACTGGGTTATTTCTGGGTTTCTGGATAATATTATATAAGTCAAACCAAATAGTTTTCCTTTAATTTGCTTTCAATTATTATTTCTTGGTTCCTCTCTGGATCGGATTCCACTATTATTTACTATTCTTTTGTAACATTTTGTTTCGTTACAACAAGAGTAAAAGTGTCAAATAATAACCTGTAAAACATTGAAGCCAGATAGCCATAACATAGACCATTGTTGTCACAGAAGGGGGTCCCAGGTAACCTCAACTCGGTCACAAATCAGCTTGTAATTAGCATAAATTAAGACCAAAACGATGTAAACTAGTGTAAGTTATAAAATAATGATAGTAGGCATTATAAAGACGAACCTAGTGATACAATTTCGTTAATTAAAAGTGGTATGTGTGGTGTTTAATGCAAATACACAGACTGAAATTGGACAGAAAAGTATGCACATTAAACACACTCAAAATTTATATAATATTATAAACCAGAAAAGAACATGGACACAGAAGTGCAATATAATATGTATTACCACTATTATAGTATACAATGATTATAATGAAGAACTAATTTAACCAGAATTAAGGATAATTGAGGTCACTGTCTGACCACAGTAGATGCAAGAAGTATTGGTGAATTATTATCAATACCACATGTAATTATAAGAGAACAACCATTGAAAATCAACCTTTAAACAGTAAAGACAATTTAGACCTAAAAGAACCACATAAAAATGGTATATCATTAAGTCAGAGTTAAATCATAATGACACATGGCATACTAAGACTATGAACAATAAATGTTACATTAAAAACCAGCAAATAATTGTATTCTAATAAAAACTAAGCTGTCCAGAAGTTGTAATGGACATCTTAGAATATCAGTATAACTGTAAAAAAGTGGACAGGACAAAATATGTCAATAAATAAAATAAATCAAACTGACCATGCACTATGCCATAAAAAGCATGGGTCAAATATAGTAATTTTATTAATTTTAGACAATCAGTGTACTAGCTATTATCATAAATGAACTTCAAAGGAACCATATGATGAAATGTAATCATCATTTGGTTTATTTTAGTAATTAATCATGTAAAACTATAAGAAATATGTAATAGTTATAAGTAAGGAGTTAACTTTCTTATTATTAAACTCACACATCTTGTGAGGACTTATTTTAAAGAACAGATTAATTGTGATAACACAAGGTGATTATATTAAGTAATAATCATATAACAAGGACGTTAAACCAATTTTAAGGGAAATATGTTTATTTTGGGAAAAAACGAGAAGGCAACAAACGAAACTCTCCAACCCAAAGCCGTTAAGAATTTTCTGTAAAATTAATTAATTCGCGAGGGGGGTGACCTCGCTGAATGGAATGTCACCTTTTTAGCCAATGGAATCGATCAAAATCGACCGGGGGGTATGTGCTCCCGATATAGGAACAGCGAAGAAGAAAAATAATTTTATTATTCTACCTCAGACTAGCGGCAAATTTCTGTGAGCGGATACAGTCGTTTTCAAGATGTCAGCTGTACGGTTATAAAACGCAAACAGAAGGGGGCATCCTAACCTTGAAAGTTTAGTGTCGAGTGTTTAACTAAAACGCTTATATTATAGCGAAATGCAATTGCAAAGTGCATAATTAAGTTCCAATTGAAGTGTATTAACAGGAATTATAGTGTTAATTGATTATTAATGATAATTAATGAAAAAACAGAGATTTTAAGATTGTAAATTTTTTGAAACATGGAACCAACGATAATAGATTAACGAGGTTCATAGTGAATAAACAAACTGACTAACAGTCATTCACAAACATTGATAAACCCGATATAATTATTTTTATTATAGAAATAAATAATAAATTTATTCCAGATATTACAAATATCGAACCAAGTCGAACTAAACAATGAATAATGAACTCTCAAAGAGAGGTTATATGAACTGTTGAATTCAATTGGTATCCGACACAAACCACTAATTGATATTGTGATGAACACTGATTAATTAACAAATCATAACGGTTTAATCATAAAGTCCTACGTACAATGGATATAATAATAATTGACAAACATTAAGTGAATTATTCTTTAAATACTAATGTAACTTTTTTGATATTTTAGATTAAGCTGATACCTGATATTTTGGAATAGTGAATAATTTATTGCAATTCAGTATGACTGAAGTTGTGCTCATATTGACAATAGTCAACTTAATAACCATGTTCATAATTGTATAAACGTTCGATGTTAATTTTATTTCTAAATGTTTGAATCAGTATGCCTAGAGGCAATCCAGTGTTGATCACAGTCAATGTTACGACTATAGGTTAATAATTTTGAAACCGTTTCAGGTCAATTTTTATTCTAAAAGTTAATTCGTTATGCATAAAACAAATTAAGGGTGACCATAGTCCTCTGTACTTATTCCATGGTAATGACTTATGAAACCATTTAATATATTTATTGTTTATGATAATTAACTCCGCCTACTAATGTTAAACAGTAGCGCAGACATTTTTCTTGTTGTTTTTGTATCTTGCAGGCTCAAAGGAACCACTGAAGGATTGTAAACATAATGAACCAAGGTTCAAGAATAATATTGTAAATTTTATGTCAACTAATTTAAATAACTTTCAATACCCTGAGATTAAGAGCAAATTAAAAAGTAAAGTCAATGACTGACTAGGCAAACAGCCTGCGTTAAATTTTAAAGTAACTATTGCATATTATCAAGATTGTTAATAAAAATTAAAATTCATAACAGAAAAAAAAAGTTGACGACTTTTTATTACATAGACAGTACAGTCACGAGCTAGATTTTCAGCAATACTTTCACAGGCGGCACCGTGTAACACCGACCGATGATGATTGAGTTAGAGATTCAATTATTTACGAATTGATCAACCGCGTCGAACATCAAATACCGTAAGTAAATAACTTGAGTTTGCATTAGCAGAATCAGAATCTGCTGCGATCTACGAATATCCACGGACTCCTGCGAGAGAACCATCAACAATTCGTCGTCAGGCTTTTTTCACTACAGATTTTCACTACAGACTCTTGTCATTTTACAACGCTAATAAACCAAATAAAATTTAAACTTAAACTTATTAAATTCTACAACCACTGGACCGAATCCTTTTTATTACAGAATTGAACTGAAGAGGAGCTAATTAAATAATTAAGTTTGTAAAGTGGGGATTTGTAATTTATACAAATTGACTCCCAACGCGAAGCTTAACGGGTACGACTAAAAGCCTATTATTACAACTTGATTGAAGGAAATTAGTGGACAGTCCATTATAGGACGTTGTATTCTGACAGCGCAATAGAAAATGAAAAGAAATATATAAGAAAGCTCAGCAGAACAGGCCTAGATAAGTTACCATAGAAGAACTTCAAGAAGCAATGAATGGAATAAAAAGTAGAAAGGCACCAGGACTTAACGCAATAAATGCTGAGTTAAGAAAATATACTATTTCTTTTATGAAATTACTAAACTGCTACAATTTTTGTTCAGACAAAGCTTTTCGTCATCTCTGACATCATCAGGTCTTGAACAATGTCGCCTGTACGTTGTAGGCTTTTATACTTTAGGCCCCTCCCCTTTTGTCATCGCCCCTCCTAATGGTTCTTCCCGCTGCCGCTCTTCACGGGAACTGTCCACATTTTTCCGTTAGGCATTTTACCAACGTCCGTCAATGGTTTTCAGAATCTCCCGTTAATTTCTTCATGTTATTATTTTACTTTCTGACATATAACTATTTCGTAATCTTTTATTACATTTCGTCAATTTTAGTGTATTCTTCTTATTGTTTTAATTTTATTTATTGTTTACTATATTTAAAATATTTCTTCATTTGTAAATTCACTTTTATATAGTTTATTAAAGTCTTGCATATAGTGAGTTCATTGTTTTAACGGCTACCGCTCTTCACGGGAACTTCGTCTATATTTTCCATTAGGCATTTTACCAACGCCCGTCACTTATTTTATGAATCTCCCGTTATTTTCTTCATGTTACTATTTTATTTTCTTGACTTGTAACTTTTTTGTAACCTTTTATTGCATTTCGTCAATTTTAGAGTGTTATTCTTATATTTTAATTTATTTTTTGTTTATTGTTTAATATATAATAAAATATTTCTTCATTTGTGAAATCCACTTTTATATTCATTAATTTATTCTTATCTTCTTTTTAACTTTAAATATTTCTAATTCTTCTATTAGTTTTCTTTTTTCGGATTTCTTTCTATTTTGATTATTTCCATATTTTCATTTGGATTTATGAATTTATGGCCTGATTCATTGAAATGTCTTGCATATAGTGAGTTCGTTGTTTTAACTCCTTCCCCTTTGGCATGTTCATTCATTCGAATTTTAAATTTTCTTCCAGTTTCGCCCAGATATTACTTATTACATTCCCCACATTTTAATTTGTATACGCCGCTTTTTTCTGTTATTGGAGTTTCTTCTGTTTTAGCATTTTTTATATATTCGAATACATTTTTCGTTTTCTTTATTCCTATCTGTATTTCGTATTTTTCGAAGCATTTTTGTAGCATTTTTGTTTGATATCCTATGTATGTTATTGCTCCTTTATATTTCTTTGCTTCATTTGTTTTTTCTTTTCTGTTCTTTTCTATTACTTTATTTTCTTCTATTTTCTTAACTATTCTATTAACTATTTTAGGGTTGTAATTATTATTTTTTGCTATTTGTTGTATTTTCTTTAATTCTTTTTGTTTGAGTTCTTCATTTTATAGATAATTTATCGCTCTATAGCAAAATGAATTTAATGCTGCCATTTTATAATTTACTGGATGATATGATTCTTGTGGAATTATTAAATCTGAGTATGTTTCTTTCCTATATATATATATATCAAATTTGAGTTTGTTATCTTCTATTTTTATATTGATATCCAGGAAATTAATTTCTAATCCTCCAATTTCTTCTTGAAATTTTATTGTTTTTCTATGTTATTTAATTCTTCCGTAAATTTTTTAAAATCATTTACTTCACCTTCCCAAACTATTAGTATGTCATCTACATATCTGATCCATTTTTTAATTCTTCTTTCTTTATCTACATCTTTTAAAATTTTGATTTCAAAGTTATTCATGAATATCTCTGCCATTAATGGTGAAAGCGGTGATCCCATTGGTAATACATTTTCTTGTATGTAAAATTTGTTGTTAAATCTGAAGTCATTTTGGCTTAGACATAATTCCAAACCTTCTATTATTTCGTTTTTCCATTCTACATTACTTAATTTGTTTTTCTTTATTATTTCTACTGTTTCTGCTATTGGTATGTTAGTGTACATATCTTTTATATCTAATGACATTAGTTTTGTCTTATTTGTATGGTTATTTCTTCTAACTTTTCTATTACCTTTTTGCTATTTTCTATGCTGTGGAGTTCTTCTTTTTCATATGCTATTTTAATTCTTTTACTTATTTCTTTTGATATTTTGTATGTTGGCGAATTTATAAATGATACTATAGGTCTTATGGCATTTCTTTTTTATGTAACTTAATTTGACATCTAAATTTAGGAGCTTCAGGATTATGTTCTATTTTTTGTTTCTTTTGCCATTCTGTTAAATATGTTATCTTTTTTATCAATTTCTTTGTTTGTGCTTGAAATTTGCTTGTATAATCACATTTTATTTCTTTATATGGTCCTTTTTGTATAAATTGTTCTGCTTTTCCGATATAATCTCTTTTGTTCATTACCACTGCTGTGTTACCTTTATCTGCTTTTATAACTATTAAATTGTTCTCCGTGATTTTCTTTTTTAATTCTCTTATATTTTTTTTATTTGTGTTTCGTTTTTATTTCTTGCATTTTTGTTTTTCTTACATATTTTTTCTACTATTTCTTTTACTTCACTTCTTAGTGTTTTTTAGTTTCTTCATTTTTTATTTTATCGATTATTTCTTCACATTCTATTATTGTATTTTCTTTATCTATGTTTGTTTCTGTTGCATATTTTAAACTTTTCTCTAATAATTTATGTTCATTTTCTGTAAACTTTGTTTCTGTTAAATTTAATACTTTTTCAGCAAATTTTATTTCTTTTCTTTTTCTTTATTCTTAATTTTGTTCCTTCTATTAATTTCTTGAGTTTCTTGTTTAATCTCTCTTCCAGTTTTTCTTATTTTCTTTTCTATGTATTTTTCACCAAACTCTTTTCTCATTTCTTCTATTTCTATATAATTGTAACTTGTATATAATTTTTGATGTAATTGATACATTTCTTTGTTATATCTATTTATTTTACTGTATTAGTTCTTTATTTCAAGTTTTATCCATATTTTTTCCCCCATATTTTTCACTTGGTTTGCTACTTTGCTTTTGTTATTAATTTTAATTTTTGCGTATTTTGGAGTTATTTTATTAATTAAACACTGTTTGTTGAACCAAATTTTCCCTAGCGTTTTTTTCATTTTTGCTTTAATTTTTAAATACTTAAAAAATTCCCTTACATTTTTATATTTATCTGCTTGCAATTCGCATGTCTTATTCTTCATATTATTTGAATTAGCAGCCATCCTTACTATTTCTTTTATGAAATTACTAAACTGCTACAATTTTTGTTCAGACAAAGCTTTTCGTCATCTCTGACATCATCAGGTCTTGAACAACATCTGTCGCCTGTACGTTGTAGGCTTTTATACTTTAGGCCCCTCCCCTTTTGTCATCACCCCACCTAATGGTTCTTGCCGCTGCCGCTCTTCACGGGAACTTTGTCCACATTTTTCCGTTAGGCATTTTACCAACGTATCTACGTTGTGGACACATTTTACCAACGTAAAAATGTGGACAACGTTCCCGTGAAGAGCGGCAGCGGCAAGAACCATTAGGAGGGGCGATGACAAAAGGGGAGGGGCCTAAATTATAAAAGCCTACAACGTACAGGCGACAGACGTTGTTCAAGACCTGATGATGTCAGAGATGACGAAAAGCTTTGTCTGAACAAAAATTGTAGCAGTTTATTAATTTCATAAAAGAAATAGTAAGGATGTCTGCTAATTCAAATAATACTAAGAATAAGAAAATATAGTGGCACCTTATTGCATTTACGAATTCTCCATTTTCAAAGAAACATTTGGATGGAAAACCAAATTCCAAATGATTAGAGGCGGGAAAAAGTGATTTGATTATACATAAAAGGAGATAGAACAGATGTAAATAGTTACAGAGAAATAAGCTTGTTGGAATTAACGTACAAAAGACATACAAGAATTCTCAATCAGAGATTAAGAGCCATTACAAATGCATATCTTCTTGAAGAGCAAGTGGGTCTTAGGAAGAGTAGGTCGACTGTAGATGTATTGTGTATAATACGACAGGTAATACTGACGGGGGGGGGTACAACCAGGAAAAACATATCGCTTTTGTTGATCTGAAGAAAGCAAGATAATGTAGACCGTCAAAAGTTATGGAATATTATGGAGAGAAGAGAATATCGCCAGCATTTAATAACTTCAGTTAAGATTCTTTTCAAAAGTATATATGTACAACTAGATTCGAATCGTAATCTTTCAGGTGACATTTCAATAAATAAGGGAGTTAGGGAGGGATACTGCGTTCCTCAAACCTTGTTTCATATTGTTACGATGGTCTACTTGATCGTCGTAGGTACAGTGGAAAACAAAATACAAGACACCAATTAAGTCACTAATCACCAACTTTAATTTTTACAGTTAAACAGTTCGTAATTAACAACACAGTCTCCTAAAACAAATCAAATAAAAATTGTTCCACGCAATAAAATGTCACTAATAATAAACCCAATTGTATTACAATTTTATCGCCAAATTATAAAACGCAGCAATTCACTAATAATCATTTGAACAGTAATCTCGCCCGATAATAACTCGAACCGCACTGTAAATATATAGCAAATATACTGATATACTGAATACTAAGGCCGCTTCCGCCTATATTTATACCCCCGCTCACAGACGAGAACATTCCCAACTACGCATTATCTCTACTACGGCATAATTAATTGCGGCCTTGACACCGCGCGTGCTGCTTCTGGCACAGTCTACCAATTGCGCCGACAATCACGTATGCCACACACATTAGACATTAGATTCTTCTGGAACATTCGATAAACACGTAGACTGTTCTGTGATGTCGTAACACAGCCCCCTCCTTAAGCCTGTTCGTCCCGAACTGGCAAACCGTCTCTGAAGTAATACTTAGTTAGGCGATCTAGGTGGACGACCTTGAACTTTCGCTGTCCTTCCTGTTGAATCCGATAAACAACGTCGTCGATTCTTTTTTTCACAGTATAGGGTCCTTCCCAGTTAGTTTGCAGCTTAAGTGAGCCACCACGACGGCGCTTTGGGTTGAACAATCAGACCTGATCTCCTTCCTGGAAACCCACACTATTGCTGCGAATGTCATAGCAAGTTTTGATTTTATCACTGGCAATCTTCAGCCGTCCACTTATCAAGCGATTCATTTCTCGCAATTGGTTTTCTAATTGCGAGGAATAGTTCTGTTGCTCTTGGGACTGAGTCTCAGGTGATCCGACCATCAAGTCACCAGGAAGACGAAACTCCTGCCCAAACACATTTTTTGCTGGAGTCATGCAAGTTGTATCGTGTACTGATGATCTATGTGCCACGAGGAATAGTGGTATACGTTGGTCCCAGTCTGTTTGGTTCTCGTCAATAACCTTCGAAAGATGTTGCTTAAGTGTCCTATTAAATAGACTGAGGATGCAGAGGCGTTGTCCTAGTCTTTCGAATTCCGAGTAGACGGCATAATTCTTTAAATACTCCTGATTCGAAATTTCTCCCTTGATCCGTATGGATTTCCATAGGGGATTCATAACGGCAACAGAAGTTGTGAACTAACTCCTTTACCACAGTGGTAACCTCCTGATTTGGAATTGCATAGGCTTCCACCCACTTAGTTAAGTAGTCACCTACAACCATGATGTACCGGTTTCCATCGTCAGTAACTGGGAATGGTCCAGCAATGTCTATGGCAATTCTCTCAAAAGGCAATCCAACGTTATACTGTCTCATTTTCCCCTGCTTGTGTCTCATTTTCCCCGGTTTGTGAGCCCTTGCTTGCAGCACATATTTTACATGTCCGAACCCATTCCTCCACGTCGTGGCGAAGATGAAGCCAATAAAATCGCTTCCGTATTTTGTCAAGCGTTTTGTTAATGCCTAGATGGCCTCCAGGTGTTCCATCATGCATCTCCTTCAAAACAGACGTCACTTTACTTCGGGGAACTATCAACTGCATGACCACACGTCTCGTCCATCTGCACTTTCACAAGCCCTATTCAGCAATTTGTTTTCTAAGGTAAGAGATTTCCATTGTGCCCAGTACCCCTTCAGCACTTCGGAACCATGGCAGATATCTTGCCAATTCGGGCGGCGACCTTCCTCTTTTGCTGTCAAGATCGCTCCGATGTCTTAATCAGTCATCTCTTCTTGTCGACAGTCTAGTGTTGTCCAGCCGTCTGCCAGGAAATCTACCGTGATTGCTTGAAATGTTCGCTTGAGTTTTGTTCTTCCTTTTTGTGGCAATGTCGTCAGTCTTCCGGGCACGGTCTTTGTGATAAGTAATCTGCATTACCATGCAGGCGCCCCAGCCGGTGTTGTACCTTGAAGTTATACTCTTGCAGACGTTCTAGCAAGATTATGTCCTTCCGGATTTTTAAATATCAAGAGCCATGCAATCGCGTCATGGTCGGTACGTAGTGAAACCTCTCTCCCATAGATGTATTTATGGAAGTGCTCCAAAGCTCTGACAATTGCCATTAACTCTCTCCTTGTAACATAATAATTTCTCTCTGGTTTAGGAAGCGTCTTGCTGTAATACGCTATTACTCGTCTTTCACCGTTCTGCACTTAAGACAAAACTGCTCCTAGACCAGTATTGCTTGCGTCTGTGTCTACGATGTACTTCCCTTTGGAAGCTGGGAAAGCGAGAATTGGCTGCGAACATAATGAAATCTTCAAAGTCCTAAATGCTTGATCACACTCTCTCCACCACTGGAAGTTTCGTTTATTTTCCGTTAGCTCATGTAGTGGTTTAGCAATAGTAGTGAAGCCTTTCACAAAAAGTCGGTAATATGAGCATAACCCCAGGGAAATCCAAACTTCGTGTTTACTCTTCGGAACTAGCCAGTCTCTTACGGTGTTCACTTTATTAGGATCCATGCTAACATCCGCTGCCGAAACCAGATGGCCGAGATACTGTACCTCCTTCTGGAATAGAGAACACTTCTTCGGGTTCAGATTCAGTTGAGCACCGTGAATTCTAGTTAGAGCCTCCTTAAGGTTTTCCGAATGGTCTTTGAAAGTCTTCCCGATAACTATGACATCGTCTAAATAAACAAGGAAATTTTCCATGTCAGACCTCGGAGTACCAGATCCATCAATCTTTCAAATGTTGCCGGTGCACTACAACAGAGTCCAAATGGTATGACGTTAAATTGGAATAAGCCACTTGGGGTCGAGAAAGCGGTCTTTTCCTTGTCTTCTAGATGAAGACCCACTTGGATGAAGATCCACTCTTCAGGTCCAATGTGGGAAACCACTGTGCTCCGGACAACATGTCGAGTGTACCGTCAATGCGAGGTAATGGATAGCAGTCTTTCTTTGTAACGTAATTTAACCTCCGGTAGTCTACGCAGAAGCGCAATCCACCATCCTTCTTCGCTACCAGCACTACAGGAGAAGACCAAGCATTTGACGAAGGTTCGATTACTCCCTCTGTCAACATGTCCTGTACTAACCGAGACATTTCCTCTTGGTTATATAATGGAGGCCTTCGAGAAATTTGGCGTATCGGTGTTGTGTCCCCGGTATTGATGCGATGTTGCACAAGAGATTTCTTCCCAGTGACTGTCCCCAAACTACAAAACAATCTTTGAATTCATGTAAAAACTGAGTTCTTTTACCTCACCACTTGAGAGGTCGTTAGAAGATCTGTTTAATAATTCCTGCAGTTCCTCTGGTAGTTTGAAAATTATCCGAAGCACTGGATCTTCGTTGCGTCATTCCGGCTACCCAGGCCACAGGAGTCAATTTGCCTAGGAGCGTATTGCTTTGTAAAGCGACAGCTTGATCCAAAATATTCGTCACTCTAATAGATACATTTCCGGTTTCGTCAGGTTTTACTAAACTTTTGGCAATTAGTATGCCCGGTATGCTGACTACCTGGGGTTCGAATATAGAGCAGTGGTTGCCCCTAATATCTACCTCGGTATCTACCATGATGATCTTTTAGGAGTTTAGCGTAACAGTTACGGCCACTTGGCTTATGACGTCCATCGATTTTTCTGATGTTGTCAGCATTACCTTTTCTCCTCCGATTCTCAAGACAGTGTTTGTTAAATCGAGTATGAATCCATATGCGTTCATAACGTCCACACCAAGAACTGCTTCATCAACAATGTCTACAACAAGTTCTTGATGATTACTCAAGCCGATCGATTCGTAGGTGTATCTCCACTTTTCCATACACTTTTACAGACCGTCCAGTAGATGTTCCCAAGCTGCAAAAGCACCAGATTGGCTTGAGATCTTTCACCACGTCGGGCCGCACAATAGAAACTGTTACGCCTGTGTCGAATCTAATCGAGGTTGGCCTTTCTTGAACAAATCCGGTAACACCAAGCTCCCGCTGTTTTTCTGAAGTGTAGAAATTGCGTATTTTCTAGAGGCTTCGTTCCTCCAGTTAGTCAGCACACGTCCCGTTGTGCCGACTACTGCTCGTTTCCCTGCTGCTGAACTCTAACCCGACAATCCCTTTGTAGTTGTCCATGTTTCTCACATCGATAACATTTCGGTCTTCCATCATTTCTTACTTTATTCTGTAGCGCCGAATGTCGAGTGTCTGTTCCTTGTTCTTCTTCCTCATCGTCTGTGCCGTCGCGATCTTCTAGCGCGCGCACTTTATTACTTGTCCAACCAGACGCTGATTTGGCGGCCTCAAATTGCAAAGTATGTACCAGTGCGTCCGCACTGTTCTGGTGTCTTGCCATTCGTAACACTTGCTGTAGTTCGTTATCTCGGACACCGGCAGTAAATGTCTGCATCGCAAAACTCGTTCGAAAGTCTTCTGGCGCTTAAGGATAGGCCAGTCTAATTAGTCTGTCGATACTTGATACAAACTCTTGAAGGCTCTCCCCGGGATACTGTCGCCTTGCTCTCAACTGGGCGCAGTACACATCTAGCAAATGTTTATCACTATACCGTAATTCCAGAGCTTTTATCAATTCGGCACAGGTGTTTTGGCTGTCAGGTGGCCCTTTCTGTAGTAATTCTGCCGTAGGTCCTTTTAATGTAAGAACGCGTGAAACATCTTTCTCTATCCAATTATTTGCGCATGCAGCAGCTTCGAATTGGCGTAAATACGTCGCCCAGTGCGTGCTTCCGTCATAGGCTGGAGCTTTGACATGAACTGTCCCTACTTCAGGCAAAGTTACTTTCTCTATTGACTCATTTTCAGTGTCTTTTTCTGTCTTTATTATTGGTACAGACATTTTGTTTGGTTGTATCTTTTATGAAGTGATCAATTTCACTTTCAATTTGTCCTCTTATGTTTGCCATTGAGTTTTGTACTGCTTATATTTTTGTTGACATAGCTTCTTCCACAGTCAAGACAGACTTCAGCTATTTTATTTGACATGGATTCTCCTACGTCAGGTATTTTTGTAGACATCGATTCTTCAACACTTGAAACAGATTTTTCTACTTCAGCTATTTTTAATGTATTTGATTTTTGTACTTCCGATATTTTATTATTTTGCTTATTAAACTCGCCTCGTAGGAGACCCAAGTCTGCAGCGGTTTGTTCTTGTGTCTGCTTTGCTCCTGTTTTAACTCCTTGATGTCTTCTGTTTCACGCTTCCGTTCTCCTTTTTGTCTTTTTTTTTGTTTCTAGCATTAGTGCTTTCTGACGTTCCTCAGCCTCTTCTCTTTCCTGCCTGCGTTTTTCATCCTGTCCTTTTTCTGCATCTTCCGCCTCCTGTCGGCTCTTTTCTCTGCTTCCTCTGCGTCCTGTCGTCGTCGTTCCTCTGTCTGCAACAGCAGCGACTGTAAATTTTCCATCATCTGACTGGCATCCATTGTTTCCGATTAATTACGAATTATAATCGTCTTGTAAAAAGTGTCCACTGTTTCCACTGTTAACCATTCTATCCCAGTTCTGACACCCCTGTGACGACGGTCTACTTGATCGTCGTAGGTACAGTGGAAAACAAAATACAAGACACCAATTAAGTCACTAATCACCAGCTTTAATTTTTACAGTTAAACAGTTCGTAATTAACAACACATTCTCCTACAATAAATCAAATAGAAATCGTTCACACGCAATAAACTGTCACTAATATTAAACACAATTTTATTACAATTATACCACCCGATTATAAAACGCAACACTTCACTGCTAATCACTTGAACAGTTATATCTCCCGATAATAACTCGAACCGCACTGTAAATATATCGCAAATATACTGAATACTAAGGCCGCTGCCGCCTGTATTTTTACCTCTGCTCACAGACGAGAACATTCCTAACTACGCATTATCTCTACTACGGCGTAATTAATTGCGGCCTTGACAGATTGCATGCGGCTTCTGTCACAGTCTAGCAAATGCGCCGACAATCACGTATGCCACACACATTAGAGCGAGATTCTTCTGGAACATTCGATAAACACGTAGACTCTTCTGTGATGTCGTAAGAATATATACATTGACGACACGTTGAGAGCATGAAACTCAAGAGCGGCTTTGGGAATATAGTTGAACAAATCAATTTCTATGGGTTCCCTGATATATGAGGATGCCATAGTTCTCATTCTAGGAAATGAGGGCAATTTATAAACTCTATGTTTCAATTATAAGACGTGGCAAGGGAGTACTTATTGACAATTTTTGTAAGAAAGACCAAAACCATGGCTTTTAAAGGTAAATATCCAGTGAGGACTAAGATAGTTATAAACAACGGCACTTCAGAAGAAGTGAGCAATTCATAGAAATTCTGGAAATAATACAACACACAGCACAAGAATTATATTTTATAAGACACTTGCAATACCCACATTGACATATGCGAGTAAGGCGTGGGTCATGACAAAAAAGGAAAGCGGCAAGATTCAGAGTCCTGAAATGTAGTTTTTTCAAAACACTTTAAATTATACATTGTAAGATAGAATAAGAAATGAAGATATCAGAGCATAACTCGAAGCGAAGGACATAATTGAAATTATATCAACTTACAGAAGATAATGGTGTGATCATCCGGATAACAGTCGATCGATTGTCGAAAGCGGCACTGAACTATAAATCCATTGCTAGAAGAGACGCGGGCCGTCCGAGGATGAGATGGGTGCCGGAACAGGTTTACATAACGTATCCTTGAAGAGAAGAAGAAGATTTGTATCTTATAAAAGCTAAATACCACTGCATATTTTCTGTTTTGTAGTCACAAACGAACCCAAGTTCATAGCCAGGATACTTATACGCCGCAGGTCGTAGACTTTTCTGCTGCTATAGTCGTCTTGGATTCTAATCCTTTTGTTAAAATATAAAGAAAATCAAGTTTGCAACATGTTGAAAATTTAAAGAAGACCAAATTTAAACGTTTATTAAAAATATCTTTTTGAAACATTTTGGAAATTCAGTCTAGCTTAGATTTATTAATATAATTCATAACACTAGTAAATATATTGGCTTATTTATAAAACACAAAATTTAAAAGTTTTGGAGATTGTGCTATCAAACGCAAATATAAGTAATGTACAGTCGTTAACAAACGTGTTTGTGAAAAACGAAACGAGATTTGCATGCGGTAGAGCGTAAATTCTGTAATGAACGGGATTTGTCATCATGAATTGTTACATCGCTAAGCACACTTTTTTGCAGGATAACCATTTCTGCACGTTTAAAAAAAAGATCCCTTGGTATTTATATCTTAAAAATTACAGGCTAATACAAATGTATTATTAACGTACAATTTACTTTTCTGTTTTTATATGTTGTGCTCCTAGTTTTAAAAAACATTCAAAATAAACATGTAGCGAACATTCTGTAATTTTTATCACAGTAATACACTGTTGCTACGTATTTCATAAATTGTTGTCTGTTTAGTTAAATTAATCCCACCGCTTGTAACACTTTTGCAGTACCTATGCTTAATGAGTAGGCCTACTACAATACGGTGAAAGTGCTGACGGTACATTCACCGTGATAACGCACTATTGTACTACGAGATACATCACGAAAGATGTAACCAGACAGTAACAGGCTATTAAAGGCTATGCAAATTGGTTAATATGGTACTTTTTGTATTAATGAAATCTCTATGTACAGTAAACACGAAATACTACAGTGGATTCATAACATTGGCGCAAATAATGTTTGAGTGTTTAACACTCTGGTTACGTCATAATCCTTAAAAACGTAGTAACTAATTATGAAATATATTGTCTATTCAGAAAAATAAGTGGATATCGAATTCCTAATTTGTTGGTGACTGTTTTCAGAAAATTAGTTTATTGGGATGTTTATGTATGTGGTTTTTATAATTGACATTGCGTTGCACATTTACTTTTTTACTGTATGAACATTTGACAAATTTTTGGATAGATACAAACCGTAAGCGCAACATGTGTATTTTTAATTATTATTATTTCTCTGTAAATATTACAATGTAAATAATTTTACAAAGGTGTTAAAAATCTTTCCCTGATATCAGTGGTGAGACTTGACTTTTATCTGTACTCATTGCTTGTTTTCTTAAAACCCTCAAAATACACTCCATTCCTCCACCACCAACCTTTTTTAATTACCCGCACGCGCATAGAATGATACGTTTTATCGCCAAAATATAAACAGGAAGTAAATTTATAATTTATGTTTTTTTATTGAGTAGCTTAGAAATAAAAAAACATAAATATTAAACGGAGTCTGATATGATTTACTTAAATTATAGGCAGTATAAATATTGATGATAAATACAAAAACATGTAATTGAATGTAACACAAGAACCAAAAATAAAATTAAACAATTAAAACTGAAAATAAAAAATTGTATTTTGGTATTTTGAAATAGCTTTTGTTGGTAAAATTATTTTGGCTGATAAGGAGTATGTCGATTAAATTTAGATGCAGAAACAACTGTAATTCTTCTTTATGATTGGAAGGACCTGTAGCGTTTCATTGTGCAATCCTTAGGAACTTGATCATCTTCAATTGACTTTATTGACTAACATTGTAACCATGTTAAGTACCATTGTGTTTTTCTGTGATTAAACAGTTTTTGAATTCAACTAAAAATGTCATTAATGTTGTAGCTGTGTCATCGAACTGACATGTGTTTGCTCCTTCCATTGGCATAACGTCTGTGTGGAGAAAAAACGTTGAGTTGTATGTTGTGTGTATATGTAGATGTGGTTATTGGTGGTATTGTTGAACGTTGCTGGTTGAAGTTATTTTTGTTACTTCCTTGGTTGAGACACGTCGAACTTTTCTTCTTTTGCTATTTCTAACTTTTATCACTTGACAGTCAT
This sequence comes from Magicicada septendecula, assembly GCA_034769895.1. NCBI lineage: Eukaryota > Metazoa > Arthropoda > Insecta > Hemiptera > Cicadidae > Magicicada > Magicicada septendecula. The sequence continues at coordinate 290,267,902 of CM068371.1, forward strand.
GTATAGATTTGGATGAATTAGATCGTCCTCATTGGTGGTGGATGGCATTTTTTGGAAATGAAATCCGGCGGGTTCGTCGGTTGAATAGTTATAGTCGATGGTTAATTTGTTGGGGTTGGAAAAAATACTTTGTGAGAGCCTGTTGGATTAGCGTAAATTAATGAGATGAATGCGGCAAGGCTTGATTGTTTGTTATCGGTTGAAACTGCATATTGGATAGTTGAATCTGCTGATCATTATATTAATTGTTGACTATTGTTTGTATTGTTTTGTCCAGGGCATGTCCCGAACGGAAGAATTATTTTTTGAAACTGCATATTGGATAGTTGAATCTGCTGATCATTATATTAATTGTTGACTATTGTTTGTATTGTTTTGTCCAGGGCATGTCCCGAACGGAAGAATTATTTTTTGATCGAGGGTTGTGTGTGCAGTGCACACACAGACACTCTTCTTTAAAATCACGAGTGAGTGCAGTACGCGCAGGGGGACAATGTACGTTTGATATCTCAGAAGTAGATTGGAGTGTGTTTATGGTTTAAGCGGATGGACTGAATTTTTGAGTTATTGCTTACAATAATGATACGCATTAAACACAACTATTACGCATATAATACGCATTTTGTTATCACTATTTACAACGTGAACAAATACACGTCTGACCGCTGCAACGTCTCATTACGAACTGTGCGACAACCTGATTCTTATATTTTGTCGGTGTGGTATATTTAGGACAGCGGAATGGCCGCTGGGAGAGGTGAAAGGTAGTAGCACGATAGGTACTGATTTGAGCTAATCGCTTAGTAGTTTGCTTTAGTGTTTTATTGTGACGTTCTCTTATATCAACCAATTCACGTAGATTTTCAAATTTTTTCACTAGAAAGGTAAATACACAAATATTGACCCTGGCCTTCAATTGCTTGGGGTTCGTCGAATCTCCTGATAACCAAGACACCTTGCCACTGTTTTATGGATATGTGTGTGCCAACTTGTCTGTGGATGATATGGAAGATGTTAATCACCAACTAACATAATTATAAAAATTAATAAAATATGATGATTAACTTAACGCTCACACTTACGTAAAAATAGAAGTATATTTTAAGAGGCATGCGTAAGTTAAGTACGATTCCGCCATAGACCTATATTAATGTCACTTATTATCCATGCTGAAACATAATCAAACAAAACAGAAAAATTGACCAAAGGTAATGATCACACGGTAAGGACAACTCAATTTTAATCAATCTACTTGAATTTATAACGCAAAAGGTCCTGAACGTAATTTTTGTGTTTACAATTAAAATGAATCGTAACCACTTCTTTACACAATTTTGAAATATTAAAAAAAACAAATTTAAAATCTAAAATCTTGAAGCAGACTTTTCTAGGTCTCCATATTTGTCTCTAAAAACTGGCAGGGTTTGTAAAATATTTTTGTTGTCACTGTTATTTTTTAATCTCGTACCATAGGTGACACTTAACTTTACTAATTCCTATTCGCAAAATTTGAAATAATTAAATATTTTACATCTGTTAATTACAAACAATTGTTTTTGGAATTTTAATTTAAATGTTAGAGTAATTTTTATGTCTTATTTGTGTTTACTTGTTATAGTTGCTTGAGTTTTACTACTTATGTTTTGTTAGTCGTATTGGTCTTAATCAGTAATAATTAAAGCTGATTTAAACAATGTTTTATAATATAAATTCAATTTCTTACTAGCTTTGGGATAAGAGTGATTCACGTTATATCTATAAATTCATAAAATTCTAGTTTTGAACCATTAATGTTAGTACACGTACGTGATGAAATGTTGTGATTTCTAAATATTAATTATTACAAACAGTGAAAGATAAAACACACTATACACGGGTTAATTTGAGCGTGTGCGTGCATGTGTGTGAAGTTCAAAGCGGTCGGTGAGTTTGGCTGTTGTAGCGGCCTAATATCAAATACCGTATTTCTTGTTTCAAATTTTGATAACTAACGTTTTATTGCATTGTTGACGTACTTAAATGAATGTAAAATTTCCAAGTACTTCTTTTCAGTAATGGTTTAAAAATATGAATATAAATATTTATTGTTTTCCGCTATTCGTTGGGCTATATCATTTTAACCTTCGCACCTCACCCTTATATTTTATACATCCGCACCTCACGCTGGAGTTCTCTGGACCCCAAAAATTGAAAATATAGTTTGACATAAAAGATTTTAATTATATATTTCCTATAACTAGAGATTAATTTTAATCTGGTTGTCAACAAATGGATCACTTCTCTGACTGTTTATAAGGAAAAACTGACCTTCGGCAACCACTTACTAAAATTAACACAGACTTTTCTAAAAGTTAGCAATGTTGTTATTTCAAAAGAATGACAAAAATTTATCTAATTATGATGTAAAATATCGGTATGGAGAACCATACATGACTTCCATGTTCTAAGATTTATATTTAAAATCATATTCGAAATGAAATATTACCATAGAAACTACTTCTTTCAACTTATTGCTTCAGCCTTAACCACGGTACTGTGGTGACTAACGTATACCACCTGACGTTTTCGCACTCGATTTTCACTGATGATGGCAGTCGATGGACTGCCGAAAAGTCTGGTTTTTCAGAAAACATTGGACTACGGCTAAACAGCCCGGGAAGGAATTTTAACAAAGAACTACTTCCTTGGTGCCGATAACGTAGAACACATATAAAAAATTCTCCCCTCCACAATCAACTATAATTTTCATTAATAGAAAATTACCCCCACCCCGTTCACCTAACCTCTTCATTTATAGATATTTCATCTACGTTTCTACAGTGGATTACTATGAGATTCTTATTAGGATACATTATTTATCAAAATTAAGTACTTTACTCTTGTTAAAACATAAAATGTTGCAGGTAAACTACCCCTTTCTCTTAACCGATCTTCACCAAAATGAATAGACCTTCAGTCCTCTACAATTCAGGGACGCATGCAAAAAAATATTTGATTCTGTTTGAATGTGCAACAGTTATCGTTCGTCATATAAACAATTACCCTTGTTAAAACATAAAACGTTGCCGGTAAACTACCCCTCTCCCTTAACCGAGCTTCACCAAAATCAACTGATTTTGCGAACTATCCAATTCAGGGGTGTATGCAAAACTTTATTTGATTCTGTTTGAATTTGCGGCAGTTATCTTTCGCAAAAAAAAATTACCCTTCTTAAAACATAAAATGTTGCTGGTAAACTACCCCTTTACCTTAACTGATCTTCAACAAAATCAACAGACCTTGAATTCTCTTTAATTCAAAAACGCATGCAAACGTAGTCGATTCTGTTTGAATTTGCGGCAGTTATCGTTCGTCATTTAAAAAATTAACCTTGTTAAAACATAAAATGTTGCGGGTAAACTACACCTTTCCCTTAACCGATCTTCACCAACACCAATAGGACTTGAGAACTCAAAAATTCAGGGCTGTATGCAAAACATTATTTGATTCTGTTTGAATTTGCGGCTGTTATCGTTTGCCATAGAAAAAATTACCCCCGATAAAAAAACGTTGCCGGTAAACTACTCCTTCCCCTTAACCGATCTTCACCAAAAACAAAAGGTCTTGAGTACTCTACAATTCGGGCCTGTATGCAAACAATTATTTGATTATGTTTGAATTTGCGGCTCTTATCCTTTGCCATAGAAAACACCCTTGATAAAACATAAAACGTTGCTTGTAAACTACCCTATTCCATTAACCGATCTTCACCAAAAACAATAGGTCTTGAGAACTCTGCAATTCAGGGCTGTATGCAAAGCATTATTTGATTCTCTTTGAATTTACGGCAGTTATCGTTCGTCATAAAAAATTACCCTTGTTAAAACATAAAATGTTGCAGGTAAACTACCCCTTTTCCTTAACCGATCTTCACCAAAACAACAGGTCCTGAGTACTCTACAATTCAGGGCTGTATGCAAAAAATTATTTGATTCTGATCGAATTTGCGGCTCTTATCGTTTGAGACAAGAAATACCTCTGTTAAAATATAAAACGTTGCTGGTAAACTACTCCTTTCCTTTAACCGATCTTCAACAAAATCAACAGACCTGTTCTGTATAACTCAAAAAGGTATGCAAATATGCAAAAGAGTAGTTGATTCTGTTTGAATTTACGTCAGTTATCGTTTGTCATACAAAAAATTACCCTTGTTAAAACACAAAATGTTGCTGGTAAACTACCCTATTCCCTTAACCGATCTTCACGAAAACCAAAAGGTCTTGAGAATTCCACAATTCAGGGCTGTAGGCAAAACATTATTTGATTCTGTTTGATTTTGCGGCTGTTAAAGAAAATTGCGGCTGTTTGCCAAAAAAAGAAGAAAAATTACCCTTGATAAAAAAAATGGTGCTGGTAAACTACCCCTTTCCCTTAACCGATCTTCACCAAAAAAAAAAAGTCTTGAGTACTCTACAATTCAGGGCTGTATGCAAATAAATTATTTTATTCTGTTTGAATTTGCGGCTGTTATCGTTTACCATAAAAAATACCCTTTTTAAAACATAAAACGTTGCTGGTAAACTACCCTTTTCCTTAACCGATCTTCACCAAAAACAGAAGATCTTGAGAACTCTATAATTCAGGGCGGTATGCAAAAGAGTAGTAGATAATGTTTGAATTTGCGGCTGTTATCGTTTGCCATATAAAAAATTACCCTTGATTAAGAAAAACCGTTGCTGGTAAACTACCCTTTTCTCTCAACCGATCTTCACCAAAAACGACAGGTCTTGAGCACTCTACAATTTAGGCCTGTATGCAAACAATTATTTGATTCTGTCTGAATTTGCGGCAGTTATCGTTCGTCATTTAAAAAATTAACCTTGTTAAATCATAAAATGTTGCAGGTAAACTACACCTTAACCGATCTTCACCAACACCAATAGGACAAGAGAACTCAACAATTCAGGGCTGTATGAAAAACATTATTTGATTCTGTTTGAATTTGCGGCTGTTATCGTTTGCCATAGAAAAAATTACCCCCGATAAAAAAACGTTGCTGGTAAACTACCCCTTCCCCTCAACCGATCTTCACCAAAAACAAGAGATCTTGAGTACTCTATAATTCAGGGCTGTATGCAAAAGATTAGTTAATTCTGTTTGAATATGCGGGTGTTATCGTTTGCCATAGAAAAAAAAATTACACTTGTTTAAAAAAAAACCGTTGCTGGTAAACTACCCCTTTCCCTTAACCGATCTTCACCTAAAACAATAGGCCTTGAGAACTCTACACTTCAGGGCGGTACGCAAAAGAGTAGTATATTATATTTGAATTTGCGGCTGTTATCGTTTGCAATAAGAAAAAATTTCCCTTGATTAAAAAAAAAACGTTGCTGGTAAACTACCCCGTTTCCTTAACCGATCTTCACCAAAAACAACAGGTCCTGAGTACTCTACAATTCAGGGCTGTATGCAAATAAATTGTTTGATCATTCATTTTTGTGATCATTCATTTGATCTTCACGAAAACCAAAAGGTCTTGAGAATTCCACAATTCAGTGCTGTATGCAAAACATTATTTGATTCTGTTTGATTTTGCGGCTGTTATCGTTTGCCAAATAAAGAAGAAAAGTTACCCTTGATAAAAAAAATGCTGCTGGTAAACTACCCCTTTCCCTTAACCGATCTTCTCCAAAAACAAAAGGTCTAGAGTACTCTACATTTCAGGGCTGTATGCAAATAAATTATTTGATTCTGTTTGAATTTGCGGTTGTTATCGTTTGCCATAAAAAATACCCTTTTTAAAACATAAATGGCTGCTGGTAAACTACCCTATTCCATTAACCGATCTTCACCAATAACAATAGGTCTTGAGAACTCTACAATTCAGGGCTGTATGCAAAGCATTATTTGATTCTTTTTGAATTTACGGCAGTTATCGTTCGTCATAAGAAAAATTACCCTTGTTAAAACATAAATCGTTGCTGGTAAACTACCCCATTACCTTAACCGATATTCAACAAAATCAACAGACCTTGAGTTCTGTATAATTCAAAAAGGTATGCAGAAGAGTAGTTGATTCTGTTTTCATGTACGGCAGTTATCGTTCGTCATAAAAAAAATTACCCTTGATAAAAAAAAAACGTGGCTTTTAAACTACCCCTTTCCCTCAACTGATCTTCACCAAAACCAACAGGTCTTAAGAACTCTACAGTTCAGTGCAGTATGCAAAAAATTATTTGATTATGTTTAAATTTGCGGCTGTTATCGTTTGCCATAGGAAATACCATTGGAAAAACATAAAACGGTGCTGGTAAACTACCCCTTTACCTTAACCGATATTTACCAAAATCAACAGATCTTGAGAACTCTATAATTCAGGGGGGTATGCGAAACATTATTTGATTCTGTTTGAATTTGCGGCTGTTATCGTTTGCCAAACAAAAAAAATTACCCTTGATAAAAAAAACCGTTGCCGGTAAACTACCCCTTCCCCCAACCGATCTTCACCAAAAACAATAGGTCGTGAGTACTCTACAAATCAGAGGTGTATGCAAAAAATTATTTGATTCTGTTTGAAATTGCGGCTGTTATCGTTTGCCATAGAAAAAAAGCTACAGATAGACACACAGACAGACAGACAGACAGACACACACACACACACAAACACTTCGAGATTATTGCAATCGTGTTCGAGATTATTGCAGATTCTGATTGTACTACACTCAAAACATGAAAAAGTCATTTTTCGAAAAGTGTCTGTGTGTGTCTGTCTGTCTATCTGCTGACTCTGTGTCTGTCTGTAGATTTTTTTTTGGCAAACGATAACAGCCACAAATTCAAAAAAATCAAATAATTTTTTTGCCTGCAGTCCTGATTAGTAGAGTACTCATGACCAGTTGTTTTTGGTGAAGATCGGTTAAGGGAAAGGGGTAGTTTACCAGGAACTTTTTTTTTTTTAATCAAGGGTAATTATTTTCTATGGCAAACGATAACAGCCGCAAATTCAAACAGAATCAAATAATTTTTTGCATACACCTAATGTTAATTAATGGTAATTGTTAAAAATAAAATAATTTTGTTGCCAGGCAATAAAATTATAATTTTTTCATTTTAATGTAATATAATATTTTTCATTTAATACAGCAATAAAAAGGCAGGTAAGACACAGCCTGGCTGTTTGGCTGAAAATGATTTTAAATATAAATCTTAGAATATGGAAGTCATGTATGGTTCTCCATACCGACCTTAAGGAATGGAAGTATGGTGATGGCAAAAAAAATCGTGTTCGAGATTATTGCAGATTCTGATTCTACTCCACTCAAAACATGAAAAAAAGTCGTTTTCCGAAAAGTGTCTGTGTGTGTGTCTGTCTGTCTGTCTGTCTGTGTGTCTGTCTGTCTGTGTGTCTGTAGATTTTTTTTCTATGGCAAACGATAACTGCCGCAAATTCAAACAGAATCAAATAATTTTTTGTATGCGGCCCTGATTTGCAGAGTACTCGCGACCTATTTTTTTTGGTGAAGATCGGTTGAGGGAAAGGGGTAGTTTACCTGCAACGGTTTTTTTTTAGCAAGGGTAATTTTGTTTGTTTGGCAAACGATAACAGCCGCAAATTAAAATAGAATCAAATAATGTTTCGCATGCAGCCCTGAATTGTAGAGTTGTCAAGATCTGTTGATTTTGGTAAAGATCGGTTAAGGGAAAGGGGTAGTTTACCTGTAACGTTTTATGTTTTAACAAGGGTATTTCTTATGGCAAACGATAACAGCCGCAAAATCAAACAGAATCAAAAGATTATTTGCATACAGCCCTAAATTGCAGAGTTCTCAAGACCTGTTATTTTTGGTGAAGATCGGTTGAGGGAAAGGGGTAGTTTACCTGCAACGTTTTTTTAACAAGGGTATTTTCTATGGCAAACGATAACAGCCGCAAATTCAAACAGAATCAAATAATGTTTTGCATACAGCCCTGATTTGTAGAGTACTCAAGACCTATTGTTTTCGGTGAAGATCGGTTAAGGGGAAGGGGTAGTTTACCGGCAACATTTTTTTATCAAGCGTATTTTCTATGGCAAACGATAACAGCCGCAAACTCAAACAGAATCAAATAATTTTTTGCATACGTCCCTGAATTTTAGAGGTCTCAATGACTTTCGATTTTGGTGAAGATCGGTTAAGGGGAAGGGGTAGTTTACCTGCAACCTTTTACGCTTTAACAAGAGTAAAGTACTTGAAAATTTATTTAAACTTTTTGAAACAATGGTAATTGTTAAAAATAAAATAATTTTGTTGCCAGGCAATAAAATTATAATTTTTTAATTTTAATGTAATATAATATTTTTCATTTAATACAGCAATAAAAAGGCAGGTAAGGCACAGCCTGGCTGTTTGGCTGAAAATGATTTTAAATATAAATCTTAGAATATGGAAGTCATGTATGGTTCTCCATACCGATATTTTCTATGGTAAACGATAACAGCCGCAAATTCAACAGAATCAAATAATACTTTGCATACAGACCAGAATTGTAGAGTTCTCAAGACCTGCTTGTTTTGGTGAAGATCGGTTAAGGGAATAAAGGGAATAGGGTAGTGTACCTGCAACATTTTATGTTTCAACAAAGGTAATTTGTTCTATGACGAACGTTAACTGCCGTAAATTAAAACAGAATCAACTACTCTTTTGCATACCTTTTTGAATTAAAGAGAACTGAAGGTCTGTTGATTTTGTTGAAGATCGGTTAAGGGAATGGGGTAGTTTACCATCAACGTTTTATATTTTAACTAGGGTATTTCCTATGGCAAACGATAAGAGCCGCAAATTCAAGCAGAATCAAATAATTTTTTGCATATAGCCCTGAACTGTATAGTACTCAAGACCTGTTGTTTTTGGTGAAGATCGGTTAAGGGAAAGGAGTAGTTTACCGGCAACGTTTTTTTATCAGGGGTCATTTTTTTCTATGGCAAACGATAACAGCCGCAAATTCAAACAGAATCAAATAATGTTTTGCATACCTTTTCGAATTAAAGAGATCTCAAAGTCTGTTGATTTTGTTGAAGATCGGTTAAGGGAAAGGGGTAGTTTACCAGCGACATTTTATGTTTTAACAAGGGTAATGTTTTATATGACTAACGATAACTGCCGTAAATTTAAACAGAATCAACTACATTTTTGCATCCCTTTTTGAATTAAAGAGAACTCAAAGTTTGTTGGTTTTGTTCAAGATCGATTAATGGAAAGGGGTAGTTTACCAGCAACGTTTTATATTTTAACTAGGGTATTTCCTATGGCAAACGATAACAGCCGCAAATTCAAACAGAATCAAATAATGTTTTGCATACAGCCCGGAATTGTAGAGTTTGCAAAATCTGTTGTTTTTGGTGAAGATCGGTTAAGGGGAAGGGATAGTTTACCTGCAAAATTTTATATTGTAACAAGAGAAATGTTTCCATGACGAACGATAACAGAATCAAACATTCAATTCATGAATCAGAATCAGATCATGACGCACATTCAAACAGAATCAAATATTTTTTTGCATGTATCCCTGCATTGTAGAGGACTGAAGGTTTATTGATTTTGGTGAAGATCGGTTAAGAGATAGGGGTACTTTACCTGCAACGTTTTATGTTTTAACAAGAGTAAAGTACTTAATTTTGTTAAATAAAGTATCCTGATAAGAAGCTCATAAAAATCCACTGTAGAAACGTAGATGAAATATCTATAAATGAAGAGGTTAGGTGATCGGGGTGGGGGTAATTTTCTATAAATGTAAATTATAGTTGAAGGGAGAGGGGAGAATTTTGTATATGTGTTCTACGTTATTGGCAACAAAGAAGTAGTTCTTTGTTAAAATTCCTTCCCGGGCTGTTTAGCTTTAGTCCAATGTTTTCTGAAAAACCAGACTTTTCGGCAATGCCATCGACTGCCATCATCAGTGAAAATCGAGTGCGATAACGTGAGGTGGTATATACGTTAGTGACCACAGTACTCTGGTTAAGGCTGAACCAATAAGTAGAAATAAATAGTTTCTATGGAAATATTTCATTTCAAATATGATTTAATTATAAATCTTAGAACATGGAAGTAATGTATGGTTCTCCATACCGATATTTAATTTAAATATGTAATAGAAAAATATAATAGAACATCCCAGTGCTGAAAAAAAACACATTTCATTTGAATTACAAAGCTTCACAATAATGATTTGATTATAGTAAACACAAATAATACCTTATATCTAACAATAATAAAAGGTTCTTATATGCCGAACAGTGGCAATTTTGAAGTTACCCACATTTGGATATATTATTCAGTTTCAAACACGAAACTCGACGTATTAATAATTGAAACGGTTAAAAATTACTAAAGTGTTAGTGTTCTTGTACAGTGATGTATAGTTCATAAGTGTACGTATAGTTGTTATATCAATATGATTATTTATAATTTAGTTTAATATTTTTGAATTTTTCACACTATACTTTCCTTCTATTATACACTTGTTCTTATTCACTGTTCACTTAATAATTCACTATATTGTCCTTATTATGTTATCACTAATTCACAACACTTTATATTTTTTCTTGGCTATATTATTGTTTACACTCTGCACCGAACCTATTCGAAGTTGATTCTGACTAAGGGTTCGAGATTAAAACTGTATGGGTTCGAGATTAAAAGTGTATGGTTTCGAGATTAAAGGTGACGCGGAGAAGCTGTTGTTTATACTCCGGATTCTAATGCAAGACTGGGAGCGTGGCTCCTAATTTTTGGCTTGTTGGCGTCTGTTTTTGGTGTCGAGACTCATTCCTTTGGGGTCCACACACTTCAAGTATAAAATTCCGATTGGTTGATCGTCATTACATCATCGACGATGGCTTGGGTTTTTGGGGTCGAGACACAATTTGTTCCTTAGATCATAATTAACGAAATTCTTGAAACTAACAGAAGTTTCTTATGCTAATTACAATCGTCAATATATTATTAGCATTGCATTGCTTGCTTTATTCTGATCAATTCGAGACCTCGCATGATACGTTTCCATACCTTAATAATAAAATGAACAATTTTAGTGGTTGGCCTATGCTAACACAATATTTTTAAAAGTTATATTTTTAATAAAATTTTTGTTTTTTCCTCTTGTTTACATGATATTATGCTATTAGCAAACAATTTAATAATATTAATCATAATTATAAACCTTAACTTCCTATAAAACTATTAACTGATATAATAGGCCTAACGTTGTTTTGTGTATCTATGACTATTCTTTACTACTTACAATAAAATGACTTAATTATTATAACATGTAACAATTGGTTTTTAATTCTAATATACAGTATGATCTTTTATTATACATATTGTTATTTAAAACATGATTTGTATCTTATAATGTCCCTATCTATCTTCTACAGAATAAGCAGGGTTTTTTGGTCCAAGTACACATATTGTTAATTACTTTATTATCAGTATTTTATAAGCATTTTAGATTACTTATGTCTTGATCTAATCACATATGCCATTTCTTTATATATTGGACGTAGGCTATTACAATTTTCGTGCCTTATATTGTCTCAGTTCATCTACCAATTAGATATAGGTTTTTGGTTTACATTGAATTCTTACTAACTATGTTATTATTTGTTCATAAACAACAATATGGTTTCTTTAACATTATTGTTTAGTAGTCAGTATATTTGTTACTCTTTATACTACTAGTTTAGTTAAATGACATTCTCTCTTACAATTTTATTATTTTTTAATAAACAATAGTAGTCTCTCTTCCTACTATAGTTTAGACTAAAGCAACTAAAGCAACAATACACTATAATATTATTATTCAAAGTTAAAAACTTTGCAACAATTTTACAATATAATGATCTCTATTTAACTTGTATAAGTGTCTATTATGTATACTCAGATATAATAGAATCTCTACCTTCAGTATATTTGATACAGAATATACGTTTATAGGTTTTTGTCATACATTTTCTTAAGGTTATGTTGCCAGTTACTGGTTATTCATTGATCACAATACTTTATTTTGTTACTATTGTTTAAACTGTGTCATTTGCACAGTTTAATTATCATTGTTTATCATTTTTTCCTTTTTAATTCATATATTTATGTTCATAATTATCTATGTTTTCATATAACTTTATACTTATGATAATTACAAATGCATTCTTAGGTCTGAGACCTAGCTGGACTGTTAAGCTTGCTACAAATTGATTTTCTTCTTAACATTAATTACGTTTTCTCTTATATGCTAAACATTACATTTTTCAATATTTATATTAAGATATATTTCACTCATCTCCTACGCTATTGGGTAATTTATTGCGTCAAAGATATTGTCTGGTCATATCATTTTAGGTTATTATTTATATATCATATCTGTTTGTCAAGTTATTTATGATATTGGCCTTCGAGGCTACTCTACGTTTTCAATCTATTCATGCACCTATAACAAGTATTCATTTTTTCTTCATTGTTTATTGAACTAGTTAATATAATTCTTCCTTTACTAATGAATTGTTTATTTGATCAATTTCCCTAACTAGTTTGATAATTCAGTTGGGTTTATCTGTTGGTATCATCTTGTGAAGCTACACTATTAATAATTCTGGTGATCAAATGGGTGTAAAGTTGCATGTTTTTACAATCACTTCTAATTACTATACATGATTTTAAACTACTCTAAACCTTTCTGTATATTATGGTATTGTTAAAGTATTATGTATTATGTATTTTCTGGAATTGTTAAAGTTCTAAGGACAGATCTCACCAGTAACGGATTTACAAAAAACGTATATACTGCATATTGTGAGCATATTGTTAGTAATTGATCTATATCAGATTAGTAATATATGGAAATACATAAGCAACAAACGTCATACCATTGTTATTGTTTTACTGAATTTCAAGTGTTGTATTGCGATTTATAGGTATTTCCTAAGCACATAATGTAAGAAAGACTTGATTCTCATTTCCAGCCTCTAGTATTATTTCTTCAAGTGAATTTGTTCGTCTATAAATTGCTGTAATGGTATAAAAAAGAATATAACAAATTCATATTAAAACAGGCGTATCTTATGAATTCGTCTACTGTTATTCTTACGCATACATTAGTGAAACACACAGTGTTAAATTAATGTATTATCTATACGTATGGGTTGCTAAATAATATTAGCACTGTATATTTAGGTCTATTTAATGTTGTTTAAGTAGCTGATTAATGTTTTTTTAATATTACAAAAATACAAAACATCAGTATATGCAGTTCCAACCGTTTTTTTACATTTCGTTGTATCAAATTCAACAAAATAAATATGATTTTGTAATAATAAATATAAATATTTTGTTATTTCTGTATTGAATAGCAAGGAATAATTAAAACTATTTAACGTCTACTATAGTAGAAACAATTCAGGTAACATCATAATATTTCACTCTTATAGCTTAATAAATCAGAACTTTTACAGGAATTTGTAGAGAATTTACAGGAATTTGTAGAGAAACGTAACGATTTTTTCTAATATATACCTACTCTGATTTCTCAATTAAGGAATTTGAAAAATGCGGAGAATACAACCAGTTGCACCCCTCTTTACTTAAAAGTCACGAGTAAACAGATTGGCACTTTAAGTTGAAATGCTCATGGGTTTAGTTGGCTTGGAAAAATCTTGCCTTAATTATTCTGTAATCTTCTGATCGTATATACGAACTTTGATGATGCGATTTTAGTGTTTCTTGGTTACTTTACGATTTATATAAGATTAGAAAAGATCTTGTGAAAGTCCTGTAAATATCTCCCTTTATTAACCATATTTAGTTTCCAAAAAAACGTAAATTATTGTCAGAGCACATATAAGATTTTCCAGATCCTATTCAAACGCATTATGAATATTATGCTGCTTTCATTGTTATTTCATAAACACGATATTTTATTGTCATAGGGTTTGTGATTTACTACATTAGTTGTGAATATAGTATCCTATGCTACTATAATGTAAACAGAAAATTAAAATATTACAATTACAATTAAATAATTAAATTGTTAAATCATTTAATTAATTTACATTTAATTTATAGAAAAATTTACAGCAGTTATTTTACTATTGTGCAAACACTCACTTTAGCAACTTCACTAAGTGTTAAGTCTTATATTAAAGCAAATACTTTCTTCTAAATAATATAACTAATTTTCTATTATATTACATGGTCAAAGAAGTGTTGATATACAAACAAAACATGAATACATACACAACATTAATCTTATCTACCAGCGTAGGTACGTCATTAATTTAATAAATGTCACCTACTCTAGATTTAAGTTACCGACTATGTACGAGAAAAAAATTATATTTTCTAAACTATGTTTTACAACGTGTATTAATATCAAATATTGTTTAAATGCCTTATGAATAAATAAAGCGCTACGGCATATTCGTCATTCGCGTTTAAAATTTTAATTTACAAATAATTACATTATTTATCTTTTATTTGTACAATAAACCGTAATTACTATCTCTTGTTATTTAGAAAACAGATTCTTTGTTCAGTAAACAAGTAAACAACACTACGTTTTCTCCAACAATACACAATGTTATTCACTATAAATCTCTTTGTATAATCATAAAACACAGAAAAAATTCTTAATAAATTTTTCCATTCTTTTGTTTAGCAAACATTCAATTAGAGATATAAGATGTATTACTGGGATTATAGTTTTATTACGTATCTTTGTATATGCGTGGCCTAACATTTTCAGATATTCCATGTATTCGTCAAATATAAGTTACTGTAAATACTAAGCGTTAATAATTAAAGTAATCCGAAACTTTGAAACCAAACGGCAACTTAAGACGTAGACGCAGAAAATTTGACATTCCTTGCGAAACGTAAAGGATATGTGAAAACAATGTGATGTATAAAGCGCTGTAAATGGATGAGTACAGTAAATTAGCAAACCCAGTTGCGTTACGCTGCGTCGTTGTAGCGGGATGGCTTTGCACCCGTGGCTGGAATGAGCCCAGTGGCGGCAAGATGATAAACATAGTGATGGTACAATGGACAGGTGCCTAATACTGGGCTGGAAACCGCCAACACGATTTTCTTCCGATGGCGGGGGAAGAAAACTTTACTTTAAGAGAGCAGCTCAGGCAGAGAGCCTCAGTGCCGGTGACAGGGATAACAGCAGCAAACAGCGTGATCACCGTGCGAGAAAAGAAGAAAGGACAGTTTCCAGTAGTTCACTCCAGGGCTGGAACAAGAAGTTACAGACGAGGATGTCTTTATGGCGGGTCATCAAGAATCGCCAGTGGGCGTTTGACCTGAATAGGTGGTGGAGGTTCTGTGATGCTGATGGTCCTTAGGTAACAGAAGGGTGAGGTCGCAGCTGCAGCAAAGAGAGTTACGGCTAACGACCGGACAAAACAGACAGGGTAGGGACTTCCTCGAAAACTTCCTCGAATTACATCATTTCTGACAAACCAAGAAGATCCCGACAAGGAACGGAGGGTTTTCGATTCGAATGATTCTAGCCTACACCTGTTGGTGTTTGACAGAAGAGACATTGGCAAAACTCTTATACTTACTTAGAAAAGTGTCGTTGCGTTTAAGTAGACTGTCATAGGTAAAATTGGGTGCACGGCTATTGTCAGCACATTAATGTACGCAGTGATTTATCAAATGTCAAAGCAGTGTGTATATGATCTATGCAGGCTGTACACTAATCACATTTACATACTGTTATTGTTTATTCCAAACAAAGCTTAATACATTTGAATTTGTTGTTGTTAATACATGCAAGGACTGATGAAATTTCAATGAACAATGTTGAACAAAACATTTAGTTGTTTTACTGAATCTGGTAATTAATTAAATCTACAATAATTACTATTACTAATAATAATTACAATAATTACAAAAATTACTATACATTTAGAAATATAGCTTTAAAATATCTGTTGTCCAGTGTGCAGACTATAGTGTATGCTATTGAGAATTTACCCTATTTAACATTCATCATTTTGAATAGAAACCATATTCATTCCAGGTGGCTAACAGGGCTCTAGAGACCGAGTGACAGCCAGTATAAGCTATCCCTCCTCTACTTCTCATCGTCAAGTAGAGGTTAGGGCACCCTCTAAGACAAGGTGTAGATATTAGCGCTGCTATGCCATTGCCAGAAGAGAAGTCAGAAAAATCAAGCGAAGTACATGGCATAAAAATGTAAGTTATATAGAACACAATGTACATGGGAGGGAGGACAAGGTTTACAAAATATTAAGGCATTTAAATCGAATGGAAAAGGATAACCTGAAGATCAGTAATACCTCAGAACAACAGTGGCTTAAATAGGCCTACTATAATCAGCTTTGGACCCAGGATCAACTGGAAGAAACAACCTTTGATGACATTAAACAATGATGACCTTTGATGACCCGATAACAATGGATGAATTGTTAGCAGCTCTACACCGCTGTAAAAGTATAAAAGCTCCGCGTATTGATGTGCTGAACTTGGACCTTATAAAGTATGCACCAACCTTGCTGGATGGTCGTTTACTGCAGTTCATTAATCTATGGTGGGCCACTAGTCATTTTCCTGACAACTGGCGGATTGCAAAGGTAATTCCCATATTCAAGAAAAGTGGTCGTAATGACTGATGGACCTACAGAGGAATCAGCCTTCTTAATAATTCATATAAATTATATGCATCCTATATTAAGATCACCAGCTGAATAAAATAACGGAGACCATGCTTTCAGAGGCCCAGAACGGTTTTAGAAAGGGCAGATCAGGTTTATATTGCATATTTAGAATAGCCCAGCTCATTGAAAAGCGAAGAGAGTATCAGGTGCCCGCTGTCCACACATACCTTTCATCGACTTCGAGAAGGCCTTTGACAGAGTGACTTGGAGCAAGCTAGGGGTAATAATGACAAGGAAAGGGATCCCACAACATCTAATTAGAGCAGTACAGAGTTTTTGTGTAGAGAACCAAATCTTAATTGAAGCAGGGAAACCGCGAACACCTCCTAGAGTTGGTCTTATCAATTGCGGAGTACAACAAGGGTGTCCATTATCACATTCTCTTTGTAATTTATATATTGATGATGTCATAGAAAACTGACAGCTGTGCCTTCCTTAGCATTTTATGATTGGCCACTCTACAATTGACATTATGTTGTTTGCGGATAATTAGGCTGTTCTGTCGGCCACAGGAAACAGGTTGCAGATGGGTATACACTTGTTAAATCAAATTTGGAAAGACTCTGGATTACAAATATCCACACTTAAGACCAAGGTGATGGCTTTTCGTGGAACTGATCCCGTACGGGCAAAAATTGTTACTGATGGTACTGTCCTGGAACAAGTTAGGAATTTTGTATACATGGGCTACAGTTTGTCCTACAATTCAAGCAACGACGTTGTGAATAATTTGTATAAGTTCAATCTTATGTGCGGGACCATCGGTCGAAATCTTAAGGCAGGAAGTAAAGAAATACGACTAAACTTCTAAAAGGTGATGGCTTTTTTCACACTTGTTTATGGGTCTGGGAATTGGACTTTAACGAAAGGCTAGGCCAGAAGCATCCAAGAGGCTGAAATGAGATTTCTCAGGCACGTGGCATGGTATACTCTCTATGACCATAGCAGAAACACAGATATACGGCAGGAACTGAATATTATGAGTATCCTCGACAGGATCTCCCAGTATCGGTTAAATTGGTGGAAACACTCTTTGCCGAATTGATGACTCCCGCATCCCCAAATAACTATGGAACTATAAGCCGAAGGGACAGAGAGGTGTGGGATGTCCGAGAAAGCGATGGAATGACCAGCTCTAAACTTTGCCTGTTTGAAACGGAAACAGACCATCTTTGGTTTAATCTTTGCAGATGATGATGAACCATATTGTAACTGGACGACCTTTCGTTGGTGGCTGTCTTCTTGTTTAAAACCCCGTGTTGGCGTCGTCACTTTGTAAGAAGACCTTATATATGACTGTAATCTGATCAAATCCCACTGTTTGGGCTAGCCACTTGGTCACCAGACCGCTGTATGCCGGTCGTTACAAAAGAATAAAAATAAAATGGAAATTTCAATAATTAGAATTTCCAAACAATAAAATAATTTTGTTTATGTTTAAGAGGTATGTATAATAGGTAAATCTGTTTTTTAAAGGGTTCTGTGAAATTTTAATAACAGGTAGGTATTTATTGACCGTCGAGCACTTCTTGAATATTTGCACCAAGTCTGGAGTTAAATAGATTAACTCCAGGTAATAATCGATTGGTGACTTTCCTTACTGGTCCAATATCTTGTTCAAAATGGAGTATATTCTTTTCATTTAATACCTTCAGCCTTATAAATACCCTTAAATTACCCTGTGAAATAAGTACAGATACAAAATAATAGAAATATAAAGATTTATTGACAATTTTAGATAAATAATCGATATTTTATCGATCGAGAGCAATTATCGACTCTGTCTCAGGAATTATCGATTGTCATACAGAACAAAATTTTATGTTATATTATATTAAAGACAGGTTCTTTGAGCGATTAAGAATTAATAGTCAGAGAAGGGTGACGAGAAAGTATAACATTAACAGTTAACACATATAAATACAATAATTACTATTCAATAGTATTTAAATAATTCAGGTTATGATATTAGAATAAATGTTTTGTCGAACCAATGAAGACTGATGTGACGTCAGTCTCTGCGATGTAGTAGGCAGGTTTCGTTTTCAAGATGGCCGCTCCTTGGGTTGGTCTCGGCTATTGTATATGCGTCGAGTCAGAAAATTACTATAAAATTACCTTCATCAAGGTCTAAAATGTCCCCGCACTGGTGTAATAAGTCTGTTAATCTATTTAGTGTATTCTGGTGAAGTGTTCTGTGTAAATTTGCGTTAGTTAGTTTATTTTCTATTTTGTTCAACTATTACGGTTAAGTTCTCAAGTTGCGGTTAGGTTTGTAGAGTAAATCAGTTGTAATATAATGTTTTACTGTTTACTGTCACTCGTTTAGTGAAGTTAAAGGTTTGTTTTCACTATTGTCGTGAATGTTTTTATATTATTGGCTTCAAAAAGTGTCTAATTTGTCTAACTCCCGTTCACTGATTTCAATGGCTATTCGTTAGCTTCATGTTCGACTCGGTTTAAAGAACGTTTTTGTCACACACCTATTCAGCTTGATATTCAACAAAAGACTAATTAACTTGGTCATAAATCTTGCCCAGTTAATCCTTGAAAAAGTATTGTTAACATTTTTCGATTTCATACACATTAGAAAATATTACATTATATATGGAATTTTTCTATTTTATTCCTTACTTTTATGAATTATTAATCTTATTATTAGTTTAATCATCTTATTCCCTTTAAATTGATGTATTATAGTCCATATCTGTAGACATTTTGTGGAAATTAACAAATTTTGTTCACACTTTGGAAATATAGGCTCAAAATTGGATTTCCGTTTTTATATAAAATTCCTTCCATTTTAAATATTATTAATACTATTATAATAAATTTTAATTAGTCATATTTCTCTTCCTTTCCTTAAATACATATAAATTACACCTTTGAACTGGTTTTTTGTGTTAATTTGTAGATTTGACATTGTTCTCTAAAATTAATTAATTTATATATTTTGACAATTTACAAAATGTTAAGGTATATTTCCTTATTGTCATTTTAAATCATAGGATCATTCCTAGTAGTAGTTAATTGTGTTATCTTATATAAATCTGTGTAGTTTACAGGATTTATTAGTGAATTATACTATTTTATATTGGTTTTCTGATTTTACCAAATGGCCTAGATTTTAGAATTTTATATTTCTTTCTTTCTCAATAAATTAAACTTGATTCCTCCTCTGACTTTACATAACTACAATTATATGAAAATAACATGATCTATCACTTATTGTTTTGTGTAGTAGTTAATTAACACTACAGTTATTAAAATAATTAATTATGAACATTGTTTATTAATCTGCACAATTTAACATATTGCAGATACAGCTTAAACATATCTCTTTTGACTATTATCAATCTAACATAGCATACCTTTTAGTACATTATTACTGGTATGTAGGTTATTATTTATCAAACATAATTCTTTTTTAAAATACATAACATAAATCTTATTTTCTAATAAACCTTACAAATACATTCATTTAATACATTGATTTTAGGACTGTGAAATAATAGTCTATTTAAACATGTTACACTTATTCATACTATATTAGTACCATTCCTTTTTGGTTTAAATCATTATTATTGTGATTCCCCACATCAGCAAACATTAATTCCCATACTCTATTTATTATCATCCTTTTTTACAAAGGTCTTTTAAATAAGGATTTACATAAAAATAATAAAATACTGGAAACCTTCCATTTTATTATTTTATCATGCTGGTTATTATTAGACTTTAAAGTTGTGATATAGCATACTACTAAGTTATAGTATCACCAACTTTAAGTTTATTGCATTTTTTTTAAAAAACACTTATACAAATTCACTTTCACTGTTGGTTCTGATATTCTGAGTCTTATTATCTCAGACCAGACCTTTAGTCATCATGGACCGTTAAGACTAGTTTATTTTCTTTATTACACAATAGCTTTAGCCGGTGCACTTCTTATAACGCTATACAACACTTTAGTTTTCTCAATAATTACATTTTTATAAGATTTTGGGGATGTTATACTTTCTTTGACATAGTTTTTGTGGGTTTGGGATTGATAGTAGTTTATATAATAATAGGTTTTACTACGGTGTTTCTTTCATACTATGTCTTCCTCTCCTCCTGTCTTCCTTCTTGTCCTTCTTCCTATCTTCCTTCTGGTATTCATTCTTGTCCCTCTTCTAGTCTTCATTCTTGTCCCTCGTCTAGTCTTCACTCTTCTGTTCTTCTTTCCTCATTCTTGGGAACCAAGGTACTTGGTGTTATCAGTCTGAGGTTTAGTTTGGAGTATTGAATTTCTTCACTGAACTGACTTTATTCTTCTATTTGTTTTTAGAGTATTTTGGTATTCATCACTCTTTGATTGAGTCTCTTTTTTCGGGATATTGTCTTATGTAACTGGTTTACTGCTCTGAGCTTCCTGGGTAACGTACTGGTATTATTTATGAGTTGATGAGTTGCTTCAATACTTTCTTTGGTTTCTTTTAACAGTGGTTTTTATATATTATGTAGTGAGGATTTTTATCTTATTGTGTTTCATTCCTCTGATTTATTTAAATGTCATTTAATATTATTACAACATTTTTTGATGTAATTAAATTTTATCATTTCATATGATTTACAATGTAGTGGATTTTCTGTCACGCTACAGAATGCCCTTCTCCAGAAGTAATTTTTTCAGACTATACTTGCTTTGTCTGAAACAATTGCTTATGATAATTATTCAAAGTTTGTTATTATTTTGGACTTCCTTCCATTTTAAAATTCTCTTATTTATATCTGAGTTTATATCACTCTCACTTGATCTTCCTTGATAGTAATAGTCTTCTGAGTTTCATATTTATTATTTCATTTTTATATTTCTTCTTAGTATTTTCTCCTTGGGACATTTTCTCCCTATCGTTCCCTACTTTGTGAGCTGGTTCAGTTCAGAGAGGCACTGTACGCTACTTTCCTCTGCTGTCCAATACTTCACACATATTTGAGTACAGAGGCAAATCATCTCTGCTCAAAAAATATATTAATCCTGCTGGAATTATCATCAGACAGATTAAAAAAATTATTCAGAATAGTACACATTTGTTACTATTTAAAAAATATCTTTGGGATACTTCACTTATTACTTATTATATTTCTCAGAGATTTTAATATTTCTATCTCAGTTGTTCATCTGACTTATTATCTGGATGTTTCTTTCATTTGATATTATGGTAGGAAGCTCTTCTATTATTACCTTTTTATACTTTTATTATCATATAAATCTTTTGGTTATAAATTCTTTATTACCTTCTAGTTTTTTCATTATAATCTGCATTATTTGTAGTAGCATATCTTTGTGACATTTTTAGACTATTTCTTGGTTCTTAAAATTTCCACTTGTTCTATTTTCTAGAATTTTTTATAACTGTCATTATCATAATTGTCATTTAATGTATAAATCATTTTATATTAATTCATTTAATTACATACATTTTGGCATTATTTTCACATTATTCCGGTCATTGCGATTATACTTGCAAGTGCTGGTTTTTTTATTTATTTCATTATGAGGTCATATTTTCTCCTCATACCACTTAAAGTTTCATTCTCTCATAATTCCAAAGAAGTTTTTGTACTTTATTTTATTCACTCACTTAAATCGTATTAAAGAATTTTTTCTTTTTTATTTCCTTCAACAACATTTTACGGAAAGGTTTTTACTCTTCATATTGAACTTAGACATGATTAAACTGTCTAGAATTATTTGTTTTTTGACCTTAGATGGTTTTATTTCTAAATTCTCTCCTTCTTTATTATTATATTGTAGCCATAAAGTTTTTCTTAGATAATCGGTATGTAAGGTGATCTCATTTATGTTTAAAATTTTGTTGACTTATTTCAAACTCTTCTTATATTATTCTTCTTTTCAAATAATTTCCTTCAAATAATCTTTTATGTAAGATTGGCTCACACCTTTTTAGAATTTTGGGGTTTTTATGTTTTTAAACTTCTTCTCTTCTATTCTAGCCATAAAGTTTTTTCACATTTTCTTGGTATGTAAGGTGAACTTACTTATTTTTTGAATTTAGTTGATTTTATGTTTTTAAACTTCTTCTCTTCTATTCTAGCCCTAAAGTTTTTTCATATTTTCTTGGTATGTAAGGTGAACTTACTTATTTTTTGAATTTAGTTGTTTTTTTTTTTTTAATCATAAAATTTCTTCATGGATGCCTGGTTAAAAACACCCTTGACTTTACTTGAACTTATTTCTTTGATTTCGTAGGTGTTGTTGTTATTGTCTTTTGAGACGATATAGGGACCAGTATACAGGAGCAATAACTTTTTTGTTATCCCTTCTAGGGAACTGGGTAATTCCCTATTCTTCAACAATACCTTCTCTCCAATGGTATAATGGATAACCTTACCCATGCATTTATTGTATTTGTTCCGCCGTTTCTCCTGATCTTCGGCCACCTTATTACAAAATTGAATTTTATTGAATTTATATTTATGTTCTCTTGGGAACTCCAAGATGTCTGCAATTTCTCTAGGGGGTTGTCTCTCGTACATTGCGGAGTATGGCGTTATTCCTATGGCTGGATGGTAGGCCAGGTTGAGGAATTCTTCAGTGGCCTCCAAGTATTCTTGCCACCTTCTCTGCTGATCATGGCAATATGTTCTTAATAGGCGCCCCACCTCTCGTAAGACTCTTTCGGCCGGGTTACTGCTTGGGTGGTATACGGATGTCTTGTATGTGTGAACCCCCATGGATAGCAGTGTATCCCGCCATCTCCTCCCCTTGAATTGCGTTCCGTGGTCGGTTATGATCGATACCGGTCTTCCGACGGTTGGGAAGTACTGGTCGATCAGGATATTAAGAACTTTCTTCGTAGTCGCCCGATTTGCTGGGTATAGCTTTATGAACTTAGTGTAATGGTCCATAATGATGACGATATATCTGTATCGGTGGCGGCCTCCACTGCGGGGAAATGGCCCGCAGATATCCAGGAATACTTTCTCAAGTTTAAACTGTGATGTTATTGGAATCATCTGCCCTTCTCTTTTCTCGTTATTAGTTTTTACGAGTTGGCAGATGCGACAGTTTCTAATATACCTCCGTACCTTCCGATTGATGTCCTTTATATAACAGTTTTCTTCCAGGGCCTTTACCACCTTTAAAGCGCCCATATGCCCATATCGAACATGATAACTGATCACTACCTCTTTCTCGATATGGGTTGGAATTATTACCTTCCATTCCTCCTTAAATAATGATGGTTTGGAAAACAGGATTCCCTTATGTATAGTATAATATCGGGATATGGTTTCATCTCCTGCTTCCAATCTTGAGATAATATTAATTAATTTCGGGTCAGCTTGTTGGTGTGTGCTTAGTTGTTCTAGAACTGATTGTAGACCGGCGCTGCTGCTGAGAATATGGTACACCTTCAGAATACTCTCCTTCTCCCCTTCGAACGTTTGCTTGTCAATGTCAACTCTAGACAATACGTCCGCGACGACATTCTTCCTTCCGGGGATATACTCCCATTTCAGGTCGTACTCTTGCAGCAATAGTATCCACCGCGTTAACCTTCCATGGCTCAGCTTACATCTCTTAAGGAACGAGATAGATTTATGGTCTGTCCGGACGGTAACGGGATAACCAAGAATATATGTACGGAACTTTCCGCATGCGAACACGACACTCAATAACTCCTTCTCTGTCACATGATAGTTTTTCTCACTCTGGTTTAGAGCTCTGCTGGCAAAACAGATTACAAGATGCTCGCCCTCCTCATCTTCTTGATATAAAGTAGTGCCAAGGCTGATGTCACTGGCATCGCAATTAAGAAAGAAAGGCTTGTTAAAATCTGGGTGACGGAGTATAATATGTTTAAGAAATTTTTGTTTTATGAGAGTCAATATGTTTTGTTGTTCATTACCCCAGATCCATTTATTTTTAGATGACAGTTGCGGTTGGAATCTGGCAGTCAGTTCGGAGTACTTTTCCTGGAACTTGCGGTAGTAGTTACAGAGTCCCAGGAACGACTGTAACTGCCTTCGATTCTTTGGTGTAGGAAAGTTCTGAATTGCTTCGACTTTTTCAGCCGACGGTGAGATTCCCTTATCATTTAATATGAAGCCCAGGAATTGTATCTCTTTAGCAATAAAATGAGACTTTGCTAACTTCAGAGTAATATTGTTTGCTGCTAGCTTCTGTAAGACATGTTCCACACGGTAGCAGTGTTCCTCCCAAGTTTCTGAGGACACTAGCAAGTCATCGACGTATACGGTGGTGAATTTTAGTGCTTCTTGGCCAAGTATTTGATCCATGCAGTGCACAAAGACTGCGACTGAGTTTACCAGTCCGAAGGGCAACCTCTTAAACTGGTAGTTCCGCCCTTCGAATATAAAGGCCAGATACTGGCGACTCTGTGGATGTAATTCCACCTGCCAGTATCCGCACACCGTATCCCAGGTAGTGAAGTATTTGGTACCGTGGAATCGTTTTAATATCTCCTCAATCTCACCGGGCGAAGTCCTGTCATTTATGATCATCTTATTTATCTCGCACGCATCTAAACATAAACGGACTTGTCCGTTTTTCTTAGGAATAGCCACGATAGGACTTGTGTAAGGGGAATGGCTACTCTCTATAATGTCACGGTTAATCATTTGCTCTATTTCAGCTCTTACTGCCTGCTTTCGTGATTGCGCAATGGGGTAAGACTTCCGGTTAAAGTCTACAGTGTCTCGGAATTGTAGAGTACACTGGAAATTCTTCACTTTACCGGGCTCATCAGAAAAGACTGATTTGTATTTATTGTATATATCGATTAATTTGTTCGCTTGGTTTGTTGTTAACCCTTCTCCAGTTGTACCGCTCCGGAAATTCCTGATCTCCTGGATTTTTTGCGACCATAAATCTTCATTGGATGTGTCGTCTATTCTCTGTTCAATTATGGATGTTGGTTGGATGTAATTGATTTTTCGGATTTGCTGATGGATACTATCGGGAACGACTTGGTCACTACCCACCAAGTTCGCCGTCCAAGTATGTCCGTTTGAATATAGTGATAATGTTTCAGTTCTTAGGTCAATGATGGCGGAATTTCTCCTAAGCACATCACACCCGACCAGTATATTAAATGGCAGACCGCTCGCCACCAAGAATTCCATGTCTATCGCTATACCACAGCTCATCACACTGGCGGAGACTTGTCTACGTATAGTTTTGTTTTGTCGGCCGGTTGCTCCCAACAAAACAATATTATTCAATGGCAATGTTGGTAAAGTTCTCCCGCACTCTTGCTGTATCCTCTCCAGTTCCGTCGTATTTATTATTGATACGTTTGACCCAGTATCGATCATTAACTTGGCGGGGATGCCTTCTACCTTGGCGTCAACATGTATAATTTCATTATTGAAGTTATTGGTGGGACTCCTGTTATCCTCTTCCAATAACTCCTGTCTGATGTCTTTCAGGTAGTTGCACCCGATGATAGTAATACGATTGTGATTATTTATTATATTGCACTCATTCTCATTATCATACCCAGTAGTCAGAAGCAGTAATGGGTTCTGGTTATTTCTTACTGCCTGTGCCCGTTTAAAGGCTCGGCATCATTATTTCTTTGAGCCATATTATTGGATGCCTCATTCGGGATGCTCAGGGTGGTTACTTGCCGATCTGTTCTATGGTCTTCTGGTCGTTCATGGTGCGACCTCTGTTCAGTGTTGTCCAAACTATTACTCCTGCGCGCCGGATAGTACCTCGGTTGGTCCCGTTCTAGGCTCCTCCGCCTTTCTTCGTATCTTCGGTAACTGTTCCCTCTATGGTGGTTGAAACCTCGCTGTCTTCCATCTGTGGCCCGTATGAAGTTCACTCTTGGGCGAGGAAACCTATTATTACTAAAATTACTATTATTGGGACCCACACGATTAGCATTATTATGGTAGGGACTATTACCATAATTGGGGCTTCTCTGACTATTTAAGTTACCAGGGTTGGGATTGTGGTTACCCTGATAACCATTAGAGGGTCGATTCGGGTTTTGCTGGTTGGGACCCGTTCTATTACTGTCATTGTAATTGGTATTATTTCCAGTATTTCCATTATTATAATTATTATTTCGCGGGTATGTCCGAACTCCTTGGTACCCATTATTTACGTGGTTCGCACCTTGGTTATTATTCTGGTACGTCCTTGGTTCGGGCCCATCACTTCTCCTACGACTTTGCCTGTAGTAATCTTCGTTCTCATAATTCTCCAGGAGTTCGGTCATTGCCTGGATGGTTTTTATCTGGCTGCCCCTCCTAGCGCGAATCACTTCCTCATCATAATGATAAGACAGCTTGTTAATTAAGCATTCCTCCGGTATGGCTGGTTCTAAGTGCTTGGCCATACACACTTTGCCGAGGAAATACGCTGTCATTGAGCTGCCGACTTGTGGTTGGTAGCGGCCGTGGCAGATATTATCTCTGATGAGATTCTGTGTGGTCTCTGACCAGTATTTGGCCTTGAACATGCTCTTGAACTGCTCATAGTTATTGATGTCGCTCCGGTTTGCCATCCACCAATGGTCATTCACCTCCCGAAACGACTCGTCAAGGATCTCTCTATTCTGGACCCATCGGTTCCCTCGGTGTTTCTCGATGTACTCCTCTATTCGTGCCAAGAACTCCATTGGCTTCCGTTTGTATTGTCGGAAATTCAGCCATTCTCGGTTCTCTGACATGGGGATACTGTGATATCCCGATGGTCTGTTTCTGATTGACTCGATCTCCTCCTGGCTCTGACGCATCTGTCCGGTTATATTTACCATGGCGGCTTCCACGCCGTCGCATCTTTCTGTGACTTGGGTTCTTACTTTATTTACTTCCTCCAGAGCAAATTTCTTGGTCTCCTCTATTTTTGTTTTCTGCTGTTTTTGGACCTGAGTAATTTCCTTTGTTATTACTTCACGGACTTCCAGCACTTCGTTTTCTGTTAGCCGACATCTTTCAGCTACTTCTCGGATCTGCTGGTTAACCACCACAACTTCCTGTTCTAATTTCTTTACTATTGTTTTCTTGGTCTCTGTTATCTTTTTATTTAATTCCTCTTTGGCTAACTCAATCCTCTCGTCTAACTTATTCATGTTCTCTTGGTTAACTTCCCTTAGTTCTTCTCTCAGCAGTTGATTGTCCTCTCTCAATTCTTCCTTTAACTGCTGGTTGTCACTTTATATTTTCCTATTTGTTTCTTCCATCTTCTCTTCCAAATTCTTATTATTTTCTTCCATTTTCCTTTCCATTTTCCTACACAAGGATTGGTTGTCCTTTTTCAGGTCTTCCATCTTCTTATTCAAGGAGTGATTGTTTTCCTCCATCTTCTTATTCAAGGATTGGTTGTTTTCCTCCATCTTCTCTTCTAAATTCTTACTAGTTTCTTCAATCTTCTTATTAGTATTTTCTATCTTATGACCCAATTCTTCCTTAGTGGATCGGTTGTCTTCCCTTAAATCTTCCTTTGTGGAAACCATTTTGTTATTCAAGTCTTCACTCAATTTTTTACTATTTTCATTCGTGGATTTGATTTCCTCCTTTAAATCTTTACTCATTCCATCCATTCTGGATTCTAAGTTCTTACTCATTTCCCTCATCATTTTCATCATCTCTTGTATACTCCCATCCTCCGTTCGTGTCGGCATTTCCAATTGTTCCTTCCGGCCATTGACTTCCCCTGTTTGCGTTGTTACTTCGGGTTGTTTCCCTGGCGGTACGGGTTGTTTATCTTCTACCGGGGGTAGTAACACTTCCGGATCCTCCACCGGTGTTGCCTCCTTATCCCCCATGTCCATCTCTTTCTCGGCCTCTGCCGCCCTCTTTTTCGATGTAGCTCGTCTCTGCATCTTTCTGCTGTCTATTAATCAATCGCTGCCAAGCTTAGATTATTAAGCCCTCTAAGTTGGACGCCACTTTGTAACTGGACGACCTTTCGTTGGTGGCTGTCTTCTTGTTTAAAACCCCGTGTTGGCGTCGTCACTTTGTAAGAAGACCTTATATATGACTGTAATCTGATCAAATCCCACTGTTTGGGCTAGCCACTTGGTCACCAGACCGCTGTATGCCGGTCGTTACAAAAGAATAAAAATAAAATGGAAATTTCAATAATTAGAATTTCCAAACAATAAAATAATTTTGTTTATGTTTAAGAGGTATGTATAATAGGTAAATCTGTTTTTTAAAGGGTTCTGTGAAATTTTAATAACAGGTAGGTATTTATTGACCGTCGAGCACTTCTTGAATATTTGCACCAAGTCTGGAGTTAAATAGATTAACTCCAGGTAATAATCGATTGGTGACTTTCCTTACTGGTCCAATATCTTGTTCAAAATGGAGTATATTCTTTTCATTTAATACCTTCAGCCTTATAAATACCCTTAAATTACCCTGTGAAATAAGTACAGATACAAAATAATAGAAATATAAAGATTTATTGACAATTTTAGATAAATAATCGATATTTTATCGATGGACAGCAATTATCGACTCTGTCTCAGGAATTATCGATTGTCATACAGAACAAAATTTTATGTTATATTATATTAAAGACAGGTTCTTTGAGCGATTAAGAATTAATAGTCAGAGAAGGGTGACGAGAAAGTATAACATTAACAGTTAACACATATAAATACAATAATTACTATTCAATAGTATTTAAATAATTCAGGTTATGATATTAGAATAAATGTTTTGTCGAACCAATGAAGACTGATGTGACGTCAGTCTCTGCGATGTAGTAGGCAGGTTTCGTTTTCAAGATGGCCGCTCCTTGGGTTGGTCTCGGCTATTGTATATGCGTCGAGTCAGAAAATTACTATAAAATTACCTTCATCAAGGTCTAAAATGTCCCCGCACTGGTGTAATAAGTCTGTTAATCTATTTAGTGTATTCTGGTGAAGTGTTCTGTGTAAATTTGCGTTAGTTAGTTTATTTTCTATTTTGTTCAACTATTACGGTTAAGTTCTCAAGTTGCGGTTAGGTTTGTAGAGTAAATCAGTTGTAATATAATGTTTTACTGTTTACTGTCACTCGTTTAGTGAAGTTAAAGGTTTGTTTTCACTATTGTCGTGAATGTTTTTATATTATTGGCTTCAAAAAGTGTCTAATTTGTCTAACTCCCGTTCACTGATTTCAATGGCTATTCGTTAGCTTCATGTTCGACTCGGTTTAAAGAACGTTTTTGTCACACACCTATTCAGCTTGATATTCAACAAAAGACTAATTAACTTGGTCATAAATCTTGCCCAGTTAATCCTTGAAAAAGTATTGTTAACATTTTTCGATTTCATACACATTAGAAAATATTACATTATATATGGAATTTTTCTATTTTATTCCTTACTTTTATGAATTATTAATCTTATTATTAGTTTAATCATCTTATTCCCTTTAAATTGATGTATTATAGTCCATATCTGTAGACATTTTGTGGAAATTAACAAATTTTGTTCACACTTTGGAAATATAGGCTCAAAATTGGATTTCCGTTTTTATATAAAATTCCTTCCATTTTAAATATTATTAATACTATTATAATAAATTTTAATTAGTCATATTTCTCTTCCTTTCCTTAAATACATATAAATTACACCTTTGAACTGGTTTTTTGTGTTAATTTGTAGATTTGACATTGTTCTCTAAAATTAATTAATTTATATATTTTGACAATTTACAAAATGTTAAGGTATATTTCCTTATTGTCATTTTAAATCATAGGATCATTCCTAGTAGTAGTTAATTGTGTTATCTTATATAAATCTGGGTAGTTTACAGGATTTATTAGTGAATTATACTATTTTATATTGGTTCTCTGATTTTACCAAATGGCCTAGATTTTAGAATTTTATATTTCTTTCTTTCTCAATAAATTAAACTTGATTCCTCCTCTGACTTTACATAACTACAATTATATGAAAATAACATGATCTATCACTTATTGTTTTGTGTAGTAGTTAATTAACACTACAGTTATTAAAATAATTAATTATGAACATTGTTTATTAATCTGCACAATTTAACATATTGCAGATACAGCTTAAACATATCTCTTTTGACTATTTTCAATCTAACATAGCATACCTTTTAGTACATTATTACTGGTATGTAGGTTATTATTTATCAAACATAATTCTTTTTTTAAATACATAACATAAATCTTATTTTCTAATAAACCTTACAAATACATTCATTTAATACATTGATTTTAGGACTGTGAAATAATAGTCTATTTAAACATGTTACACTTATTCATACTATATTAGTACCATTCCTTTTTGGTTTAAATCATTATTATTGTGATTCCCCACATCAGCAAACATTAATTCCCATACTCTATTTATTATCATCCTTTTTTACAAAGGTCTTTTAAATAAGGATTTACATAAAAATAATAAAATACTGGAAACCTTCCATTTTATTATTTTATCATGCTGGTTATTATTAGACTTTAAAGTTGTGATATAGCATACTACTAAGTTATAGTATCACCAACTTTAAGTTTATTGCATTTTTTTTAAAAAACACTTATACAAATTCACTTTCACTGTTGGTTCTGATATTCTGAGTCTTATTATCTCAGACCAGACCTTTAGTCATCATGGACCGTTAAGACTAGTTTATTTTCTTTATTACACAATAGCTTTAGCCGGTGCACTTCTTATAACGCTATACAACACTTTAGTTTTCTCAATAATTACATTTTTATAAGATTTTGGGGATGTTATACTTTCTTTGACATAGTTTTTGTGGGTTTGGGATTGATAGTAGTTTATATGATAATAGGTTTTACTATGGTGTTTCTTTCATACTATGTCTTCCTCTCCTCCTGTCTTCCTTCTTGTCCTTCTTCCTATCTTCCTTCTGGTATTCATTCTTGTCCCTCTTCTAGTCTTCATTCTTGTCCCTCGTCTAGTCTTCACTCTTCTGTTCTTCTTTCCTCATTCTTGGGAACCAAGGTACTTGGTGTTATCAGTCTGAGGTTTAGTTTGGAGTATTGAATTTGTTCACTGAACTGACTTTATTCTTCTATTTGTTTTTAGAGTATTTTGGTATTCACCACTCTTTGATTGAGTCTCTTTTTTCGGGATATTGTCTTATGTAACTGGTTTACTGCTCTGAGCTTCCTGGGTAACGTACTGGTATTATTTATGAGTTGATGAGTTGCTTCAATACTTTCTTTGGTTTCTTTTAACAGTGGTTTTTATATATTATGTAGTGAGGATTTTTATCTTATTGTGTTTCATTCCTCTGATTTATTTAAATGTCATTTAATATTATTACAACATTTTTTGATGTAATTAAATTTTATCATTTCATATGATTTACAATGTAGTGGATTTTCTGTCACGCTACAATATTCATCATTTTCCCTCAACTTCTGGATGAATTGTTGAATTCATGCTAAACCTTTGATTTAATTACTTTTATTACTTTATTACTTTAATTAAAGAGCTCTTGGTTACACTTTGTTACTGAACTGTTACACTGGAAAGCTCAAATCGGTATAGTAATAATGTAGGATCACAGGTTGTAAGCGCATATGATCTCTGCTGTTGAAAACTGGTTATTTAGTCAAACTTGAAATGAGACATGTAATGTGGATTTCACGCTGTAAAGCTTAAATGTAAAAAACGGATTTAGGCTATAAGCAGGAAACCTTATCTGAAAATAATTTGTTAAGGGACACTTTTCTTTCTGTAATATTACCAGCATATAGTTTCAATTACTACATCTACAAATCATCATCTTTTATCGTATAAATACATTTAAATATTACTAAAGCTTTGTACTATATAAAGATTTCTACAGGCCGCATTACATTTTATTCCCTAAAATATAAAAATACGTAAGATGCATAACATAAAGTACAACAGTTTCCGTGCAAAACCTAACAGGAGTTGATATATCGTTACTGCTTAATGTTTTTGATAATGAAAAGATGGCAAGCAAATAATGATATAGGCCTGTGTAACAAAAACTTGGAGATCCTTCAAAAAGTTTTAGCTTAATATAACTAGGACAGTTACTATAAAAAACTTAATATAATTAAGTTAGAGTAAAACTCATTTACCAAATAAGCAACACATAATGATGACTAAAATACTGTAAAAAAATAAAAAAACAACATTGCAATTAATTAATAAAATTTTAACTTTAGGTTAGGGGGATAGGGTCAACTAAGTGGATTAGGTTAAATTAGGTTAGATTATGTTAGGTTTCTACTAATGTACAGGTCTCGTGTTCCATTTACGCTTGGCAACACACATTCGAAATCAATTATTCAGTCCTCAGATTGATCTAGCCTGGAGAAATATTAATTATGGTACTATGTAGTAAAATTATACTAACGCAGATCTGACCGTATTCTGCTTGACTCTCGCCGGTACCTACCCTGCCTCTGCCAGGCCATTTTAATGAAACAAAAAGCAGAATGTTATTACTATTATCTTGTAACAATGTCAATATGAAATGTGTTTTATAAATGTATAATCACGGTTGTATCCCCGAATAGATTTAATACCAGTGTAATAAAGTTTTTATGGTAATAAATTCGAATCTTGTAAGTATTAAGAAAATTGTGAGTGTTAACTATTTTATCATAAACTGAAATATATTTACTTCAGATCTATGTATTAATATACGTGAAGAGAAAACTTTGTACCCCTTTTTAAGCATATTGCGTGCACGGAGGAGTGTGAGATTTGGCATAGTTAAAGTTTATATGGAGGAGGAGTGCAGAAAGCTAAAATTTATATATAATATGTGTTACAAATACATTAAATTAAATTAAATAAAACATTCATTTGCACTTGAAAATTCATTTAAACTTTTTCAAACAATGGTAATTGTTAAAAATAAAATAATTTTGTTGCCAGGCAATAAAATTATAATTTTTTCATTTTAGTGTACGTTCATACTGCCAATGTCAAACACATAATAGTCTGTGGTCAAACACTCACACAGAGTAGAGATTGTCGCCAAAGAATTTTAAAATGTTGCCAACAAATAATTACTGACAGATTGACTGAATGAGCTGTGAATTTTGTGTGATTTCAAATGTTCCTTTTTCAATAGTCTGTGGAGTGTATGTCAAGGCAAAAAAGCGTTTATTTTATATTTTGTATATTAGATATCTGTGTTTTATATATTAATGTGCAGTTGAAAGTGAAATACAGCTTGCTTAATATACACCTGTTCAAAAGGAAAATTTTGTAGCAGCAATTTGAATTGACTTACTCTCGCCTAATTATTATTGGTGGTTTCAAAAAAGTGAGTACATTTTATTATTTTTAAATTAAACCCTGTCTAATCTTAGTTTCAGTAATTTCATTACATGTTTTTTTTTACATTCAGATATTCGCACCTACTTCCATTATGCCTCGACATAGAACATTGACGGGTCGGAGTGAGAGACAAAGAAGAAGGAATATATATTCGCGTGAAAGTCAAAATGATAATAGACCAAATGCAAATTTAAATAGTGTAAATAGTATACAAAATTATGAAATTATTTTGAGGGATACATTTAAATGCGCACTGAATATCATTCCAAGAAATTTTAATACTTTTGATTGTGGATTAATTCATTTACAATGCAGGTTTTGCAATGCAAAACATTTCGAATCTGAGGTCACTTTAGGTGAAAGGACTGCATTCACTTCATGTTGTCATAAGGATAAAGCAATATTACCGGCCTTAAGTCAAAATGAATACTTTAAATCATTGGATGATGGACTTACTTCAAATGAACCTTCAATAAAAAGAAAGTCAAAAAATTATTTTGAAAACATTCGTAAATACAATTCATCATTTGCTATGGTTAGCTCAGAAGCTAAAATTTCGGATACAGTTACGCGTGGAGTGTATCATTTTAAAATACATGATGTTTTTTATAACAGATCAGGTCCAATGACTGCTGGATATGGTCGCACACCATGTTATGCGCAATTATATTTTTATGATGTGACACTGCTGTCAATTATAGATTACATGAACACTAATCAAACATGCAATAACAATATAATGCGCGAAATCTCTTGAATTGGAACGCATTAATCCTTTCGTTCGGTCATTCATTGCAATGAAAGATCATTGTCAGAGAGTTGAAAATTAAAATAAAGAAATTTGTATGCTCATTAAAGAAAATCGTGATTTAGATCTACGCCGTTATAATGATGCAGTTCAAACTGATGTAGCAGTAATATTTAGTACAGTTGATGGTGAGCCACCCTTTGAACGAAATATGGTTTCGTTTTCAAAAGTTAATTGTACCATTAAAAATATCTCTGTTTTGGATTTATCATTGGACCCTTTAGCGTATCCATTACTTTTTCCAAATGGTGATACTGAGTGGCATATCAATATTTCTCATAATGTACCAACTACATCTAATTCAAGAGCGCCCAGAAATAAATTAACCATGCTTCAGTATGCAGCCTATCGACTTGCAATTAGAGAGGATTTTTGCATGTTGCACCATTCACAAAAATTATTTCTGCAGTGGATAGTTGATATGTATGTGAGAATAGAGGGCACAAGGTTACATATCTTTCGACAAAATCAAACAAGTCTTAGGTCTGAAGTTTACAACAATTTAACAGATTATTTAGAATTGAACCCCAATGCCAATAATGTTGGCCGTAGAGTAATTTTACCATCTTCATTCAATGGATCTCCAAGAAATATGTATCAGAATTATTTAGATGCAATATCAATTGTACAACATTTCGGAAAGCCTTCTTTGTATATTACAATTTCTTGCAATCTAAGTTGGCCTGAAATAGTTAGCAATATTGGTGTAGTTGAGTCAGCTAATTTTCGACCTGATATTGTTGTGCGTGTATTCAAGCCCAAACTGAAAGCATTAATTGAGGGCCTTACACTAAAAAAAATCTTCGGTAAAGTTGAAGCACTCATTTATACAATTGAGTTTCAAAAGAGAGGATTGCCTCATGCTCACATTTTACTCTCTTTAAATGAGCAAGATAAAATTGTTAACGCTACCGATATTGATAAAGTTGTATCTGCGGAGATTCCTAACATTCAAACACATCCTACATTACATGAATATGTTGTAAAACACATGATGCATGGTCCATGCGGTGTACTTAATACAAATTCTGAATGTATGAGACATGGAAAATGCACAAAAGATTATCCAAAACGATTTAATGAATTTACATGTGAATCATTAAATGGATATCCATTACACAGAAGGCGTGATAATGGTATTAATGCTGAAGTTCGCGGTAGTTGCCTCGACAATCGTTATGTTGTACCAGACAATCCGTATTTACTTGCCAAATTTAATTGCCATATAAATGTTGAAGTATTCACTACAGTTAAAAGTGTTAAATACATTTATAAATACCTGTATAAAGGCTATGACAGTGCATCTGTTGAATTAGGTTCAGAGAGAAATGAACCAGGTCAAGAAATACAAATTGATGAAGTTAAAAATGTTTTAAATGGCCGTTATGTCGGATCATCTGAAGCTGTATGGCGCATCTATGAATTACCAATGCATTTTCAATCACATGCCATCGTTAGACTTGACATTCATTTACCGCATAGACAGAATGTTTACTTTCGAGAAGGGCAAGAACGTCAAGCAATTGAAAATGCAAGACAAACAAAATTATTAGCATTTTTTGAATTGAATCAGTCAGATCCATCAGCGCATGAATATAAGTATATTGAAATTCCTTTGCATTATGTGTGGGAAGATTTCCGAAAAAAATTGAAGAAGAGAAGGCGTGGAGGTGATAAAATCATTACACGCATATATGTGTATCACCAGAAGTCATCGAATTTTTCCATTTACGATTGTTTTATTACATGTCTGTGGTCCAAAATCATTTGAGGATGTTAGAACATACAATGGAATTATACACAATTCTTTTCTTGAAGCGTGCCATGCTGGCGGCATTGCTTCAAATGATAATGAATGGCACGAATGTTTAAATGAAGCAAAAGAATTACATTCACCAAAACAAATGCGAAATTTATTTGGTTACATTTGTGCATTCAATGTGCCAGCCAATGCATTGGCGTTATGGAATGAATTTAAAGTATATCTTAGTGAAGATTTTTTGAGAGATTACAACGAAGAAGTATCCATTAACACAGCTCTATTAGAAATTGAAGATATTTTGAATGTTCATAATTTGTTATGTCAAGAACTTGGTTTACCAGTTCCCACGTATTCGCAGAGAACAGACGAAGCAAATGCTATTGATCCAATAGAACAAGAGTTTCTGTTTTGTGAGCATTATGAAACTGCAAATATTGAACAGCGTAATCTAATTGATCGTGTGATTCGTGAAGTTTTGCACCATGATACTGGATCTAATGTTTTTTGTTTAACCGTTCATGCAGGTTGTGGAAAAACATTCACACAAACAGCAATCATTTACAAATTAAATTCGCTTAATCTTAGTTGCATTGCAACAGCGTTCAGTGGCATAGCTTCAACTCTATTACGTGGAGGTAGAACTTTACACAATGTGTTTAAATTGCCTATACCCATTTTGGAAAATTCTGTAGCGAATATTACCGCAAATAGTAGCTATGGACGTTACATAAATTCATCATCATTGATAATTATTGATGAAATTTCTATGTGCCCACTGCAAGTGTTGAAAATCATAGATAGATTATTGCAGGATCTATGCGATGAAAATGATAAACCTAAACCATTTGGAGTGAAAACGATAGTGCGGTGATTTTCGGCAAATTTTACCAGTTGTCCCACATGGATCACGTGCAACTTTAATTGAAAATTGTGTCACGAGTTGGCATAAATTTGTTAATTTTCATAAAGTAAATTTACTCAAAATATGAGAGCCTTACCAAGTGAAATAAAATTTGTCGAATTCTTGAAACAAATTGGTAATGATGAAGCTCCACAATTCCCTCAGTTTGGTGAAAATATTATTGAAATACCTCAGCAATTAATAGGTGATGAAAATAATATTATTAATAAGGTGTATGGAAATATTTCCGAAAACGTACTCTCAGATAACATATTGAAGTCAGTTATTTTAGCACCTAAAAATGATGATTGTACTTTTATTAATACTGATATACTTAATCGAATACAAGGTGAACAGAAAACATATCATAGCTACGATAAAATAATTTTTGATGATGACAATGAAATCAATAACTATCCAGTAGAGTTTTTGAATTCTTTGACTATTAGTGGTTTGCCACCACATAAGTTAGTATTGAAAGTTAATTGCATCGTTTTACTGATCAGAAACTTAAATACAAAGGAAGCATTAGTCAATGGAACAAGAATGCGCATCAAGTGTATGCATCGTAATGCTATTGATTGCGAAGTTTTAACTGGAACCGCACGCAATAAGAGAATTTTGATTCCACGTATAAATTTAACATATTCCGGTACTGTTTTACCAGTTAACTTTCAAAGAACTCAATTTCCAATTATACCTGCATTTGCGATGACAATAAATAAGTCTCAAGGACAAACATTCGAAAAAATTGGAATTTTATTGAGGCAGCCAGTTTTTACACATGGTCAATTGTACGTCGCAGCAAGTAGAGTTCGATCATTCCATGGTTTGAGATTTTATATTTCCGAATATAATGGCCAAGGGCATTTAGCAAATGATGAAAGAGTTTTTACAAAAAACATCGTTTACACAGAAGTTCTGAATCATTAAATTCACTTTCAAACTATTTTAAGTTCAATGGACAACATTTATTTTTTTAACTGCCCGGTTTTTTGATTTAATGAAAAATATATG
The DNA here is from genome assembly GCA_034769895.1 of Magicicada septendecula. NCBI lineage: Eukaryota > Metazoa > Arthropoda > Insecta > Hemiptera > Cicadidae > Magicicada > Magicicada septendecula. The sequence goes on from CM068371.1 coordinate 290,306,389, forward strand.
AAAAAATACGAGGCACGTATTTTTTATTTCATTTTTTATTTTGTATTATTTTTTTTTTAATTTTATATAAGTCGAAAAAGATAGGCAAAATAACTGTGTAGCCTTGGCGAAACCAGGTCAGTATGGCAATAAAAAAAACCCAAGGAAATGTCAAAAAACGCGTTATTGCTTTTTAAATATGGCTTAGCCAAGCTAAACCTCATTTTTCCTATCTTTCATATTTTTCAAATAACTCGAAAATTAATGCATAGGAAAAAAAATTAAAAAATTATATAAGCTTTGTAGCAGATAATCTTCAAACTGTTTTCGAATTTTGTACCTTACCAGAAATGAAATGTAATCCACTGGAATTGAAAACAATGTACATTATACTTCTATGAATGTCAAGTCTCATTTTTATTAGCGTTTATTTGATTCAATAATAACATGAAAAAATTAAAACTGACAATGAATTATATCAAAAAATAAATATGAATACAAGCTGTAATTGTGTTTTCTTTTCAACTGTTACTAACATTAAATTTTAAATTTCATAGGTATTGCAGGGAATTAAGGCAAACAACACACGCTAATGACGTATTTGTACACGCTCGCAGCTGACGTAATAGAACAAAATTCAAAAAAATTATATGCAAAGATTATAGAGGTATACTGTTGGCAAAAGAACCTCAATAACGTTCAAACTTAAACATTTAATGAATTACGGTCAAATTTCGACCACTGGGCGACCACTAGTACATAATTATTATTTATAATGGAAATTACATATTTGCATAGTCATCTTTTGTAAGGACTTGTAAAAACTCTTTAATATCTTGGTGTAAAGGAGAAGAAGTTTGATATCAAAAGTGGAAATCACCTACCATAAGTTATTAAATATAGGGCCTACTGCCACTGTTTGAATACTAATATCTAAGTTTTCCTGCTTTTGAATTTACAGTGGCAATTGTAGGTGATGCTGTGAATATCATTATTTTTATCAGGTGTTGCCATAAAACGTGGAACTACTACGTAACATTTCGATTATGTGAAGATGAAAGAACAAAGCCTACACCATAACTACTGGTTGGTTTGTTAAAACGTTTTACGTTGATTTACTATAGAAATTGATGTAATAAATAGTTTTAGACAGAAACCTTATCATAAACGAACACTTGCAGATAATTCGACTACAATGTTTACTGCATCAAATATAAGATTAGCATAGTAAATTAAAGCTGTTTCAACCTCAAGTATGAACAATGATAAGTACCTAGCTGTATACAGTTAGGAATAGGAAAATATATTGGAACACTGAAACATGATATCTAACCCCACTTTTGGATCAGAAACCTGGAAATTTCAACAAGCAAGATGACAAATTCACAAATTCAAGAAAGCAGAACTGCAAATTCTAAGACGCTTAGCTGGGTACACGTTGGGAGATGTTATAAATACTTACGCCAGGAAAGAATGTTGAACTAACAGCATAATAGAGCAGTTTGATAAACGTACAGAACGTATTTGCACAAATTTACTTTAAGGATGTGGGGAAAGGCAATACCTAACTAATTATAAACCACAACGAAAGTGGTGTTGACCGACGTAGAAATACCTGAAAAGAATAACTGATTATGCTTAATTTCATCACTGGAAACTGCTTACACTGGAAGTAAATATAACGATGATAAATTTTTTTAAATATAAAACATTTAGAAAACAGCGTAATTTCTTTAAGTTAAAACTGTTTTAACCCGCTTGGATATTGTAAACAGTGTTTCCAGAGTTTATTTCGTATATCAATATTAGGTATCAATCATTTGCAACTAATGTAATTGCGATTATAATTATTGCGCTATATTATCTAATTTTAATATTATTGATGTTTTGTAGTTGGCCTAATTGCTGTACTAATTGTTGACGAACAATGGTTATAATAGTTAGGACTATAAACATTATAGTTATAAGACTAGAGGATTATGATTGTGCGTGTGTCTGAGTGTGCGCGCGCGCGTGTGTGCGCGGGGTAGTAGTTGTTTAAATTTAGTAAGCTATTTACAAAATACACCAGCATTCAAAACCTGAAATTTTATGTGTATACAAAATTACATAAAATAATTTATATTTTTTAAAAGAAAACAACATATTTTTTATTGTTGTTTACAGTGTTTAGATTTGTAATTTCTGTCATCAGAAGTATAGCGTGTAAATAAATACTGCAGTTGAATAGATATATTAAATAATATGAAGGATTGTTTTTTACTAATTGACTAACAAGAATAATGTGGGTGAATATGAATATAAAATTATTTATATAGATATGTGTGTGTGTGTGTGTGTGTGTGTATGCGCGCGTGCTTGTGTGTTTATGTAAACGAGGGACTTACTGAAAATTGAATACAATTGAGAACAGTAAGCAAATTGAGCCTGTTCTAAAACCAGATTATGTACGTTTTGTATACGTTAAGTAATTTTGGTTGAAACAGTTTTATGAACACATACGAGTAGAGGCTGATTTAACAATTTAAGGAAAGAAAACTGAATTTATATGTGATCTCTCTCTCTTACACACACACCATCTCTCTCTCTCTCTCTGCGCGCACACACACGCGCACGCACAGACATATTGTAACATTATAAGCATATCCAGTCCGAATATTATTTTGAAATGATTAAATTGAAAAAACAAAAGTATTGCCCATCACATGTCACTAATGTGGAAATTGCCTTAAACGTCCATCTGTGTTTAATACAACAAAAATTGATCGTGTGTTAGATTCGTATTCTGGTCCAGTCCAGAAAACTTAATTGTCGTTTGTCACTTTAACTGATAAAACATAAGCCGGTTAGTTAACACTGAGAGTAAACAATAATAAGAATGTTATACAACATAATCGTACAGACATGCCGGTAATATTTATTTTTTACTTTGCGTGCACGTATGCAAATACCAATGGGGTACACTGATTTTCGTTACAAAAACAGACGCTGAAACATAACTAAAGTATACCCTTTATAAAGTACGATAGTCAGTCATTACGCAAGTAAGCGTTGACGTAGTGTTCAGGGAAGTGTTGTTACCGTAAAGTCTGCTCCCGCAGGTTTATGAATGCCATAAACATAATATCGCGATAAACGTGGTGGTGGTTTACGAGATAACCTCACAACCAACACGTCTTGCCGCCATTCAAGCTTAAACAACGGCACCTCTCCTAGTCTTCAAGAAACCCTAGTAACATAACAATACAATTAACGGTTCGTATTATTAATTTGTTGACACAATTAATATTTTATTGACACAATAAAAATATTTCATACAATCTTGCACAATAGCGAGTAAATTGCTAACGTGATATTGAACAACGTAACAACTTGTGTGGATTTTTCCTTCTTATACATATTTTCAGTTTTTGCTTAACTTTTAGCCGTATAATATTATAGCCATAAAATTTCAAGTATAAGATACACGCCGTATATCGTCGGATTACACAATAAAGTGATATTATTACTGTAAGTTGTAATCCACGTGACAAAATTAATTAATTGAGAATATTACGACTACCTGACGCTACTTATAACCCATGTTGTTCACCGATTATTCTTAAATACGTTTACTTTTCTATTTTTATCTAATACTTATCCATCCAAATTTATATAATATATCAATATAAATTTTTTTAACAACTTTTATTTTATGAAATGTAGGAAATGTACAGAACATACGTCTTACAGTTGAGAAATCAGTATTCTTATTGTAACAACAGGCAACATATTACAATACCCATCAGTCTATGAATAAAGATTTGTATTCCGAACCTAAACTAGCTGCCTACATTTCCGTTTCTTAGTTAACAACACGTACTCACTGCAGCGAAATATTGTACTTTAATGACTTTTACTTTACTTTACTTTACTTTATCCAACGCCTGTCCTTGGCCTCTCAGCCATGCGACGTTGAGCCTCCCAGTAGCGATGAACAGGATCCAGGGTGTATCAGAGAGATCAATGCACGTCATCAGGTGTTCACTATCCATCATGCCTGAGTGGCATAGGGGGCAGTTGTTGTCTTCAGCTACCCCGATGCGGTGCAGATGGCTTTGTAGGTAGTCATGGCCAGTTGTTAGTCGGAATCTTGCAACCGCTTCCGATCTTTCTAGATTTCTGGGGATTGGACCTTGAGATGCCAGGCGTTCCCATCTCTTGTTTGCAATCAGCTCCTTCATCATCTCTCTGGTGTGGTTGCTTATGGAGCGGCTAATTATGTTTCTTGCAGCTTTCAAGGTCATAGGGGCCACTGGTTGGTCTGCTTCAGCTCCTTTTTTGGCCAACTCGTCTGCTCTTACGTTTCCCAGGATGCCTACGTGGCTAGGAACCCATTGCAGCCACACGTGCCATCCACATTTTATCAGTTTCTCAAGCATGGTGCGACATTGGACCGTGCGCAAGCAGTCAGTTGGGGCACTGTTGCTTATTGCCAGTATGGAGTACTTTAATGACGATAAGGGTAAATTGTGTTTTGTGACCGTAGACATAATGTAACAGTTATTATTAGCCTATGTATCTACGACAACACGGGTCGCGCGCTTGTCAGCTTGGATGTAATATTTCAGTCTTATCGAGTATAAAAGGAAAAAAAAGGTCACAGAAAATGACAGGAAACCAGTTGACTGTACAAGCAGAAGAGATATACTGAAATGTATAAGCGTTTTACTGCGTTGTAGCGTTACTAATTGTAAGCGTATATAAATTTGTAAGGCCTGTTTCGCAATTCGTCAAGTAACTTTAGCAATAATAATTTACTTTATAAGATAACTGGAAGTTGACGACCGTGATGAGGACACGTCTTCATCTCCCGCTCTGTATTTTATTACTTCGTCTGACCAACATTTTAGTACAGTATTCAGCTTTACATATTTTAAGTGTATGTATATTTTATTTCTAACACTACATCTTATTCGACAACTTTAATCTTGCATATTACGGCCGCTAATTATTTTTGTTATCTCAGTAGTCTGTATCTTCCTTTTATTATCAACATCGTTATTACTGAACTTGGAATCACTGATTTGTATTATGTAATATGTAATTGCTTACATTGGTTAAAAAAAATAACCAATACACAATCATATTTTCCTGATTATGATATGTCTTAGGCCTATATTACCTGTGCTGTTCTTTAGTTTGTAAAAAAAAAACAAGTAAGTATATTTTGCAACAACAATTCCTTCTATACAATTTGTAAAAGAACATGTTGAAATCATTATGGATACGTCCCAATTTTACGAGTAATAAGCTCAACCGTCCCTTAAAACGGATGAATTGACAGGTTAACGGTATAGGATGGTTGTGGTAATAGCCATTGAAGATGCAACATAATATCCCTTTTGAAAAATTATGAGAATAGAGGGGCTGTAGTTAAACATTTCAGAGTAATATTTGGTTGGATCTTCGGGAGTAAACAACTTGACACTACAAATGGAAACAAAGACATGCATGTAGAATAGCAACGTGGAACGTGAAGATTTTTGAAGAAGATTGGAAAACTGAAAAATCAAAAACATAAATTCATAAAAGTTGCATTTGGAACATGTGTTCATATGGTTCAGTAACCTAGAGAATGAGAAAACTGTAAGAGAAAGAACTACCGTTGTGCTTAAGAGTACTTTAAGAGTAACGTGTACAGAAAGAGCAGTTGGAATGCTGAAGAGAGTGGACGAATGAATCCTTCATTTAAAAGCATCGCGAAAATGACCAACAGTGTGGGTGGTCAACGATTACGCCATTCTAACTGGTTCACCACCATCATCGAGGTAATGACTAAGGAGAGTAGTGGCATAGGAAGGCGAAGACAGATGAAATAAAAACAGTAAGAAAGTATATAGAGATTAAGATGATGAACTCAGAATAGATGATACTGCAATTTCACTAACCTATGGGTGTATCAGAAAAAGAAGAAATGTTATAACTATCCTTATATTGTTTATAGGATATTTCCTTTTTTTCATTACCTAATTACACTATATTTTTTTAATGTCAAGCTGAATTACATATGCATGATATTTGGCTTAGATATAAATAAAAAAGCACGCTTATACATTTTATGCAGCACGTGTTGGGTTTTTGTGTTAAGTACATATAGTAGGCTACTTATATGTAAAAACAAACCTATTTCTCAACAGTACAAATGTAGTACGTAAAAAGAGACCAAATTAGTTTTCAATTAGCCACGTCAATGAAAACCATTTTCAAACAATTAAAAACAAACTCTCAACATTCAGATTAAATGTGGTTGTCAGTTTACCTAGAAAATGTGCGTATTGTACTTTAATTATGTGTAATCATTTTAGTTACACATAATACACAAAACGTGTTAGTTATAATAATCACATGATGACCAATCTACTGTTTACTGTTCTTTACTGTTTTCTAATTTACTAAGTATACATGTGCTGATCTGACGCATAACCTAATATGAGAATCATAATATATATTATATGATAAAATTAATAACTTTCACTGCAAATAATCCCCCAAGAGAGACTGTCCTTCACATATACCCTTTTGTTTCATTAACACCCTGCATCGTATTACCAATTCTGTGTGACTTTTTCTAACACTCGAGGCTTATTTATTTTGCTGACTCAATAAGAGACTCGGATAAAGGTAAACGAATCTAAATCAACCCACGTAGCATTTATTTTGAGAAGAGTACAGGTCAGTTGCCACGAGCAGAAGATGTTAAATGCCTTTGTATATGTCTGGACAGATGTTTCGAATGGGGAAAACACGTAGCTTCGGCATACGTTTAAACGTATGTACTGGTTACTCGGAGGAAGGTCAATGACGTCCCTGGAGGCTAAAGCTCTCGTCTACGAAACAATTCTTAAACTGATCTGGACGACCGTATTTACCTGTGGGGGACAGCAACTAATTCAGCCATGCAGATCTCGCGTGGTACTCAGGAGAGTAGTCAGTGTCCATGAAACGTGTCAGACCATATCACACAGAAAGATCTTAAGGTAAATTCTGTTCCTGAAAAAATTATACGTGGTACAGAATCAGACAAACAGCGCACTTGAATCACAAACATGCTGGATGACGCAAGAACAGACATTAAATGGAAATTAAAATAGAGATTAAAAAGTTATTTTGTTTAAGAGTATTGTAAGAGTCTCTTTAATTTAGAGTCGTCTTAATCAGACAACTGGTCTTCTACACGTTCCTCAGTAATTTACTTTTCGATAAACAATAAATTTTGAAAGGTAACTTACACATTAATTAACAATTCAATTCAAAGCGACATTTTATTGCATGGAAGTAAAAACTAAGCAGACAAACGAAAAAGCAAAATCGAGGCCACAAAAGAGTTTTTTTTGGAAAGTTAAATTGCGCACAAGAAACTAGGCCTAAAGAAAATGAGGACGTAAGGCAAGAATTAAACATATGAACATATCTGACCTGACCAAAAACTGAAAATAACTATAGAGAAATCGCAAACAAAGGATTTCAAAAAGTAACTAGCATAGGTTTATAATTTAAACTTTAATAAATACGGAACAATAAATACTTAGAGACCAAGAAAAGGTGCACAAACAAGCTCTTGAAAATTCTGAAGATGGAAAAAGGCATTTTACCTCGTTCTGAAATGCAGAAGAAGTGGATTAATTTACTTACTGCGTTATTGAAATCAGACTGACGTTGGAGACAACATTTTTCAGTTTTCCTTACATTTGTAGCTTTATTGTCTTTTTTGCTTTCTCTTATGTTACGTAAGCGGAGTAGTGCGATTACAAACCCTTTGACTGACAGGCCAGAAATTTTTATGGAGTTATGAAGGGCAAAATAAAAAAGGCGCATAAAGATACCAACGAATATATTTTAAAAAGCATCATCTATATTAAAATATGTAAGACCTCATACGTTATAATGATAACGGAGTAGAAACACATACACGTTGACTAAATCATGTTTTAGTGTACAACTGTACTTACCAAATCTTACACAAGACACTCAATAAACACACGTTTCAACTACTGATATAATTAATATTGTGAATCAAAACGTTAAAGGTTAGTGGTAGGACATGAAATATTTTAGATGTGATGTTTAAAAATATGTCACAGAAATTATAAATAAACACATTCTTCCAATTATAACTGTATTGCTCCACGTAACAAAAAAATAGTGATTTCTTAAAATGTTATTAACGTGTTTCAAATGTTATTTGTACAGTGTAAATATAAAATTGATTATCTGCCCCACATGTACTAATCAAAATAAGCATACAATTCAGTAATTTACAAGTTGCAACTATTTTTATCAAGAAATCATTCATTAAGTAAGCTCTCTAATGAGGCCTCTTAAAATTATTCAGTCCTTGTTTTTTCCAATCTATAAATTATTTACTAGAGTTGGTGTACTTATGCATTTATACTCCAATTTAATCACAATTATTTTTATTTATAAGTTTGAGAAATAAAAAAAACTGTTTGCTTACCTTAGAAAATTTAGTTTTCTACTGACTGCTTATACGATATCTTTGTGTAAATACGTTGTATTAGTTATGAGTAGAATAGATTTTGGTGTTACAAGGGGGAGTCGTTAAATAGTAAACAATATTTTTAAGAGCAGGTTTTTCCGTGATGTTAAACAGCAAATAACTCATCGACTTCAGAAAATCTATATTCAAATTTTTAATTAAGGCATCCATGTAAAACAGTCATAATTCCCCTCACTTACCTAATATGCTTTATACGTACAAATAATAACAACTAGTAAGTTGATTATTATCAATATTTGAAGAAAATTAAACCATTAGAACAAATAAACAATCTACACTTTGGTAAAGCCTCATTCTAATCTTAGCAAAACAATTCACTTAACTGTGTAAATAACTTGCAGGTCGCGTTCTATAAGTAAATGAATACCGGTAACGTCAGCACTTGGGATAGCGGAGAAAGTACTGTACTATTTAGGCTTATTTAGTCAAACTTTCTTGAGATATTATATTGACGGCTCAGATAGCCGATAATGACTGGACGTTTCTGGTTATTATTTCGCAACGTGCGCTTGTGTAATAACTTGTAACTTATCTCCTGCGCATCAAGCTGCATCAAGTGCACGTTTTATTTGTGGCGCATCGGTATAATAAGATAAAGTATTTGCTAACAAAAAAGGTATTAATGTATAGGGCACATGGCATGGTGCGCATAACTTAAGTAAGCCTATGTACTCTTGCCTGTATTTGTGCCGAAATGGAGATCAGTTTTACATATGATGACGTATATTTGAACTTGGATTACTTGACAGTCTTATCAAAGTAAATCTTATAAAGTAAAACTTCAAGAACGTTTACTTAGGAAAAACGTGTCGTGCAATCCCTTGTAACGATCAGTTTGTGTACTTACTTTATGAGATTCAATAAGTGGCTTATCAGAGCTACACCATAAATTTACTAAATACTTGCTATAATAGTGAACACTGACCTCTGAATTTTGCAAACAATTCATAGTGTAATCGTTAGGGCGTGTCCTTATTTAAGGTGAGTCATACATTTTAGTAATGACACATTTAATCTCTAGTCAAAGCTTCTTTTTTTCTATACATAATATTGTTTGTCATACAACAACGGAAGTGAATATATAAAATATTAAATAATGGACTGCAGTATCCATTATATGTGTCGAATAAATATACCTTTTACCCACTGTCTTCAAAACCTCGTCATTGGGTTTTGTTTCCGTTCACGAAATTTTGTTGATAAATTGTATTTAGTGTATAATATGATAAATCGAAATTGTGTACCACTAGTAAAACATTGATCCTTATATTGCATTAACCACTAAAAATATTACGACACTGTTAGACATTCAATATTTTGTATCTATTCAACTCATCCGTGAGGAGATAGTGTGGGAAAATCCGTGCTTATATAATTTCACATAATAATTGGTGAATAATACTTGTACTGTTTGGCAAGGGAATAGTGTTGTTCACTACGGATTGAATCGGTCAACTTGTGGAATTTGATGTTTTTGCCTTCTTGCCAAAACTTTCTTGCACTTCTCTGGACTCATTAACTTCACCATCCTTTACTTATTTTATTTCAACTTATATTATTTGGCCAAGAATTTTATCACCGATAGGAAGTTTATATTATACAGACCTCAACCTGGATGGACGATGGATAGGTGTCTGGTTATCTCGTGCTATTGTTATTGTTCTTATTGTTATTTTAATATTGTTATTGTTAGGTTGTCGATAGTTTATTATCAACTTGTTACTGGTGAGCTGTAATACCTCAGATGTTTCAAAAGACGTACATTAAACAACTTAAGCTGGATTCTGCAGCTATGCGAACGTGATCTTGTATTGCGTGTATGTTTGCTGAGTCGGGTTTCCACTTGTCGGCACTCGTCTTCACTAAACACGCAGTATGGAAATTTAGCAAAATAGGCCTACATACGATCATGTCACTCAATAGGGGAGCCAATTCTTCCAGTATACGTTACTTCTCCTGTTGTCATCCACCGGGGTCTCTCCAGACCAATTGTCAAGCATTTGACTACACTATAGTTTGTATGATCACAACATGTTGAACCCCACGCTGCAGCAACCTACCTCTTTTACAAATATCATACCGTATGTATTTGTATACCAGTGAAACTTTGTATCACACTCCCAAACAGAACCATTTACTCAGGTTCTATAGGCTACATACCAAGCATCCAGACAATATATTGGTATATTCAACAATCAATCGCAAGTTTTACTTTGACCTGAACAATTAGAATACACGAGCAAATGGCGGAATGTAACTTATCGTACACATAACAGAAAGCGTATTAGGAGCCCGCAGAAACACTACGTAAAATAACAAAGAACTAGTCTGTAGAAACATTAAAACAGTTTTCCGGAATAGGAGAACAAAACTATAATAACCAATAGTGATTAAGACGTAGGGGCTACATAAGAACCAACCTAATCATCTACTAAATTTTGCAAGCGTCATTAAATGTTTGCCACCATTAATAGGGATATTAAAAAAGTAGTTTAAAGTAAAACGAATTAAATATATAAAATTAGCTAAATAATATCCAAGAAATTCAAAACATTTACTGCAATAGTCAAACTTTCAGTTAGAAAAAAAAAGAGAGTTCCACACATTATAAAGGAAAACAAGGACTCTTTGAGCTGTAGTACAGAGCACTGTAGCTCTCTCAAAGAAAGCCACAGAGGACCACAATCACTTATTTACAGTGACCAAAGTGGTAAACACTAGAACATACAAGATGTTTCCATAGTAGAAGCCCTCGATGCGTTAAATACGAGGATTCTTCAATAGAAAAACGTTTAGAGGCTGTAAAGCATTTTTTATTCAACGATTTTAAAAGAAGACGCCATTAACTTTAAGGGATGAGTCCCACTGTTGCACTAATCTCCAGATTCCCTGTTGGTAAAATTCTTGCAGCTGTTTGGGGAACCATTCGCTAACAGCAAACTCTACCTCAGCGTCCGATTTGAACCGCCGTACATTTAGTGATTTCTTTAATGGGCCAAAAACATGATAATCGCACGGTGACAAGTCAGGAATGAAATGTGAATGTTGTAAGACTTCCCACTTCATACGACAAGCAGATCTTGAATCGTCTGGGCTACATGGGGTCGAGCATTATCATGCAGAAGAATTACACCATTTGTAAACTTCCCGGGACGTTTCTTCTTTGTGCTGATCCGTGACGCCATTAACTTTAAGGCATGAGTCCCACTGTTGCATTAATCTGCAGATTCCCTGTTGGTAAAATTCTTGCAGCTGTTTGGGGAACCATTCGCTAACAGCAAACTCTACCTCAGCGTCCGATTTGAACCGCCGTACATTTAGTGATTTCTTGAATGGGCCAAAAACATGATAATCGCACGGCGACAAGTCAGGAATGAAAGGCGAATGTTGTAAGACTTCCCAGTTCATACGACAAGCAGATCTTGAATCGTCTGGGCTACATGGGGTCGAGAATTATCATCCAGAAGAATTACACCATTTGTAAGCTTCCCGGGACGTTTCTTCTTTATGCTGATCCGTAAGCCTTTTAAGCTGTTTGCATATCGCTCAGTTTATGTTGACACCAGGTTCTTAAAATCTGAGAGCAGCACTCCCTGATAATAAAAAAAGTATTACTGTAAGTATTACAGTCGCCATTACTTTTCCTGCCGAAATTTGGACCAACATTTTTACGCCTTCGGAGATTGTGCATGCATAATCTGACTTTTGGATTCTGGTTCATAGTGATAACACCAAGACTAATTTTGGTAACAAAATGACAACAGTTTGGTGTAGAAAGGCATTACCTTGTTGTTGATAGCGCATCAAATGCTGTAATGATAAGGCCGAACGCAAATTTTTCTGCTCATCTGTTAGCAGTAGTGGAATCCACTGAGCAGCAACTTTGTGATACCTAAGACAAAAAATAAATGATGGAATGAACAGGACCACGCTGATGCTCAACTTTCGAGAAAGTTCTCTAACTTTGATGCGCCTATTTGCACGTAAAGCAGTTTCCAGCTGTCTTACAATTTCATCTGATGCTTCAACACGTGCAGGTCCGGGACGGGCTAAATCTTTAGTGGATTCTCTTCTCTGTCAAAATTAACTGCACCATTCAACTACTGCCGTATAAGAATAACTATAGTCACCATATACTGCTTTCATTCTTGTATAAATTTCCATTGGCTGATGCCCCCAGCGGCCAAAATCTGAATAACGGCTCGCAGATTATCTTTGGGCGGTTTTTCTATCATAGATGCTATTTTCAACCCAGTCACAACGCTTAGAAAAGAGCAAACTGCAAATATTTTTGACAGACGAGTCACTAGTACTTAAACAGAAAATAAAAACAAATGAATTCAGTTTCCATAGCATCGAAGTCACGGCTACGCAGATCAATCGTGTTTCTATTGAACAATCACGTACATAGGTAGCCACCTAACTGCACAATGTCGACGTTAAATTAGAAAAGGTAATGCGACTAGCATTAATTATTGTAAAGGCAACAATGCAGAAAACTATAAAGGATGTGTTATATATTAGTAATTTCAAAGAAATCACTTCCTCTACTTACGAAAAAATAAGACTCAAACAAAAGTAAACGGTGTCATATCCGGGCATAATCCATACTCATATTGCCAGCTCGAAAGCACTACAAAGACAAGCTACAAAACCTACGTTCCAATAACAAACAGCTCCATTATTCGAAACGCACTAACGATATGTATGAACTAAAACTGATGATGAAGAATGTTATGGAACAAACGTCGATCATTTTAAACATACTAACATTATTTGCACAACTGTTCAGTTTGTCAGGATTGAGCTTCGGAAAGCCAACGGCAAACCACACGGGCCCAAAATCACAGCACTCCTGCAATAGCATCGTCTCTATCATATGCTAATCTTGAAGGCACACTTTACCGACAGACGTTGTATGAAAATGAAACATTATAACACTTACAAAACTCAACTTCCTAATATTATAGAGCATGCCATCTCAGCCATTATCGTAAGGGACAATAACGATGTAAGATCGTGTAAGTATTCTGAACACTATCTTCAAGCGAATATCGTTGTCGAAATCTGGCTGGGATGTTTAATTGTCTCCGATGTTTACTGTACACCACGACACGCAAACAAACAGGAACAGTACCCGCATTATTGTACACCATGACACGCAAACAAACAGGAGCAGTTCCCGCATTATTTTAAGTCACTAGGACGTCAGTTATACAGCTGAATGGGACATTATCAGACAGAACACAGAGTGGGAGTTTAGAACAAATACCACGATTGGGCAATACCTCATGAAGATTAAAACGTCAGCTAACTGTGTTTTATCACTACGACCAAACCAAAATATACAAAAAAAAAGAAAAACCAAAAACTCTCTAGCAACCTGGACTTTTATTATATCAAATATATAAATTTAATTTATCTGAAATAATTACTAATTACAAATTCTGGTCAGCCGTGGTATACAGGTTCTACATATTTAAAAAACAAAGTTATTCCTATTTAAGAAGAAGACTGACAGGAATAGAGACCATGATAGAGAAATCATAATGTTATGAAAGCCTTCTTCAAACAGCTAAACATCTGGAAAACTGAGTTTAACATTTCAACCGAGTTATACAAGACGCCGCTGAATGGGAATTTACTGTGACAGCGACAGACATAACAACAAGAATAGGCGACTGCCCAGTGTCAGCCGAAAAGTAAATAACTGGAAAAAGGACATTAAGAAAACAATGGCATCTGACACAAACTAATCAATAACCAACGCTTAAATTCTGACACAGTAGACATGAAGAAATTTTTCTGTCAGCTAAAAGAACAATCATTAGAAAAATAGCTGGAAAAATGATTCGCTACATAAGCAAACAATTATTCATTTGGGTAAGTAAGAGAATAGAAGAACCAACTCTTCATATTCCGCCTTTCCGGAAGAAAGATAAAACCTGCGAATTAGAATTTGGTAATCGTTTTAAAAATTGTTCCCCAATAATATCCAGCCGAAGGTTTATAACTACTGCTTGAGAGAAATCCTCCAGCATCTCACCCTTTCACTTTCAACTAAACATTCAGAATCAAAAACGTAAAAGCCAATTAACACTCACAGAATATGTAAGTCATATTTATAATTATGAGTTAAAATTTTGTGAGATTGAATGAATTATTAGTCATAATTTTTAATATATTATGACCCTAATGTTAGTAAAATTGTGTACAAAACTCACAAAACCTTAGTCACTATAAAAAATTAGCCCATATAAAAAGCTACTTGAAGTTATAAAAAAAATGTTTTAATATTATCACCGTGAGAGACGTGTGAACTTTCGTAATTTCGTGTTTTCATAGCCTCTCGTATTGTAAAACATCACTTTTGATTGATGTATTTACAATATCTTGCATTATAGTCCTGACAGCAAATGTTACGCGCAGAACAGAATTATTGGTTTTAAAACAAAATAGGCCTACCTGCAAACAATTAATCATTATGTTTTGATAAAAACTAATACTTTTTTAAAAATTGATAACTGACATACGTAAAGTTTGGTTCAAATTATAGACATTTATATTGTGACTCTAATTACGGCCTACATTTTTTAAAAAGAGAATCAAATATGCCATAACCATGAACAATTAAGTACTTCTAAATTAGGTTTGATGAATAATGTAGCAGTTTCATGCAAAAACAATGCTGCTATTAAATGACAAATGTATTTTACTCCAACTGTATTGACAATTTCATCAAAACACTTCTTAAATGTTAAACAGTCAAACGAGGTTTGTCGGAAAAATTTTCACATATTTTGTGTGCTACTTTTACTGTAAATTTCAGCTTTATATAAACTTTTCTATCCATGTTTCAAAGATTTTGCTCGAAAAACAAATTTTCTTCCAGTTTCTTTCTCCCGTTCCCTTTAGGTCTTTTGTAGTATTACCTTATGACCTGGTCTTTCTTGCTCCCAGTACGCTTACCATCCTGAAAAGATACAAAGCAATTTCGCGAATTGCGTAACGTAAATACACTTGATGATAAATACATTATATGTTTTATCTGATTATCTGAGCGTGTCGGTTCGTATGCGTAAATAAGGTTGTCGTCATGGTCATCGCCTTCACTACATTGTTTAGGCCTTTACCTGCTTCATGTTCACATAATTCTTTATCCATTACTTGATCATATATTCCGTTTCCTTTTGCTTTGCGTTTGAGATCTTGCTTTGCCTTTATTTCCAATTTTTCACTGATATCGTATATAACCAGTTCGTCGCGGAAGACATGATTTCGAATTCTGTCACCTTTTCGTGCGTCTGATGGAAATTAACCTTGGAGGACTACATGTTGGGAAGCAAGAACATCTACCGATTCGTAAAATTTACTTTCAGTATCTAGTTGTGATTTGTGTGTACGTTTGCTATTAATGGAAACTTTACTGACTATATAGCTTTCTCTATCAAAACTCCACAACCAATTTGTTCAAATTAACATTATCCCAGTAGTTACAGCGATTAATTCTAATACGCTTAATTGTTAATTTTTTGGATTTGATTAATTCCTCTCCTTCAAAACCTTATGGTATCACATTGTACTGTTCATTTACGTATACGATTTATAAATTGAACATGCGCCTCAACGTTCTTGAATAATTAGCTAGTAGAACGGCGTTTCTGTATCTGTCTAGGCATATTTATGTTCACGTGTTTACTTACAATAAAAAAAATTAAAACACCAAATTAAAGCATCACTGTATATGTTAAACAACGTATGGGACATTATCTCAACCTACCATCCTACCAAATTTCTATTTTCTTCGATATTTCCGATCCAATTTTATTCACATTTATGTACTATGATGCATATTTTCTTTCAAGTTTCCGTAACGCTTAATACAGAAACTTTACTCCGCAAGTTACGACTACCAATTATCTAAAAACATTTTAATCAAGGGATACTAAAATAAAAAGATTATTATTAAAAAATCTCAAAACATATGTTAACTGCCTATGCATGTAGTGGTAAAAATTGTATCAAGTAGCTGTTTTTTATGTAGACAAAAATTTCTGTGTGAGGCAAAAAGCAAATAAAAGTGTGTATACAGGCTGCGCATCGTCGCATAAATATTAATAATCTACTGTGATAAAAGCAGCGATTGAAGAAGAAAAGTAGAGAGTGACGGTAATACATCAGGAGTGACATGTTGTATGACTGACTATAGACGTCCGACGTATTCAGGTATACTGACGTCGGTAACGAATGAATACATCTGCAAAGGAATGAGTAAATTCAGAATGCACGTGAGTCTATGTCTGTCGGCGCGTTTATGGGCATTATAAACAAGACTATAGAAAACAGTTTTATTTAAGTACACATCATATTACTGATTAAAAATTGGCACATGTAAAACTGTTCAAAATGGCTGTTGCAAATGCCAAGAAATACTATTCTTTATTCATTGTAAATACTATTTTTTATTCATTTATGTGTTGTTGTTAATTGTGTCAACAACTGGATTGTTAAAAAAGATAAATAACTATTCAAATATTGCATGAAATGCTTCTTAAGTATTTCAAGGGATTACGTGTTAGTGTTACGTGTTAAAGATTTAATTCAATTTAACTTCAACACAAATTTAATTTTCGTCATGCGTCACATTTTTTAATTCGCAATTATTACATTGTCACACTTTAGACGTTTTTACTGTAAGTCTTCACACACACCCAAGAAAGTTTGTAAGTTTCAATGTAGCTTATATTGTTAGAAACTTAATTTAGAGAAACAATTATAATATACTAGTAATTACAGTCAGCACATCCTTCTTCTTCTTCTTCTTCTTCTTCTTCTTCTTCTTCTTCTTCTTCTTCTTCTTCTTCTTCTTCTTCTTCTTCTTCTTCTTCTTCTTCTTCTTCTTCTTCTTCTTCTACCACGTCAAGTCTCCCTGATGATTGGCGAAGAGTTGATTTTTCCTTTTACCTATTCTGAGTTGTTCAGACCTGTGAATTCCTGTCAATTCGCGGATGTTTTTTTAACTCTGATATCAGTTTACATTTAAGTCTTCTACTGCCTTCTTCTATTTTACTGTTCATTATCAGCTGGAGCATACGCTGTCAATCACCGTCAAAAATGCCTAACATTTAACTTCCAACATTAACTGTTTTCAATACCTTTTGAATTGCGTTTATCCTACTTAAGACCACCTCATGGGTTTCCATAGCTGTCAAGGCTATTCTGATAATTCTTCTTTCTAGCTATATCTGGAATGCCTGTAAGTGGCTGATTGTTGGACCTTTCAGCGTTCATATTTTGATCCCATACAATAGCATGGACTTCGCATTGAATCTAATCATTCCTTGATGGAGGCTTATAATTATCTTACCATCACTCAGAAACGTTATAATTTTTGAGTCGTTGCAAGTCAGTAATTTAATACGGCATTTAATTTATTTCTCTGGATCAAGATGTTCAGTGATGTAGCATCCCAAATATAGCCCTTCAGTATTATCTTAAAATTTTTTAGTTTTGTGTCTAGGTATAAAAGACAAATAAAAAATGAAAATTTTGTTTTTCTAACGTTTATGTTTAATCGGAAACTGAAAACACCAATGTTTGTTGCTGTTATTTTGTAAAGTAATATTCATTGATTTATGTTGCTAGTTAAATTGCAAACAGCAATTATCGAATTTACTAACAAGCCGTGGAATTCTTCGCTTTACCGATTACATATTTAAAAGATCCTAATGCCTTTCAGTTGCAAACTAGAAGTTTGTTATTATCATAAAACTCTAACAAAAGTCCTTTGTGAAATTATAGAGACTGCATGTGCTATGAGATATGAATCGATTTAACCATTGCTCTTCCATTAGTTTGTAGTAAAATCGAAAAACAACGTGGGGTTGTATTTTACTATCCGTAAACGTTTTTAATATTGAAGATTTCATATAAATTAATTTCTAAAACTAATAGTTGGTAAATATTTGTATCAACTACACCTTTGTAATCGTTAAATACTTCTTTGTAAATTTAGTATAATTACTGTGTCTCTTCTTAAGTTTGTTAATTATTATTTCTTCAGAGTAAGTAGAAGAGTTTTGTAAATTACTGTAATTAAGGTAGCCTCCATACTTTACGTGCTTGTACTGCAGACACTTAGCCTCTGTCTTGCAGTGGGGCAATAAAAACGCTCTATACTGAGAAGCAGAGTTGATTCCAACAAATTTTAATTACGCTGTTTTATTTTTACATGCATTTTTATACTAAAATCTTATACTGATATTTATAATAATACAAATGCTTTTATATTTTTGATAATAATTTTGTTCCAGGCCTGCTATAAGTTGTGTTGTGGCTAAAGTAACAAGAAAAGTAAGTCAATGAGATAAACGTATTACAATTGCAAATGGTAACAGTAACAGTTACTAAATCAATGTATACTGTTACTCAGTGCATTTAATGAACAAAGACATACAAATATTGTACACATTTTGAAAGAAAACAGGTAAACACTTTAAGGAAGACATACGTATTTTCATGACTATGAACTTTAAGAGACAAGTTTGTCTCCGAGCTTCTTTCACAAAGCTGTAAAATAGTTAGAAATTTACTTGCCTAGTTTATACCAAAAACTGATTTTGTTTTTACCTATTACTTAATTTAAATGATAAATATAGATCTTTAACCTTACCCATATTTCTCAGCTTTTGTTTGTATATATAAAACATACAAAAAAATAACGTTAAAAAATTAATTTTTATTTTATTGCATATGTATTTTGTTTGTTATGCCTCGAAACAAACAGGACAAAAACAAAACGGCCGTATTCACCGTATTCACATGTGGAATTTGGTCGAGGTCCGTAATTAGAAAGGCGGCGTTGCGGAAGATGCAAAGACAATCTTTGCAAAGACAATGCGGAAGATTTATCAGAGCAAGGAATTGCATAAGTACATCGGATTTTTGGAATAAGAAACATGTGGCCGCATAATAAACACTATGGGTATAAGTCCCAATCAACTGTGTCCACCTAGTTAGATACGTTTCTGTATTGTATATATGACAGTAAACTAATTCATAAGTTTTGAGGATGGCATAGTAAAACTATGTAATCACTTGCAAAGTAAACAAACTATTCTCCGTATACAGCGTTTAACGGATAGTTTTTAATTTCATCATCACCTCAGCGTTTCTTAGGTGACAAGAAAAGCTCCTTTTCCTTTTGCCGTACGAGTTCTGGTTTAGGACATATTTTATTTATACATTGCATCCTCTCTATCCTACCCATATCCCCAGAGATACGCTCAGATGAGGAATAGGTGTAGAATATTCGTCTTAGCAAATAATAGGAAATGTGTCTAAATAATTGAAATTTTTCACTCGTTCTGATAATCCTGTTTACGCCTTATGCCTTCGTCTTTGTAACGCTGATTTATATTAGATGAGACGGCGGTAGATGCATCAGATAAGTGGTTTGTAAACACGTTGTCTGTGTGTCTAAATGGGACACATGCGGTCTGTATGGCGTTGTGATTAATCGAGCATGGATTATATTATAGGTTTTAGGCCGGTTATTCCACTGACTGGCGTAAGCCTATTGAAGTTAACCGTAAAGTTGTACATGAATACTGTATTTCAATGTTCCCTATCAGCAGTAAGATATATTCATTTTGTCGATAAAATCATATTTCTGTAGAATCCATAGATATCTTGGTAAATTCCAAAAATGTAGGGTACTTTTGACGTTTATAACTAACAGCAACTAATTTAGAGTAATATACTTGTTAATATTTGTATGATTAACATAGTGCTGGAGCTAATATAAGAAATTAAATACGATAGTCCTATAATATAAGTGATATTATATTACTAACTAAAGAACTATTTGATGGTTCTATCATGTAGGCCTATAGCCTACCAAGGTGAGAACTAACCAAATATTTTTACGAAAATATCGTGGATCGTGATAATAGAAAAGTAGACTAAATTATTTAACACTAATGTAATTGATAGCTACACTTTTATTTGGAACTCCAAGCGAAAAATAATCACTTTCACATTACACTTATTCTCTGAATTTGAATTAGCCCAACTAGCGGTTGCCTCAAATATTATTTAGTTTTAAAAACATTTTCAATGCATCTTCAGAAAATAAGTTTCCATGAACTGTTAAAGAGAAACCAAGAATTCGTTGAGACACTTATTCCGGAATACTATAGAATTTGTAAGTCTTCATCATACAAGGAGAGAGCCTGCGATGAAAACCATTATCGCATTGTCGTCGTACAACTGCCGACCAGAAAAGAAGTATTTCAAATACAGAAATACATGATAACACTGGTCTACAAAAGAAACTTTTTTTTGTCCCAAAGACTTTATTGGCTGATCTATAGTATTTTTGAGCTGAATTAAAAAATGCCAACCATTTTTCTCTATCACGTAAGGGTTTCGTGTGACAGCTAGGTAACAAATCTCTCTCTCTCTCCCTCTCCCTTCACACGCGTGCGTGCGCGCATGCGCATAAAGAATTTCGACGAAACCGAAACATCGTAGCATTATAATGTTTTGTAAACAAAAGATTTCTAGACTGTGGGGTATCGAAAGTGTGGAAGCGTTACATTTTCCGATGACGCATTTTGTGGAATGACCCCTAGCCTAAAAACATTATCATGTTAATATTTTACATTAATAACATTTACAGTAAAGAAATTAATCAATGTTCAACGTACCTAAAAGGTGTTAGTTGAAGATTTCCTGGAGTACTTTGCATCAGGAACATCCCTTTTGAGAGTCCAGCAGTAATGTGCTAACATATTTGAGCTCCACTTACCTCGATACCTTTTCCCCATGCTTGAAATGTCTTGATGAGAGTGTGCACCGTGTTCATCGCTTACGGCTCCCAGGTTTTCCGGAAAGAAATCCAAGTGAGAGTGAAGAAAGTGGATCTTGAGAGACATATTGCAGCCTAAATGTTCATATGCTTTCAGCAGCTGATTTACTAGATCCCTGTAATTGTCAGACTTGTTGTTGCCTAAAAATTGCGTCACTACATTCTTGTAAGAAATCCATGCACGTTTTTCTAAGTCATTCAAGCGTCCTTCAAAATGTTCATCTTTTATTAGTTCTCTTATTTGTGGTCCTATGAAAATTCCTTCTTTAATTTTTGCATCGCTAATTCTGGAGAACTTTTCCTTCAAATATATAAAAACTCTTCCATTTCTGTCCATTGCCTTCACGAAATTTTTCATCAAACCTAATTTGATATGAAGAGGTGGAAGACATTCATAACATTTTTTTCACCAGGTGTGAGAGATTTACGTGAAGGCCATATCTTCTTTCTGAAATGACTTCAGTCTGTATCCAGTCTGTAAACCTAGCAGCATAGCGATCACCTTAAGGTCTCCACATATGTTCCAATTGAATTTTTCATACATTATCGTGTCTAGAATAATCTTCATATTTTCATAAGTTTCTTTCATATTAATAGCATGTGCTAGTGGTACTGATGGAAATTTGTTTCCATTGTGAAGAAGGACAGCTTTTAGGCTAGCTTTAGACGAATCAATAAACAAACGCCATTCCTCTGGGTTATGAGAATGTCCTAGAGTATCCGTCACTGATAAAATATCATTACAGTACACAAAATCCCCTTCTTGAGAAAAAAAGTTCTTGAAATCCTCTTGACGATTTCGAAAGTAGCATACCTTAGTTCCGCGATCAAGAAGGTTCCACCCTTTTAGTCGTGATCCCAAAAGTTCTGCCTGATTTTTGGATAAATGCAAATCATGCACTAAATCATTTAGGTCTCCTTGTGTTAATAAATGAGGCTCGTTAGAAACTTCAAAACTTGGATCATGTCGATCAGAATAATCTTCATTCTGATCCTCTTCAGAGATTGGATTCTCATTTATGTCGACTGATACCGGGTGATTTGGTATTGGGAGATCATCACTGTGGAGAACAGGTCGAATCGCTGAAGGTATATTGAGATATTTCAAAGTGTGTTTCGACTTACTTGTTATTCCCGTTGTATTTATTAAACAAAAATAACAGTCGGAAGAATGATCTTTTGGCTCTCTCCACACCATGGGAACTGCAAATGGCATATGGCGAGAGCCGTTTGCCCACCCCGTTAAAAGCCTTGAACAAGTAACACAACAAATATGGGGGGCCCAACTCTTGTCCTGATCTCCTACCTTGCAACCAAAATAAAGTTGATAGCACTTTTTTATTAAAGGTGTAAAGTTCCGCCTTTGACTTTTAAAAGTCAACTCACCATACACATAACAAAATGTGTCCGGATGGTTTAGGCACTTGCGCGGCATTTTTGAGTTTTCACACAAATAAAAGCTACTAATACAGAACAATAACACAGTGTTTAAGATAAGATAAACAATACGAGTTGTTTATAAAAGAATACGCTTACACGCCTCTATATGTTCGTAAACTAAGCACAACATAACCTCCAAGCACAGTTCTGCACAAATGTTCACCACAGTCACACATATTACATCACAACAAGAATCAATGAATACCTTATTACTTCGCAACTAACGTTGTATATCGGAAATACTGAGGCAGCGAAATTTGAAAACGTACATAAATTAATGAATTTGATTCCTCAGAGAAAAAACGTATATATACGTGATTACTGATCAAAGGGTTAACCGAAGTCTATATGTCACATGCAGCTTTTATGTTCATTTCCTAAAATAAATAAACAATACTTGCTCCAAGTCAATACTGTAGTGATATTTATTACAAAATAATACAATTTCCAACATAGAAAATTGAAAAAAACGTTATTCTTTTATCTATAAAACTATAAGTGATAGCAAAATTTTGATAGGAAAACTGGATTCCTCGTATGAAAATACATAAGAATCACATAAAAGTTTGTCTGGGACAAAACATGTGTTGACCAGTGTAATCGCTTGATGTAACGGCTGCATTATAAAGATGATAATCGAATTGTTCTTAGGTATAAGTCTTGAGGAGTGTTGAGTTGTCGTATAAGTTGTGATACGTATCGTTCTGGATCAACGGAACGCTGTGGGTAAGCATGCGATTTCGCTTATTCTATGTCGTGTTGACAAGACAAACTCCTTGTCAGTACCAAAACACGGCGCACATGGTCTTCGGAGTAGAAAATGTTGTCTTGAAATTTGTCTCTTTGGCAAGCAAATTAAATGTTTGCTCAGAGAGACTCCATGGATGTTTCTACTCACAATGACAAACGATGTCTACAGTGTCTACACCGCTGACACTATAAATACCATGAATTACATTTTCACTGCACTGCCACTTCTAGCATTAAGTTCAATATAATTCTCTCAGACAACTCATCAATAGGTGGTTCATTTAACAAAATTTCATTGAATCTCACGGTCACGTTTAGGTTTAGATACAACTCTTGATTTTCCATTAGAGCAACGGTATCTTCCACTATGTTAATACAATAGTTTAGAACAAAACTTGTATTTCCGGACCTACAGATATATAATAACGGACAAAATCATTCTAATGTCGTTTAAATCTAATACGGTAGACGGTATACAGCAGGATACCCAAAAATTCAGCTAATGTCACATTGATTTGGTACATTTTATTCACTCTTATACTATTTTGTTAACAGATACTTTTCAGTTTTCCATATTTTCTTAATTGATATATGTGCTGTAAAGTATAGTATTTGTTGTATGACTAAAGTTTTCCGGGCTATTTGGCCGTGGTCCATGGTTTATTTTTAAAGCAAACGTTTCAACAGCTCCAATGGTAGCCATTGGAGCTGTTGAAACGTTTGGTTTGGAAATAAAACATGGACCACGGCCAAATAGCCCGGATAACTTTAACCATACAACCGACACCGGCCGTGAAAGCCTGAGGACAATGTATAGTAGGCCTATTTGGTTTTTTACTGTTACCAGACGGAACCGAATTGATATAAAATATATTACTTTCTTTTCACGAATGTGTTTCTTTTCGACTTAAATCTTCCTATTGTCTAACTTTTTTGTGTTTGAAACCCAATTGTATAAATTACTTTGTGTAGTCTATTGGCCTATCCTTGGTGTAAGTAAATTTTATTCAAAATTTAATTTGTACTTGTCCTGCCGTGTTGTGGGGTTCACCATGCTTCTATAAAGAATTGTACTAAAGTTGTCGATATCTGTTGTTGCCTAACTTTTTCTTTTAATTTAAAGATCTCTTGCTAAAATTCTACACTATTTTTGCCGTCTTACAAGATCCTCTGCTCTCTAAGAGAAACGCCGTAATTTACTTACACTCTCACTTATTAAATTAACATAGGTCATGAGTTTTACAATAAATACAGTGAATGAGTTTTCTGCAACTACTGTACTTCAATTTCTATCGTTTTCTGTTTCTTCTCGTTATAATTATACAAAATAACACCACTGCGCATATGCTGAAAATAAATAAGATGTAGTATGTTTCCAAAACTACATCACTCATAAAACGAAGAATACACGTTTCTATTTTGTGTAAAGCAGTAAAAGCAAGTTACTAGCCTTATTAAAGTGCTAGTAGAGCGCCAATGTTAATGTTACGGAACTGTGAACAAGACTGTCGTTTGCAAATTTGCGCCTCTTAAAATACCTTCACTAACCGCCAGACGTACTGTACAGAAAACACAATAAAACATCACGAAACCTATTCATTACAATGTCGCAAAAATATTAAACCGTTAAAATAATACAGCACCTAACAGTTGCCTTAATGTTGTAAATGTGCCTTAATTTGCACTCTAATCGCTGTGAATAATGCACTGATCTCACCGACTATACTTCAACCGCCATGTACCGGCCGACAATATAAATGACGCTGTGGTGATAGCAAAGAAATTGCTTAAAATATTTCTTGTGGCTTCCAAAATGGAACTTAGATATGAATCATATTAGTACTGAACATGTTTTGTTTTGTTATGTTACAGAACGCGACAGGCTGTAAGTACGAATATTTAAGAAGCGTAGCCGCAACTTTATTATGTAGTTTTCCGGTACTAATGTTTTGTAGATTTTCTACAACTGAATTTACGTCACTGACTCTTATTGTTTCTCGGATCGATGTGACACATTTTGTTATTCTTTCTCACAATTGATACGCTTTATTGATGTTTCTTCAATCTGTTTAACAGTAGCTGAAGTAAAACAAAATACCGGCACTTAAAAATCAGCCTCAACTTTCTGACTGCAACTATAAAATTTATTTAGTTTAGTCGACTAATGGTATATAAATTATAACACACTTAAATTATACGTAGACATCTATAAAGGCAAAGGAAAATAGGAACATAGAAGTGAAATTCCTCGGAATCAATAAAGGTTACAATAAAGAAGACAGACAAGAAACGCAAGCATGCGGAGTAAGTTGAACGCGAAGCCAGTAGACGAGAGCATGCAGCTATATTGTGCAAACTGAGAAGAACACATGACCACAGTCGATGTGAGGAGCATACTAAAAATGTCGTTGGATTAGGCCTACATAATCCGGAGAGACGCCAAAGTGTAGGACGTGTTGTTCGCACGTTTGTGTAGTTGAACGGGCCCAGCAATCTAATCCGGATAAAGGAATAAAGACGACGAAGAAGACCGAGTCAAATGTTAAAAATAAGACATGAACAGTCATAAAAGATACAACTGTCGTTGACAGGATATTTATGTAACATTATTTGATACTGTCGGACACAGACACTGAAAGTCTATAAGTTATTCATGAACACTCTTACGTCGCTTATTTCGTTACGTCCCTTACGTAAGTTATGTAGGCCTATAAGTTCAATAGTTGTTTTATATTCTGTTTCATTATTTTATGTAGTGCTGTACGTAATGGTTACTCTGTCTGAATATTTACTCTGTTGAGTTTCAACATACTGATATTTTCATTCCCATTACATATTAATGTTCCTTCCTGATACACGCTTTACATTTTGTTTCCTAAGTATTGCATAAGTTGTCTTGCAAAGTTAATATTTATTAAAACGAGACTAACAAAATCCCTCTTCCTTGAAATTTCCACCACGGTTTTTATAACATTGTTATAACTATCAGTAACTTTAAACAGTCTTAAAAATTGTTTTGCATAATTCAATCTATGGCATATGGAACGTTTACATTTTCTGAAAATTAAAATTCTCAAATTTCTACCTCCTGCAAAGTAAAGTTACATTCTATACTGGATTGTTATCATGTATTACATCGTGTACCACAACTGATCGTGTAGTGTCTGCGATACTATATTCAAGACTAGGTAGGGTTACACAAAATTATAAACTCAACTAGAACATGTGTACAAATCGGACATGACTAACTTCCATGACTTTATTTCTGAACATCAGTTTTATGCACGTAGGACTGAAGTTACAGACTCAGAGAAGATAGTAGAGCACTCACGCATACTCCAAAGCATTATGTAACGATGTACGCTAATATCGTCTGATCCTAATGAACGTGTAACTAAACGACTTCCGGTCTTGAGTTGGTATAACGTAGAACATTATGTTCAGCAATGTGCTACACACACATGTACTGAGTGATACTCAGTAAATTATTTACAAATAATATAGTATATTTATGTGATTAAATGGGTCTACATTATTAAGTAAAGTTATATATATATTTTTTTATTAATAGTGACTTTTTTATCTTGAATCTTTACCTTATATAAATCTACAATTTTCGCTTAAAATAGAATACTTTACTGTACCAAAAAGTAAGTTAATATCAATGTATTATAGTAATCATAATCATCTACAAAACGCAGATTTGAATTAGGTCAGACATTAAATATGTGAGAAGAAATGAAACGTGATCCAACAGTTTTCCTTCCCTGTCTAGAATTCTAAGTGTGTTCTCCTTACGTTGGGGGTGTAAAACCATTAAGCCTTTAATAAGAATTTTAAATTGATAATGAAGACAGACAATCATCGATGTTATTTAACTAAGAGGCCTTAACGTATCTTAAATTATCTTATATTAGCAACCCTAAAGTCTATGGATATTTCATTATTATTTGCCTAATTCGTTTTCATAAAATAATAAAGAATGTGCCCATCAACATTTACGGGGGAAATTATTAAGTAAAATTAATTACACAGAAAACTAATTAACCCTAATAACGATTAGCGTACGTATGACTTGGTACCATGTCGTTCTATATAGACCGAAATACGCTGTGTTCACTGTTCATCTGTCATTATTGCTTCTCCGATACCTTAAACGTTATTAGAAAATACTATTTCTTTGTTGGATTCTTTGTTCAATAACATAGGTTGTGCATTCGTTATTCATCGGACATCGGTTTAAAAGTTGTTAAAATTTTGGCTCGGTGGGCTGTAAGGCCGTTGTCCTGTGTTGTTAATAGCAAACGTTTCGGCCGTTCCTGCGATGGCCATCTTCAGTGCAAAAGGCTGGAAATACTGACAAAGGTCATTTAGTCAGTGACCACAGTACTGGCTTAGCCACACTACAACACTACTTGTACAATAATTGTTCCTATCGTTCCCTAGAAAATGTGGCTTGATCCTCTTCCTTTTATTTATAAATTTTATTTCACTCCTGAAAACATGAAAGTGGAATACCATGTACGTATTCTAGCTATGAATGGCTTACTGATTCGTTGCACCATTGCCATCCCGATACAACATAATCGCCTTCTCCATGTCATTTTTAATCCAGTTTTAAATCGTTTCCCTTTCATACTTCCCAATCTAAAACATTAACAAAGTTAAACATTCTTTGATAAAATTTAGTTGATCCGATTCACCCGAATGTCTGTGACCTATTCACTTTATTTGATAGGGAATTATTCAGCTTATGTTGGTAGCTCTGACACAAACATAGTTTGCGTTAACGATAGAAGGTAAAAATTATGAAGAATATAACACCAAGCCGTTAGTTACGTTTAACATTAAACTTTAAAATGTAATACTTAGATTGTATGCGATAAAACAATCAAACTTGATTTAAGTCATAACATTCAGTAATCTACATAGCCGCGGGTACAACGAAAATAATACGACTGTGAACTGAGGCAACTTGACGACCATATTACTGTACACCTACAGGCAGCATAACTGTTCATTTTGATATTTATTACGACGGTACAGCAAATTTTATTAAAACGATCCTCTTCAGCCACTGACCATTTACCCGATTTTACCCCGAATAAAACTGATTTTATGGGGTCCTAAAATCACATGTTTAATAATACAGATATACTGATTGAACTCTAAAAGAGCTGATTCTGCAGACCCTTTGAAATATTGGGCATTTCCTATGCATTATGAAAAGGGAACAAAGGGAACTATTATAAACAATAATGGAATATAATACTGAATTTAACAGTGTATATAGAACATTGATTAACTAGTAATTGGTACGTATATAATTTAATTTTATTGTAATCTAACTGTTGAATTTAAATATAGACCTAACTCTACATTTGCGTATGGGTTGGTGATTAATTTAACAAATAC
Organism: Magicicada septendecula; assembly: GCA_034769895.1. Classification (NCBI taxonomy): domain Eukaryota; kingdom Metazoa; phylum Arthropoda; class Insecta; order Hemiptera; family Cicadidae; genus Magicicada; species Magicicada septendecula. The sequence goes on from CM068371.1 coordinate 290,335,404, forward strand.
AATAATTAATTTTGCGTTTGTAACCGTTCTGAGTTTTTTAATCTACGCTAAACGTGCAATCTAATCTTATAGCATTCTGAAAAAACCATGTTCAGCTACTAGAGGATAGAAGTAATAGGTTACTCAGTACCATAGCAGTATATAAAATATGTTGTTTTTAACTTTTCCTTATTTTTTCGATCTGACGATGAGCTGAGAATCTTGAAAGCGCTAATTGGAATAAATTTTCCTATAGTGGTGTGCAACTGTGATAATTCTGTTTGTGATTATAACCACTAACACAACTTTCTTCATTAAATTTCTTTATTTTATTTACAGGTAAGACAGCATAATGAACATTGTCAAAATTGGATGCAGCAACTTGTAGTAACAGAAGCAAAAGAGATTACGTGAGTTTTAAATTTATTTTACACCTAAGATCACTAAACGTGGGCAAGCGGTAGTTTTCGTAAAGCAGGATATTTACTACCGACATTTTACATAACTTGCATGTTAACAAAATACAATATTTAACAAAACAATTTACTGGGAATCTGTAAGTAAAGCTGATGTGTAGTAGGCCTACACCAGTTGCAGCAACACACATAGGCCTACAGCTGCTAATTAATTTTGTGTGCTTATCACTTACCCCTCGGTGTTCAAGTAAAACGTTTGTTTATTTTTTGGAACTATTTACTGTTGTATACTACTTTGTAATCCACACGAACTCATAATTATCGATTGGCAACAATACATATATGTGCATATTTGCCCAGGGCGGTATGTTGTATATTGTAATTAGCGTAAATAGAATAGGGAACAGTTTTATACAATTTTATGCAGGAAAATGCAGGCTGGAGCATGTCGACAGTGCACCTGCTTCGGTAATTGAAAATACGGCGTGAACGCGGTGACGCGTACGAATTATTTGTTGTCAATTAATCAGGTCTTAACAGGATTATAATAAACTAATTACGTGTGTTAAACCTGTAAGCAAAGACTTACGACAATTACAAGACACCATTACATTAAGGGATTTTAACTAGTATAGTGATGTAAAATTTATTTCCAGAGGTGCAATACTAAAGATGCTAACTAATTAATATTAATTACTAGTGTAATTGAAGAGTAATTAATATGTGTGGTATATGTGAGTGACCAGAGAAAAATTACGCAAACAATGATATAGCTCATGTGACGAGTATGTTCATGAGTTCGCGATAATTAACCAAAAAGTGAGTGTAATAAAAAGGACGCTTTAGAGCGAAAGGACCATCTCTAGCTTGCCGTAAACAGGCCTGCACCTGTCAAATCGCCACCAGTATAAATACCACAGGCAATGTTTAGCGATCACTCACTCGGACTCAACAAATCTACACACGACGTCACGCTGCCCGTTTGCAGATCGACCAGGACACACACACACACACACACACACTGTACCACACTCACACCAAGACGTAAGGAGGAACGCTGGAGCATCACCAACAGCAACAACCCATAGAGACAACAAACACCCCATCAGCATAGTCATCATCATCATCATCATCATCAGCATACTCTCAGGATTCTGGACACACCCACACGCAACGGTAATGGCAGATATACGCAGGTGATACAAAAACAATTATATTTTTTTATTGTGAAGAGACCTCTCGAAAAGAACTTAAATATGAAAAGATAATAATTAGAGTTTTAAAGTAACATAGTAGTTACATAAGAAAGTGTAATTTAACAACAACTTGTAGAAAAGAAATGCTAATCTTTTGTTGTATTTTTGGGTGTGTCAGTCTAAGTCAATAATAGATTAATTGTAATATTAATTGTAATATCATTTTTATTTGTTTATATCAACAATAAATTCATTCTTGAATCTTAATATTATTTTGTTGGTAAATGAGTTACTATCATTAATTAAAATTTGAGTTAATTTCAGACACACAAATAAAAAGAATTTAAATAACTTGTTTAACATGTTTGGTTAGTTAATAAGATAATATGGGTGTTTATTTTTGTTGTATGTTATGAACAGCATAGCAGGTTACAGATTTGTAAAGCTTATAAAGGTGAATATTTATTTGTATAATGTTTGAAATTTTAATAGTTAAGTATTTTCTATCAAGTAATAAATCTTAGAATGACTATTTTGAAACGGGTTTAATTGATTATTTCATGTCAACAACATCTGACTCCTCTTTAAAAATTATTTAATTATTGTGCAACCACTTATACTTGACGCAACGAGAAACAAAATCCTGCGACCTGGCCGGTGTAGTACATATTGTAGTTGCGTTGAGAATAAGATAATATATTTGTATAATTGTTGTAACGTTGCAATTAGTATTCATATTGCTACGTAATGCGGAAAAAGTGTCATGTAATACGGAACGTTCTACAAGTGTCACGGCTATCCCAGCTGTAATGTGTGTGTGCGTACATATCGCTGCTACTTGAGACGAAAGACAAATCACACGTCAACTATCGAGACTGATCCAGACTTAACCGGTTCGCGTACACTGTGTTTAAGGCGGCAACCAATTACGCTCTAGTGTTTTCTAGTAGCGCTGACGCGTTGTATGGATTATTCTGGAATATCAGCGGGGTATAAATCTAGGCATTCAGCGACAGCTTAGTTAGTTTAAGTGGCGATTTATTCCAGTGCGGTTTGAAGTATTCTGGTGAAGAGTTATGTGTCTTGTAATTGTGCGGGACTCTTTTAGTTGACATTTCCATTGCGTGTGGACAATTTTTGTTTGAGTTGTTGTAAGAGACTGTCTTGTTGATTACAAACTGTTTAATTGTGATAATTGAAGCTGATGATTAGTGACTTAATTGGTGTTTTCCAATTGTTTTTGTTTTTCACTGTACCATACGACGATCAGTAGACCGTCGTAACAATATATTGTAGTAACTTAAATCTCCATTTTTCATTATTCATTAACATTAATCTCAATTGTCCATTAATATATCTCGCATACTGGGTTCTAATTAAGACTTCGTTGTCGCAAAATATATTTAGTAAGGGCTAATGGTATGTCCGTTTAATCTTTTTTTCAATACCTTATTTTTATATTTTACGCTTTTCACTATCAGAATTGAACTCTTAACCAAAACATATAATCATCGCAGTGTCTAAACTGTTATCAGTATAACACCTTATTTTGTAACGTTTTGTCTTTCGATATAGAAATACTAATATCTGAAGTTCCTCAGTAATATGAACTGCATTTCATATTATATTGCTCTTTGTTTTAGTTAAATCACAGATACCTCTTATTCAATTTATTTTGTTTTACTTCACTTTGGATTTTAATTGTTCATGATTAACTTCTGAGTTATAACTCACTTGCTACGTAACATTATTTGAGCGGTAATAAGGTAAATTTATTCCCGACCGTTTTATTTTTCAAAACAAACATTTAACTTCAATTAATTTCCTGTTCGTAGAATAAGCTTTATGAAACAATTACGGATCAATAATCAGATTCAGAATAACATAAGCGACCCGTTGTTTTAAAAGGCGTCTGGCACTTTTAAAGTATAAGGTTTTGTTTTGTTAGGAGCATCAGACACGATACGTAAAATAAGAGCTTACAACGTGTAAATCCATGATTTATGTTTCTTAGTATATGACTTCAGAATACGACTAGTGGATTAAATACAAAAATAAAATTATTAGGTCCTTTATACAGCCATTTGACTATGTGACGCATTCAAGGCGTCTTGTACGTATGCATATCGTAGATGAGATTGCAATTTTTGTTCCCGACAAGAAATATTTAGTGTTTTATAAGTAATAATGTGTAGTTGAATACTGTAGTTTGTTATTTCTTGAAATGCTGTTTATTGAATATTTAAATATAAAGGTTATTTGCATTGTCTGCAAGACAAAGATAATTTTTTAATTTTTTACCGAAGAAACTTCGGTCTGGGTACTTCGGCTTGCTGGGCTGTAAGCCCATGGTCCATAGTTGTTTTGAGCAAACCTTTCGGATGTGCCTTCGACGGCCATCTTCAGTGCAGAAGACTGCAACACACTGACCAAGGTTCGTAGACCACTGACCTGTGGTTAAGACCAGTGCCCTTGAGTAGGTGTCCACACGAAGTTGTTGACTGACACCACCAGCCAACCAGAAGAAAAGCAAATACTTGTTGCTCCGCCACAACTCGCGTCCAAAGAGCACTCTATGAGAGGGACTCACCCCACAGATTCATGGTAAGATGCATATTTCTGAATATGGATAGACTCTATCGGCGAGGCAATTGGCTGAAGTATGTTACGTAAATTACCCATCGATGGCCGCACGATGTCTTCATGTACTCGTGGACCGCATCCTAACACCTTGTGCCGAACAAACGACCGCGCTGTCCTGTTTGCACCTGGCGTTCATCAGGCCCAGGCCTGGACAACACGAAGAAATCGGGGCGCAAGACGCCCCGTACAACGTCTGTCTGTCATATGAAGGCGAGGGAAATACGAACTCACCGACGACAGAAGCGTCGTTTCTTCAAAGGTTATGCGATGGTCGGGTACGTGGCGTGCGAGCGTGTGCTCTGCTGTAGCAGAACTTTCCGGCTGCCTTAAACGACAGTAGCGGCTGTGTTCATCAATGCGGGCATGGACACTGCGTTTCGTAGTTCCGATGTACAACTGGAAACTATTATTAAATTAAATTACCTTACAGCCCCCGGCAAGCCGAAGTACTCATATCTTTGAAGCCAGCCGTGAAAGCCTCAGACACAATTTGAAACTTGTAGTCTGTTAAACAGTATGTCAGTTGAATTCAACAGCTTACTACACTTTGCTATTTCTGACTTCGCCTGCTTTCGTAAGTAATGTTTCACAAGCAGACAAGGTAAACAAAAACAAATGTATTATCTTGTTCTCGTAGAAAGTATATGAAACGTTACACAAATAGTATAAAATACATCTAAACACTTTAATTACTAATATTTATCACAGTGAATAGTTGCTATAACAAGATGAATTAATGTAATATGTCTTCTTTTGTTCCCTCAAGGTCAAGTTATCTAGTAAAATTTACAAACAAAATACAATATTTTTTTATTCTGTACGGCAAATTGTTTTTTGAAACCCATTGGAAAATAGCAGGGTGTAGAGCGTATATAGTAGTTTAGGAGTGAAGTTTGTTACAACATTTTGTATTTCAATACTTTACAGTTTACATTAAGTAGAATTAAAAAATTGTCCTTACTACCCTATGATAGAATCACAATTTTAAAATGAACCAATAATATGTTTTTTATTACAACCAAATTCGTGTTGTCTGTCTAACAAAGAAAGACAAATAATTTTGTTTGTTTATCTGAATGTTCAATAAAAATTAAAGATATTATAATACGTCTAGTAAAGGCAGTAATAAATCCTCTATACTGTTATGAAGGGTCGATGTAGCGAACACACTACGTTTCCTAAGCAACACTTGGAACTTAGAAAGAAGGCGATGTGTGTATTCCCCTTGCCGCCTGTTATAGGTGTAAGATCTTAAGTGTTGCCCATGTACAGAGTTTTAGAGACTACATCGATTCGACATGGGACAGAAAACTTAGCTGAATACATGTTATTGTCGAAGACAGAAACCTGGCGTTTTGATTAGTAGCCTAACGTTACACTCCCTTGTTCGCTAGTAAAATAAAAATACTACTATTATTAATATATTTCTCCAATTAATATTAATTACTTAATTTGACAGTTGATGTAAGTATTTTTCACTAGGGGCGGCGTCAGCAAGCAATTTGGGGATGAAGAGTTGTCTTTGAGGAGGGATTATGAAATAGTTAATTAGACAATTAAAAATTATTCAATTAATTGTATTTTTCTGTGAACTGATTTTATTTTTTTGTATGCTGAGTATATAAATTAAACGTTTATTAAATTAATATTATGATGCTTGGCATTTTAAATTCATAATCTATATCAAAAAAGTATTATATGTACATAAATATACATACTCTTGTTAAGTTACATTCAATAGTAGAAGGAATTTTATCAAATATTTTTAATAGCACAAGTATTTTCTCTAATTAGCGTCAGTTGAAAACCTATACAAATGTTTGAGTTGCCATATTTTTTTAGAGAAAATAGTGACATAAATTCTTTTTACACTATTGAAAAGATTGTTTTTCTCTAAAATATACGTGTTTACACGATTTTTATAGGCCTATTATAAAATAGTGTCAAGCGAAAAACGTCTGAGCTCGCCGAAAATTTGCGAGAATATGCCGCGGCAGTAGTTCGGGTAGCAAATTTGCATTAGGTCTTCTTATTGCGTTTTCCATGAAAACTATCAATTTTACAACAACAAAAAAACAATAGAACCTTCTTTGAGAAAAAATTCCCGCCCTTTCACGTAAAGTTTATGTTTTACCTGAGGACAAATATTAAAAAAGTTATTAAAAAACAAAATTTTTTTAAATGTTATTAACTATAAATAAAAAAAGCCCAGGAGGTGGAGATGCAAAGATTTTTTTGAAAGATTGTTTTATATATACTTTTATTGTGCAAAGTTTGGTCCGTGATAAATTTTTGCAAGCTGAAATCGCAGAATGTATAGTCTAAAAGAAGAAAAATCCAAAAAATCTTAAAGCCTTGTTGAATGCTTGGAAAATGTGGAATTTTAATAGAGTATTTCATAAATTCCACACAAATATAATCGTAACAATAATGCAAACGTCTTTCTTGTCTTATAAACAGATCTTTGACCACTCTTGTATGTATCATTTTTCTTTATTCACCATGTAATTAATAGTTATTAAGTTACCCAATGGAGCAGATAAAATAGTTTTATATATTTTACTATAAGCCTAATTTTATACGCTGTGTACTTTACAAGTTACTGGTGTGTGTGTATATGTGTGCAAGCGCGCGTGTAGTTAGGATCCATCTAAACACGCTTTCCAGGTAATTAAAGTATTATTGTTACTTAGGACGTAAAAACCAAAAGTAGTCATTGTTCTTATACGTTTTATATGGTAATTGTCTTTAGGTCTAACCAATTTTCTTGTATGAAGTATAGCTTTCACTGTTGATTGGCAACAATTGAGTCCAGTGAAATATTTTGGTGGACATGCAGTGATCGGAATTGATGGTTTACTTTTATGTGTTTTCTAGTTGCTACATACCTTGTTTTTACATAAAACATAAATGTATAAAGTTTATATAAAATTTTGTACTAGTTCTGAGTTATAAGTAGTTTGTTTATTAATAAGTAAGTAGGCATTAATTTTATATTATTTGGGGTATCCTAAAGAATTATATTTGTTAATTAAATATCAGTTTTAGAGAACTTATTTGACTTACAATTTTAATATAAAGAAATCATGAAATATAAAAACTAATACAGTAGATTCGCTGGAAGGCCAATAGTTCACGGAATTCACAACTGGCCGGAAGAACTTCAGACCAAAAAGTTTTGTACACAGGCAAGGCAACTCGTGGCGTTGAATGACATCCCCCCACCCCAAAGACATTCAGTTGTCGTTATAATAATAGTGCAATGTAAACAGTTTGCAGCGCCAGGAGTCTATGCCAGATGTGTCTGGATAACTCTAGCACATTGCGTCTCTTTCCAACTCAACGGTACGTGGCAAGCATTACGTAAAGCGTAGGCTACATGTATTCACAGCGTTACTACGAAATTCCTTCCTTCTACTCCAATGTGCTTTCGTAGGTAACCTCCAGTTCTTGCGTATTCATTATATTCAGTATCCTTTGTTTTTCCGTTGAACTTTTCAACACCGAGCTCTTCTGTACCTTGTATGCCCGATACAGTTTATCTTTCTGCGTATTCTACTTGTTTAACTGAATCCAAACCTCTCGGAAGCTTTAAGAAGAGATAGTTTTTCCAACTTAGGGACGAGTACATGTCTTTTCACGACAACATTATAGATTTTCTAGTCATCCATTCTCTAGTCAAAAAAAGTGTTTCTTCGTCCCATTTCCGTATCTGTTACAAATTCCTCTTCTCTTCAGTTCCCTATGCCTTTACAGCCACCACCACTAATTTGAATCGTTGGGGGTCCTTGTCACCACTAGCTGTGCAGTATATTGTTTACTCTCCGCTGAGTCTTATGATATATCTTTAAATTCACTGTAGATACTTACGCTTTCACCGTCTCTAATATAACATGTGCAACATCTGGTTACTACATGTAGGCTCTACAGGCGTATTCCCAGTTCTCTTATTTTTATGATCTTTTTCTGTTTTTATTATTTGTTCCTTCTGTTCAAATATATGTTTTTAAAGTAATTGTCTGTACATTCATTTTTGTAGATTTCCGTGTTTGTTAATAAGGTTTTTTTAACTGATATTGTTATACTTGATATAGATTTTCTGTTTCTGAATATTTATTAATACTAATTCTTCTATATCAGATATTCTACTATTACCTTGTTTAACAGCTTACCTCGCAGCAGATAAAATTTTACAGTTCTTTTCTTTGACAGCTGTATCTGCTCATATCAAATTTCTCGATGTTTTAGCCTTCAAGTCTCCGGTTATTTTTGACGGAAACATTAATTTCTACTGTACTTGTGCCTCTTCTCGTTCATGTTTTTCTTTCTCATCTGAGTTTACTTTTTTTTCTGTTGGCGTTGTTTTTCTTCGACGTGTTTTTCATGTAATTACAGTGCTTTCTGTCATGTTATCTGGTTTTGCATTACAGCTCTTGTAGTTTTAACCATTTGACTGTTATAGAAATTTATCACCCATTACGCACAGAAAAGCCTCTTATAATAAGCCCATTTTCAATCCCTCTTCCCACATATTGTTACGAGGGTCGTATAGAATTTTACCTTAATCTGCAGGACGGATTATTGAAAGAAGAGAAATCGGTAATCACAATTTTTCTAACACTTTTACGGCACTTTTACTCAATGCCGTCATCACTACAAATAATCACTAAGTAATACACGCATGAATAAGTCAATAAGTTAATAAATTATATTAGTTTACAGCATAAATAAAAAGTTAAGCACTTGTCACTTACGCTGAAAACGCTTTACAATAACTGTGTTGTAACGTACAAAACAATCTGTATGCCGAACTGAACACTAAACCAGTGGCATTCTGAATTAACCAACAACTGCCCACAGCAAGCAATTTTATGCATCTCCAAAGTCCTGTAGCGTTTAATGTTACCTAGAATATTCCGACCGTCATTATTTTAGTCGCAGAGCATTTGCAGAGTCAGGGACAATGCCAAGAGCATATGGGTTTTTTTTAATACGTTAAGTAAAGAAGGGTTGGCCAACAACTGCCCACAGCAAGCAATTTTATGCATCTCCAAAGTCCTGTAGCGTTTAATGTTACCTAGAATATTCCGACCGTCATTATTTTAGTCGCAGAGCATTTGCAGAGTCAGGGACAATGCCAAGAGCATATGGATTTTTTTGTAATACGTTAAGTAAAGAAGGGGTCAATTTGATAGGTCCGTAGACTTAAGGAATACATAAAGCCAGCGCAAAGATAACCATGGTAATTCCATGTGAAACACAAAAATATGACAAATCCGTTCACTGTAGTTTTGAGCTGGGAACACTAGAAATCTTATTACTAATTCTTATCACGCAGATACTTTGTACATGTTTATTGTTGTAAAAGAATGCGTCTTAGTTAACGGTAACCGTGTGGACGACAGAAATGTCTTGTATAAGTTACAAAAACCATAGAAAAATATTACAAAATTAATTATTTCAATAAGAGCCTTGGTTGTTTAAAACTAAGTTTGTATTTACTGATTTAAGTTTTCAGGAAACTAAGTTTTGTCTACACACAGAATTTAAAGCAATATTCAGCTAATAATTTTAAAACATAACACAAAGACTAGTCCATTACTGAGCAGTAAAATAAAGTTATATTTGAGCGCCAGCAGCTGAACATTTAATAAGTATGCGAATTAACGTACCTTACAGAAACCGGTATACTCTAAACGAAAGATAAAAAACACGCACACGCACATGCGCAGACACACACGGACCTCCGCACCTACGCACACACAAATACAGAGTGCGAACTCACAAAGAATCTGAACAATGCAACGATGCTTATTCAAGAATGCTTACTATGTTTCCTCATACGACTTAAACTAACAAAAGTAAAAGTGACAAAGTCATCGTACAGAAATTCTAATCATGCAAAAATTAAAAAACTCAGATATTGTTTGCCAAGCTATCGCGTTAATTTAACGTCCTGACTAAAATTGTGTTGAGACTGTCATGATTACACATAAACAAATAAACACATTCCAGATTAGATAGTCACGCCAATTTAAAGAAATGTGACCCGGTCCTGCTAAAATTCGTTTCTTTTCAAGCAGTAGGCCTGGAGTCAGTACTATGTAATGAACTACGTTAAAATTTTAGACAAAAACATTATGTAGTCTGTATACTAAAAACGTTCTTCTGCTTCCTATGAAATTTACCATAATAGTAACCGTTGAAGTTTAGCGTACCGTAAAGTTTAAGTAAAGTTTAAATATCCTTACTAAGTTACCTGTGGAAAAGTTTCAGCTGAGCTAAAAATGTTGTCTACACAAACAGAAGTTCCAAGTAATAATGACGATGTCAAAGTAAATTAAAATATCTGACTAGAATAGCTCTTTACAATTGCACAGTTCACATGCTTTTTATTTGTGCAAACTACAAACGTTTAATGGTTTCTACCGTATAACAAAGAAAACAGTCTAAAGTACTATAATGACAGGAAACTGTACACACAGATTTCAATCTGTTATAATAAGATATATACTACATTTCTGTTTCTACGGAAACTACAGATATATTAGTATATATTCAATTTTGTATGCTTTCCACATGAGCTAGACATTTATACACATATCTATTCACCGCATATTAACTTCAGGTAAATGTTTCCTCATTTTATATCTAGTTAAAAATTTTCTTAATTTCTTGATTAGGCAGTCAAAAAACGAGACGCATTACAACATAAAAACGCATCTCTGTTTTACAAGGAAGGTAACAATAAAAATCAAGCTTTTACAATACGAGTACAGAACACATTATTATTGTATAGGTCAGCGTTTAGAAAGTATGCTACTAAACAAAGTTAGAGTTGCCTATCCCATTCGTGGCCATTCACATTTACAGTGTGATATGGTTCTAAAATTAATTAACGAGAAAACGCTAAGTTAGCTTCAAGATATACGTAGCATGAGGAATTTAAAAATTCCAGAATAAAGGAATTACCATTTATTTATAATCAAAGCATTGTGGGCTAAATTATACATATGTTATTCGCATTTGTCGATTTCGGGCATTGCTCGTAATTTTTTCTCACACTGCGCGCAAAGCTAAATACTCACTTCGCGAAGTTAGTATTTTATTTCCGGCAATGGGCGAAATAAATTTTGCACTCCGCGGACTGGGTGTTTTGATTTACACAGTGGTCGAAATGAAACTATATTCGGGGATTGTGCAAGTCAAAATACCCACTCTGCGGAGTGAGCATTTTACTTTACTCACTTTGCAAAATGCATATTTCACTTTTGCTCAGACCCGTTTACACAAACAGAATTATATACGCATCCAAGCTCGCGCGTCACACGAATGCAGATTTTGTGTTACATTTGTTTTGTTTTATTTTACATTGGGAGATTGGGTTTTTGTTTGGTTTGTAACCTTTGTTTTATAATTGTGTTACTTTACGTAAGTTTACACGAAAAGAATTACTTACGCATTCAAGCCAACGTGCTCGCACATATGCATGCATATTTTGTGTTATTTGTTTTGTTTTTATTATATTTTGAATGAAGGGATTTAGGTTTATAATATTTGTTTATAATGTTATTACTTTTCAAAACGATGAACATTTATTTAGGCCTACTCTTATTACACAGTAATGTAAGTAAAGTGAAATAAAGAAAATAAAATAAAATAAAGTAATTAAAGTTATTGAACATTAACTACAAATCTAACAACTAATTGAAACGTATTGCTGTTTTGGAATGACAGTTTCCAATTATTATAATTTCATTTGTATGACCGTACGTAACTACTTGTTACTACAAGGGTCACTGCTATGACATGTTACGTTTCATGCATAAACATGATTTGTTGTTGCAATTGTTCTTACAGCCAAAACGTACAAACCCCTGTTTGAATCCTGAAAACACTGTAATTAGATTGTCATGAGCTTCTTCTAACGTTAGGAATTTGATTTGAGCTGTTTGAAACTGGTAAGATAGATTAAGGAGCCGCGGTGGTGAGGAGAAGTCAGTTCGGCTACTGAGCAAAAGTAAAATGCCTAATTTACGAAGAGAGTAAAACAAAATACCTATTCTGCGGAGTTGGTATTTGGACTTGTACAGTAACCACGAAATAGAGTCTCATTTCGATCAGTCTGAAAATGAAAATAAAAATGTAAATGAAAATACCCTGTCCGTGGAGTGTGCAATTCATTTCGTCCATTGGCCGAAGTGAAATGTTCACTTTGCGAAGTGATTATCATGCTTCCCACACTGCGCGGAGTAAGCAAGAAATCCGGATAATTCACGAAATCGGCAATTTGCAAATGATTTATATAATTTAATTTGTATGTGTACATACATACATCCGTATTTACATTTTGTATATAATTAAAATCGTTTATTTAAAACCAGAAGTGTCGTAAGATACGGCTTGAACTGTAACAAACGGTTCTGGTAAAATGGCATTTCAAAAAAAGTAGACGATGAGAAGAAGTTGTAGTTAAATTATGCGTACAAATAAAAAATCTGCTAATTCACAGCAGAGTGAACTTCTGAAGTAAGTACAGGCGAGTACATTAAACCCTGATGAATGTGTACTTCACAATTTATAAATTAATTTTGAAGGTGATTTTATGTAAATTATTAAGTTTACTAATTTAATTTTACTGTTTTTTTATTTGCTTAAGGGGTATATTGAAAAATCTGGGGAGACGTACAGAGGATTTGCAAGCTGACAATTTACTTTGTAGACGCGATAAAAAAATAATACTTTGCGGATTGTTAACACAAGCGATTTCATACCTAAGAATATATTGACAATGTTTTCTATTTGAAACGTGTACATTAATTCATTTAAAGTTTATATCTAAATTTCAATCTATTCATGTTTCACGTACCGAGTCACTTTATGGTTAATATAATTAAATTACCTTATTAAATTATGACAAGCCACAAATTGTGGTATACATTTATGTTTTGATTATTGTGTATCTGAAGATGGGATTTTATCCCGAAACGCGTCATTAAACGACAGCAGCTAGTGTCACTAAGGTGGACCGAATAAGGTAATTTAATTATATTTATATCTAAAGTTTAGTTTTTACTTACAATTTTGCAGTAATACACAATTACTTTATTACTTATTTTTTGACAAGTAAATTACGTGGCAAGCAAGTTTATTGCTTTACATGTTGCTTGATAAGTTATTACTTTAAGTTCGTAGAAATATTTAGGCTATTATTTTGGGGAAGACTTTATTTGTCATTGATTTATTTAATTTTATAAACTTTAAATAGTTCACTTTTTATAATTCGGTGTTTATGAAAGTAATGTACAGTAGCATAATCGTAGGTGATACTAATATGTAACTGAGCTTAAAATAGTTACATTATATCACATTGAATATTGTTTAAACATTTTATAAACTTTTATGTTTATACATATTACCGGTGTGTAACCATAAATGTTTTTTTATTTAAGTGGAAAAAATGTAAAAGTGGACATGCCAACTGCACATATTCGTCTTCTTTTTTTTTTTGCTCACTATAAGAACAATAGCATATGCTCTCCTAATTTCCCTTTCCTTCGATGCAAATAATTTTCTTGAACATTGCAAACACATGTATATATAAATGTAACTGAACATTGACACTGAAGCTACAAATTTGACTATCTTTTAAAAATATTACGGTTTACCTTTTCATTTCCAAAACATGTGTACACAAAAAAAATATTTTTTAAAAGTTTTTAAGCCACAAAACATTATAAATTAATTCTGAGATTTAGGACCCCTCGAATACACGATTATAATTCATCGGAAAAAAATGGACTGATAAACAAATTGTATAAACTGCTCGTTAAGTCTTTACTGTATATTGCATAGTGTACTGTAAAATGTGTGATTTAAAAGTTAACTTTTCAAAATAAATCATGTCTAGTTGGCGAAAGTTACAGCTTAGTTTGAGTAATTTCTATCAGCTAGATAACTGCTGTGTATTCAGAATTGTAACCGCATGTTTGAGGCTGACTGTCCTCACAGACAATCGCTGCCTGTCACAGCTATTTGATTAATTGTCTTCCTCAAATTGGAGAACACCACTGGCGAGTCAGCGAATTGCTCTTTTCACTTGACGCCATTGTTTTGACATATATCTTAACAATGTGATTATTAATGTATCTAGTAAATTAAAGTCTTTAACATCCATATATATTGATTTCATTGCTTTAGCTTCTTGATTCTGGTTTTATTTTGAATTTTTAGAAAAATTCAAACGTGTTACATCCACGGTGATTGAATAATTAACTGCAACCAAATTGTACATTCCTCCGATAAAGAACACACATCAAATAACTTTTCCGTTTAATTTACAAATTACATTTAAAATATTTATTTTTTTATTTTTTTTTAATTGGTTTAATTTTATGTGACTTAATTTATACTCGCATATTTATAAGCTTGATAGTCTGAAAAATAGCAAATTAATTTTTAAGAAGATTATATATTATATCTTCTGTCTCAATGATATAGAGTATACAATTTGCTACTAAATTAAAAATATTGTGGTACAATACGGTCTCCATTTCATGGTCGTCTTTAAAAATGTACTTCATAACATGATACAATAATAATATTACTGAAATTAAGGTTTTAGTACTACCCAGAAAAAATTATTTCATTAACTAATATTTTAAAAGTATGCGAGACACATTATACTGAATTCTTAACCGCATGCGTTGTTAAAAGAGTCCGTGCACGTTCTAAGGCAGAACCTCCCCCCACCCTGGGACAATACTACAATTTATGACATTTATTATATTTATCATTCAGCGAAGTCAACACAATGTATGTTATATTGGATCGTGTACGCCTGAAAGTACCATTAGCGTGTTGAAACTCTTTGTTTTCTAGATATTACTACAGGTTATTCTTTTCAGATAACCAACAGAAAAACCTGCGAGTAGTAAATATCTTTTGTTTAATTTATTTACGATAAAGAAAGAAATTTTATTCTAAGAACGCTGTCATTTGCAAACTTACTCTCTGACTGTAGCAAACTCAGTGGATATTTAATATTCAACAGAGTTCTATGCTTTGTCTGATGTTGACACAATCGGAACAACTATTTATAACCGTGCACTACTGTCCTTGCGGCAGATATATTACATTTTTTATAAAATGTAAGACAATAAGAATTGATATTAAATATTTGTTTATAGTTTCTCTTAGTTATTTCATAATTTAAATTTCACGCTGCAATTAATGACATTATTAGTTAACAGGGTAACTAGCTAGTGTCTCGAATGGCGTGAGAAAGTTCTAGATTGATGCCACGTAAAGCTAAACATTTTCCAAAACTTAATAAACATTTATATATTTAATTGAGCTTTCAAAGTTTGTTAAAATTATTGTAATATTTTAATGCAAATTCAGAACCTCAAAACTTACACATACTGGTACGTATACAGTCCCTTATGTTTAAATATCATTCTATTTTTGGGATCAGTTTAAGTCCTTTTCTTTGGGTATTTGTATACTGATTAGTAGTTCTCTTAAAGAAATATTTTTTATTTAGTTGTATTCATTTCTTTTATTGTTTTTTCAGTTAACTAAAATTAAAATATTCAGGTCACAACCCAGTCTCTAAATGCCATTTTATAGGCTTGTAAGCAAACAATAGGCCTATGCTTAAAATTGATGGCTGTAACAGCTAAATTTTATTTCCTCAGTTTTGTGAGGAAACACACACATATTGTAACACATGAAATATTTCTTATTGACACGTATGAAAACAAATTATTATATGCACTGAACTGTGTGGCATCATGAATGAACATTTATGTGTGTGTTTCGTGTGTGTGCGCGAGCGCGTGTGTGTTTCTAGCAAAATAGTGTCTGTTAATTTTGAAAAACGTTAAGACACGTTTGGGATGCGGTGCGTGCTGCATGTTTCTAACGGACTTCAAGTAATGATCATGATTTCGTGGAATGCTAGAATGTAAGTAATGCAGTCATATACAGTTCAAGTTGTTGTTTAAGGAAATTAAGATAATCTTGTTAGTGAAACTGACTCAAAAATGCAGTCGTTTAGGTCTAAACCTTCTTAATTAAACAGATGAGCTTCGTAATGTAAGATTAGAGCCAGATAGATACTACGAAAAGTAATTTTTTGATCAATTTAGGTTAGGAGACTGCAAACACGCGGCTACCCCCAAGATTGTCTTACAACTTCATAATATAATTCAAGAAGAAGCATACCTGTGAATAAATAGTGTTATATACACATTTTTGTGTTTGATATCTACTTTTTTTACACCATGAACTAATGATAATTGGAAACTATTTTATCCTTTTGAATTGCTTTACTTGTATTAAGAGCATTATTAAACGTTAGGTTTCTGATCGTAAAAATCTAGATAATTATCCCATTTTTGTGATGACAATTTTGGCAACAAAGATTAGCTTATAAATTAACAAATCGGTGTAGAACGTTATTTTTTGAGACGGACAGACATCGTCAATAAGAATCGTTACGACTTACAACCAAAATTACTGAAAATTATATCTAGTTTATACATTGATGCGGAAAACACAATTTTTAACATCGCTATGCATACTTTCTTGCAGGATAACCATTACAGTATATTTTCAAAAAGTATCCCTCGTTTCTTCATACTATCGAATTACAGTACGAAAATAAAAACCTACAATTTTCCGTTTTTATATTTACTGTTTGTGCTCTTCATTGCTTAAAACTGAATTGAATTCAAAGTTTTCCAATTTTTGTTGTATAGGTTATGCTGAAGAAACCTGAGAATCGAAATTTGAAAATATCCACTCTTTTCAAAGCTTTGTTATTTATCATTGTTTCCATGCTGATAGGACACACACACACACGCCGTGTTATTACTGGTCTCATTAATAATTCTTTACTTACGTTTGCATAAGTTTTAAACGAAAGGATCCGTTATCCACACAAACAAACGTACGAACACGCTTGCGTGCAATCAGGAAAGATGTCCGAGGTAGAGAGAATCTTAGTCCCCACGGACTGCTAGCCAGCATAACTGCACGTGTTTACAGAGGAACGGTTCACAGACGTTTTTTGTAAAATATACACTGTGTAAATTCTCAGCTCTGCTTTGACCATGCTGAACAGTCTCAGTCTACGTTGGACTTCTCACACACTCGGAATCGTAAATTGATGTTTTGGTTACGGTAATCAAAATTGTAAGCCTCTGGAAAATTTACTTAAAGGAGAACTAATGTTATCCGTTATCTGTGGCACATGTACATTGCTACACAATTTTTTTAATATATACTTTTTACACATAATTTTTTTGATAAAACAAATGCATTATATAATAAAACAACTTGCTAAGTTTACATGGATATGCTTTTAATTAGTTTAGTTTTTTCATATTTTAAAATTACAAACCATACAAGTTTAACGGAATCTCGATATAGATTTTACACAATGCGTATGTTAAATAAGTGTGAAAATAAAAATTCAGCATCTTGACCTTCACTAAGTAATGAAATAAAAATAATAGGCTACAGTCGGGAATACAGATATATCCCTATATTATAAACATAATATTTGCGGTGATAACAAATTCACATTCTTCTTTTGTCCAAAGATTTTCTGAATACCTCTTCAGCATCTATTTTCCAGTTGCTATAAATTTTCTACCAATAGAATGGTTAAATAATTAAACAATGACATTGAAAGCATGTCGGCAATGCCAAATTATCTTCTCCTCGTTACATCACCAATCCAGGGACTGTTGGGATGGGACATTTGTTTGCTACGCGCACAATTGCTCGGTCTGACCCCCAACATTTGCCTGCAGCAAACTGCTCACGGCCACCCACGAGACAACGATCAACTTACCAATTAACTGACCACAGCAGCAGGAAAGAATAGACCCTTGACACGACAGCTTGCAGCACCGATTCTAAATTTACACTACTAACTAGCTTCGGAAAAGTAGCTTTGCAGAGTATAATGAGACTAGCGATGATGCTACCAAGACTTAGTCTTCATGATGGTCAAAACGTCTGTAGTAGCCCTTGTGTTTGTTCACTTGGGAACAAAAATATTATTATTTAATTGTTACCTGGGATTTACTACATGCAGCAAAGGAATATGACGGTGAAGTTATCAATAAGGCATAGTTACAAGTTACAGTTTAGAATTTATTTCGCTGTAAATAGAAAAATATATATTTACATGATTTAAGAAGAGTATAAGAAATCTGTTCCTTAGGGGATTCCTTGGGTTTGTTTTGTAAAGCTTGTCTGTGAATGATATGTAAAATGTTACACGGTAACTCTGAACTGTAATTTAAAAAAATATAATAATAAAATATAGCTTAATATGAACGTTTAAAATTATAAATTTTTAGGTATGTGCTAGAACATAAACTTATGCATACACTACAGATACATATTATTGTTGGTGATAATAAAACGTAGTAAACAAAACAAACGAAAATTGGTCAAAAGTAGTCGTCATTAGACGGAATAATAACTCTATTTTATTCAACCTCGCTGACCACAACCACAACCTCGTTATGTTCTCCGAACCAAGAGATCATCTCTTAATTAATACGTACTTAGAGTATGCATTCACTAAGACATACACAATGATGATCTCTTCATTCTTGTTAATATGATAACTTGTTTTCATGATTGTAATTAAGTAAAGAAAAACTCCGTAAAAAAGCTCTTATAATAACGTGTGCCATGTATATAAATAATTCATATTTATACAGGGGATTCATTTTTAAGGCGATTACTTGTACTCCTACTGATTCCCCGTAACTGTCTACAACCTTGCACGGTTTGTAAAATGTTTCTATTTTCATTTCCCTTTTTCTTTGAAAACTCTTGTATTGATATGCGGATATTACTTCATTTCACAATTTTGATTAGTTGTAATTTGAAATAAATTAAACTGTTACGTTCATAAATCAGAAATATTTTTATTATATAGCCTGTATTGCAAATTTGTATCTTGGAATTACTTCTAATTGTTTGTGTATAATTACTTTTTTTGGTAGTATCGATCGTGTTCATCGCGCGCGCGCGCGCGTGCGCGTGCGTGTGTAACGCAGCAAAAATATTTCTTTTTTTAATTTTATATTTATTTACGTTGGTTATATTGTTTATGTACTTGACTGATTTTAATATTCGCAAATTTTTACTTTTGAGTGGTCAACATCAGTGGGATACGTCATGTATGAGTATATTGTTCAGTCGGATACGTCATTTTAGTAACGGAAAGCATACCGAAATAAACACTTCGAATCAATAAATACTAAATAAAATATTTATTTAGAATAGAAGTTCAAACGTCTCCTAAACCGTGTATCGGTGTACCTTTTTATGTACAACTTTCCCATGGCATTCATAGAAATCTGGAATAAACCAAACAACCACAGATTTAGGCAATAAACATGTTTGATATTCCGAACGTATCCTAGTTATTTGAATGGCTTAGCTTTTAGGGTGCGGAAACGGAAAACGTTGGAAAACTAAGTACGAAATACAGAAAGAACAAATATTACAGCGGGCCTGACGTAATTACTGAAACAACGGACCGTGGTTACCAGGCAGTTATTTATATTGAATGCCATTATATTAATTGAATATGGACTGGGCCAGAGTACTGTTTCCTTCCCCACTTTGTGCCACGGTTGTTTATAAACCGTTTAATTAAATTAATTGTTTAAATAATAACTGCTGAATTGTCAATTAATTAAATGGATACTTACCAATCAATGAGCCTCTGATATAAAAATTTACAATTACTAAAGTTTCAATGAAAATCTTTACTCGATTATAACATCATTCGTTATTATGAACGAAGAGAATAACTTATTATGTTATAAGAATTTGAAAGACAATTAGTTATCTTCGTTCTGCGTTTCAGTTAATAATCCTGGCAATCAAATTGAAATTGATTTAAAAATGCAACTATTTCTGTTTATTACACACCATTTTGAATTACTGAGTGTCTGTCTCCGTATCATGAAATTGGTACACTTCTAAGAATAGGTCTTACCAACAAAAGTATAATTGAAAAAGTACAAATATTACATTAATAAATTATATAAAAACTTGATGATGTAATCTCAACAGACGATTTTTGAAGCGTTTCTCGATTGAGGAAGCACGCGACAAGGTTATATCATGTATATGAATAACATCCAATATCAAGGTATGCAAGGTTGTTGCATATGTATAAGCTAATAATTCAATATTTACCATATCTACCCTCACAATTGTTTTCTACTTTCTACACATTTCGCGTAAAAATTTAAATCATTGTAGGCTATACTAAACGCATCTAGAAATCCTTAAAACATTACAGAAGAAGGATTATGTTAAAATCTATGTATATATATATATATATATATATATATATACATACATACATATATATATATATATATTACAACGACAAAAATTATTTAATATAATTTATGTTTGTGGAGCCCCACGTTCTTTGGGACGCCAAAATTTATACAACGGTACCTTTTGTGCTGTGTTTACATTCATACAACATTACTGATACCGTGTATGTATAAATTGGAGTTCAGGCGTAATCATAACAAGAGTAGTCCTTTTAGGAATCGTAATATGTTTTCATTTCTTTATTCAAACAAACAAAATGAAAAAAATAATAATATAATTTTCTATTGTTTCAACGTTTCTTTGTTGCCGTATACTCATCATAAAATAGATTTTATACCTTATGTCTTATATTAGCAATTCTATGTTAAACATTTCGTCATTATACAATAAATTCTCGACTACTCAGTCTGAATGTGTGCTTTATAAATTTGTTCTTATTTACATTATTATTCTATACTTGGCATACATCTTACGGCCTTATAATCATTTTAAAGAAACTAATTGAATCGTTAGTCTTCTTCTATATTTCCAATTACATTACTTTATATGCTTTCAATGAAAAATTTAAATTATTAAGTCAATTGTTAATTCTCCAAGCAAGGATTTAAGTTATCTTTCAATTAACAGGTCATCATTAAAAAAAATAACATTAAAGACAATTCTAACTACAGTTAAATTACATTCTCTTATCTCTATCTACATAATTTTTCTTTAATTTACAAATTTTTTATTAATGTCTTTATTCTTTTATAATTATAAATTGGTTTTTCGTCACCTTAATTCTGCAGATTGTCCCATGTCCTCCAGTGGTCAGTCGGTCCTCTCCTACTGGATGTCCTCTGGCGTTTTTCCGGTTCCATTGGTCGTCCTCCAGTCACTCGTCCTTCATGTTTCCATCGGCTGGCTGTAGAATGGAATGAGGTGTTACTCTGGATCGGCTGCTGTTGTTATATAAACCGCCTCTATTGCTCTGCGTCTCGCCATCTGTCTAGAGTGTTGATGTTTGTAGTTGCAGACTGTTTGTAGACGTCAGATAATTGTAGTTACTGTTCTTTTTTTTACTTGAACTAACATATTGTCCGTTATACTTTACAGTTTATAAACAAAAGATCTTGTCGAAATTGGACATAGCGTCTAGCTATGTCTGAAGTAATTAAAATGTCGCGTCTCTGACGGACATAGCGTACCGCTGCAATTGAAATTTATAATTTGTAATTGAAAACTGATTGAAGAGTATTAAAAGTTCTCGTCGCTGACGGACATAGCGTACCGCCACGACTGAAGACTGATTGAAGAGTAAATTTGGCTCTCCTGGGCTCGTCTTTATATTCACCAAAAAAACCACACCTGTTGTCACAGAATTCTGCAGGTCAGAAATTGTCCACGGCGTCTGTTCCCCCACTCTCGTCCAATTTCACATATTTGAAATACAGTTTTAAATACAATTTTATATCACATAATATATACAATTTTAAAATTGAGAAACACAGTTTTTATGAGGAAATTAGTAACAAGAATGCTGAACAGTTTTTAAAGGAATCGATTATTTTTATTTCAAAAATATACACTTGTCTCCAGGTGAGTTGTTTATTGATATCCTACTTATGTGTGGCGGGTGTCATTAACACTGGTTCTAGCTTATATTTATCCAGAAGATACATTTATTTACACGTAGGCAATAAACATTTTATATTTTTCCTGATTAAATGACAAAATTTTCTTTTGTGTCACAGCATTATTTGATCCAGGTTAGTTATATTAATAATTCTCATTTCAAAGAATTATAAAGTATGCAAACATATGAATGACTCTAGTGTTTCCTTCAATGTATATGGCTTACTTAATGCTTGAGTACTATTTTTTCCAGTTCCATATACACCATAAAAATTTCAAGCAATCTGCTTTATACAAGTTTTGTCCTAATGTTGCATCCTAAGAAGTTTAGAGTTATTATTAAATCAAGCTTTTGCAATTGCCAACGTCATTGCCTCTCGTGGAAATTCCCACGTAAAATATTTCAAACGTTTGCCAGTAAGTCCTAATATTTCACTAACAGCAGTTCACTTACACAAAGCCATTATTATTCCAGTCACGTCTTGAATACTAATGCATTCAATTAAGTGCGTTCTTATTACATCGGCGTGACGGAACGTCGCGGGGAATACAACCCTCCAATACTGATATAGTGCCATAGTTTTCGAAATTGCGACTAACGTGCTACATTTTGTTCTACCTGGTTACGCCTAACTAAAAACGTTTTTCTTATTTTACACTGTCTGGAAAAAGAGATATCTCTGTAACAAGACATATTTTATTACATACGTGAAAAATTGTTAGAAGTTTACAAAATGTTCTTTTGGTAAACAATTAAATCAACATATAAAGTAGCAAACATTTTAAGGTATAAAACGTGTGCAGATCTACGTTTTGATGATACACTAAGGTTACTGAAGGATCTGAAAGAAATATGTACTCTGCTTAGGACTTTAGGTCAGTTGTTGCAGGATCTAATTTGTATGTCCAAATCTTTCGGGTGCCTCTTTTATAGTCTCATCAATGAAGTATGTGCATTCAATAGCGCGACTGCAGTGTTTTCCAATTTCTTACATTCTGTTATGTTAGCAGTGACACTGGAAACGCCCTGTGGTAAAAAAGGCATATTTTAATTTTAGCTAAACGTAATTATTGTCACATCAGTAGTAACTAAACGGAAGTTTCAGACCTCATTCACAACTATTGGGAGTGTGAAAAATAGCATTAATTGTTATTTCAGAAACACAATATGTTACTATCATTGTGTTGTTTATTTATTAAATTTAATATTGCTGTTGTAACTTATTTAAGCGTAATGTGCACAAATTATTGATAGGCCTATACTTCAATGACTATTAAGTTAATAAACCAATATTTAGTTTTAATTGATTTACAATTAAATTTACAGGTGAACTTCTAATGGTTGTTTTACCGCTTTCTACACACCACATTCATTAATATATTCTAGCTCAGTGACACCGATTTCAGCTATATTAGAAAAAAAAGTGTTCTTTCTGAATTAATATAACCGATTTTGTATTATATTCCACAGACCCATATATATATATATATATATATATATATATATATATATATATATAATTAATCAATACAAAACATGACACAATAATCAAAGCACTCAACATCGAAAATACACAAAATACAAAAACATATACCACATTCACACACAATAATACAACTTTAAAATACCAAAGACCAATAAACAACCTTAATAGCAACCAGCAGCCAACACACAAATACTTCACCAGAAACAAGATCGCGAAGGCTGAAGATGAGAGAATAGGAACTCTCGAAACATGTTCCAAATAGAAAAATAACATCTTGAGGTAAATTTAATTATAAATATTAAATGTAATATATATATATATAGTCACTTTTTGGTACAGTCCGTTTCTTGATATATATAATACATTTAATATTTATAATTAAATTTACCTCAAGATGTTATTTTTATCCTTTATTGGAACATGTTTCGGGTACTATCTTGTGCCCATCCTCAGCCTTCCGGTTTTTTTGTCTGGTGAAGTACATATGTTTTGTTGGTTGACTATTATTATTGTGGCTTCCTGTTGGCTTCTGGTATTTCAAATTGGTTTTATTGTGTGCACTCAACATAGAAAATACACAAAAAACTAACACATACACCACAATCACACACAATAAAACCAATTTGAAATACCAGAAGCCAACAGGAAGCCACAATAATAATAGTCAACCAACAAAACATATGTACTTCACCAGACAAAAAAACCGGAAGGCTGAGGATGGGCACAAGATAGTACCCGAAACATGTTCCAATAAAGGATAAAAATAACATCTTGAGGTAAATTTAATTATAAATATTAAATGTAATATATATATATATATATATTGTTACGGCACCAAAAGCCGCCCCAATACCAGAGAAGAACTTCAAGGAATAAACTATATGAAATCAAGAAAAATAAAATGACTATGACGAGACAAATGACCATGACACAACCCAAGTGATTGACCAATAAAGAAAATAAAATGAGAAGGTATAAACTAAACTAATGACAAAAAAGCACAAATAAATAATAAATATTGTGTAATAACGGTAATCTCTCCCGTTTAATTCTTAAACCTCACTGTTGGGATCGCCAATTTGTATAATAACCGTGTTTACTGGTTTTTACTGGGGTGTTATCTTCCCGTTTATTTTGGTTTAAATTTCAATAACTTTTAGTTTAGTTTATTATTTTTATTGATTTATTTATTCCAATTTAATCTAGCATTGAGTCCAACGTAAATAAATCCGATTAATGCTCAGGAAATTAGTTAGCGAAGTAGTTTTCAACTTCGGTTAATTTATTTTAAAATTGTTGATCTTCCGTCGTCTTGACGAAATGGTGACGTAGGTAAATAAGAATAAGTATTTTGCAGGAACAATCACTTATTTGTGGTGAGTCTTGCCGATCTTGCAGGGTCGATGTAGCAATCTAATCTGTAGATTGACTTACCGTATTTAAATTCGCCGCTGCGTATCGAGCTATCCAATGAGAGTCGTGCACCTGTTCTGAAATCTATTCTATGAAATGAACTAACTGACTCCGTGGTTTGTTCGTATAAAACAATAATTTATTCAGTTTAACATGCTCATCAATGCTCTAAGTTATCATTAATTATTTCAATTCAAACATGAGTTGTTTGTTTTATAAAAATTTGTCTCAGGGTGGTAGAACTGATAAACAATATCATTGTATGGCTAAATGCTTTTTGGTTAAAATTATTTAATCCACATAAGTGTGTGTGTGTGTGTGTGTGTGTGTGTTCTTTTAGCTGACAGAATACCAAATTATTGAATAGAACTCTTACTCTACCATTATTAGGCAGTTTGAAAATGATTGCAGTTCGATCATCACTTAATAATTAACATTCAAAATTATAACCATGCCTGCTTTGGACATTTCAGGTTAACAAAATTATTAATCTCAATTGACAATAAATGGTTTAAAGAAGGTTTGTTAACGTTAAAATAACTCTTGATGAAACATTTAAAAAGTGAACAATAAAATAATATGTTGAAACAGTGTTATTGAATCGAACATCTGAATCATTATTTGACTCTACAAAAGGTAATTGTATAGTTGCAAGTATTCATGTAGCTTGACAACCTTAATTTCTTATCCATAGTACACATAAACATTTAAATAGTTATAGTAGTAGACTCTTCCTAAATTACAAAACATAAATAACATTGAAATTTTTCATTAACTTTCGTTAATTGTTCATCCAGCTAGCAGTTCTCAATCATTTATGAATGATGGTTGGTTTGACCTATATTTAATAAATGACAACTTTAATTAGGTGTGGTTATGTCACACTAAATATTCATACATAATAATTAATTGATTGTTGAAAAATTCTTAACAATAGAATATTCAAAATAAGGTGAGGATTGCCTTTAATATTGTTGAATGAATAGTATTTATAATACACATTAACCTATATGCTTTATTTACACGCATTATGGGGATGCGGTTCGATTATATCGTTCTTCAAATATTTAATTAAATATGAAAAATCACTGTACTCCCTTCATATTTTAAATTAAATCCCGGAATTGCTCTTGATTATACACTGAGCAATCCTTATTATGCACTGCTGCACTTATAACACCTTCAATACTAAAGTATTTATGTTAGCTCAAATTGAGGTTAGGTTGCCTTGTTTACAACGGTGACGCGCACAAATCATATGCACAGCTGTTTCTTTACGCTGACGATTAGCCGTCTGCCTTCCTACGAAGTTGATTATAAAGTGTCGGGAACACGCATCTCATTCTGCCGTTCCGTCTTGTGATCGTTGAAAATTTTGCTAATTTCTTAGATCTGATTGGTTGACGATCTTTAATTTGATGCAGATACCCCCTTCGAGCATTATTTTAATTGTTGTTTTTAGCGTGGGGTGTTTGGTGTGGAGATTATAAACATTTTCTCGATTTGACACAAATATCTCATACTTTTAATAACTTTTTTATTACAGCATAGATTTGAAATCTAAGCGTATCACTGTATTGGTAACACTCGGCTCTTCATTTGGAGTCTACTCATGGTGTGCTTTGGTCCATTATTAAGTGAGTTAATGTTTGAGATTTTTGGATTTCACTATTCACTATTAATTGTATTTATTCTTAGATTAAAACTATTCAATGGCACTCATACCTACTTGTGGGCATGCCTTCCAAGTCCTCTCACACTTCTTACTTACTTGTTACTTAAATCTAATGACAAAACATTTTGCTTAAGTTAACATTGCCTTAGCCTATGTGTCTATTACTTGTATTTACATATTATTTATAATCAAAGGTATTTGGGTACCTTCTGTATGACCCCAGTTGTAAACAATAAGTGGTTTCAACTACTGTGAGTCTTTGTTAGTGGGAATGTGAACTCTATGAGGTGCACATTATTTTCATTCTTATTTGGTATTCTTTTGTCCTTTCATACTATCATTTAGTTAGAATAGTTTAACAATAGTAGTATCTTGATAATGAGTCTAGTGTTTTTAATACATTAGCCTGTTTCTTGGCGTATAGCATTGGATAACAGTAATTACACCTGGTGTCACATGACAGGTGTCATTAATTATTCTTGTTATACATCATTTCCTTGCTTATAATACTCTTATACTATTACAATAGTGGTATTATATCTTACTAGTGGTATAGGTATTAGTCTGTTATTTCTATTTGGCATTACCATGTGGTTTTGTTTTGATTTCATAAAGTGAATCTATTTTAACTGGTTTTGGTTCATTTCACTTACTTAAATTCTTATATAAAACTCATTTTTGGTATCTTATATTGGTATGTGTAGAAAGCTTATTATTTCTACTTGGTTTAAGGTACAAAATATTTTAGTTTGGGTAGGTTTTCCCTACTAATAAATATGAACTTAGGTGAACAGTACCTGTATCTTAGGTTATGTGGTTTCCTTACTTATAGCAACAATACATGTGTTAAGTTGATACAAATTTACATTTTTTTAACCTTATTTTTTCAAGTCTAGTTTTATTAATGATAACTGGTAATTTATTAGTCATTTCTTTTCTTATCTTACATGATTGTTTGATTATTTGACTAATGTTTGTTATTATTATGAGACAATTTTAATACTCCTTTACATTACATTTATGCTGTGCATAACATGTCATTATGCTTGTACTTACAGCTTCTTTTAAATTAACAGTATTGTTACTTCCATTCTTTTTATAATATAGGATGTCCTACTCATTTACAATATCATCAGTTGTATATTGGTCATCTCATTTAGTCAGTTGTTGTCTATCTCTTCAATCTGTAGGTTCTCCAGTTATTGTTTATACGGGTAAGATGTTAATCTATAGTTGACTGGTTCTTGGAATCTATATTTTATGCCATGTTTGTTAGGCGTCTTTCTCGTAGTATGTTTCTTCCTTGTTTTCATTTGTTCCTTAATGACCGAAAACTATTGTGTTGTTGGTTCCTGTGTTACAATCATTGTTTGTTGCATCTTCTTCCTTCTTACAATGTTATTACATTTTCAGTTACCATTAGTTTTATTAACTCTTGTGTTGTGAGTTCATTCTTGTTGATGAGTTGCTCATGTAGTTTCATTCTTGGCATTTTAGATTAAACACTTGGTGTGCCTCTTTTATTCAATTATTCTGACATGTCCTGATATTTTGTGTTACTGAAATTTTGGGCTCATGTGTCTCGTTACAATATCCAGTGATGAGTATTAAATAAAATATTCAAAGTTAAAGTACACTAACCATAATAAGTAAGTGAAACCAGTCTTAATAGATATTATTGTATATTGTTAATAACCCTATGATGATGAGAAAATCAAAACATAAAAATGTTGTCCGACTAACTAGAAATTTGTGTATAAAATAGTAAAAACCCAAGAGTGAGAGATAGATAGGAAGTGAAAGTGATAAACAGTGTAAGTGTTAGAAGTGAGAAAATAAGCAATTCATAATTATAAGAAAGAGAAAACAAAGGTAATAAAACAGATGTTAAAAGATGAAAAGACAACTAACGTCATAGTGTTAAATAATAATAAACTAATTACGATGAGTGCAATGAAAATAAAACATCCTCTGTTAACAAAAATATTCAAAGGGATGATTATCAAAAAATAATAAATGGTGTTATAAGGTTGTTCACCTAGATTGTTATTTGTTTAATTAAAAGAGTTACGTTTGTAAGAAGGAATACGGCTGAAAAATGAACAGACCATAAACCTAATTTTGTGTTATGTTTTATAAGTAATATTAAGTGATAAACAAATTGTAAGAAATGGCAATAGATATGAGTAAGGAGATACATACTACAAACATAGTAATTAATCATTAGAGTAAAGACAGGAAAAGAAAATAAGAGAATAACTGACAAGCAATGATTTTGTAAATTAATAAGAACATTCAATTATTATAGAACAGCCCAAATTAATTCAAATAAATAAGTCATAAGTGACACCAAGTAAAATATATGTAAATGACAACGGAAAGTTATTATATCTAATTCCGTTATAAAACATTAGTCCATTATTGACGATCAAGCGAGACGGAAGCCAAACCATATTCGACTCAATTATTAATTAAAATAGTAATAAATACTGCTTTTAAAATCCTGGGTGTTGTGTATTTCCGGTCTTGTTGCCGTCCACCAATTGTCGTGGTTGTCTCGGAACATCTCATCAATCATGCTGCGCACCGTTGTCCACCGAGTTTCCCTATTTTTCTCTATCATCTCCTCGACTCTTTTCAGAAGCTCCATCGGGTTGCGACGGTAGCTTCGAAAGTTGATTAGCTCCGGATTCTCGCTGGTTATTATGTGCGTGTTATTACAGGGTTTGTCTCGCAATGCATGTAGTTCTTCTTGCATCTGCCTCTCCCGTTGGTTAATTCCGTTAATTTTTCTTTATTTTCTTTGACCTGTCCGTCTACCTGGCTTAGGTTGCTATAAACTCGTCCACCCTTTCACTGACATCTGTTTGTATTTCTTTGTGTTTTTCCTCCAGTTTTTTTAGCACTTCTTGCTTGTTCCTTGTACATTCTGCTGTCGTGACTTGTTGAAGTTCATCACTCCTATTTTTATCGTCGTCCTCGACTGCTTTAATCTTGGTTAATATTTCCTCACGGACTTGTACTACTGTTTCATTCGTCTCTGTGATGGTCTGTTTTATTTCCTCTCGACATTCCGCCAACTGTTGTCTTAACTCATCTTTAGTCTTCTCACTATTTTCCTTCAATTGTCATAGGAGTGTTTCATTATTATTCTCAATCTTGTCGTTCAGTGTTTCCAGAACTTTTTTGATCTGTCTTTTTAATTCCTCGCTCTTCCCTTCTAATATTTCTTGGTTTCTCTTCAAGATTTCATGGTTGCTTTCCATCTTATTATTCAGAGATTCTATGTCCTCCTTGAGTTGTTTCTTTAATTCTTCATTGTTTTGTCTTAAGAATTACCTGTCTTCTTTTCTTTGTTCTTTAGTTTCTTCCTTATTTCTGTCCAATTTTTCGTTCATTTCCTCCTTGTTTCTATCGAGCTTATCGGCTATGAAATTCATCAGGTCTTGCATGCTTGGACCTCCTTTTGCTTTTTCATGATCGCCCGTCTGTTGTTCCCTTTCACTATCTTCGATTGGTTTCTCTGGTTGATCGCCGACTATCTCTTCCACTTCCGGTGCTGGTTCGGTTGGGTTTTCTAGTTAGTCCCCTTGGACCTCCTCTTCGATCATTTCCTCGATCATTTCCATTTCTTCAACCGGTGTTGTCTCCTTGTCTTCTTTGTCGGTGTCCTCAGTCATCTTCTTTGGTCTGCCCTTGGTGATCACCTTGTTATCTTTTTTCGTAACCGCCGCTAGTCTTTAATTCTAGCCACACTAGTTGGTCGCCAATTTGTAACGACTAGACACTTATTTTCTTGTAAAAGTGTGTTTTATGTGTGTTAGCCCCACACGTTGTAGTCGTTACTTTGTGTTTATCTAAAAGTCGTGCTTTTTACGATTTTCTTACGCTGACGATGTCCGTCTCGAACGCACTAATTACCAGTACCGAAATCTTCCCGGGTGTAAGCCTTACCTGTCCTTTGCTGTTATTATTGATTTCCCGATAGGCGCCAAATTGTTTATGAAAACAATTAAAAGTTCAAACTGAGTTGTCGTTCTGTGCGGTGATAACCAATTCGAATTACCCTCGCAAACTGGCGGGCATTCGAATCTCGCTTGTAGTTAGTCGTGTTGCCAACGTCTAAATTTTGCAGACAATTTCACTCATCGCTAAAATGCACAAAATTTCTAATACAATTTATAAGAAATAAAGGACGGTTATTACTAATCAGTACTAGTTTCTTAACGTTTGAAATAGTTAATAATTAATATTTTAGATACAAAAATATAATGTCACAAAATAATGTTGCTCCGGCAATAAACAGACAATATCTCAAGTTTGGCTAAAGTGACATCAGTTGTTCGAAGCCATGATGGCTACTAATATTGTTTATTTACACAATTTATTCTGTCACGGAATTCTGATTAAGACAAAAAGTTAAACAACAACATGTTAATAAAGTACACCACATTACATCACTGGGACTTATATACTATTAATATTTAACGACAATTCGTTTTCTGAGTGTTAAAAAGTGTGTGTTAATAATTCATATTTCTTACATAGGTTATTTTATGTTTACATACAAGTTTAGTTTTTATTATCAATCAATCCTTGAAAGAAATTTGTTTATCAAGTTCGGAGTGAGAGTTTTTTGTGTTGTGAGACAAGTTTATTAATTTAGTTCGTAAATTCCGGTAATTCAGATATACTTAACGAAATCTGGTCGCTTTCTGGTGATGATTCGCTATGGTTATTTGGGTTGGGTTGACACGATCATTAATATTCCATCATTTGTACTTTTGATTTCATCTGGCTTCTTTTTCAGTTAATCGGGATGTTTTAATTATTTTTTACTATTAAAATTTTGTTTATTAGTTCTCTTGGTTTAAATAGTTCCTTTATTCGTCTTCTTGAATCAACTTCTCAGTAAACTTAGCAGTATTTATTACTATTTTAATTAATAATTGAGTCGAATATGGTTTGGCTTCCGTCTCGCTTGATCGTCAATAATGGACTAATGTTTTATAACGGAATTAGTTATAATAACGTTCCGTTGTCATGGCAACTGCTTATACTCTCATTGGTTGAATGCATTTATGTCTATTGTTATAATATTTGAATTTTAGTTCAAAATTAATAAATATTTTCTAATGGCTGTTATTCTTCGGCCTTCTTATCAATGTAATAGATATTAACATAACTGTTTCTATTTTCTTTCAAAGATTATTTTGACATTACACAAAGCTGCGTTTGTTCATGTATTAAAGTTTTGATAAAATCCTAATATTATATTATTACATATCTTTCTTATTTTATGTTTATAATCTAATTCTGACAACTTAATATGGTTCACTAATTGTACTTAATGAGTTACTTGCCCTGAAGTTTCTAATACAATAGTTAATTTCATACAATTTGTTTACCTTGAATTTATACAGTTAGGCATTTTAGAGGCCTAAGCAGTAACTGGCTATAACTTCTTATTTTACACAAATTAGAGATTATTTTTCAT
The DNA here is from genome assembly GCA_034769895.1 of Magicicada septendecula. Taxonomy (NCBI): domain Eukaryota; kingdom Metazoa; phylum Arthropoda; class Insecta; order Hemiptera; family Cicadidae; genus Magicicada; species Magicicada septendecula. The sequence goes on from CM068371.1 coordinate 290,367,716, forward strand.
TAATGTTTTGCTTGGTGTCACTTATGACTTATTCACCTTTTGAATTAATTTGGGCTATTCTATAATAATTGAATGTTCTTTTTAACTTACGAAATCATTGCTTGTCTGTTATTCTCTTATTTTCTTTTTCTGTCTTTACTCTAATGATTAATTATTATGTTTGTAAAATTTATCTCCTTACTCATATCTCTTGCCTTTTCTTACAACTTGTTTATCACTTAATATTACTTATAAAACATAACACAAAAATAGGTTTATGGTCTGTTCATTTTTCAGCCATATTCCTTCTTACAAACGTAACTCTTTTAATTAAACAAATAAGAATCTAGGTGAATAACCTTATAACACCATTTATTATTTTTTGATAATCATCCCTTTGAATATTTTTGTTAACAGAGGATGTTTTATTTTCATTGCACTCATCGTAATTAGTTTATTATTATTTAACACTATGACGTTAGTTGTCTTTTCATCTTTTAACATCTGTTTTATTACCTTTGTTTTCTCTTTCTTATAATTACGAATTGCTTATTTTCTCACTTCTAACACTTACACTGTTTATCACTTTCACTTCCTATCTATCTCTCACTCTTGGGTTTTTACTATTTTATATACAAATTTCTAGTTAGTCGGACAACATTTTTATGTTTTGATTTTCTCATCATCATAGGGTTATTAACAATATACAATAATATCTATTAAGACTGGTTTCACTTACTTATTATGGTTAGTGTACTTTAACTTTGAATATTTTATTTAATACTCATCACTGGATATTGTAACGAGACACATGAGCCCAAAATTTCAGTAACACAAAATATTAGGACATGTCAGAATAATTGAATAAAAGAGGCACACCAAGTGTTTAATTTAAAATGCCAAGAATGAAACTACATGAGCAACTCATCAACAAGAATGAACTCACAACACAAGAGTTAATAAAACTAATGGTAACTGAAAATGTAATAACATTGTAAGAAGGAAGAAGATGCAACAAACAATGATTGTAACACAGGAACCAACAACACAATAGTTTTCGGTCATTAAGGAACAAATGAAAACAAGGAAGAAACATACTACGAGAAAGACGCCTAACAAACATGGCATAAAATATAGATTCCAAGAACCAGTCAACTATAGATTAACATCTTACCCGTATAAACAATAACTGGAGAACCTACAGATTGAAGAGATAGACAACAACTGACTAAATGAGATGACCAATATACAACTGATTTTGTTCTTTTCTTTGTAAAGTAGTCGTAAATATTGAACCAACCTATGTCTAAAAAAGTATGTTATGTCAAAATGTTCATAATTTCATACTCTTTTATGTCATGTAAAATATTTGTGTGTAAGTGGGCGGGTGGGCGTGTGATTTACATTTTATTTAATAACTTCGTTGAAAATTAATGTTTCGTTCTGAAACTTGGGCAGAGCGTTCTCATGGTTATAAGCTACATTTTCCACATACTCAGTTCTCCACAACTATAATTTTTATATGTTTTTTTTTCTGAAATCAGACTTATTTAATTTTCGTTATCTCCTACAAAGTAATGAAATTTGTAGATTAAATCTACACAGGCCTTTGCAGAATCAGACAGTGTTTCAGTCAGATTTCTGGCTATCACTAAGAATATCTATGACTTTGCTAGATTTTCAACCAATCAGAAGGTCTAAAAATTATTTTATTCGGACGCTTACAGCGTACGGATGGTTCAGTTTCTTCCGAAGTGTTGCCATAGAAAGACGTATTCGCTGTCAGGAGATTTTCGTGACAAGGCAAGTCGATTTCCTTAAGACTTAGAAGATGGTTCACGGTTAGAGTTCTTCGTAACCATTGCCATTATAGAACTCCGATAATTTAAATAGATCATTTCTAGTGCTTTTTCGCGTAGAGTGGAAGATTTTCGTTGGGGGCAGATTATCTACAGAGATAGTCTGAGAGTTAAGGCGACAACACTTCAAGAAGTCGGATTTGTGTAAGCATAATACACGATCTATTTTACCCAGTTTTGATCCCTGAGAATAAAAGTATTCAAATTATAAACAATAACAGTTTCATATTGCAGTGCTTCAGCGTTAGCGATCTTCGGTCGGTCGACGTGCAGAGTAGCAGCGGTGCAGACGATGAGCGAGGGGAACGCCTGGCGTCTACGCAAACAGTTGCAATTCTACGTACAAGTAACGTATACGTAAAACAAGCCTATAGACTCATTTATTGAAAGACAATTATTTAATAAGCAATTTTATATTAAAGCCATAGAAAAATAGTAAATTTTAATGTGCTAATGAATACAATTTTCCTACCTCCAGATATAGACTCTGATGTAATAATTTTAATATAACCGATCTATGCAGTTATAATTTGTATCGTTGCAATATATATATATATATTGTAACGTTACAACGTTGTTAAAATTTAATTTCAAATACAAATACACTCCTATTTGTTTTTGAATAGCCCCACGTTCTTTGGGAGCCATTATTATGCAACGTGACAACGTTGCAAAGTTGCATAATATTATATTGTATGCGTACAAATATACATGTAATTTATGTTTGTGATGCCCCACGTTGGAAGCGACATTATTATGCAACGTGACAATTTGCAAATTTAATTTAATTTAAATTTGTGGAGCCCCACGATCTTGGAGCACCAAATTTATGCAACGTTACATACACATAAATAGGCGTGAACGATCTCACGTTCAAGATTGACAAATTCTTTAAACAATCTAACATTTAAATTGGGTGTCAGGTGTATCTGCAATAAGAACTCTATGTAACTTGAAACGGTAATTAAAATTTATTTGATACTATAAAAAATTATGTGCACATGGCACTGACTTCGATTTTAAAACATTAGTTATTATTTGTTATTATGCCGTAAGGCTTAAGATATATACATCCTTACTGACTAAATATTCTATGCTACTAATTATTATATAAAAGATAAATCTCATTTTCAGACTACTCAGTCTATTAATATGTTTCAAAATCAATTTTTAAATCTTTTTTCTATATTGTAACGTACTCAAAATATTAATAGTTATTGTTTCTCAGTACTGTTTTCTCAAATACTAATTGTTTTTATTTCAATGCTTTGTAATCATTTTATATCATATTAATTTGAGCCCTTGTTACATTAATCGTATTTCTAAAACAGCTATGATTTTAACTCTACTATACAAGAAATATTGCTCTTATTTTTAAATAAAATATTAATGTCTTTAACTGTCTTTGAATTCTTTGTATGATTAAGATATGAATAAGTTGTCTATCACCTTATTCTCGTCAATCATACTCGATCATTTTTTGTTCCATCGGTGTTCGTCCGCGTCTCGCCTCCAGCGTCGGCAGTCTCTCTTCTCCTCTTGTCCAGCGTCGGCTGTCTCTCTTCTCCTCTTGTCCAGCGTCGGCTGTCTCTCTCTCTCTCTGGAACTCTCCTCTTGTCCAGCGTCGTATCTCTCTCTGGAACTCTCCTCTTGTCCAGCGTCGTATCTCTCTCTGGAACTCTCCTCTTGTCCAGCGTCGTATCTCTCTCTGAAACTCTTCTCTTGTCCAGCGTCGTATCTCTCTCTGGAACTCTCCTCTTGTCTAGTGTCGAATCATTAATGGCTCTTCTTAAGTAGTGCTGTTATTAATTAAAATGATTGTCTTTACAGCTTAGTTACGTATTTGTACGTAACTGGCAAATTTAAACTGTTTACGGAAAAAAAATAATTACGCCGTGCTGACGGGCATAAGCTTCCGCTGCATCGTGGATGATTCAAGAATGAGAACCACTGCAGTTTGCGTTTCCTATTTATACCCATGTCTTGGTCGACACCCTGCAGTGATCCGAACTCGACATGTTAGAAACTGTCTCTGGCGTCAGTTCCCCCATTCTTTGTCAAATTCGCTATTTTTTATATTTCTGCGAATTGCAGAGTCCTGTAAGTATACTCTTATACTTATAACTAATTTTATAACACATGTCCACTGTAATTTTGGACATTGCAACTTAATCCTTTCGACTTGTACACAGTTATTTCACTATTGCACTTGTACGGTGTGTCACTTTCGCGTGATTTTCGTACACAGTATTTAGTAAATTTATTTACATTTTATGGTGTTTTTGGATTTTAATTCTTAATTCTATTTTATGAATAATTACGGAAAAACAGTAATTGTGCAATTATTCATCTTGGGGTGGAAAACTCGCCTGCAGAGATCTGCGTTCACACACACTAGCAAAATACTGGTGTACACACTTTCAGTTACATTTGTGTGTGTGTGCACGTCGATTCAGGTCGAAACACCTGTTCATATTTTTGCCTGAGCCAAGCTTGCAATCCCTAACATGCTTATTTCTAATATATTATTAATTATTTACAGTTTATTAAGTAAATTAAATTTTTATATCCCATGCTCAGTACATCACTTATTTGTACTGTCGCAATATATATATATATATTGCAATAACACGTTGATTAGGGTGTTTTAATAAGCCACACGTCGGTAGCGTCAATTTGTAATAAAACAAATATTAATGAGTATAAAAAACTGTTTAAGAAAATTTTATTTTTTTTGTTTTTTTCTCCTTTAAATTAATTTAATTTAATTATTTAATTATGTTATGTGTTTCCATTATTTTATTATTATTTTTCAATTAATTAAAATAATAAATAGTAATTATTTAAGAATTGTTTTTTTTATTAGAATTGGTAAAGAAATATTTGTTTCACCGCGTTAAATAGATTATGTCATAGACAAATCGATTGATGGTAGCTGTCAATTCAGCGTTTTTATTTCTTCTTCTGCCGTCTTTTTCCTTTTTGAAGTCCTGTTTTTTAATTGAGAATTGACGTATTTTAATTTAGCTACTTAACTAGTCAATAAAACGCCAATTTAAAACAAATAATTATATTTATTATGAGTAATGCGATTATTCGACTTGCGTCGACTATTGCTCTCGGAGTCGAGACTGGATCTCAGATCGATTAACACATTTGTGTTAAGTTATATTAAATTAAATTATTCATTAACATGGATTCTTTTAACTGTTGAAATAGTCAGGAAAGGCAAGTTAGAGATTTCAATACTTACAATTAGAAAAAAACTTATTCATTAACACATAATAATTAAAAATATAGTATATATTAGTAAAAAGAAATTCGAAACGCATGCAGACTGTTCTGACGTCACGTAGTCTTCTTCTTGGGCGAGCTGCTCCTCGTTGAAATTAAAAGATGGCTGCCTTCATGCGTAGTACCATGCTGATAATCTGTCTCTGGGATTTTTCTTCAATAAAATGCAGTAGTTGATAAATTCCTCTTCTGTGATGTAGTTATTGAAATATTTTCAAGTTATTGTGTTTAGTTTCCGTCCTCCACTGGATTTCGTTCGGTAATGCGTGTGTAGTGTTGAGTGTCTTCTTCAAATCAGTTCGCTGTTCATAAATTGTGTTAGATTTATAATTCCATCATGGCCGTTCGTTCTGGTAGTTAGTTTAAGTGTTTTTTAAATTTGTTTTATTATTCCACCGATTATTTAAATTGGATTCATTGATTTACTGTAGATACTTCATTCCTTCATATTTCCGTAGGACATCTTGGTTTTAGTTAAAATTTATTTCGGATTTCTTCTCGATACTTTGAGACGTCCGTTCTGCTTGGTGTTTAACAATCAAATAATTTTAATTTGTTCCTTCATATAGAAAGTCCTGTACGATTTTGGTCTCATTGTCCATTGTTCACAATCAGCTGTTTGCCTTATTCCCGATAGGATTTTATGGAAATAAAATGATATTTTATTATATTTTACTGGCTATAATTTAGTTATTTAGTATTTTTATGAAATTTTAATTACATAACTAAATTCCTGCTTTGATTTTATACAAATTATTATTAAACATGACCTATTTTGGTTTGAATTAAACTCAAAATTACATTCCTTGAAATTTACTTCTAGGCCTTATCATGATTCACATAATTACGCATTAAATGGTTTACAGTATGTTTTATGTTACCATTGTCCTCAAATAAGATTACTAATTAAATCATTATAATTTGCCTTTACTACTTTGTTATTATACTAAACATTTACTGATTTATTTACATTTTACTTATACTTGGTTTACTGCCCATGCATTATCTTGTACAATCACTATTTAATTCAATGACTTTTTTAATTACTACTACAGGTTGTTGTGATAATTATAATAAAGTATTTGCATGCTAAAAGGAATAATTTATATTAATTTGGTCCAGGTTTTCACTAATTTATCTCCTCTGATTTGATTACAGAGTCAAAGTTGAATTTGGCTTGATTATCAATTTTCAGTTTTACTATCAATATTATAATTATTTCACATTATTATTATTATTATCTTTTCTGAGTTACTATTTATATGACATTTGAACTAATATATTGCCTTTCCTTCCTTAACAAAATTTTGACATAAACTACCATTCTTTAAATACAACCAACACTTATTCTCTAACATTTAGTATATCCTAATATCAACATTGTAGGTAGTGAATACCAATATAATAATTAAATAAATAAATTACTTCTTATATTTAAAAAAATTATGGTCTTAACCTAATTACAGTATTTTGCTGTCTTTTAAAACTGGTTTAGGGTGTTCTCCTTAGTTACACACTATTCCCTCCCATAGTTTGTAACAAGTTTTCTAATTTTTGGAGAATAAGGAATTTCACTTTAAACACTACTCATTATCTTATTGTTCACCTTTGGTTCTTAAATGTATGATTGGTTTCCAATTTATATATATACTCTATTTATAGTTTTATTTGCTACACTATCAGTAGTTTTATGTCATAATGCAAATTCCACTTTCACTTTTGTTGTAATATTGTCTTGTAAAAAGTTAGGTTCTACATTATCTTTAGTCCTTTTTTAATTTCAAATATTTTACTTATACTTAGATTTACATTAAATCAGCCTACTGGTATTGTATTCTCTGACTTTGGCCATATGGTTTTCTAATTTTAATTAATAATTATTGTTTAGGTTCATTTATTTATTTAGTTATTTATTTGGTAATTCTTCTTCCCTTCTATGGAAGTACTTATCTATAGTCTTAGTTAAGTATATTCCCTGAACTTCATAAAGTAGTCTGGTTGTGATATGAGTGTCTAACTTTTGATTTTAATTTGGCTGGTTTACTCATAGTCCTGTTTATTCCTACCTGCTCCTTATCTAACTGATGTACACTGATTCTGATAGAGCGTTCTGGCTTTAAAATAGGTTTTGACCTTTTGATATTTTTATTTAATTAATTCGTCCATGGTTGTATTTACTTACTGCTCCTTATCTTACTGGGTATACTGATGATGTTACTGGGATAATAATCATCCTGTATGGTTTAACACATATTGTTTTGAATTGAATGTGTTTAATTTCTTTGGATCGAGAGTTTTTATCGTACTGTTAAGGTATTTTATTCATTATAGTAATTATTTCTTGTATGTTACTTTTATTTAGGTTTATTTCACTCATTCCAGATTGCTTCTTCCTTTCATTTTCTAGGTGGTACTAAATTGTAAATAAGGCAAAATTTCCTTTATGCTACAATATATATATTTCAATAGGTGGAATTTACATATAAAGTAGTCATGTACATGTTAGCATGTTGCAATGAAAATTTGTCTAAGTGAAGACTGCAAGTTGGGATATTGTAAAATAGACAATAAGATACATGTTAAATTGGTTAGTTTAAGTTAAATTTTGGTAGTAAAAAAAAATAATTAGTTTTGGAAAGTTATGCAAAAATATGCGTATGCGTATGGCAAGTGCGCGTATGCGAGTATGTACAACTATGTTACAGGATAATAATTAAAACCACATTAAATTAAATACCGTTTGTGGAAATACAAATTCTGACATTAGATTTACATTAGAATACGCACAAATAAAAGATCTATGGAGTGGTAATATTTGTTCATAAATTAAAGGACTAAATATATGAGTTTTTTTTTATAAGACAGTTTTATGACCCAAAAGAAAAGTAATAAAATTAGACTGGTTTTATTTGGAAGCTTCAATTTGTTCGCAGACAGTGTTTTACAGGAAGAATGTTACCTGAACTTACAAGTGTGAAGGAATTATTTAGCCAATGAATGCTCGATATTTGGCTAAAATTTCATTGCGAATTTGTTCTTCACAGCGTATAATGATGTCTCGCTCTGAACTCAATAACGCGTTGTCGTTGCTATCCGTTTAGACGATTTTTCTACAAAACCGCACGAGCACAAGTCAGAAATTTCTCCAGTATATTGAATATCGGGTGCTAATACGGTAGAGTACAAGATCGTCTGAATAGGAAAATGAGACTTCAAATTTACTGGAGAATTGTGTATGTTTAATACACAGAGTAAATCACAAATTAAAAATTAGTTCACTACATATTGTAGAAGTACACAACCCGAGAACGACCCTGAACGCCGGACAATAGGAGGAGACCGCAGCAGTATCCAGAAGAAACAACTGAAGACGCTTATCAGGACTGTATCATCAACATCTCAACACCATCGTAAAGGGAAGTAAAATTATTTGTAATAAACTTTTTTAAAACACACTTGTAAACGTAAAGACAAAATAACTCGTATAAATAAAATATTTATGTATTAGAGTATAAGAAAATAATTATTTTACAATGATAAAAAAATGGTCAACAGACACAGTTTAATTAGTTTTATTTTGTTATCTGAAAAAGTTCTAAATTATTAGTGCAATTTCAAAAAAATCATTGATAAGTCCGAAAAATTCCAATAAATTATATAACCGACTACTTATTCTATGCGACCCTTGTACATCGCAACATATATAAGGATTTCATCGTGTTGATCGCCACTCTCCATTTCCGCACCCGGTCAGGAAGCAGATTCAACTGACAGTGCAGCTTTGTGCTCGTAAAACGCGCGGACAGGGAGCTGCAGTGATACACGTCGAGTACACAAAGTACAGAACGGAGACGAGGACAGCTCCCTGCGAGACGCCGGTGGCGACGTGTCGAACTATAGAACAGGATCCGTCAACGCTCACTCTGAAGGTACGGTCGCAGAGATACGACCGGAGAAAAAACACAATGGACGGTGGAAAGGGACACTGGGCGAGTTTATAAACAAGTTCTTCGTACCAGACTTTATCCAAGGCCTTGCTCACGTTCAACAGAACGGCGGCCGTAGCCACTCGCCTGTTGGTGCCGTCAGACAAGTGCGTATTTACGCGGACCAATTGGAGAATGGTCGAGTGCTCTCTGCGAACCTGAAGTATCGCTGCAGATGAAATCATCCAACAGCGGCGAGATGCGGGCGAGCAGGAGACACTCGAATACCTTCAAGATGACTGGAAAGAGAGAGTAGGTCAATAGCTTTCGCGGCCTACGGTTCTTAGGAATCATTACGACATTGGCTGTTTTGCACAGGCGTGGAAACTACTGTAGCCGGAGACACGAGTTGAAAAGCTCAAGAACGAGGACAACGCCTGAGGGCGGAAGCTGTTGGAGTGCAGCGGCACCAATCCATTCAGGACCGGAGGCGCGGTGGCGGTTAAGTCGACAGATAGACAAAACAAGCACGGTCATCAGGAGGGCGGGAAAAATGTCCAGGTAGGAAGTCTCCAACTTCTGCCGAGCGGACAGGGTCCGAGACGCCTTGGGGAACAGTAAATTGTGCCTCCATGCAGTCGGCGAAGACCTCGGTCTTGCCTACGGCCAAAGAAACAACCCCGTTCGGAGTTTCTAGCGGGTTGCGAGTCCTCTTCTCGCGGGGGGGGGGTCTACTTGCCGCTCTGGATACGGAGGCTTGGTAGACTTTAACAGACTGACGATATGAGTCTCATCGATCAGAGTTTACGTTTCGCAGTAGCTGCTGGACGTAAAGAGACTGAGCCTGAAAACGCTGATTGACGGCGGGATCTCGGGTTCTTTGTAATCTAGGCGGAGATTGTGCCGTAGGCAGATTGCGTGGAGAGCTTTCGGTGGAAGGGCCGATCGTCGATGATTCACCTCGAGAGCATAGGTGTGTCGATCCATGACATCTTGGTCCAACTTCTAAAGATGAGTGGCTCGGAGATCCAGATCGTCACGAGTGACGATCGAGTCAGCGGCGAGAGATGGTGACCGCCGAGAGACCTCATCATGATGGGAGCGCCAGTTGACTCTCCTATCAAGTTAAGCGGGTGCTCGGTTAAAATATTTAAATTTACTTGAGCATATTGTAGGCTACACTATTACCGGAATTTATTTCCGTGTTCCTGTATTAGGTATCGATTTTATGCAATAGCAGATTTTCCGTATCTAGGACAAGCTAACATAAAGTTTACAATTGAATTGCGCAATATTATCTGATTTCATACATTCAAAGACACAACGTATATTATGTTTTACTCGGCTAACTAAGTAACAATGTGTTAACCGTTACGTACACTACATTAACCGTCACCATGCTAGAGAACTGGTTCACAAATGCCATTAGCTAATACTTATATACATAGAAGGAACGTTACATGTAAATTTATATCAAATGGAACTTCATTTATATTTAAGGTTACCAATGTAATAGATTTATGTCAACATTCATACGGTTATAAACGTCTGTAAAGTAGCCTTCCCTCAACAATTACGCAGACTGGCTGCTATACTTTGCGCCATCTAACTGTGGGAGAGCTCACGTCTTGTCAGTGCCGGAAAGAAATTCAATTCTGCTTTCAAACTCTGCTTTAAATTGAGAGTTGTATGTACGTGTACTGACTGACGTCTGCTTATCTCATCAAAACTGTTGTTTTGCTACAGCATCGATTTTTTTTCAATTTTGTAACCTGTTCGACTTGCGAACATTAATAAAATTAAATGACAGAGACGTACATGATCTGAAGAGTTGCCCATTGACAGCTCTTCTTGTTATTGTCTACAGATTAAACACATATATAAATACTATAATTAAAAGTCTAAATGTCTAAAAATCTATACAAATTAACAAAAAATCACTACCTCTTGCTGCTGGCATAAAATGAGTACATCACTTCAATATATTAAACAATGAGCCTATAAGGCAGAAAATACCGGTTAACAATAACGCTTAATGTTGACACAAACACAAATAATATAGATACTACAGTGCAAATAACAGACATAATAGAGATAATACAGCTAATACGTTATTCGTTGATCCTGAAGGTAGCCCTAACAATTTATGTCTTTTTGGTCTATAATGTCTTCACTATTATCTAATAAATTAATTGTTAGGGGGTTAGCATGGTATTCTAATACAGATGTGTGTTTCATGCAGAGTCGCACAGTTTCTTCTGTTACGGGAGGAACTTTTAAGTCTCGGTGTATAGAATTGTTGGAGACAAACCATCTTGCGTCGACACTTGGTCTTGGAGTTGGGACTGAAAGCGCTGTAGGCTATAATCTCTATGTTACTCGTACTAGCGGTATCACAAAGTTGAATACCATAAGTCTATACCGGTTTAAGACCTGCGTTATATATTAAAAGTTTGTTGACAAGACTTAACCCCGATTTTCTGCCTATCAGCCAGTAGATATTTCTGACATTGATTTTAATTTCAGTCTTTTTGCAAGTTATGAGTTTTTTCCATGTTAGTCTCCTGTCCAGATGCATCCCAAGGTACTTAACATTTGAGCTTGTGGTATTGGGTGGCCATTAATTGTTACTGGAGCGCCATCTGGTATCAACATACAACTTTAATTGTTTCAGAATTTGTTTACAACGTTATATGTACAGATTTAATCATAATTTTTGTGTTTGTGTTGATAAACGTTGGATGCGATACTTATAAATTACTTGTTGTTACAAAAACCGACAGTGTGACAGTAAGCTTTGCATACATACCTCTCGCTGCCATTCAACCTTACACAGCGTCACCCCTACAAGTGCTCAAACAAGGATACTAACAAAAAAATAAGTTTGATGTGTTCTTATTATTAATTTGTTATGTGGCATAAAAAATACGATGTACAATTTTAAATAACAGATTGTACATAACTGACTTCGTTTTTAACAAGGTAACAACAGTTTAACGAGTTTAACATGAGTGAATTTTTGTTTTTGTTTTGACGCATTTGAATTTTTATTCAATGATTATATAAGAAGTAAAACACGTCAAGTATAAAAGTATATTTCTTTAGATAACATAATAAAGAGCTACTGCTATTGCAAGTTTTTATATCCGTGACAGAGAAATAATCTATCGGAGGGACAAACAAATTTCCTCTCCTTCTACCCAGTGTTAATCACTTTTTATACACCATGTTACCATTTTTATATTTGTGTGGTTCTTTCATCCATCATTTTATAGCTTTTCAATCGTGTTTTCTTAAAATCAAATAGTAAACAAATAAAAGTTTTCTGAATAAGTTTCATTTTTATGATTTTTAGGTTTCGTAATTGTATTAACTGACATAAATGTATTTTTTTATTGTTTTTTGTAACTGTGTGACCGGCTGGCTTTCTGTTGAGAAACTAATAGTGTTCGTTCTTATTTGAAGGAACAGACATGTAGTAATGAGTACACTTTCCCAACTCGTGGTCTACATTTTGTTGCATTTTCTGACACCTTTTTCTGTTGTTTTGGTATATTTTTCAATATTGTATACGTTTAAATGCATCTGTGTTATTTCTAATTCTATTTTTTATATGATTATTGTTAACGAACAACTTTAACTATGCTTGTGCGTATTACTCTAACTTATTGTTATTGTTATCACACAAAATTACATCATCATCACATTATTTCCATCGTAATGGGAATTATTTCTTTCATCTAAATTATCAATAGGGCTTCATTAGGTCTGTATATTATTACTTACCTGCTTAAATTAGTTACATTAAAAAGTAACAAGTAATCAATAAAATTTTTCTTGATTACACCTTTCCCAGAATCTGTACATTCAATAATAAATTTTTCTATTTGTCAGGAACACACTTCCTATGTCTATTACGTTCTACACCATCTACAAAGGGACATTTTGAAATCATAGTGGATGGACAAGTAACGTGTTCGTCATAACTTTTATGATCGTCATTAGGTTTTACTTAATAGGATATATAATTTTGGACCGTGGTCAGTTGCGACATAATCGTATGAAACCCGGTCAGTTGCAACCGAGGTAGAAATTTGAACCTAGTCAATTGCGATCAATTGCATTTTCATGTTATTATTATAATAATACAGAAACTACGTTTACAATTCTATTGATCCTTAGCCTAACCTAGCCTAACCTAGTCTAGCCTAGCCTAACCTAGCCTAACCTAGCCGTACCTAACCTAACCTACACTTATCTGACCTAACCTAACCTAACCTAACCTAACGCTACAAAACATTGGAAGAAAGAGGTTACTCGCACAAATAAAAAGTTGAAGAATTTGAAATTTCATCGACATTCAGAATAGTAAGGTTTCTAAATGACAGAATGACAATTGATTTTTACCCCGTAAGAATAGGTAAAAACGTTGTTTCGTCGCAACTGACCGAGACCGATAATTTCCAACATTACCGGTGCGTATTTCCTTTTAATTTCAAACATACTAACATAACCACACACTTTGTGTTCTCCCGCTTAATTATAATTAAAACAGACGAGTTTTAAGCCGTTCATATTTGCGTTTTTTGATGAACAGCCATTAGGTAAAAATAATTGTATTACTCTTCACAATAAACGTCAAAACAGACGGAGTTAATCTCGAAATTTCCAAGTCCATTAGAATAATTACCAACTAGTTAATTTAAATTATGAACATACACCAGACATTCAGATTAAAATGAATTGTCAATGTGGTTGTCCGTTCACTGAGCAAACTTGTTCATTACACTTTCGTTATACGTAATCATCACAGATAAAATAATAAAATGAAAATCCACATCCTTATTATTTTTTTTAATTTACTAAATATACGTTTAAGTTTTTGTAAGTAATCTTATTATGAGAGCTTAATATATTTACCTATAATATTTGATACGATAATTGACTATCTTACAAGATTATTGTGTCTTACATTATAAATAATTATGCGAAGAAGCTGCACAAGTTCAACCATAAATGCGGAACAATCAGACATAGTCTAAAGTCAACGAGTAAAGGCGCGACTGAAGTTCTATAAGGTGATAGCCCTCCCCACTTTTCTCAATTGTACTGAGAATTTGACTTTAACAAAATCCCAGGCTAGTCGCTTTCAAGCGGCCGAAATGTGATTTCTGAGGCACGTTACATGATATATCCTTCAAGACCGCAAAATAAATGTCGATGTACCTCAGGAACTAATTATTCTGAGTATATTTGATAAGACCGGAGCAACGTCTCAAATGGTTGGAACATCTTAACCGAATAAATGATCGCCGCATCCCCAAACAACTATGTAATTATAAGCCGAACGGACTAAAAGGTGTGAAGTAGCGTTGGACTGGCCATCTCTAGTCTGTCTATTTGGGACTGGACCAAACCATTTCTAGATTAATCTTTGCTGAAATTGATTATTGATGATCAGTAACTACGGCAAAAAATAAATTCTTCATAAGCGTATGTTTGGCACATTCCCTCTAGTTAAAACAACGCCGTGTATTCAATGATCTATTCCTAAATCTTTTTTTAATATTCGAGGGCTATTTGTTTTCCTTATAAGTATTCGCTCTTTCTTCATCGAACAAATGGACTTAGACATGTTCCTGTTATTTTTCACATGAATTAATTACTTCTCCGGTAATTTATTGAGTATTAAAGAACAAATTTTGGAAAGAAACGCAGATAATATTATACACTAAAATTGGAATAACCACTTTATTTCATGCATAAAAAGTTAAATCTAAACGTCTACAAACAAATACAAAAGCAGAGGTGAGACCTGAAAAGGGTCTTTTCTCAGAAGAGTAGAAGGATACACAAGAACTGATGAGAAAATAATGAAAACGTAAAATAAGAATTACAATAAAAGTAACATACTTGACGGAACAAAAAATACCAAGAAAGAAACGGACACTAGTCCGTCTCATAACAACAGCTGTCTCACATATATCGAATTTTAGGAACCGTATTAACAAAGACAATACGATAATATAAATTTCGAAGATCGATATATACGAAGAGATTATACAAAAAATGGGTAGACGATAATTTAAAAATGTTAAGGACGGAAGAGGCATTTTTCTTAGCTTGGGGCTTTGAAAACTAATCTAATATAAAGTTGAAGAAAGGCAGTCGTTTAGTAATAAACAATATTGTTAGGAGACATTGCCCGTAATTGAAAGAAAGAAGTGAGTTAGTTGTTTTAACTCAATCCTTTTACATTTATCTGTCTGTGTGTAGTAAGACTTAAGGAAGCTGTCAAATGCATAAGCGTGGCATGCTTTTAACCCGCAGACGGATATTTAAACACGTATTAAAAATCGTCGTGAAGTTCAACATATAAAAGGGAATTTTAACCAAAATATGAATATAGTATCCAGTTTTAGAAATATCATAATTTTAAGACATTAGAGCCTAAAATGGGATAAAAAGATTTTTAAAAATTGTATAAGTCCGTGCGAAGCGCCAAGCAGACTAATTTAATATTATACAAAAATTTAAACATAATGTTTATTCTAAACATTTTCTAACTTTAGAGATAACACAAGACAAATTTGGACGTCAAAATTTTAATAAAATTGCAAATAAGCATACTTTGATGATCAAGGAATTTTATTCAAAACACAATATTGGTAAATTTGATAATTTAAAAAGACTATAATCTCTCAATACCCTTGGAAATTTGTGACTTTTTAAAAAATTTGAACAAAGTTTAACTATTGTTATCCGTTATGTATATTTGTGAAGACAACACGAAATTATTTGTCATTTAGGCATAATATTTATAAATTTAACTAAGCAGCAAGGTAGTAGTTCGGAGTTTTTAGTGTTTATTATATGACTGTTTAGCCTTTTTTTAAATTGTTATCTAAATTTTAAAGAATGAGTGGTTTTGCAGTTCCTAAAAATTAAAATATTATTGAATATTAGAATTTAGGTGCTAATAAACTTAGTACTTCTACAATAATGAGTGACTTCTCCATATGAGGGAGCATAGGCCTACTAGTATTAAACTGTCGAATAATTTCAGAGAATCAATTTAAAAAAAATTTACCAAGTCGCCTTTGTTTGTCTGTCCCCTGTTTTACCAATATGTTTGGGCACACAGACGTGCTCTTCACAGTTGCAGTTAAAATCGCTGTAAAATATTTTCAGAATGGAGAAACTGAACTATCGCCGAGTTGTCGATTTATATTTGTAACCGTATCCCAGCTGACTCGTTCTTTATGAAGGAAACACCAATCATGACGTCCGATGACAACTTGAAGTTTGCGGGCTTTGAAATTGTCGTTTTGCGTCTTAGTGTGTATGAGTTTCTACTCTCGTTGAGTTAAGTAGAATATAGGCAAAAAAGAAACATCCCACTGAGCAGCCAGCAGTCCTGGTAGTTGTCGTTGTGATAAAGGCCTTTGTTGTCTAGACCCAAAACAAATTAAAAGCTGATAAATTTACTTTAGGCTATGGTAAAAGTAAGAAAGTATACTTCAATTTGCATTACTGAATAATACCCTTAGATCATGTTTGGAAGGGCGTTGTTGAAAAAAGTTTGAAAAACGTTTATTTTCGGATAAGCGTGTGATCCCATTCATTCTGAAGATCAGCTTATTTTATGAGATTCACTAAGTGGCTTATCGAATCCACGGCATGAGTTCACTAACGGTGTGTTATAATAGTGTATAAACTCTGAATTTTTCAGAGTTCATAGTGTAATCCCCCGAACACAGTACTGGCTTGAGTAATTTCTTTAAAACAACTTTAGTAGAGTGAGAGTACACAACCATTTACGTATAAAAAAAATGTTTAGTCCTAACACAGGAGTCGAAGTTCCTGTTTTTCTGCACACATATAATGCAATACATATCAGTGGAAGGTATGTGGTTTTTACAGTGGTGTAACTAGTAATTAAGTAGTTTTTTACTCCAGCGACCTTGGTGTCCATTATATTTACTTCATAAATATTAAAATGTTTACACTAAGACTATTTATATATTGATTGCTGTTGAAATATGCAATAAGTTATCGCAATTGATTACGACTGAGTTAATATTTAAATGTCAGTTACCTACAGGAGTTACATAAATAATTTACATTGCTCGTGACGTATTCTTTATGAATTTACTGTTTAGGGCAGTTGGGCCACTTTCACTTGGTCGCAACTGACCGAATCAGTGGTAACCAGTAGATATTGCTCTGTTCCAAATTTCGATGAGATTTCAATTCTGTAAATTTTTAATTTTTGCGATAAATTTTTTTTCAGTTAGATTAGTTAGTTTAGATTAATTTCTTCCTATTTTTTTTTTGTTAGGTTAGGTTAACTGGGTTCCTCCTAGTTTAGGTTGGTAAGGTTGGTGTTCTTTTATTTTCGTTCCTCCATATACAAGTGAGACGACTGCTTATGAAGTGCACAATGAATAATTAGCTGTAATATAAATGTTACAAAGAACGGTAGAGATGTTGTGAATGAGGTGTCCAAGCGTTTCGGCCTAATGCTTCGATATCTGTGACACATGAGTGATGTTTTTAGTAACCCACACATCGATAAGTGTAGATGCCTATCCTATCACATATGGGTTAAGTATAGAGAGTGTAAATATACGTACACAGACATGCGCAGAGAAAGCTCACTGGTCGTAACAGCAAATGAACAATGGAAACCGCCATACGCATTACCACTGTAGGCGTGAGCCTTCACCTCTTCGCACGCCTTTGACAGACGCAGTCTGTGTCTCTGTAGGTGATAAGACTGTTTTCGTTTGCAATTTTTGAGTTCAAACTTTCACCTTAGTCCCAATTAACCAGCTTTTGTACGATTGTGTAGTAACTGACAGCAGTCCTGAATTAAAAATACCACGTTTAAAATATACGATGTTTGTGTGTGTGTGCGCGCGCCCGTGTGTGTAGACAGTGTTATATGATTCTGAATTGTATCTTCTATTACTGAGTACGTTTTACAAATAAATTAAAGTAGGTTAAAATTAAATTTACAGGTATATAATTTTAATATCCGTTTTAAACATCTACGTAATCCTTTTGGGAGGTTTCTCAAAGTTATTGAAATTCAACCCTGCCATCCTGATTTTGTGGGCAAACAATACGGCAGTGTAATTTAATCAGCCGTGTCTACTTATTAAATCCGTCGAGTCTTCTTATTAGAGGTATTCTTATTTAGTGTACACGGTATATAGTTTAACAAAACTAAGTAACTCAGAAACAATAACGGTCATCATTGAGAACATCGTTAATTTATCTAAATGGTGGAATGAATTTGCTGATGCATTCGTTGGCAATAGACTAAATGCTTTCATTACTTTGTAGTATGATTTTGCGTTCAATAGACCTATTTTTTGTTCACAAGCAGTATAAAATTCCAATGGAGAGGCAGCAGGGACTAATAATCAATGTGTGCAAAATTAATAATAAAAATTACGCAAAATAATTGTCTTTAAATGTTTGTGGTATAGTTAATTAATTTTTTACTTTGCGTTGCTATTTGACGCTTGTTTTTTAGAACGTTACTGTTAAATATGCGTTGGTATTCACATATTTTCAAGATCACCTCTCCGCTAAAACCAATATGATTTTGTATATTTATACATAAAGTATGTATGTAAGACATAGTATGACGTAGACGTATTGTTGACGAACTAGACATTTTGACGAACACAATTTCACCTTTAATAGTGTAGTGAAATAGTGAAGCTGAATCAAAAATGTAAATTGTATCAAAAAATCAAGAAATTGTATTGAATTGTATTAAATCGAGAAATCAAAATTGTAGAGATTCAGTAAAGTGTTGATTCTTGTATTGCAATGATAACTGAAAATATTTTATCATTATTAGTCTCCTTTTATTAAAACGCGTACTATCATACACCTGAGCTCATCCGTAAGGCTACAATGTGGGAAAAGCAATGGTTATGTGTAGATTTCAACTGAACTACGTCTATTTACACTTACATTTTATAGCCAGAGAGTAGTGTTGTTTACAACAGATTGAAATCGGTCAAATTCCTGCAGTTTGATATTTTGGAGCCTGATCATCTTGATCGTCCTGCACGTCTCGTTTACTATTTTATTACTTCACCTGATGGTATTCGGTCAAAACTGTTATCATCAGAAGGAAATTGAGTAACTCATTTATTGTCAACTGGTTTATCTGCACAGTAATAATTATTTAACTTTAACACGTCTTACTTAAAAATCACAACGTATACTGCATGAGACTAAACTCTGTGTTTCTGAGGGAGGGATAAGGTATGATTGAGTGTGTTTGTGTTAGTAGCGTTAGTTTGTCAAAGGCAATAATTCATGATAACTGCCACGCCCTGTTCACAGTCAGACATCTACTCGCAAAGGCAATTGAACACCGTAATTTTACTGCAGTCTGATATTCAACGTTGCAGATGATAACAAAATTTGTCGCAAAATTGGTTCTGTGTTTACAACTTAGTACTTAAAGTACAATTAACAATACGAATGTGTGAACAATCTTTAGGTTTTGTGTCCTACTCTTAATTACTTTCAGTTACTGAGTGAATTATCTTATTATTTGTATATTTGTAGCTGTATAATCACAATACCTCTTCAAGGGTCATCGAAAGAAAAAAAATAAAGTTTCGTTGTTCACAGCAAAGGAAATGCAGTCCTGAAGGGAAAATCTTGCCGGGAATCTCTTCCGGGAAAAACGTAAAACATGTAAGAAGGAGAAACTTTTTTGACAATTCTCATAGTAAGAAATATTGTTCAGGAGTTTTATAAAAACCAAATTTTGTGCTCAATATTAAAAATTCCTATCTATCGTAAAAGAAACAATCCATTTCCTATGGGGTGCTGAATCATTAACTCGAGTTTTTAAAAGTGTGGGATCCAAGTGGAAGAAATATAGAAGTAAAAGAAGAGTGTTATTTAAAAAAAAATTTAATGATGCCTTACACGTATCTTGTGTGAATTAAAAATTTTCTCATGAATCTAGGAGAAACGCATTTTTTTTAGATGACAGGAAAGTCAGCGTTGAGTGTATATAATTATATTAAATGAGACACACAAACTTAGAGAGACATATTTAGAAAGTTAAATTTAGAAACATCTACTAGGTTCCTACTGTGCACTAAGTAGAGTCACTCTGTGAGGAAATTCTAATACGTACACACACAGTGTAATTTAAAAGGATTAAGCTCTTCTGCTTTTTAACTTCAGCTCCTAGTTAGATTTAGATGATTCCTGGTAGCGGTAAGCAATTGGAAAATTACATTATCGTCCATACTGTTACATAGCTCAAAATACATTGTTAGTTAACACAATTATGAGTCTTTAAATGATTTACTATTACAGTCTCAATAGCTCATAGTAATTTGCAGTAAGATATGTTTGTAGAACAGCAAAACGCAGTACGATAACAATTTAACAGATAGTACAACGTCCTGTAGTAGTAGCAGTAGCAGCAGCAGTAGTATTACTAGTTGTAGTGGTAGTAGTAGTAGTGATGGTGGTGGTGGTATCAGTAGTAAAAACAACAGTAATAGTAATAATAATATTAGTTGTCGCCATTATCATCATCGCCATCATCACCATCATTAGCATAATCAAGGAGATTGTAGTTTTATATGAAAAGTTAATAGGTTTTTATTCATAAGTGAATTAAATATGTGACCTACAAATAAATTAAACGTGTACACCTGCTACCATAGATATCTGAATTACGAATACATGCACAAGACAGAGGAAATATAATACTTAGAAATTGACGTAAAAGCAATTCCTTATAATTGTAGATTTAAGTGATAAATATTTAATCTTCTAAACCTTGTATATTTTATTTGTGTGCTTCATGTTGTGCCCTTCACTGTCTCGCCTTTTTGCATTCGATGAGTTATTTCAGCGTTTCCCTATACTGTTTTTTATATTGTCCGTTTGAACAGTAAAAAGCAAAGATCAAGCTTGTTCGATTTCCAACATATTGCGTATTACATAAAAAACATTCCCCGTTAAAAAAAGCCAAAGACAAAAACAAATTATTCAATAAAATGAAGCGTTAGACGTAGTATTAGAAGAAAGCACGAAGCTGTCAAATGCCGTAGCACCCGGATATTTACTTTAACCAGAAAACGTCAATATCCCTGTCGACATCTCGGAGGAAACAACAGCTGTAAGTCCGTTACAGGGTTTTAAGGTCAGTTTCTTCTCAGAGTATAGGAAAATGTTTTGCAGCGTATGAAATAATATTCAGAATCTAGAGTAAATTTCTTTTTGCCTTATAAAATAACCTTCGTTTGTTACTTAGTTCTTAAATGTAATACGTAAACAAGATGCGCTTTTTTAATGAAACATGCTACAACTGAGCAATGCACAACAAAGTCTCTTAAAGCGTTTAAAGTAATCATTTATACATAATGTTTTACTAGCACCCTTACACAGAGGTTTTATCACAGGTGTTCGATTTATAGCAATGTTCCGCAATTCGAGCACCACGTGTACAAGAAATTATATCCCTCAAAAAAAGAATATATATATTGCAATAGAACACAGGATGTATGTTCATATAATTGGAATACTAATGCTGTGACACATTTTCTGACGGCCATAGACATGTTAAAAATTGATTTTGTTCTTTTCATTGTAAAGTAGTCATAAGTTTTTAACCAAGCTATGTTTAAAAAAGTATGTTATGTCAAATTGTGCATAATTTTATACTCCTTTATGTCATGTGAAATAATTGTGTGTAAGTGCGCGGGTGGGCGTGTGATTTATATTTTATTTAATTACTTTGTTAAAAATTGACATTTCGTTCTGAAACTTAGTTAGCGTGTTGCCATTGTTATAAGCTACATTTTGCATATACTCAGTTCTCCAGAACTATAATTTGTATGTTTTTTTAATGACATAAATTCTTCTTTATTTTCATTATCTTCTAGGAAGTAATAAAATTTGTAGAATAAATCGAGACAGGCTTTTGCAGAATCGGACAGAGTTTTAATTTGAGTTCGGTATGGCAGTATGCAAATCTATGACATTGCTAGATTTTCCACCAATCAGAAGGTCTTAAAATTATTTGAGACTGTCGCTTACAGCGTACGGTGGTTCAGTTCGTTCTGAAGTCTGGGCAGAGAAAGACGTACTCGCTGTCACGAGATTTTCGTGACAAGACAAGTCGTTGACGTAGACTTTTTAGTGGGTTGACAGTACGAGTTATTCGTAACCATTCCCAATTTATAGAACTCAAATAATTAAATAGATCATATTCTTGTGCTTTTTTTGCGAAGAGTGGAAGGTTTCCGGATTACGGCAGAATATCTACCGTGGTATTTTGATTATTAACGCGAGAACACTTCAAGAAGCCGGAATTGTGTAAGCCTAATACACGATCTGTTTACACCCAGTTTTGATCCCTGAGATTAAGATTATTCAACTTATAAACAATACCAGTCCCATATCGGAGTGCGTGTGTACCGAGACGTGAATATTCAACGGGTGGTCTTCCGTCGACGTGCAGAGTAGCAGCGGTGCAGACGAGCAGCTAGCGGAGCGCCTGGCGTCTACGCAAACAGCTGGAATTCTACGCACAAGTAACTTATATAAAACAAGCCAATAGACTCATTTGTTAAAAGCCAATTCTTTATTAAACAATTTTATATTATAAAGCCATAAGACAAAAGTAAATTTTATTGTGTTAATAAAATTTTCCTACCTCCAGATATTGACACTGTTGTAGTAATTTCAAATTAACCTGTCTATGTAGTAATAATCTGTATCGTTGCAATACACATATATACACACATACATATATATATATATATATATATATATATATATATATATATATATATATATATATTGTAACGAATCGATGTTGTCGTCTCTGTAATTATGTGTATGTTGTGTGTTCGCCTCACACTGGTGTCGTTACATCTATTTGTTGCTCTAGCGATGCCCGTAGCGATTCTGCAATTACCAGTACAACGCGAGTGGAAACCTTACCTGTTTGTTCATAGGGTTTTAATAATCCCTGGTGGCGCCAAATTGTTTACTCGAAACAATTAAAATTAATAAGTATTTTGGTTTAGCGATTTTCGTTATGACGGCCTGGAGCATTCAAATTTGTTCCCGCCTTCACTCGACCTACTTAATCGAACAGGTAGTTCGTAGCATTGGCGGCGTGAGCGCTTGTCGTCATTCTCGCAGATCTCTGCTATACAATACACAATTTATAAAATACACTTCCCTATGAAATAAAAACAATGGTTACACTCTGTACTAGTTTCTTTAATTATTGTTTGGTAATTATTCAGTTTGACAATAAAATTATTCTTGGTTATTAACAATTTTGCACCGACAATTAATATGAGTCTACTCTCTCTAGGGTTTGGCGAATCGATTTTGAACGGATTTCACAGTCTAATATGGCGACTGAGTTGTTTGTTTTCAGTTATTATCGTTCAAAATCTGGGTCCTTGTGATTACAAGAAAAATATTAATAATGATTACAATAAAAAGTACACTACCTTACATTATTTGTACTTAAATAATATAAAGTGTAGCTACAATTTGTTCCTGCAGTGTAGTAAAGTGCGTTTCAAAAGTTCGTAATCTAATGCTAGGTTATTTCCTTAATTAATAAATTTTCAGTGTTTGTTTATCTTACTTAATCTTTGAAAGAAATTATATTCAGTTTATAGTGATAGTTCAGGTAACTGTGAGAAATATTTAAAGTGAGTTTAATTCTGGAATTAGGGTAATTTAATGATACTTATCAATCAGTAGGCTGGAGTTAAACCGTTGTTCAGGTAAAATGGAATTGGGCTGCAATCGTATTCAATTTTCAATTGTCCAGGACTTCTGGCACCTTTTTCAAGTTATTTATAGTAATTTCTTCATTTAATTTTTATTTAATTTTGTTCTTGGCATCAGTTAAAAGTTATTGTTCATCGTCTGCTGCTTACTGGATCTTCTTTTTCAAATTTTAACTACTTTTTATACATTTTTAAATGAAAATTTAGGTCATTCAATATTTGGCGTCTAATCTGGATGAGTGTCACTTTGAGAGTATTATAAATTAACGGAAAATTCGTAACCAACGTCTGTTGTCATGGTTACAAATTAATCCTGATTGGTTAATCTTGGCTTATAACCATTGTTATCAAATTTGAATATTTATTCAAAATTACTGTATATCTTCTGAATGCTTTTATTCTTCTGTCTTCCTTCCTATGTATTAAATATTATCACTACTGTTATTATTTCCTTTCAAAGATTGTTTGGTATCCCATAAGGTTGGGTTCTATAAAATATTAATGTTTGTACAATTATGTTAATATTTGTTAATTACATTTCTCTTTTAATATAAGTTCTTATTCTAACATTTTTCTTTTAATATGATTTACAGATTATCCTTGGCTGGTTACTCGACTTGGATTTGTTAATTTCCTTGTTGATGTTATACAATTTGTAGTTATTTGTTTTTTACAGTTAGGCATTTTTCATAGGCCTAAGCAGCCATTGATTATATTTACTTATTTTGTACAGATGATATCTCATTTTATTCTAATGTGTTTTGTTTTGTTATTATAATTGATTGGTTTATTTGGTGATGTGTTTTGGATCTGAATTTTTACTATTTGTAGGTTTCTATTATTTTCTACCTTATGGCTTGTTAATTATTTCCTAACTGATTTTCCAGTGTAATTGTATCTGTATTTATTCACCTTCTTATTTATCTATTTTGCCCTTGTTAACAATATGGCTATTACTTATTTTTAATACATAACATCTAGGCCTATGGTCTGTACAATTCCTCAGCCACATCCTATTCATAACTTTAATTAAAACATTTTTTAACAGTTATTAGGTAAAGTTTGTTTACAATTCATTTCATTCTTTATTATTGTTTGGGTGATAATCATCATCACACCATTTAAACTTTTTTAATTGATTATCCCTTATAACCTGGGGTGTTTATTGATTTCATTTTTAATTTCTTATTTCTTAAATAATATCTACCTTATATCCATGGTAACACCAACTGTTTACCCTTTATGGGATTCTCCCTTTTAAATACTATTGTATATAATTAAACTTAATTTCTTTAACAATAAGATTCTTTTTTAAATAATACTGTCATCATCACTCTTCAGTGTTCATTTTATATTATTAAGTGTTTACATCTAATACTATCATTAATAACATTCTTAATTATTAATATGGTTCACCATTAATCATTTAGTGTTTATTATAGCTTATTTATTAATCGTTTTTTATTTATCACTTTATTTCCTAATTATTTTGGGGGTTTTACACTTTCACTTTTGCACTTCTTAAATGTTTTATTTTAAGTGTTTATAAATGGGAAATGCCTATAATTACTTTTTCTTCGTTACTTAGTTAATTTTATTTTCTCACCATCTCACTATCTCTCTCTTTATAAATATTATCTATACTATTAACAAGTTTATGTCTTTATAGAGTTTTTTATCACAACTAAATCTAATTCTTGGGTCAGTGTACTTTTATTTTTCATATAACTTTATTGGGTTTTATCAAATCATTTACATTTATTTTTGAATCGATGATAATACTTATTTTTTACATTGGTTAGTTATTGGTTTCGTTTCCAATATTACACTTGTGTGTACCATTTCTCCTTTTCATATTCTATATTATTTGTTTGTGTCTTATGATTTGGTTTAACTTTATTTCCTTTACACTTGGTTTGTTTCATGTTCATTTTCCTTCTTCTTCCCTTTCATCTTATTTTGTTTCATTTTATTTTGGTTTTCCCCTTCTCATTTGGTTTTATTTCATTTGGTTGTATGGAGTCATTCTTTCCTTCAATCGGTTTCCTTCTTATTTGGTTTCGTCTTTTCCCTTCTTCTTTTGGTTCTTTTTATTTGGTCAGTCACTTGGGTTAGGTCATGTCGTCGTTTGTCGCGTCATTGTCATTTTATTTTATTTTAAACATTTTATTATACGAATTATTTTTTATATTGTAGATTCATCTTTTTTTTTATCCCTGGTATTGGGGTGGCTTATTTGTGTTGTAACAATATATAACAATTTTGCTGTATACGAGAAAAAGTGTAGGGTGTTGTTTAAGTAATAATACTTCTTATATCATATTGAGTTTGTAAAATAATTTAAAATTTATTAAATAAAATCTCAAAATTGCGAATTAAAAATTCGTAATTATTATTCACATAATGTTTTTTTTATGTGTCTGCTCAGCATACATATATTTAAAAACTATACAAATAACATTACCATAAATATTCATAAATCTAGTACACAAAATGTAAATTGACATGTATACATAAACATAAATAAATATAAATTTTTAAATTTAAAAATGTGCTCTCGACTTGCCCAGATTGTATTCCTTTAAAATTGCATATTTTTTTATTATTATTGCTTTGCTATGTTTACGTACATATGAATATCGTATTCAGAAAATATAAATCAAATGTCCAAACAAATAAATATTTATGATACGTTACAATTTCAAAAAGCTAATAATAATTTTGCAAATGTTAAAAATCATTATAAAATTCGTGTAATCTATTAGTATAATTTAACCATTTAAATTTTACAATTACCATTTACACAATTAGAGTTCATCATTGTCTCTTTACTTTTTTTTTAATGTCTTTTTTGACCCGTTTTTTGGTGATTAAAATGGTTTCATGTCAACTTCTTGGTGATACTCAGTGATTCCTCGTCATGATCCTGAGTCCTGTGTCCTGTATCGATCCTCCGTCGTCGTATGGTCCTCCTGGTCTATTCATCGCTCAGATGACTCGTACGGTGTTATCTCCATACTGGAGATATCGGGTATCGACCTCAGATGCTATGCAGTCGGGCATAGCCTTTGGCTGCAGATATGTCTCAGTAGACTGGGGGTCGAGGCTTGCGATCCTCGCTTATTTATACTGCCGGGAGCAAAAATCATGTTTCAACCACTCTGTGCACGATTTATATTGTTATAGATTGTCAAGCGTCCCTTTACAGATTCGTTTATATTTCGTACTTACGTTAACTTTATTCGCAACATGCGAAGTCTTTTGGTTATTATACGATGTTCAAACGATCGGTAATTTTGTTATGTATAATTGTATATTAATAATTTTTACACACTTTAATTATTCTGATTATTATTCATTTTTATTTACACTGCATAAAAATGCATTCTTTGTTTCGCACTAAATTTTGAACATGTGTGCGTCTTTATATTACTAATATCGTGGCGTAATTTGTTTTGTCATATCTTTCACGCACTTACCAAAATTTAAATAAATTAGTTAGTTAACTCACATTTATTCAGGGGTGACGCCACGCCGGTTTCTACTTGTTTCACACACATATCACTTACACTATACACACTCTTAGCTTGTGTGTGGCATTATATACCTGTACCGACCTCTACGTTAGGTGTCCCCGTTCACTGGTTACTCACAGCTTTCAATGAGCAAATTTTTATATTAACAATATTAATTATTCATACTAATTTAGCAGTTTTTAAACTAATTGCGACAATGCACAGTAACGTACGCAGGCGTACTGTTGCAATATATGTATTTCAACATTATAATATATATATATATATATATATATATATATTAGGTATTGGAAACTATCTAATAACCTATCTACTAGGTCGTGGGATTTCTGTTTTCCTTACGTTAATTCCATTTTCTTATAAATTTTATGTAAGAAGAGAGGGGAGAAAGATTTTGTGGCGTGGAATAAATTTTATTAAAACATTGAATTATAAAAATATCTTTAAAAATATAAAAAGAAACGTATTAAAATTCGCCTTTTAAGAGTAGGTGTTTTACACGTATTAGTCGCAGTATACACGTTATAAATTACACATACATAATACGGAAAAAAATAAAATAAACATAGATATGAACATGTAACTAACAAACACAAACGTATATATAAAAACAATTAAAAAATTTAAAAATTTTTTTAAAAACAATAATAAAATTATTTTAAATACTTGGGTGTCTGATATTATAATTTCATATTATAACAAAATTGAATTTTATTTCAAGTAATTATTTTCAATGATGCAAATCTGATATCAATTAAATATTTGTTACAAAAATGAAAAGTTAATTTGTAGTATTTTAATAAAAATAAATTATATTTACGTTATTTTAATAAAATTAATTATTATGCACCAATTTTAAATGACTAGGAAAATTACTCGGAAACAGATGTTACAATTGCATGCTTAAAGTATATTAATTATTTAAAATTTTGTAATTACACTATGTACAATTATTTATTTTCTCATTTCTTTATACCATGATTATACTTGTTTATTGTCTTTGTTTATAAGAAAAATTTTTTTATTGGTTACCTCTTTTTTACTTTGAGTTACCGTGACGTGTTTGTTGATCCTTGATGATGATGATGATGTACCTGGTGCCGGAGTCTGTTGTCGGTTCTCCGTTAAACAGAGTGTCCCCCGTCTAGAATGGTTGGGGTCTCATTAAATCCTCATTTGTTTTTTTATCTACCCGTGCAGATTCACACTTTTGGAGTGTGTTTGTTTTTAAATTACAGTGGAGAGAAATGACTCTGAAGCCACGGGTTTTCACTATTATTCCCCAATCAATAAATTTGTTCAGCTGGTCAGGATAAAGTAGGTTCGAAACAACATTTTTCTGTCAGCATGTTCTTTGTATGGTTTACTACACTATGTAATTTTTGTATGCTGTTCGTTACCTGTATAAGCTATTAAATTTTTGTTTTCAATGTGTGATCATTCCATTTGCTGTAACGGTAACGCTGTAAGTACATTTTGTTCTGTAGTTGGCAAACATTTGCATTGATTTGTGAAAATGAAGTAAGCGTAAGTACGTAATTTATACAACTTAATAACTCAACTGACATTCAGTAGAATTTTAAATCTACTTTGTGTGCTGTTGTAGTCAGTTATTTACTGAGACCCTTTATTCCTGGTGTCAAGTAGTGTTGCTGGAAGAATAGTACTTAACTTTACTTTCTTATTATTTAATAAAGTTAAATTTTCCGCATCGGTGAAGAACGCACTCATACAATGTATATATAACTGTATATTTTATGGTATTAACAGATTCATATGTGAGCTTACTTCTTCTTCCTCTTCTTCTTCACTACATGGCTTAGACTATAACCCGTTCCGACTTCACAGAGTGTTCCCGTTCCGACCATGTTTTCCAGGCCTTCCAAAATCTCTAGTTCCTACTGGCCCATATTCAAACGCTTGTTTAGGAATACGCGTGTCTACCATGCATTCCACATAGGACTTCCAATTCTGCCTGTGTTCCTTTATTCTATCCAGAACCGACTGTAACTTCAAGTAGTTCCTTATGTAGTCGTTTCATTATTGTACCACAGCTGTAAATAAGTTTATTTAACTTTCTCTCGATATCGTTCTGTGGGGTTACTTTTACACAAAAATTCATTATTTCGTCACTAAAACGTGAGCCAGGTTTTAACCGAACACCAGTATAAACAGAATCATTACCATATTCATTATACCATATCTAACACAACTCAAGCGCGGGGATAAAAACACACTCTCTCTGTCTTTTTGTCTGTCTGTTTTATTCTCTCTCTCTCTCTCTCTCTCTCTCTCTCTCTCTCTCTCTCTCTCTCTCTCTCTCTCTCTCTCTCTTAGTTGAATTCTTGTTTATTTGTTTACTTCGGTCGGTTGTGTAATTATTTGATATTTTTCGTTCAAGTATATTTAACAAAACTTTAATATTTTCAATACAGTAGTTTTAATTAATATTTATCAGTTTAAGTAAAACGTAGTTTAACATACATGTTTAGTTTAATTTAAAAAATTCAATGTTACTTTTATTATTGTTTCCTGTTATGCCACATTTGTAATTTATAACCATTTGTAACCAAAATATTGTTACGACGGTGTAACTGATCGTCGTATGGTACAGTGGAAAACAAAATACAAGACACCAATTAAATCACTAATCACAAGCTTTAATTATCACAATTAAACAGTTTGTAAACAACAAGATAGTCTCTTACAACAAATCAAATAAAAATTGTTCACACACAATAAAAATGTCAATTAATATAAAACACAATTTTATTACAACTGTTCCGCACAATTGTAACACTACGCCACAATACGTCGAACGCACTGTAATAATACGCAACTCAAACTCACTTTGTAATCGACCGATAATAACTAATAGGGCGTCGTTGAATACTTGTATTTATATCCCGCTGAGGATCCAGAATATTCGCTAACAGGCGTCTACTAGAAAACACTAGAACGTAATTCAATGCGGCCTTGAACACACCACTCGCAGACCGGTATGGTCTGGTATACACCGGATAATTTACGCGTAATTGTCTTTCACAGAAAAGTAGGAGCAATATGTACGCACACAAACATTACAGCAGGAATATTCGAGAAACTTGTAGAACGTTCCGTATTACGTAACTTTTTTCTGCATTATGTAACACAGCCCTATCCTTAAGCCGGTTCGTCCCGGACTAACAAACCATCTCTGAAGTAATAATTAGCCATGCGATCTAGGTGGACGACCTTGAACTTTCGCTGTCCTTCCTGTTGAATCCGATAAACAACATCGTTGATTCTTTTTTTTACAGTGTAGGGTGCTTTCCAGTTAGTCTGAAGCTTAGGTGAGCGACCACGACGACGTTTTGGTTGTATAACCAGACCTGATCTCTTTCTTGGAAACCCATTGCTGCTAATGTTATACCGAGTTTACATTTTATCACTGGCAACCTTCAGCGGTCCTCTTATCAGTTAGGTATCTAATTGCGAGGAATAGTTCTGTGGCACCTGGGACTGAGTCTCAGGTGATCTGAACATCGAGTCCACAGGAAGACAAATCTCCAGCCCAAACACCAATTTTGCTGGAGTCATCCCGGTTGTGTCGTGTACTGATGACCTATACGCCATGAGGAATAGTGGTATACGTTGGTCCCAGTCTGTTTGGTTCTCGCCAACAACCTTCGAAAGATGCTGTTCAAGTGTCCTATTGAATCTCTCAACCATTCCGTCCGACT
Source organism: Magicicada septendecula (assembly GCA_034769895.1). Lineage (NCBI taxonomy): Eukaryota > Metazoa > Arthropoda > Insecta > Hemiptera > Cicadidae > Magicicada > Magicicada septendecula. Next base: position 290,398,854 of record CM068371.1, read on the forward strand.
TCGGATGCAAAGGCGTTGTCCTGGTCTTTCGAATTCCGAGTAGACGGCACAGTCCTTTAAACACACCTGATTCGAAATTTCTCCCTTGATCCCTATGGATTTCCATAGGGGTTCCATAACGGAAACAGAAGTTGTGAACTAACTCCCGCACTGTAATAATACGCAAATCAAACTCACTGTGTAATCGACCGATAATAAGTAAGAGAGCGTCGCTGAATACTTGTATTTATTCCCCGCTGAGTTTCCAGAATATTTGCTAATAGTCGTCTACTATAAAACTAGAACGTAATTCATTGCGGCCTTGAACACAGCACTCGCAGTCCCGTATGGTCTGGTATACACCCGATAACTGACGCGTAATTTTCTTTCACCGCAAAGTAGCATCATTATGTACTCACACACACATTACAGTTGGAATGTTCGAGAAACTTGTTGAACGTTCCGTATTACGTAACACTTTTTCTGCATTACGTAACAACATATACAAACGCGTATAAAGGTGCATCCTTTCGAAGAAGAGACTTACACTTACGATAAAAACTACCCAGTACTTTAATGCAGTATATGCGTTTAAAAACTTATAACAGTAACTCTTTTATGTTATAATTAAGTATTCAGTTGTACTGTACTATGGGTAAACTAACTTTGTTAGTATCGCTGCTGAACATGAACTTTTCGCAGTGCATATAAGTGTACATGAATCGGCAGTTTCAAATGACAGCCTTTACAAATTACCAGCAGTTAAATATATCTGAAATTATATTTACTTCAACCTCAGTAAAATTGAATCCTGTGTTACTTTCAGATAATATAAAATAAAATGTTAATGTTTTAATCTATTACATGTACAGCAATAACATTTTCAGTTACAATAGAAAACATATATTAAAATCATAACGTTAATAGAATGTTTTTTCCTGCTACCTGAAATCTCCACATAAGGTAGCCGTATTTGCCATTGTGGCGGATAGGAGAAAACTCGTGACTTCTTTTGGATTTCACTACAGTACAAAATAAAGGAAAACAAAAAGTACATGAAATTATACGATAAAGTAGGAAAGAAATTGAAATGTAGGGTATAATCTTATATTCGTCCTTTTTTTTCTTAGATACTCTATGAACCTATAGTGTTTAAGGGCAAGTCACTTTTTTTTAAACAGTAAGCTTGATTACCTTAATCTAATAGGTCTACCTATATCGGTAACTACTTGTGTTAGATTTAAACTATTATTAATAAAAAATAAAATAAAAATTATATCGAACTTATGTACTAGTTAATGATTATGTTTATAATTATACTTATGACGAAAGATTTTGTGAGTTCATACAAATGGACGGACAGAATTTTAAAAGCACTATGTCGCAAGTGTTTAAAAAGTTATGGACTATTCATTGGCCGCAACGTATAAACTTCTTTGTCATTTATTATGTGCTGTCAGGACTAAATTGACATTTATAAATACAAAAGTAGTAGTAGCAAATAGGGCGTCCGTGAAAAAACTGTTTTAATTTTTTTAAAGTTTTAATATTTCCGCGAGAGAGACATGTGATCCTTCGTAAATTGGTGTTTTTCACCACCATCCGTGTCGTGAAAATCTCTTTTGATTGATGCGTTTACTGTATTTTACATTATAGTCTTGACAGCGAACTCGACAACAAACTGTACGCCAGAGCACCGTAACAGCTTTTATAAGAAAATAGTTTCAGAAAGATGTTCAATTTGCTTCGGTATAACACTAATATTTTTTGAAAATTTCATTACAGTAAAACGTAACATTTGGCCGTGTTTTTACATAATTACATTATGACTGTAAATACAAGCTACATTTGTCATGAGAAACAACAGCAAATGATCAGAAGCATGAACAACTATTCCTGAAACATATTTCATGAGTAAACATTCTAGTATTGCAACTACCAAACACTGCAGCGCTCATAGTAACGAAATCTTAACTTCGTATCAACTTTTCTGTACACGGATTGTATATTGTGTCGTGATAAACCACAACGTATTGTTACGACTGTCCAATGATCGTCGCGTCGTAAGGCACAGTAGAAAACAAAATACAAGACACCAGTCAAGTCACTAAAAACCAGGTTTAATTATCACAAATAACAGTTTGTAATCAACTCATACAATAATACTAGTTAAACTTGTCCACACCCAATAATAATGTCGAATATAAAGAATTTCGCGCTATAATCACTTTTCACTAATACACCACTTGCGACGCACTGTGTAACTCGCCCGACATAAGACTGAACTCTAAGGGGCAGTTATGGACTATATATAGTCTGCAGGGTTCCATAATATGCGTCTTTAACAAACACGTGAAAATTCTAGAGAATACTTAAGCGCGGCCATGGCAAAAACACACACCGTTGGGCTAGTCAAGAAGCTTCTAGAACGACACAATCGAACGCACTAGACGTTCCGCATTACGTATTACTGCTTCGCATGTCAAGCGTCACGTACGCATTACAGCTGCGGGAGTAACCGAGAAAAGAGTAGAACAGCGTTCTCCAATGTACCAGAACGTTCCGTAAAGGGGAAACACTTTTTCCGCATTACATAACAGTATAATTAGCAAGATCTTAGAACACAGTTCGGCAGGTTAACTCGCTTCTCTTAAAATTATTGATTATAATTTTTATGAATTGTTATTTAAATTCTGACATGAACACGCAGTTGTAACAAGTGATAAAGACTCGTATGAAACTCGTAAATAACAATATGTTTTTCATATTAACAGCTAAATAAACTAATGTTTTAAACCATCATAATGACTGTATAAATTCAGAATGTTTAAAGAATTTTATTTTAAATATAAGACTTATTTTTGACCCTTATACTTGAGCTTGTTTTCATACATGTCTTTCGTAATATACGTATTGAGTAAAATTATCCCAAAAATAATATGTTTGAAGTTTCACTCTAAAATTAGCTTTATAATTTGGCATCAACTATGTAGGAATAGGCTAATCACCATAGACGTAAATTAGTTAAGCATTTAGCTACTAGTCCAGGCATTCAGCATTCAATTCTAGGTTAGTACCATAAAATCAAGATGCGATTTCAGCATCCAGAATGACTCAGTCTGTGAAAAAGATATACATAATTTAAAATTTATACGAGACGTTGTGGTGGCCACACTAATTGCCTTGTGTGACGTGGCACTCCTGTTGACATCCTACACTGCCTATCTTAATCCAATAGCCTACGTATCCTGAACACTTTATTATCATGATATATTTTTAAGAAAAAAAATCCTCAACCTTCAATACATCTGACAGAATATTTGAACGAACTTGGCAACTAAATGTTAAATACTTTATTGTAGATTTGGTATGACAAAGTTTATTATTTGTTTCTAATTTAGTTTTGCTAATTATTATTTCTTCAGAGTAATAGAAGAGTTTTATAAATAAGAATAATTAAGGTAGCCTCATTACTTTATGTAGCACTTACTACGTGGAGGCACTTGACCTCTCTCTTGGCGGTAATTAGAACGCCGTATACTGCTACTAAAGGAAACCAGCGCTGACTTCAACAAATTTAAATTACATTGCGAAACTTCCAGGCATTTTAATATTAATACCGTTACCCTGACGTATTTATTGATATAAAAGTTTTTGTGTTTTGTTTCTAATATTTCTAATTAATACACTGCTATCCGTAATTAAAATGCGATTATTATCTATATAACGGAACAAAGTAGGTAAAGGGAGGAGATGAATAGTGGCACGCTTTCCTTCAAAATCAATGTAAATGCGCTCATAGTGATAATAGTAAGGTGTATAGAAGTTACACATTTTGGAACAAAAGTATAACAAATTTTCATGATTTTCAACTTTCAGAGAAGATAACTTCTTCTACGTGGTCAACGTCTGAATCGTTTCTTCTCACAGCTGTTATTTAATTAACAATTTTTCTACCTAGTTTATGCCGTTAATGTGATTATAACGGAAAATTTCATCTCATCTATTATTTAATTTAAATTATATATTAAGAGCATTACCTTTATTTCTAAATTTTAGATGAGAATACGTAAATCGTTTGAATAATAGACATAAAAAAATAAGTTTTTTCTTATTTAATTTGTGTTTGCCTGTTTTGTCTTACAAAGAACGCAACAAAAACAAAAGGGTTCTCCGTGTGGCGACTCATGTTCAAGTGATACATATATATTTGTTATTAGCCGCTTGTGGGTTCCTTGTCAATCGTTTACAGAATTTTAGGAACAGGTTTCTTACGGTAGATCTCAGAGAGCAAACACCAACAGCGTTACTAAAGTTCAGGTTAGTGTCAAAGTATTAGCCCTTGGAGGCCTAGGGAATTCTTTGGTGCGACTGTCAGCGACTGGAGTTGTTTTTATAGATGTTAGCCACGCCTTAAATGGGATACACAGTCATCGCATAAGCAGTGACCATGTACTCGCCTAACTGTGCCGCTTGGTATTATCTGTGATACCGAACATTGTACTAAAAAGTTTATAATGTTATGCGTATTTTTAACATAACATAATAATGACCTAAGTAACATAAATCTACATGAGTAGATTATTGTTTATTAAATTGCCTGTTGATTTCCGTTGAAAGGAAAAATATCAAATATTTTCATAAAACGTTATATCCACTGTGTGAAGTAACTTCGTGAAACGAACTGAAAGTAATAAATATGGATAAAGAGAGTAATTATTGAGTGACATTTAGCACAAAAAGTGTTCAGATTTGTATGCAATACGTTTACTAGATTGGGTATTGATATACGCGACTGGCTTAAGTTTTGTGCGTTGTCTCCAATGAATAACGTACGTGGTTTACAAAATCGTTGTTTCACGTCGCGTAATCTCCGCCTGCATTATATCTCCTTTCCCTGTGTTCTCAGTTTTAGTCTGTGGTGTTCACAACGTACCCTACGTTGGCTGATGAAGCACTTCAAAAAATTCTTTCCTTTCATTTCATAAAAATATTTCATTTAAACTAATTATCTGATGCACACCGTTAAATGATAATTTCGTCTTTATGAGAACTGTAACTAACAGAATTGGGATAACTAAAACAATCATCACCATCATCATAATCTTCAAGGATTAAACCAAGGATGGTTTGCTCCGGTCTCAAACAGGCAAAGATTAGAGCTGGTCACTCCAGCGCTTCCTCGGACGTCCCACACCTCTCCGTCCCCTCGGTTTAGAGTTCCATAGTTGTTTGGGGATACGGCAGTCATCCATTCGCCAAAAATGTTTCCACCAATTCAACCGATACTGGGCAATCCTGACGAGCATAAAATGACACTAGTATAAAAATGCCTTTTTATTGTAACTTATTTTGGAACTACCAAATTTTTCGGGGAAATGTTACATATCCCGTTTTTACTTATTCGCATTTGCAATTACTTTACGTAAATTTGCAACAACATTGTTTTGGCTTACAGCCTCATTTGATTATTATATTACAATACAATTAATATACAACAACCAATTTAAAAAATACTACATGATTAATGTAAGGTATCAACTGAGCAGAGATCTTTTATTTCTCTAGTGCACCATTAGTTTCAGTCCCAAGCGCAACATAAATCTACATACAAGGTAGCAAAGCAGCGAAATTACCCTCGAGAATAATTCCAGAAGTCCTAAACAACTATGGTATTTGTTGTAAATAAAAGCTTTTAGCAGCATGTTGTTTCATGATTGAAATAAGTGAAATAAATTTCTCTAAAATACTAAGAGTCTTTTGATTTTGTTTAAGTTGACTAACTACTGGTTTGTAGTGAATAATATTTTTTCATATTATAATATGTTTTTTAAAATAAATATTAGTAATAATTATTGAGTAGTTTGAAAAAGAATTGCATTACAAAATTAGTTGTTTTAAGACAATCACCTTTCCGTAAAGCATTAAATAATGAGCATAAAGAATAATTATTCACCTTTAAATACTAGTTTTTTATTTTATTTAAACCGCTATTCTAATCCGAGTTACCAAAATTAATAATTTCCAGCCGTTTAACACAATATATAGCACTCCACCTTGTTGTTAAAAGTTATATTAAACATTAATTTAGAATTAATTACAAATAATAGTTGATATTAGAAGGAAACTGGAAGATTGCATGTTGATGTAACTAATGAAGTACTGAAACACAGTTAGGAAAAATATCAGTGGTTAGGTCAAAATTAAGATAAGATTAAAGACATTCACAGTGTACAAATTGCTGACGAGATTGACTGAATATTACAAGCTTTCACAAAGTGGCCTGCACATACGTATATGAAAAGTCTGTAACAGTGACTGAGCAAGACAACGCCGGCGCTCTTCTCTTTGTCCTCAACGTAGCCGACCGCAAACTTTGAGATTACGCCGGAATATAATCTCTGTGACTGAGTACTCAATTCCAATTCAAGATAATATGGTAGTATAAAATTATTTTTTGTCTTACAATAATATTAATTTATTTTCAGTATAGTTTTTGAAATTAGCTTTAGGTCATGAGGTAGGGAACTCCGTTAGTGTATTTGTGGATGACGTATTAATTATATCTAGGTCATTTGATGAACACTTACAACATTTAGATATAGTGTTTAATAAATAAAGAAAAGCCTTTTTAGTAATTAGTAAAGAGAAGTGTAAGTTTGTGAGATATGAGATCACGTTTTCAGGCCATATTGTATCGAGAAAAGACGTGCATACTCATCTAAAAAGTTACAAATTATCGTTAATATCCCAACGCCTAGGAATATGAAGTATATTAGAGCTTTCCTAGGATTACTGAATCGACAAAAATGAGTACAGCGTTTGATTGATAACCGTAAATCATAAACAATTTCATAAATAATTTACAATAATTACTAGATTCAGGACAACTTCAATTGCCGAACGACTTATGGCCTGTTATGTATTATTTATTAAATATATAAAAACATTTTTGTTCTTATCAGGATACTAAGTAGACTATTATTAGACAGATTGTCGCGGAATAAAATGAACGCATCCTAATATAGGAGCGTGGACTTTTAATTAATTGCAAGTACTATGCAATACGTAGTTACATACAGAGGTTACATACTTCTTACCTGAAGAGAAAGGTAACAACTGTGTGTAATACAAGAGCATACAAAGTTAAGTTAATTTCGTGTTACTGTAAGCAAAGTTGAAATCTGAGCAAAGGAAAAGACCTCTCTTTAGAAATGTTTGACATTCCCGCAGTCACCTTTTGTAGTAGTAAAAAGACGTGATAAACGTGCATTTTACTATAAAGGAAAACAATTTTTAAAATAAGTAAAAAGGAAAGACACGATACACATGTTAGGAGACCGTAGTGATTTAAATGTCCATTGATCCAGTAAATTGTATCCAACAAACGTGAGCAGACACAGGCTCACACGAGAAGGTGTGGGTATTTGTATAACTGATGTTGTGGACCTATAGAGATAAAGCTACTGACAAAGTGTATGTTGAGTTGAGAGCGTATAGATTTGATTTCTATACAAACCAGAAATATTTCAAGGCATATTCCGAATTATTCAACAGAGAAATGGGTTAAATTTTAACATTGAAAATGTTTATAGGAACGTGTCGCAAATTTGAAAACGACCGCTGGTGCGTGATCGAAAATGGGAACCGGTGAGTTTCCATAGAAACTACTTCTTTGTTGTCAGTAACGTAGTAAACATATAAAACTTCGCTTATGAATGCGACTACATTTAACTTATAATCTGCACATTGGTAAATGAAGAATGAATTCATTGATTGGTGAGTGAACATAAATATATATTTTTCAGATTTATTGAAGCATTTTCAATGCCCTTCTCTGTGCATTGCAATTGTGCAATGCCTGTAAATTTTTTCCGTAAATAATATGTAGATAGGTAACTAATGATATTCGTATCAAACTGTGTTTTGAGAATATGTTCAATGTACAAAGGAACTGTCAAAAACATCAGTGACAACGTTCTTTGAGACAGTAAAACTATCGTTACTTTACGTAACACGTAATGTAAAACGCGATATGTAAATGTAAAATCGCGTTTTACATTAAAATCTATATCCTTAGAAAGTGATGAATAATAAAATTAAATCATTTTTAATATAGATAGATCCATGAAACTTAATAATTAGTTTAGTGTAAAAGTTTAGTCACGGTCTTTGCCATTTTGTTACAATAATGTTCCCCTTTGACTCAATTTCTGCATGAAGAACTTGAAATATTTTAGATTCAGAACGTTCACCATTTTTATCCAATTTTCATTTACTTACTACACAAGCAATACTATGTCAAAAATGAATAATTACTTTAACCTAGGTTACAACTTTATTTTATTACTTTCGTAAAGTCATTCTTTTGTTTAAAACATTATCAAGACTATATGTTTTATACTAAAGAATGCTATAAAAACTTTAAACAGAACAGCAGCGATTAAGTTATTTTAATTAGGAAAGCAAAAAAACACAGTTTTAATAACTTAAACTCGATTAATATGGTGCTTTCAACTAACAAAATATCACTAGTGTTCAACTAAGCTTCAAGCCAAATTTTAAGTAATACATTTATAAATACGTTGAACTAATAATATAATACACGCCCTGATATAGACGACAATGACAAACGTCTTCTTGGCATTCAGTATCATTTTTACGGGAGAGATTATCGCCAGCTACGTTCGAATGCGACGAACGGGTAAAGAGAGAATATAAATTTTCTGTAACGAGTGCGAAAATGGGACTGTTCTAGGGTGAACATATGGCTTGGTAACGCATGTGTATTGTACGAGTTTAAGTCGAAACCATCGCCCCTCAATCTTTCGTTCAGGGATATATAATCCTCAGGTCAAATTTTTTGGTTTCTGTAGTTTCTCAATGAATGTCGCATTTTGAACGTTTTGTTGCGACCTATTGCTGATCGCGTACACTGACCAATTTGCAGTATTCTTTCTTACCCAGCTGGTAGAATTGTTTATAATAATATGTGCGCATACATTATTTCTCCTCTTGAGCAGTTGATAAGGTGTTGTTTTCGTCGACATTTGATGTCAGTATTACGCGATCTTCGGCGGTTCAGTAGACCAGTGGGTATGGCACCTGGCTACCCGCACCATAAAATCAAGGTGCGTGTTTTTCTGCCCCAAGGTCGACTCAACCTGTTGACAATGAGTACCTATGATAACAACCTGGGGATAATAATGGGCGGCTGAAGCGTAGTCCTGGCCACACTGCCTTCCTTGTATGCCGTACTGCTCGCATATGGCACCCTACCCTGCCTGACTCCTAAGCTGCTTCGATGGTACACATGGGAGCCATTATTATTATTATTACGCGATGTTCCTCCTGTAATGTTGATTACAATAATAATTTTTTTTACTAGGGAGACTGTGGAAAACTAATATTCACCGCAAGAGTGTCCGCACTCCCACGGTGTGTGGGACTCGCACCCACCAAAACCACCAACCCTGTTGTCCACGGCATGGATTCACCTTGGGACTCAGCTTTCGCAATACTTCAAGGTGGTGCCATTTGTACTTCGTCCTGTGGACACTCATCTGTTTTAAACCTTCAGCGGACCCACGTTACCTTTTTTCTGCTATTCTGTCAGCGGCCCTAGCAAGATCAACTTTGACTTCCTTCTTTTGCCTTAGGATCTTCCCTATGTAAGCTGCTACCTGTTCCCAATGGTGTTCGGTCTCCAGCAATATTCCGATGATATTTTCGGGCGCGTTCTGTCCCACTACATTTTAATATTATTGGTTACAATCATAATAGTAATAGTAATAGTAATAATAATAATAATAGTAATAGTAATAGTAATAGTAATAGTAATAGTAATAGTAATAGTAATAGTAATAGTAATAGTAATAGTAATAGTAATAGCAATAATAATAGTAATAGTAATAATAATAACAAATTGTTCTCGACACATATCATTGCATAAATCTGCATCAACAGAGATGTAAAGCCCTCCGAACATGAAACTCGAAGAACTCAACAAATATATAAGTACGATTGATCTAAACCTTAGAATTTACAAGTACGGAAATATGGAAAACACAAATTATCCAGCGTTGTTATTGTATACAAGCAAGCTAATTCTAAATTATATGAATATTACATAAATTAGGCTATTACATATTATTATTTCATTTTTATTATTACATTACTACATATTATTATTACATTTAAGTGTTACATGAAATACATATAATGTTATACGTAGTGTATAATGCGTAGTAAAAAATTATAAAATGATTTAAAATTGTTTACAACTTGGTTATTTATTGCTTCGAGTTCCTATATTTGCCGATTTCGCGGTTGTCTACACTTTTCCGGCTGAACGCTGATAATTGTCAGAATCGTGTTACTGTGTTAGCAGTTGTTTCTAGTTATGAGATGTATTTATTATTTAGTTGTCGTAAGCAGAAAATACACAGTTATTGTTTACAAGTGTAACTGGTTAATGTAACACTAGTAAACAATTCCTTAAGTCATTAAGTAAACAATTCGACAATTCGCCGTAAGAATGATCAGTGTCATACTTACAGATAGTTCTTGTTTACTAAAATAACGTCTTTACGAACCAGAGCATGATATCTGTGTAGATATGGTATCAAGGAAATACATAGAAGTTTTCTATTTCATTAGTAGACACTAATACAAGCTTTGTACAGATAGAGATCAACAAGCTGTTATCAAGACGTCTCGTTCTGTAACTTTGTTAAGCAATATACTAAAGTTTGTATAATTAAGCAAACTAATTAAGTCTTACAAACTAATTTCAAGCTATGATTCTCAGAATAATGCCTTAATATCTGTAGACGTCTTCTTCAAAACATTCGGAACATTACAGTTTTCTATGACCAGCAGTAATGTACACAGTAGAAGTAACATTATTTGACTTTTAAGTACTGTCTCGGTACAAATCAGTAACAAACTGAATATCACAAAATATCTGTAGTCTCATTATGTTATTTCTTAAACTTTTGTGAGCACTTAATTATATATTAATTTAAATTTAAAGTTAAAAACGCCTTCAATATTTAAGTCTTAGACAATTAGTCATAGTACGTGCTAGCATGCTTTTTTATGATAATATATATCTCTCCTGATCAAGTTAGTTGTGTACTTCATGCAGCTGTTTTTCTTAACTTAACAGCACGTAAACCTGTTGCAGAATGTTTTGCACTTTTCCGTCAGCAGCCATTCTTTTTAATTTATGTCTTCATTTATTTCTCCATTTACTCCAAACAAACTGTTACGACGGTCTACTCGATCGTCGTAGGTACATTGGAAACAAGATAAGTACAAATACCAATTAAGTCATTAATCAACAGCTTCAATTTTTACAGTTAACATTCGTAATTAACAACACAGTCTCTTATAACAAATCAAATAAAAAATTGTTCACAAGCAAATAAATGTCAACTAATATTAAAACACAATTGTAATACAATATACCGTCCGATTATAAAACACAACACTTAAATAATAACCACTTGAACGCGCACAGTAATTTCGCCCGACAATAACTCTGGAACCTCACTGTAAATATATCGCCACTACACTGAGCTGAACGTCCCTGAGTAATTGTATTTACAGCCGCCGAAAATCTAGACGATTCCACACACTAAGTATTACCTTTAAACTACGACGAAATTGCTTGCGGCCATGACACAGTGAGAGCGGCCGCGTAAATTCTCGCACCGTCTAGAAAATGGGTCGGCAAGCACGTACGCCACACGCGTTATATTGAGATCCCTCTGGCACATTCGACAAATACGTAGGTTGTTCTGTGATGTCGTAACACTTCTCCTCCTTAAGCCTGTTCGTCCCGAACTGGCAAACCGTCTCTGAAGTAGTACTCAGCCAGGCGATCTAGGTGAACGACCTTGAAATTTCGCTGTCCATCCAGTTGAATCCGATAAACAACATCGTTGATTCTTTTTTTCACGGTGCAGGGTCGTTCTCAGTTCGACTGAAGCTTAGGTGAGCGACCACGACGGCGCTTTTTGTTGAACAACCAGACCTGATTTCCTTCTTGGAATCCCACACTATTGCAGCGAATGTCATACTGAGTTTTCATTTTATCACTGGCTATCTTCAGCTGTCCTCTTATCGAGAGATTCATTTATCGCAGTTGGTTTTTTAATTGCGAGGAATAGTTCTTTGGCTCTTGGGACTGAGTCTCAGGTAATCCAAACATCAAGTCCCCAGGAAGACGAATCTCCCCCCCCCCAAACACCAATGTTGCTGGAGTCATCCCGGTTGTGTCGTGTACTGATGACCTATACGCCATAAGGAATAGTGGTATACGTTGGTCAAAGTCTGTTTGGTTCTCGTCAACAACTTTCGAAAGATGCTGTTCAAGTGTCCTGTTGAATCTCTCAACCATCTCGTCCGACTGAGAATGCAGAGGCGTTGTCCTAGTCTTTCGAATTCCGAGTAGACGGCATAATCCTTTAAACACCCCGATTCGAATTTTCTCCCTTGATCCGTATGGATTTCCTTAGGGGCTCCATAACGGCAACAGAAGTTGTGAACTAACGGCTTTGCCACAGTGGTGACCTCCAGATTTGGGATTGCTTAGGCTTCCACCCACTTAGTAAAGTAGTCACCTACAACCATGATGTACCTGTTTCCATCGTCAGTAACTGGGAATGGTCCAGCAATGTCTATGGCAATTTTCTCAAAAGGCAGACCAAGGTTATATTGTCTCAGTTTTCTCCTGCTTCTGGTTTGTGTGCCCTTGCTTGCATCACATATTTCACACGTTCGAATCTATTCCTCTACGTCGTGGTGAAGGTGAAGCCATTAGAATCACTTCCGTATATTGTCAAGGGTTTGTTAATGCCAAGATGGCTTCCAGATGTTCCATCATGCATCTCCTTCAAAACAGATTGCACTTTACTTCGGGGAACTATCGACTGCATGACCACGTCTCGTCCATCTGCATTTTCCCAAGCCCTTTTCAGTAATCCGTTTTCAAAGGTAAGTGATTCTTATTGTGCCCAGTAGCCCTTAATCACTTCGGAACCATGGCAGATATCTTGCCAATCCGGGCGGCGACCTTCCTCTTTTGCTGCCAAGATCGGTCCAATATCTTCATTAGTTATCTGTTCTTGTGGACAGTCTTGTGTTGTAAAGCCGTCAGCCAGGAAATCTACTTTGAGGGCTTGAACATGTTCGATTGTGTTTTGTTCTTCCTTTTTGTGGCAATGTCGGCAGTTTTCCGGGTTCGGTCTTCGTGATAAGCCATCTGCATTACCATGCAGGCGCCCCCGCCGATGTTGTAACTTAAACTTGTGCTCTCGCAGACGTTCGAGCCACCTTGCCAACTGTCCTTCCAGGATTTTTGAATCTCAAGAGCCATGCAAGCACGGCATGGTCGGTGCGTAGTGAAAACTCTATCCCATAAAGGTGTTTATGGAAGTGCTCCAAAGCTCTGACAATTGCCAACAACTCTCTCCTTGTAACACAATAATTTCTCTCTTGTTTAGTAAGCGTATTGCTGTAGTACGCTGTTACTCGTTCTTCACCGTTCTGCACTTGAGGCAAAACTGCTCATAGACCAGTACTGCTTGCGTCCGTGTCCACAATGTACTTCCCTTCGGAAGCTGGAAAAGCGAGAATTGGTTGCGAACATAATGCAATCATCAAAGTCCTTAATGCTTGGTCACATTCTCTCGACCACTGGAAGTTTCGTTTATTTTCCGCCAGCTCATGTAGTGGTAGTGGTGAGTTGGAGAGAATCCTAGGCTAGTGTCGTCACGATCAGCTGTTTGTGACGTTACAGTTATGTGACGTCATCAGCTGACGTCATGAGCAGCTGAGCAGCTTTTGATGACGTCTTAAGCAGCTGATCAGCTGTTAATGACGCCATGAGCAGCCGATCGTGAGGTCGTCGATCCGGTCAGCTGATCGACACGTGTCTTCTTGGCCTAGGATTTCCTCCGTGTTGTACGCGTGGTCGGGTGGATTGGGTACTTTTGGCGTCTATGTGTATGCTGGTAGTCGGTCGGTCGGTGCTGTTGATGACGTCATGAGCAGCTGATCTTGAGGTCGTTGATCGGGTCGGTTGATCTACACGTTTCCCTCTGGCCTAGGTTACTCTCCGTGTTGTTCCGTCGTACGGAGGGGGGAGGAGGTTCTGTTGGCCTGTACATGTATGTTGGTGGTCGGTCGGTGCTGGGTTCAAGCTCGGGCTTTGGCTCGGGACGAAGCGTCGCTCGCGACTGTCGACACAAGACTGAACGGTATAGCTAACGAGCCCCATTTATATAGGCGGACAATCCCCCCTGTACTACTATTGTGTGTAACTACACAACATCCTGTCAACGCTAATAGAATTGCGCTATAACGCTTCACCACGGGGAGTATGATGGAACAGTTCTATCGATTGAATTGCGCCATACTGTTTCACAGTGATATGATGCAACAGTTTTAACAATACTTTTCCTGTAGCTGGTCGAGTATTATGACATACACTGGCATAAATTATTGTAGTGCATTTCATAATTAGGTCCATACATATCGTTGTGGTAATTACGTATAATTAAAACAACGGTATGTACTCTCGTCATTTCCAAGCGACCCTGGAGGTGAGACAAGATACGCTTCGCTTTTTTTACGTGCTTTCCCCGTTTCACGGTCGAATGAAACAGGCCTACTCCAGCGTTACCTAACAACTAACACACTAAGCGCTCAGAGTTGTTAACGTGTACAGTGTTAGGTAAAAAATTAAACGTATGCTACACAATGCTGATTAAAGCTATTTTTTTATAATTTTGTTTTTCACTTAAACTAATAGTTCGGTATACGGTTGGAATATCGATAAGCGTCTTTTATACGTATCACACACACACACACACACACACACACACACACACACACACACACACACAAAGATTCTGTTAAATCGAGGAGCGTTTACAGTTGTTTCCACCGTGCCAGTGACTTGTCTCAGACAACTCGACTACGTTTATGAGTATCTCTACCGCGACAGTGACGTAGCCGGTTACAATCAATCATCACTCTCTCTCTCTCTCTCGCTCTCTCTTTCCCTCACTCCCCCCCTCTCTCTCTCTCTCTCTCTCTCTCTCTCTCTCTCTCTCTCTCTCTCTCTCTCTCTCTCTCTCTCTCTCATAACGCGAACACACTCAGACAACACACCTCGATATCCTGCCCCATACACAAACGTATATACTTAACTACTATACACATACTTATAATAGGCAACATCACATTGTGTAGTGTAAAGTCACACCCACACACACACACACACACACACACACACACACACACACACACACACATAAATTAAATTATATTGTTATAACTAAGTTTCATGCACAGATTACACCGTATATACTTAACAACAATACACATACTTATAATAGGCAAATCGCATTGTGTAATGTAAAGTCACACACAAACACACATTAACATATATTGTTATACATAACGTTCGTGCATAGAGTACACCGTTGTAAAGCACGTTGTTTTCTCGCGTTTACAAACCACTCGCTGTTGAAGAACGCTCTACGCAGCGCGCACCTGGCGAACGTTCCGCCGCTGTCTCCATCGTTATCGTTCTGCTGTTGCATGATGGGGCACTGTAACGAGCTCGTTAACCGGGCGCTCGCCGGCGGCGCGTTAATTTCTTTGAGGTCGATAAGGTTGCGGTGGTAGGCGCGCAGAAAAGCGGCTTTCTCCGACACTTTAGTGTAGATCGTGGTGAAATTCGCAGATTTGCGCTATCGTACGCGACACGTCCGTGTACGGAATGTAACCCTCGTCCCATCTCAACCGTTGATAGCGCCGTTCCAACTATTCGTTGGTTCTTATCGTCTTCGCGGTGAGCCATGATGGTTCGTAAAGAGGCGCGAAAAACGCCAACGTAAAAATTGTGTAGCCAGGTCTACCGCGGCGAACTCCTTGACAACGTAGTCGTTCTGCACACCCCGGAACGCTTGGAACTCGACGACAGCGGTTTTAACGTCCTCGTCTTCTCCTTGGGGCCACATGACGAGAAGTGTAACTATTTTAACGCGTACGTAACGTTTTATATTCAGTCCGCCATTTTGTTTTTTTCCTTTAACATTCTTCGTCCTGTTTAAGGTTTCGTATCAGCTCGTCGACGGTATTATCCGGTATCACCGGTTCCGCTTTCCCGTACATAACGACTTCGTCGCACAAACGGTCGTATATCACGATATCGCAAAACACGTCCGGTGGGCACACGTATCGTCCTCCCGCACTCGATAAAACGCGATCGATGTAGAATTTAATATTCTCTTGTTCGTAAAACGAAAGCGTTACGTACTTTTTAATTATCGGTATTATCCGAACAAAACACAACTCGCTTTCGTTCATTACGGTCGAATTGTTATTTTTGTCTTTCAAATGTACACATCCGCGTTTCACGTTAACACTTTTAATCCTGCCGTCTTCGCCTCCTTTGTCCTTGTCCTGAAACAACACTAACTTAACGTCGGACGACCGAGGATATCGAACACCGTTGGTAATTCGTTCCTGTATGAAAAGCAACAAGTTCCAAATCGAATAAACGCACACATCATGTCCACGTTCTTCAAACACTCCGGCTGTTACGTATCGTCTGTGCGACAACGGGTACGTTAGAACTAAGTACACGTCGCGGAGTATCGGTTGCGATTGCTGCTGTTGCTGCTGGTCGAATTCAACGATTGCCGAAGCCATGTTGTTAGGTAATAAAACACAGTCACAACGTTCACAGTAACAACAACAACGTTCCTAGTCAACTGCAGTCTCTCAACTGACACATGATGATGCAATACTCGGTAATATGTATATAAATCTCAACTTCCTGTTGGTGGTGGCGGGTGGAGACAACTATCCCGGTGGTGGTGGTGGTAGTAGTAGTGGCGGGCGAAATGAAGTTCGTCTGTGCACAGTGTTGGACGGCGGAGTGTAAACCATCGATTTCCAACGGTGAATCGCCTATCATCCATTTACCACCTTCGTGTCTTACACCGTACGTATAACCCATCTTTTCACCACGATCAGCCTATCCAATCATACTCATGTATTTGCACGCTAGTGAATTAGCTTCATATTGGGTATGAAAATAATTACGTGTTTCACGTCTTCCTTCGGGTGTGTTCAACAGTCTTTCGACTGTTAATCTAGGGTCGTCGTCATTGTCTTCAACAACCGTCGTCGTCTCGCCAACTACGGACGTGTCTAGGAAACGCGGTGTACCGTCATGTGTAAAGTCTACTAGCTGTTTATCCATCTCTTCCTCCTCCTCCTCCTCCTCCTCCTCTTGTTTTTTCTTCTTCTTACTATCTGTTAACATCACCATCGGCTTTTCAGTCGTTTTACGTTTTTTTTTAACCATTGCTTGCGAAATGGTTTTCAACGGTTCCAAGATCGGTTTGTAACGTCTTGTTAGCTTTTCTTCCTCTTCTTGGATCCCGTATTTTAAGGCACGGTATTTCTTCCGTGTGTTATTGCTGATCGTTTCGATATCGCGAATGACTTGTTCTCCTTTTCTTCCATCTTCACAAACGCCACTAGATCGACTAACGAATTGACTTCGGAACACGTGTATTTACATACAAATTTAGTCGTGGATATATAAACTCCTTTATGGAAACGGCCAACTCCTGTTTACACAAAAAAATCTACACACGTTTGTTTATTTGTTCGGTACTACTACTACTATGAAACGATCGAAACCGATTCTGTGGCGACCGTTATCAATGGACGAGACTTTGTTCACAACGAGAAAACCGTGACGGTCTTTCCACTCTTCAGCGCGCAAGTTCTTAAAAGTTTCGTACTTCATATCCGCGTTGACGTGATCGTTGTACGCGTGGTTCAAGTTGAGATCGTCCTGTCTGAACAAGACTATGAGATTGGAGTTGTCGCGAATCAGCTGTTTCGGTATTTGACTATACGTCTGGCAAAAGTAGAAAGTGTCTACACCGCTAAGTCGTCCCATAGCGAAGTACTTGCGTATGTTGTGTTGTTTTTCACAAGACACGTCGTCGAACACCATAACGGAAGCGTTGTCGACCTTATCGGGAGGCGGTACCTCTTCGTTTTCCCTGTACAGGTGATAACCCAGTCCGTCGTCGGCGAGCTGTGTCATAAGAGTTTCCAACATTCGGTATTTGAGTTGAAACCGTGATTTTGATAACACGTACAAGTTTGCGAAACGTAACCCGTTCACGTCGAACAACAGGTTGAACATAACATTCGTCTTTCCGCACGCGGACGGTCCGCAGATGGTAGAACGTATAGAATCGGGCAGAAGAGGTCGGTGCCTACTCCTCCTCGCTCTCCTTCGCCCCCACCACCATTCGGGTAACCTTCCGAAAAGTCCATATTTTTTTATTTTCATTTCTCGGGCTTGCTGTACTATCTTCATTTTCTTCTTCTTCTTCGTCCAACCACAGTCTATTGAGCAGTTGTATTATGCCGTAACACTCACTGGACACGGCGTTGCAAACGCAAGTGTCCGGTCTCTCTCCTGACAATCGGAATCCGACCATGCGGACTCTTTGTAGTGAACTAACCCACCGTTCGTGCTACTCGGTACTCTTGTACTGAGTTCGGAACTTGACACACGCTTCGTAACCCGTCGCCAATGTTCGTGTAGAGAGACGAATGTACGCATACGTTCGACGTCTTCGCTCGTCGTATTCAAGGTGTACTTCTTGTACGCCGGATGGAGACGGCATCGTTCACAGCGTTCGGCACCGCCGACATGACGCCGCGAAAGTTTTCGAACACGTCGGCCAACAGCAACACGTCGGTTTCCAAAGAGAGGTCATAAGAGTCGGCTAACGTTCGCATCCCAAAAGCCCTCCAAACGTTTTGCGCATGTGCGTAATCTTCGTCCGACACAGGCGTCTCGGCTAGGCGGTTATAAAAGTGTTCCGGTGCGGGCAAAGAAGCTTCCTCGAACTTACTTTCGTCCGACATGTACTCGTACGTGTAGACCCTCTTCCTAACCAACATTTCAACACGTTTTTCTTCTTCTCCTTCTTCTTAGTCGTTTCCATCCGGTCGCATGCACTGTCGTAGTATTTTAAAATTTTCTTTCCGTACGTTCTTCATCAGCTTCTCCAACGAGGTGTTCATAAACTGCGCGGAATCGAGAAACCGGAGAGGTCCGAGGTACACGGATACGTACCGCTGGCAGGTCGTGGCCATACTCTTGATGTTTTCGTGTTTGAATTTCTCGAACGCTTGGATGTAATGGTGGTAATCGTAACCGCGCAGGTTATGAAAGAACACGGGAACGTGCTGCAGCACGTTATAGTTTAAATGACACGCGTTGTGCGCGGCTCCCAAGTACTCGCCAGTCACGTGATTGTGGTTTCGCACTTTGTCCCCCACGTCGCGCTCGATACTCTTCTTGCACATATGACACGCGGTGGCGTTCTGAAACTCGCGTTCGTTGCCTTCTGTCATGCGGAGCGGTCTGTCTAAGTCGCGTTCTAGTCGACTCACGTCTTCACGAAGAGTGCAGAGAAACGTCTCCACTACGTCTGTAGCGCCGCTGTACAAGACGGGTTCTTTCACGGCTTTACCGGTCCAATCAACGATTACGTAACAGAAACTGCACGGTACGTGTTTCGCGATGTCCTGCAAGGGCGATCTGTCTTCTTCACGCGTAAAACTGGACACGGGTCGAAGAAAAGTTTCGAAGTCCGCGTACATCATGTACGGTACTCTGTGACACTTCGTGTAGTCTTTAAAATACATGTGACTGTATTTTCCGGACGGCAGTTCTACTTTTTTCGCTCCGTGCGCCGTGCAGAATATCTCGGGTTCTTTCAACCATTTCCGCGCTTCCTCCGGATCCGTTTTATCGCGAAATCGTTGCAAAAAGTAATTACATAAGAAAACCGGATTGTTAGCATTCGATGTGGTGTGCTGCAGTAGACGTGACATGTTTATAATAACACAATAATGTTTAAGCCCTTCGTCGTTTACGAGTAATAGAAGATTCAAGTGCGTCCTACCTTGGTGCTCGGTTATACGTATTAAGGTACACTTCGTCTTTTCTGTATCCGAACTCGTTAATTTCGCTTTCATAACCGAACACGTTCACCGAAATGTTTATGTTGGTTTTTAGAATTTTTTAATTTGATTCACCGGCACTCTCCATATTCAGCTCGTTTTCGTACTGTCTGTAGTGAGACACGCGGTGCGGGTGAGAAGCGATCGGATGTAAACCGGTTAGAACGGACCAGAGGAAGCATTTATCGTCGTATAGATTCTGCACGTTCACTAACGCTTTCTTCCTTAATAATTTTGTCGGAGAGGGAATGTAACTAGATCCGGCCAGAGGACG
Source organism: Magicicada septendecula (assembly GCA_034769895.1). NCBI lineage: Eukaryota > Metazoa > Arthropoda > Insecta > Hemiptera > Cicadidae > Magicicada > Magicicada septendecula. Next base: position 290,419,195 of record CM068371.1, read on the forward strand.
GTATTTTAACAAATTCACTTCGACGGCTACGATCCCGTTTTCGACCCATCCGCTACCTTCGCGAGTAAAATTTGATAACGATTCCAGCACTTTTTCAACACACTCCGTGTACTGTTCGTTCACGTCGTCCGCGTCCGCGTCCACGGTTAAAACGAGTTGTGCACGCGACCGAAATACTCCCGTCTGCTCCAGTTCGTGATCGGTTACTAGTTGTTTTAACAAGACGCGTACGGCCAAGTACCACTTGAAACTTTACCCCATATCGTATGATTGCGCGCGGATGTCTTTCGGAATAATGTCCGCCATTCTCTCCAACAACACAGATACCGTGTCCACTCCGTCACCAAAATCTTTACATAGGGGGAATTACAATAAAGTCTTTACATATTTTATTGTCTTTACACTCCCGTTAAGTGCGATTGTATGAGTTGCATTTACTGCCATGGTTCTGTTCTCTGAAATATACGACCTTAATTAGAATAGAGCACACTTTTTTTAGGTTTTTAGTTAAGCACTAGTTTTTGTCAATGTCTACGAGCACTTTGAAACAAACACAGTTAATATAATCGACAAAGTATCGTACCAGTGTTCAGCAGCGTGTCCACTTGGTAACTGAAGCGTTGGCAGGACCTCTACACAGTATATAGGGGCTAGCATCGTTGCGCGAGCGCAGCTGTCAGTGGGTTGTGATATTTAGAAATTATGGTGGTAACATTATTACACAACGTTAGACAAACACTTTGTAACAGACTAAAGCTTTGAATTCACTTCCGTTCCAGGGAAAGAAGGTCCTTCATAAATCCTTCTGCATTCGCCTGTTCCGGTTGAGAACAAAGAGTACTCTGTTCGCGTTGTACATTGAAACACGCTCAGCAAGGGTCAGTTGCACCGTAGTGTTTCACATTTGTTTAGATTATTCATTCTCGTTCCCAAGACGTGATGGTCATGTTTCTTGCGGACATCGACAAGTGTGTGGTTCGCGCGCCTCAAAACGCTCTGTCCTCAAAACGTTTGAATACTCCGGATGGTGAACACGTCTTGCGCTGTGTTTTTTTTGTATTCTTGTGCGTCATGGATTTGTATTTTTGGTGACTGTGTTGTTGTTGTCGGGCACAAACATCCTCGGGCTGAATTCCTACCTTGTTGGCTTCCAGCAATTATTTTTCTTCATGATGATTTAGAGGAAGAGCAACCGGTTGCGGTAAGCCTAGAAGCTTTTTTCTTTAACACAAAATCGCCATCACAGCTGCATATTTCATATTTTAGAGTTTGTAACATTATTGTTACAGATATTTTCTAAATACTACGAATTCCAGAATTATTTTATTAATTATTAAATGTTGCTTGAAATTTTGGTAAACAGAAACCAATTGTTTGATGGATATTTTGGTTAAGTGATGAGAAAGTTATACTTCCAAAACTGTTGATAACACCAAAAATGTAATATGACAGAACTCGTGTGTACGTGTTTGGAGCATTAACAGATACTACATTTAAGTATTAAATTATTGGAGTATATGACGTTTTAGTAAAAAAGCATCCTGGAACATTTCTAGATCGCTCTCTTTTGTATATTATTTTAAAGGGCACAAGTGTATACGCTATATTATTAGCATTTACGAAGTGGAAGTAGCGTTTTCAGATTCAATGAAACTAGCCAAAAATTAGTAGTAATAACATACAATTATGTTAGCCGTCACATAAGAATTTTGACTGTTCCATCAACGTTTTATTGACAACAGGGAGTGGCTAACTTATAAACACGCTCTCAAGTAACAATTTTAGTTGAGCTTTGTAATTTATACTGTGGGAACTTTTCCACAGGGTGAACGTCAATTAAGTTTTTAGATGAGAGTCGCCTGTGGGGATCAGAACAACTTATGTAATTTTCAATTTTAGAAGTTCAATACGTTTAACGATTAACTTGTCAAATGTTGAGCTTTTCATGTTTTCACATTGTGATATTCTGTGTTTTGCAAAACAGTGAGCCTTTAAGCATAATTTGTAATTTTGGCGAAGTTTATTTAACAATTTGCAACTGTATTTGAAGGCGTAGCACGCGCAGTATTATCCTGAGGAAACGTTTAGCGTTTGGATGGTAGTTGTGTTAATAGTATATATAGCATTTTAGAAAACATACATTAAGAAAGTGTTGTAAATTATTCTTAGAAAATGTGCTTCTTGTTTTGAATGCTCATGGGTCACTGCAGAATTTCAGATGTGCTGAAAAGTCTGATCATCAATAAAATGCAATTATTTGCTACACTTAGCCTTGTGGCTCAACACATATGCATATTTGATTTGCTCGTTTTACAATTAGGCCTTTACTAATGATAAAAGTAGTTGCGAACACAAATATCATGCGCTGCCTGGTATACTAAAGCATAGTAGACATCCGCAATTACTACGCATTCACCGGCGGGCTTACAAATCCATTCATTTAATTCACGTATACAGTGTGTGATTGTGTGAACTGAATTATACAATACGGCAACAGTCTGGAATATTGCATGACCTATTCATGAATTTCCAATTTCCTCGCATGTGGTGTAAATTTCCAATTGACTTCAAATTGTTGTGTGATATGTATTGCATGATTAATGCGTGGAAGGGGAGAGTATGTTTATATTTCAATGTAACATGACTGTTTATGAAAAGACGCAGGCAAACAACACTAAATAAATAAATAAATTCTAAAATTAACTTAACAACAATCAATTTTTAAAATATTAAACAAACAGACATATATTTTTTCGATATTAAAATTTTAGGTATGTAGTTGTAACATTTTTTTTGTTTTACACAAATATTTATATAAACTTTTATTCAAACGTATTAAGTGTTAAATACGTGCTCTCCTATTAGATACTTGTGAATGTTACAGATGTTAATGGATAAGGTAGCGACGCATGTGCGTTATCTTGAAGCATAATTAAAACAAGTTTGCGTTACAATTAATGCCAAATTTAACCCAAACCACTGGAAAATGATACACACACAGTCAGTCAATCGATCAAATAAGAGGACATCGGAAACACAATTGCTAACAACGGAAAAACATAGACAGTAAAGTAAAACATAGACATCATTTTAATGTTTACAATTAAATGTTATACCATGCAAAGTAAACAACCTGAAATATTATTGGTGAATATTAAATAAATAATTAACTAACCAAATAAATTAATCAGTCACACGCTCATACGCCCTTGCGCCGGCACGCACACGCATACAATCTGTATGTATTTTCAAACCTTATATTTATTTAAATAGCATGTATAAGCCAGGTTCTTTGTATTTCTGTTAGAAGTAATACAATTCTGTTGCTTCTGTAAGTGAAAAATGTAAACAAAGAAAAACATCTTTCGTCTTCTTGTAAGTTAAATACTCAAATTAATTTCACAACTTCTACAGTCAGTACGCTGTGGTAATGCAAATGAATGACAATTAAAGACAATTATAAAGCCTCGCATAGACAGACTGTTGTATTTTTCGAAGCCATTGCGACAAGTACAAAAATAAAAGTGTAATGTTTAAGAATAAAAATGATTGAACTAAAAAAGGGACTGTACGCAAACATAAAACAATGTGCTCATTCAATATAGGCCAAAGATATTTACTTTGACCGAAAAATGTCACCGCCTTTGTTCAATCACGGGGGAACAGTCTTTTGTATGGTAATAAGTTTTACGTTTAAGTTCTGAAAATTTAAGAAAAATTTTCGCCATGCATAAATTAATATTAAAACATAATTTATCATTTCATTTTAATAAACACTATTAACAAATAATTAAGTGATTTTCAACGTTGGAGTGAACACAAAAAGTAAGTGCGCTTGTTTTTGAAACGTAGAGCTCGATGTAATTTAAAATACAAAAAATTAGTCTTTTTATTGACATAATAAAGTATACGTCTGCATTCTTAGTAGTGTTACCTTTCTGTTATTTTTTTAGAAATAATGTGAGAGAACTAGAGGTTAGTAATAATAAAGTCCTCGTATTCATTAAAGGAAACAATGTGCTTTAAATTGCGGTGACATTCATTGATTTGAATTTTCATTCATGTTCACAACTGATAATTATTGGATTCTAATATATTGAGAAATTATTTATTATAATACTGTAGTCTGCAATTACATTGACTGATTACGATCTCTGTAATCTTGATTTGTGTTTTTTATATATCTCTTATGCTAATATGATCCTAACTTTATAAAACACTCATGGAATAATGTAGTTTAGCGCTATAATTGTCGTGATGTTGAAAATGTTTATTGTAAGCTGCAGGTGTTATTCTGATATGAACTTTCCAAAACTTGTGTTAAGAACTATATGTGTTGTTTATATTTCTGTGTTGCTCACGTTTGACCTAAGAATATCACTTTAATATGACTAAGACAATAATTCTTGGTATGTTGAATTTTACGCCAAAATGCTGTTATGAATTAACAGGACTTATGAGATTGGGTAACTAACAAAGACTAAGGAAATTTGCAATTTGTATGAAATGTAATATTGAAATTGATAATTAAAAACAGAGAAAACAATAATATTGAAAAATGGTGTATTATGTATTATGGCTCATTATGTTGACTTGGTTGGGAAGAGTGTGCTGTGATGTATCCGAAGATTAGTTGCCAGCACTTCTCCACGCCTCACGTTTCTCCACCTTAGCCACATTTTCGCATCTTTTATAATCGAACAGAACATATACCTAAATCGTGGCCTACATACATATCTTTTTTTGCGTACACATGTGCCTCTACTATTAATTTTAGCAGTCCCTCATATCCCAAGAAATGCTTATTAAGCTGCAATCTTCTGTTTACAATGGATTGGTGCATTTAGTTTTCAGTATGAACTTGTAGCACCGTATCCCTAATGACTAGAGCTCCTTTATTTTCTTACTCAGCTTTCGTTCTTTCGTTTCTTTACTCGACAGTGTCACGTTTTACAACCTCATAAGTCTACACTACATACATATGCTTTAAGATGAACGATAAAAGGCAATTAAAAGTAAAAAGCTTTAAATATTTAATCAGAATAATAAAATTATATAAATGAATATGGGAAAGACCGGTGTAATGTTTAATACAAAGAAATTTACTTTATTAAGTACAAGAAAATTTTTCCCAAGTAAATTAAATAGTGAATCTAAAGTGACTGAGATACATAAATCAACGAGACGTATAGCAGAATTGAGGTATTCAATATGAACAGAGCACAAGACTACGAAAATAAGTGATACAGAAGGGAATGGTACAACTGAATAGTAGGAACCGAGATGGATGGACGAGATAGAATCGATAGAAATTAAAAGAGTGAAAGATATGTAGGTTGATTTGGTTACATGATAAAATAAAAAATCATGAGGTGGGTTTGAGATAAGGACGGAAGAAAAGGATAAGAGAAGATGGCCATATGAACCCTGGGTTGAGGATATATACAAAGAGAGATGCCAAATGTGAAGTACAAATAGTTTAAGACATTATAGGTGTAAGATATCATGTGCGGGTAATTACATTACTTTTGACGCAGTGGGTTAAAGTATTATTTTACAGGTGGTTGAGTTAAAAATGTATCAGTTGGTTGAGTATTAAGACTTATATAAATACGATTTATGATTGAATGTCGAATTACGTTTATGTTACATGACATTTTTCCCATCATCTAGTTTTGTAATTGCATAAGTAAAAATATTGACAAACCCTAAGAAAGTACCAGGAAACATGAAGTAGCTTGTTTAAATGACTACTAATTACAGGTTTTGTAATAATGACTAATACTAAATAATGTTCTAATAATTATGTTTGAACTATTAAAGTTAATAAGACTTGAAGGACAATGTTTTATAAATACTTACCATGTTAATACTCATCCCACTATGTGTGTGAAAGTTGAGATTAATTCATAAGTTCAATGAGAGTTGTGTTATGTTTATAAGAGAAGTGATTAATAATAAATAATGTTTTAGTAGTTATATTTTGAGATTTTAAAGTTAGTAAGTAAGGAGGACAATATTTTGGGGACTATTTACCATGTGAATATCAGTTTTATTATGTTTGTAAAAACTGGAATCGATCCATAAGTTTAATCAGAATTGTCATATGTTTCATAATAGTTGTTAATAATTAATTGTTTGATTTTGGTTGATAATATATTATCAATATTAATATTATTGGTAATATTATTTAAACAAATATTAATGTTATTGGAAGGGTACAAAAATTATAATAATAGAGATCTTTCTGAAACTAGGTATGTTAGGCCTAGATAGTTAAGGAATTTGGAAAAGAGTTCAGAGTAAGACTAGAATAATTAATGTCATGTTGAACTAGGTTATTACTGATTGTATCTAACAGTTTTTAGTAAAGTGAAGGGTAATAAAAAAGAACTAATTATAAATAATTTTGCACAAATAGTTAAAAGTGTAAACTAGTAATTATGGAAATATGGAAGAGAAAATAATCAAAAGTGATATCAAAATAATCAGTGTTCCATCAGAAATTCAAAGATAATAATATCTTGAGGATCAAAGATCATATAAAACAGTTATAACAATTCTAAGAAAATTGTATGTAAGATGTTAGAAGTTTGTTTACTTTGAGGCTCAGAGAGAACAATAGTAACTCAAGATGATACAGTTTAAACCAATGAAAGTTAAGTTATAGGCCTTAGCAACAGACATGTTAATTGAGAGGATTCCATTATTAGAACTGAACGAGAAAGTATGATATATAATATAAGAGATCAATCTAAAATATTTCGAGTGTAATAACAGTGAAGATAATTAAAGTGAAATCATTATGCAAGACTAAATGTTTAGAAGAAAGAAGTAAACCATTATTCGAAAGAAGGAAGCCGATTAACATATAAAGAAACAAATTCAACATATCCTGGAAGAGAAGTATTTTTGCTAATAACTAAACTAAAGAAATTACCTTAATGGCCTAAGTTTACACTTGACAAAGAAACTGATTACACTTTTTGATTAAAATTATATTTGAACTTTCACTGGGAAAATAATTAATGAACAATCTAATTTTCATGGTAAAAAACTATTAATGTATGGTAATATAACCATTTAAAGTGTATTAAACATTGAAAATACGTAGTTCAACATAACCTAGACACTGAACATTGTAAAGTTAATACTAAACTCTTGTTAAGGCGCTCTGTATTTAATTCTAAGTCTATGTATTTTGGTACTTTCCCCGAAGATCTTTGTAGTTTATACCGTAGTCAAAAGGACCTACCATCAAACAGTTTTAATTGTATATTATTTAGTAATTATTAAAACGTAAATATTTTGTACCCTGAGAAATAGGAGTAACTGCTGCCATTCTGAGCAAATTTAAAGAACAGCCGGCAAGACTTTGTTAACAATTATATTTTTCTTTCAATAACATTTAATAAGGAGAATAAAGAATTTGAGTTAAATTAGACCATATAAAAGGTTTTCTTTTCTTTACTTAGTTGATAATTTTATGTACATGATATTATGTACAACATATAATCGAATGTTAATTTTTTCATCAAGTGGCATAGGTTGGTAACACTCCCGACCAGAAAATTATGGCACCATATTTGATTCTGCCTTACTGAGAATTAGTATTCGTAGTATTATATTAAATAAAAGATTAAAAAAGATAAAAAATTAGAAGGGAAAAGAAACCTTTATGATATATGCAATATTACTTAACCAATTTACCAATACATTTTTATTTGCAACATATGATTGCAAATTGGCGCTCAACCAACATTACCCTGACAATATACTCATCCTTAAAATAACAAACAATAACCCGTATAATATAATAAGTGTTGTAACAAATTTGGCGATCTCAACTTGGGCTTTAACGGGAGAATTCTCGTAGTGTTACAGATTTGGCAGCCAACGTGTGGCTAAATAACCATTAATAAATAGAGCGTTACAATATTTATGATTTGGAGCGTTTGAGGTAGATATGTACTTGTGCTCATGTTGTTTTTAAATATGTATTTTTTATTTAATTTTAAAAATTGTTATCGTATTTAAGTGCTATTTTAAGAAAACGTATAATGTAGATAATTAACACAGTTTTGATAATTAACACTCATAATTATGGGGCTTTGTAGCATACTGGTTCTCAAATATTGTTTGACCATTTCAATTATTCTGTGTTTCTGTCCTGACATCATTTTAATAGTTATCTCTTAATTGTCATCCCTGAGATAAATGTAACGAACAAGGTTGAATCAACATTACACTAAGCAGGAAACACTAAAGAGTTATATACTATTTGTAGAATGTTAAGTACAAATTAGTGATATCTTGTTTCCCCATTATATATGGCGTCTTAAAAGCTACACTTACATGATTTAAAAAAGTAATAGAATTTTTCGTCTTGTAATTGTTAATGCTTGATGCCTTTACTTAGTGAAAATCCATTTTGTAAATTATAGTAAAAGATAAAACAATAAAATAGTTTTAGTGATATTCACTCATTTATTAAAATTATAAATCCATGACAGCTGTTTCGGCAACACAGTGCCTTCATCAGATGGTGTAAGCTGACACCATCTGATGAAGGCACTGGGTTGCCGAAACAGATGTCATGGATTTATAATTTTAATAAATGAGTGAATATCACTAAAACTATTTTATTGTTTTATCTTTTACTATAATTTACTTGTAATTGTTTGTAATATATTTGAATAATGTTTAGACTAACTCGGTAAAGTAAAAATATTTTAAATTAAATAAGTTTTATTGGTAAAATTATTATAAAATGTTATATAAATTGTGATGAGTATAATGTAGCCTTAGAGTCATGTAAAACCTTTAACACAGGTCATGGCTAAAACAATAATGTAAAATTAAGACCATCTATGAGAAAGAATATACTTGCACCTCAATATGTATAATACATTATTTTTCCATAATTACTGAAAACCTGAACTTTAGTGAGTTTAGTAAAGCCCACAGTTTAATAAATTATACGAGGGCTATTTTTCTTCCAAACTCCGATGAGTTGGCAAACGTGGTTATGTTGTCATAGCAATAATCTGATTGTTGATTAATATTGTTGAGGCTTTGTTCTAACCTATAACCACTGGTTTTGTAGTTATTTTGTCTATTACTGTGGTGACGGCAGTTTTATTATGGCAACTACAATTGAAATTGCCTCCAAGTGTGAGACTCGGTCTATTATTAGATTTATTTAAGCTGAAGGTCATAGTGGTGCAGAAATTCATCGAAGGTTGTGTAATATGTATGGAGAAAATGTGATTAGTGATGGTTCAGTTCGGGAATGGTGACGAAAATTTAAAGAAGGGCCAATTGATGTTCATGATGAAGGAGGGCAAGGAAGAAAGTCCGTGGCTATTGATGATGTTGTTGAAAGTGTAGACAGGATGGTTCGAGAGCGCCGTCGTTTCACAATTACTGAACTTTCTGCTGATTTTCCTGAAATTTCTAGGTCTGCTCTTTATGATATTCTTACTCAGAAGATTGGGTATAGGAAAGTCTGTGCTCGGTGGGTTCCCAAACAACTCACACAAAACCTGCTTCATGAATTTGGTTAGGAAGTCCTTGATCACCCACCTTATAGCCCAGACTTGACACCAAGTGACTACCATTTGTTCACTAACTTGAAAAAGGGGTTAGATGGGGAGCGGTTTGACTCCAATGATGAGTTAAAGTCCAGTGTGGGAGATTGGCTGACTACTCAGGAGCGAACATTCTACAACATGGGCATAGAAAGGTTGGTGGTGACTCCCTATGATAAGTGCCTCAACAATGGTGATGACTATGTAGAAAAGTAGTTTATATATATATGAAACTTTTGTATGTAATAAAATTATTGATGTCATTCATGTGTCTGTTTATTGGTCTATCGAAGGTTGAAAAACAAATAGCCCTCGTACTTACTGGTGTGTAATCGTTGTAGTGATTTCGTGTAAAATAATCGTCGATTCAAATTTACTTAAGAATTTAATACTTCCCTTTCTGTTTAATTAACCTTTCCATCTTTGTAAGTAAATAAATACAAAGTACATTGCGTTAAGAACAATAAGTAGTAACAGCAAACTAAACTTCTACAGTTTTGGTAATTAACACTAATCATTATGAGGCATTGTGGCTTACTGGTTCTCAAACATCGTTTGACCATTTCAAATATGCTCTGTTTCTGTCCTGATATTATTTTAATAGTTATCCCTTAAATGTCAAGCTGAGATAAATGTAACGATCAAGTATACCTTGGATCAACATTACATAAAGCAGGGAAACTGAAGAGTTATATATTGTTTGTAGAAAGTTATGTACAGATTAGTGATACCTTGTTTTCATTATATATGGCATCTTAAAGGCTACACCTAAATGATGTAAAAAATTAAAAGAGTAGGCATAATTTAAAATATGATTAAGCATTACTTATGAGTGTGAGCAAATGTGATTCGTAAGTAAAAGTTAGGTATTGAAGCGCCATTATTCGGTTTAATAAATATAAGCGTTGTTTGCCTTGTGTTATGGCCAAATAATCCAGCATGTTATTTGTTGTATCCAGCTGTTTCTGGTTTAGCTGATTTAGTGAAATCACTATTCTGTAGGGTAAACTTTAGTTGGTACAACAAATTAGCGAAATTAAATATTCTACTCTCCCCATCTGACTATTTCACTCACACACAAACGCACGTGGCATATTAAAGGCTGATACTAATTAAAGCAGGTAACACAACTATAGCTAATCGCGTACTCTAAATCATGTACACAAATTTAATTGTGTTTGTTTCACATTAATACGTATCACCTCACCACTAGTCGCCCATTAAAGTTACGTTTGTACTAGTACCTACACTAAAATTAACATAAGTGATCTGACGTTTTTATCTGACAACAAAATCCATGTTTCAGTTTAAACATGTTAGTATATAACGTTAATTCCTCTTTAGACTAAATCTCTAACGCACACACAATTACATACTGGGATTGTGAATGAACACACACGCACACAATTTGTGTTTGAATATCAGCTTAAACTTATTCTGTTGACGATGTAATTTCTGAGTTTTGTGATTTGGTGATTTTTCGAGATTATGTTTTCTCTTAATTGATACACGTACTAAAAAAAACTGAATCTTAATTGCAGGAAACTCTATACTCATATATGTGCGGTTGCAGTTATAAAGAAATTAAATTTACAGTTACAAACTCAGTTCATTTTCTTTTGAAAATTAGAGTTCACACTTTCATGACACTGTTATAACTAACAATTTTACATAAAACATACGTGAGATTACTACAATACACATTAAGTAAGTTTCATGGTTTTATCGACTTGGTACTATTTGCCAGCAAGAAAAGAGTTCTAACAAGAGTAACTAATTGTTTTGCACTGACAATAATTAATTACTATCATATTTTGTAGTAAAATTACGCACATACCTGTTAAACATAATCATCAGTAAACACACTTTCGTTTCATAGTTTTACAGATATGTTGTAGCTTCTTCTTTTGAACTTTATATCACAATTTATATACTTCATTTACACTAATTAAAGTTGAGTTCAGTCAGTTCAATTACGTAAAGTACTTAAACCTCTAAGCTGACTGATACTACCATAATTATAATTCATTTGGCAAATATGTCATTACACACCTTCTTCAACCACTGTCTAAAAATAGTATGGGCGCGCAACTTTCTCTCTTTCTCTCTTACACACACACATCTTTCAGAGGGCTCACACAAGCGATTTAGTACAAAACTGGCTTTTGATAGCGTGGACGCGTTTTAGTCCTAGGAAGTGTAAACTCCCAGTCATCCAGATTTAAACCCCCTAGATTTTAACGTTCGGTGCAGTATTGAAAGAGTTTATAACAAGACCAGGAACCTTAATGGCAACTTTTCAATCCGGTGTTGAGACAGCATTCGTGAATTTGTACAAGGAAAAGACGAAGAGAGTGTTCTCGCTTTTCACAGGAAGGATCCAGGAAGTGATTACAAAAAAAAACGTTTACGTTAAATAATAGGAAGAATTTCTTAAGCGACCTACAAAAGTTTCCAAGTAGTTTTAAGTATTTACTGGAAAAAAAATGTTTTTTTTAATGTGTTTGTTTTCTCCGGATTAGGTGACTCACCCCTATATTTTAATCAGTTATGTATGCAGTCTTCACTGAACAGCTTTTGAGTTGAAAGTTATGTACCATTCCGTGTAGATACTCTAAGATGTTCCTGCAGAAGACATTATTGCCCAACTATTGTCTTGATCCTTGTTAATGTGTCCAAATACTGTTGCTTTTCTTCACACATTTATCTCCAGCAATCTTTTCTTTGTATTCCTTTATGAAAGCTAATAATAACAATATAAATAACATGCAATGTAAAAACTTAAAAAATATAAAAAAGAATTAGGAAAAAACAAATGCAAACAATTAAAAAAACAAAAACTTTATTAAAATAACGACACAAAATTTTAAGTATCTCAAGTCCAAAAATATTAATGAGGGTCGGTTTGATAAGAGAAAAAAATTGGATGATATTTTATTGCAAACAACAAACTATCATATCTGTAACACTTTATTCATAACTTTGAACACGTAGGTTAGTATTTCTTAACCTAAAAAGGAAAGAATTTAAAGTAAATAAATTATGGCAATTTGACTGCAATATAATATAAGCGAGAGAAGACCTTTCAGTAGGCAGTGATTTTATTGATTTATAATAACTTTTTCAAGACATTTAATTAAAACAAAAGAAAGAAAAGATATTAAAAACAAACCGATCGCCGTGTTTTCTCTTTATATGCTGTAGTATGTTTTTTAATTTGAAACAAGCTGCTGTCTTTAGTAGGTACACATATCCTTTATTGACCATTGTGTTTGTAAATTTTGTTTGAAATGAACCTGCTCAATTGTTTTAAAAATTAATCACAATAATTTGGTTAATAGGTACAATCCTCTAAAAATAGCTTTATTACTAGATTTTGATAGTTATGTTATTGCTTTTAAATAACATAATTGAAACTTACCCATCTTATTATCCTCAAAAATAATGTTATATTATATAATATATATAATTATATTATATATATAATAATAGTGTTAGTGTTTATTTTTATTTAACAAACAAATTGTTTATAAACCAATATGTTATTTTTAATACAGTCCAAACATATTCTTATGCATTTAGTGTTCGTTTTTCTGTCAAAAATGTCTCGTAATTGGTATTTTAAAGTCGTGTTTTCCTGATGACAGCGACTCAGCTATTGTCCTTGTTTTACAATGGTAAGAATATAATCAGCTAGTGATCAGGGTACATGATTTCCAGTTACCTTGGCAAACATATTGATCCGATGCGCTTCACTAATATTCTTCTACGCTAGAGACCCGGAAAACTGTAACTCTACATACTGTAACAAATTTAATAATCCAAATAAAAATCTATTTTGTGTTTGAATAGCCCCACATTGGAAGCGACAAAATGTAACAATGCAATTTTTATTTGAGGGGCCCCACGTTCTTTGGGACCCCAAAATGTAACACATTAACCCTTCTGTGCAATTTAATTTGTACATTAATTTAACTCATACACTCTATATACCATTACTAACAACGTGTATGAATAATTGGGGTGTAGGTGTAATTATAATAAGAGTAACTCTTTCTACGAATTGTAATATGCTTCATTTATTATTTTGAAACAAACAAACAAGAATATTATAATAATATGAAAATCATGATTAATACGCCAATTGATCTTCATTATCGATGGTTTCAAAGTGTTTTTACTATTCGTATCAACATTACAAACAATATCTTAAATTCTAAATATTATATTACTTATCATATATAGACTTTTCGTCAATCTGATAATGTTTCTTGCTTGCTCAACCTAAATGTGTGCTTATTTACAAGTTATTACTGCATTCTTATTCTATCTTTCTTAATACCTTTGTATGACTTTAAACAAATCATTTTAGCACATTTAATTTATTACTATAAATGACTCTATGTTACGTGCTTTTATCAAGAAAAGTTAAATAATTCAATTACTAATTTCAATGACACAACGTTATGTTCATTACGAAAAATAATTAAATAACCTTTTTTTGATTACATATTAGTTACATTGAATTTTATTTATATCTACATACTTATTATTTATGTTTACAAAAATTGTTTTGACTTTTAGAGTCTCTCAATGTCTTTCTCTTTGAAAATTATGTATTGGTTTTTCGTCACCTTAATTTCCGTAGAGTTGTCCCATGTCCTCCAGTGATTCCTTTGGTCTTCACCTCCTGGATGTCCTATTGTCCTCACTGCTCGTCCACTCCTTTCTCGAGTCCTCCACGGTACATTGACTGCTGTAGACTATAATGACAAGTTACTCTGGATCTGTAGCCGTTATTCTGTCAGGCTTTGGTGTTCTTAGATGTCGACTGCTTGTTGACGTCCGACGATTTCTTCGTTACGGTATTTTTTTTATTATTGATTTTATTACTTCAAAAAAAAAAAATTACTGTGATACTTTATACGTTCAGTTACAAAATCGTACTGATGTTAGATTTTAAATCTAACTTCGTCCAAAATAGTTAAAAAAAACTCGCGTCCCGGACCGGCATAGCGTACCGCCGCGACTATGGTTTGTTAAGAGAGAGCGATTAGCTCTCCTGGGCTTCTATTTATATCCACACAGAAAACTGCACCTGTCGATTCAGGAATCAGCCTGTCGACATTTGAAACATGGTGTGACAGGCCCCACTTTCGTCTCATTTCACATAATTGCACGTTTTTAACGCGGATTTCACGTCGATAACATAGTGTCTCATTTAATGACTTATGAGATGTGCAATTATCATGATGCTCACACTACTAGTATAATTATGATGCATTAAAAATCGCACTGTACCCGAATTACATACAATTCGCACTGCACTCTTGTCCGATTTTTACATATTTTTAGAAGTTTTTACCTTCCCAATAACATTTATGGTTTTCTTAAAAATAATTATTTTCTTAATTTGTCATTAACTTGAGGGGTGAGATTACAACTTTCAGGATCAGACAGGCTTCACGCACACACATTATTTTCTTGAATACATGCAGTGGTAATCGCGTGATGTTTGCCTGTTGGTTGCTGCTTGAAAACCAGCTTCCAATCTCACACCTGCTCGTCTATTACATATTATTGAAATTAACTAAAATATTTACAATATATTATGTATGCGCCTTACAGCCTATATGTATGTGCCTTGCTTGTATTGTCGCATTATTCCTCTACTTGGAGAAAAAAAATTTTAATAAATTTATTTATTAAAATAAATTTTCTATCATTAGACATCTTATACTTCTTATGTTTCATATTACTTATGTATAAATTTTTTTTTGTATTTATACATTACTAACCATGATAATGAATATTAATTGTTCAAGTTCCCTTAGTTGGAGGGTACAAGTCTAGTTTCTATCTCCCCTCTCTACGAGTTAATAACAATGCATAAGCGTAGTTGCTCCTTTCATTGTTCTCTTCATCTGGTTCCAATGACCTAGTTATTTTTATGTGCAAAACTTTCTACACGTACTTGCATTCTTGCATTGATAAACATTTTGCATCTTAACATATTATGCCATTCTTCAATCTGAAATTTTACATTATCTTAATTATACATTCCTACCTTTGTTCCTTAAGTCATTTTTTCTTACATTACTTATATACTACATTAACCTTCATTACCTTCTATTACATTTCTTTAACATTACCTTTCTGATCGCTAATAATTTCCTTCATTCTTACCTTGAAATACACTTCCGTAACAGAATACTCTTTTATCTTGTAGTGTGTCACATGATCGGCTACACAGGAACTGTCTTGGAAAACAACGATATTTTTCTCGTAGTCCTTAATCCTAAGTAGTCTGTGCCCTTTGACTTTTCACTCTCGCTTTCTTCTGTGTTCTTGTATCTCCATTAGGTTTGAAGTTTTCGCTTGATCAGCCGTTCTGACAACTATAGCAATTATTTTAAATTGCTAACCCTTTTTTCATATTAATAACACATCAATACTAACATTCCTTATCATTTCTTACATATTTCTTTACACATTTCGTTCCTTGCCATTTATAATACATTTTCTACCTTTCTTTGAACATACTTTTATTTAGCATAACATTCTTAATTATTTAATTCCTTGTTTCTTTCCACTAATATTTTTGTTTTTATTTGCTATCATAACATTAATAAATAACATTTCTTAATTATACTCTCTTATCTTTTTACACTTATTACTTCTTATTATTAATAACTAATATTTATACTATTTTTTTTAAATAATTATTTATTTTCATTTGCCTCGAGTTCTGAGTTGCAGTGTCGTTAGATCTGACACCCCTCTTATAACAATTGTTTGTTGTACACAGGAAATTCATTGTACTCACCCTTGTGTAAACAACGTCCGCATTCCATTGTATCGCTGCGACATCCGTAATTATCGTAGACGTCATCTGTTCATAGGGTAAAATTTTCGTTTTGCCTCTCGGCCACACAAAATCTCCTCTCTTTCTCTCGTTACAAATGCTTCGCTCTTTCTCAATTCTCTCAGCACGTTCCACAATTCTCTCGTCACTAATGCATCGTGTAAGGTCAGTCCGTTTGAAGCCTATATAAACAGCTGTCGACGGTTTTTTCGTTCGTCTTTTATGATAACCTCTGTAGTTTTCATACTTCCAGTTATAATTATCGTTACTATAACTATCGTGCGTATATCTAACATCATACTTATCACACGTTTGCGTAGTGTTTTTTATTGATAATTTACTACGTTTCTCGTTAGGCCTACAGTGATATTTATCTCCGTAAGTGTGGTGCCTTAAGTGTTTCACATGTGTCATCTTATGTGACTTACTAGTGTGTGTGTGTCTCACAATTGGGATACCGCTATTAATAAGGTACGTTTTATTAACCTTTATTTGCTTCTTTTCCTTAATGTTAACTACTTCTTTATACTTATCTTTAGTAATTACGAACTTATTTTCTCTCTTATTTTTAATTCTTATGGTTTGTTTATATTCTACTGGCGCAATGTGCGTATTAGAATCGTCAATTCTTTCTACTAATTCCTCTTTTGCTTTTCTTTCTGTTTTATAAAAAATTCTGTTAACTCTTCTACTTGCGTTCTAATATTATTTTCTTTTACTTTTTCTGTTTGTTTGTTCTCTACTTCACCAAATACGGCTTGCATCATAGCTCGAAGTGCCTCTCCCATCCTTAAATTTCCCGATATTGCCATGGTGAATTATTATTAAAAAATATTTATTTATAATATTTAAGAATATTATTTTTGTACAACCGATTTATTATTTTTTTATTTATTGTTTCGTTATTATTATTTCTGTATTAACATCTACTGGTATTATAATTACACCTTTATAATGATATTATTTCCTTGAGCGCCAGTTGTGTTTTAGTACACAACAATTAACATAACATACAGTTACTGTTTAATATAAATAATAATTATTAAATATAATATATTTTTCATTTAACACACCTTTATTTGTTTTAGAGCAACCATTTAGCTAAAAAATGTAAAGTACCGTTTACCAAATGGTAAAAGCTTAAGAGCATGATAATGTCTTTCAGCCGCCAGCTAAACGCAACATTATTATGGTTACTGACTGACTGATTGGTTACATGCCTATCTACAGCTATGCAGTGTTGTTTGCTTGTTAGGTCTTTAATCTGCGACGGACGTTAGCACGTTAGCGGTCGCGGTTTTAGTTAACGATTCCCAGCTGGTAAATGATGACGTCATGCAGCGTGATGCGTTACAGAAATTTTCAAATGACCCCCAGCCATAAGACATTATCATGTCAAAAAAATTGTAATAGTCAAATGGTGGGGATCATGCCACACGTTCATGGGCGAAAAAATTTCTAACAAATTTTTATATATAATTTACAAATAATTTGAATTCGTGGAGCCCCACGATCTTGGAGCGCCAAATTTATAACATATTTAACAATCCAAATAAAAATCTATTTTGTGTTTGAATAGCCCCACATTGGAAGCGACAAAATGTAACAATGCAATTTTTATTTGAGGGGCCCCACGTTCTTTGGGACCCCAAAATGTAACACATTAACCCTTCTGTGCAATTTAATTTGTACATTAATTTAACTCATACACTCTATATACCATTACTAACAACGTGTATGAATAATTGGGGTGTAGGTGTAATTATAATAAGAGTAACTCTTTCTACGAATTGTAATATGCTTCATTTATTATTTTGAAACAAACAAACAAGAATATTATAATAATATGAAAGTCATGATTAATACGCCAAGTGATCTTCATTATCGATGGTTTCAAAGTGTCTTTACTATTCGTATCAACATTACAAACAATATCTTAAATTCTAAATATTATATTACTTATCATATATAGACTTTTCGTCAATCTGATAATGTTTCTTGCTTGCTCAACCTAAATGTGTGCTTATTTACAAGTTATTACTGCATTCTTATTCTATCTTTCTTAATACCTTTGTATGACTTTAAACAAATCATTTTAGCACGTTTAATTTATTACTATAAACGACTCTATGTTATGTGCTTTTATCAAGAAAAGTTAAATAATTCAATTACTAATTTCAGTGACACTACGTTATGTCCATTACGAAAAATAATTAAATAACCTTTTTTTGATTACATATTAATTACATTGAATTTTATTTATATCTACATACTTACTATTTATGTTTACAAAAATTGTTTTGACTTTTAGAGTCTCTCAATGTCTTTCTCTTTGAAAATTATGTATTGGTTTTTTGTCACCTTAATTTCCGTAGAGTTGTCCCATGTCCCCCAGTGATTCCTTTGGTCTTCTCCTCCTGGATGTCCTATTGTCCTCACTGCTCGTCCTCTCGTCTCTCGTCCTCCACGGTACATTGACTGCTGTAGACTATAATGACAAGTTACTCTGGATCTGTAGCCGTTATTATAGAAACGTCTCCAGTCCTCTGCATCTCCTTCCTCTGCTAGTCGTGCTCTCGTACTCTGTCAGGCTTTGATGTTCTTAGATGTCGACTGCTTGTTGACGTCCGACGATTTCTTCGTTACGGTATTTTTTTTATTATTGATTTTATTACTTCAAAAAAAACATTACCGTGATATTTAATACGTTCAGTTACAAAATCGTACTGATGTTAGATTTTAAATCTAACTTCGTCCAAAATAGTTTTAAAAAACTCGCGTCCCGGACCGGCATAGCGTACCGCAGCGACTATGGTTTGTTAAGAGAGAGCGATTAGCTCTCCTGGGCTTCTATTTATATCCACACAGAAAACTACACCTGTCGATTCAGGAATCAGCCTGTCGACATTTGAAACATGGTGTGACAGGCCCCAATTTCGTCTCATTTCACATAATTGCACGTTTTTACCAATCGCACTGTTTAACGCGGATTTCACGTCGATAACATAGTGTCTCATTTAATGACTTATGAGATGTGCAATTATCATGATGCTCACACTACTAGTATAATTATGATGCATTAAAAATGGCACTGTACCCGAATTACGTACAATTCGCACTGCACTCTTGTCCGATTTTTACATATTTTTAGAAGTTTTTACCTTCTCACTAACATTAATGGTTTTCTTAAAAATAATTATTTTTTTAATTTGTCATTAACTTGAGGGGTGAGATTACAACTTTCAGGATCAGACAGGCTTCACGCACACACATTATTTTCTTGAATACACACATGCAGTGGTAATCGCGTGATGTTTGCCTGTTGGTTCCTGCTTGAAAACCAGCTTCCAATCTTACACCTACTCGTCTATTATATATTATTGAAATTAACTAAAATATTTACAATATATTATGTATGCGCCTTGCAGCCTTTGCTTGTATTGTCGCAATACTCTACTCAAATAGTCCTCCGAGACATCACTTTCATATTTTTTATGGAATTCTGCATACTCTACTCAAATAGTCCTCCGAGACATCACTTTCATATTTGTTATGGCATATAGTTGTAGTTCTTATTTTTCGTAGTTATATACGTTTTTGACTAGTTCTAATCTAAACATTCTTCTTTATTACAATTTGTAAATATTAATAACCTACATAGTGTTACTACCGATACAAACATTCGAAAAATTTCTGACAGAGTTACTCTAGATAAATTAGACCGGTGTTAATGTCTCATAATGAGACCTAGATAACCACCAAAAGAGACAAGCAACTACTGGAGATTGTTGAAAGAATTTTTTTAAATGAGGAAACCTTGCGGCCAAATTAGAAATATTGAAAAGGTAGAAATTGTCGTACCAACATTAACTACGCACTATAACAGTTAATGATAGACGAAAACATTCTAAAACAAATTAAACCACTACAGCTTTTGTGCTCCTATCACAAATAGGCAAATCTTGGCGTAGGCACCGAGGGAACCGTGAAGATTTTATGTGATAATCCAAAAACTCACAAATGGTGAAAGGGGTAATATGCTGCCAAAGTAGCTGGAAATAACATACTAGGTCAATAACTGACTACACTTTTACCGTTATCAAACATGGCACTAGTTCAGACGCTGACGTCATAAAAACGGGATTTCAACAGTCTTATTAATGACGCGATTTTAGTTTTAGAAAAATAAACGCAATACATATAATCGTACTACTTCCTATAAAGTTGCACAATAATAGGACCTTATATTTCAAAAATATAAAAAAAAATCATTTATTTTAAATTGTAAAACATGCACCTCTATGAAGAAAACATAATACAGTAGAACATATTAAATATATGAGGGAGAGAGAGAGAATGTGTGAAAGACAGATAGGAGAAGCAAGTGCCAGGATAGAGTGTAATGGAAAAACGTCGATAGGAATGATAAATCTCCAGAGGTTTGTATGGCATATTTATACACAAAACACGTACAACGTATGCATAAAATATATTACGTAATTTTAGATTCATATTAAGCAGTATGCACGTTACGTGTGTGGATGATATTAAATTTTAAATTCATAAATTTTAGCCGCCTTATAATTTTGTCGTTTATTAATCACGACGTGTTTCGGGATGTATGCCTCACTGTCACGTTGCAATCACTCCGTGGATGTGATCGTACATTAAAAAATATAACACGAAGTTGACATACATAAAACCCACAACATAAACACACATGCGGTATACGCGTAAAATTGATTTTGCGCTACAAACGAATATTACTACACGAGTCTACACATACTATGTTCTATACGGCTCAGATTTTGTAATGTTAAACCTAAAAAATTCTCTCTACACAAACATATTTGTGTACTTACAATATTTGTTATTTGTAGTACATGTTTCAAATGGAACAGATATTTTTACTCTTTGCATTAGTGGTTTGCTTTCCTGTTGCTTCTTTCACGCCTGGCATAGGTTTTAATATTTCATAGCATGTCGACATTGTGGGGCTGCCTGTAAATCGATTTCGGGACTTCTGCACGTGTATCTTGTCGTTAAACTCTGTAAGATAAATAGTTATAAGTAATCATAATATTCATGAAAACTTAAACTTAAAGTGATCCGTCAAAAGTTAGTTGAAGTATGCCTAGGTCCAGTCTGTTAACAGTTAAAACTTATTGATGCCGTACATATTCATTTCATATTGTTATTTAGTGAAGTAGGCAACCGATGGCACTGGAATCCTCTTTGTTCCTGCACTCGCTTAATTACCTTTGATTCACATCTAAGTGTTAGAAAATAATAGTTTTTCATCTTCTCTCCCCCTTCCTAATGTAACGTAGCCTACATTTTGTAAGTAAGATATGCTAATTACATTATAACGATAACTGAATGAATTCACATGTGTAATAAAGTTGAATGATTCAAATAATACTGTATATGATTATTTATGTATATGATGACACAGCATAAATTTTACGATACGTTTTGAGGATATTTAGTTTTTACTCAAATTATAAGTGTTTGGTTAATGGTTTGCACTAATCGTAGCACAATATAACTTCTTATTGTTATATTGATAAAGTATTTGTATGTGCAAGTAATTTCACTTATATATTAAACTACGTATGTTATGTTTTTATTATACAGATTTTATTTACTGGTGCAAAACACAGTTAATTAAAATATTACAATACAAGCTTCTCATTCGTTTCTACTAAAATTTACATAGGCTACATAGAATTTAAATGTTCAAAATAGTGACTTAATTTTCTCCATTTATTCTCAACATAAGTACTTGTTACCTATGTACATATGTACTACACTAAATGCCTATTACACAGAAATTTAATTGATAGGCTTTTTCCGATCTGATGATGAGCTGTGAAGCTTGAAAGCGCTAATCGGAATAATTTTTCTATAGTGTTTGCAACAGTGTCTATTCTGTTTATTATACAGAACCTTGAAGAAATATAATTTATTGTGTGTAAGTAAAATCGTAACATCAGTCAAATTATAAGTCAGCAGCATTTTATATGCAAAATATACTAGCGATTAAAATCGGTAAAAAATTTGTATGGAATCCAATTTAAGTTAACATTTGATCTATAATTCACAAAATGATTATAAAATGTATTGTAGAAACTAATATTTAGATTATACAAAGGCCGTTTTTCAGACACCTAGAAAGGTGTAACAAAGTTAAGTTTACTTTTAACGCCTTCAATATCTGTCCTATCGTTACGGTTGTTGCTATTATTTTGCAAAAATTTCATTAAAAATTTTGTTTTATTAAAACCACTTGTGGCATACCAAACAGAAATTCTCTTATACGTATAAAATACGTGAACATACAAGATAAGCTATAGAATGTGTAAACAGAGTACACAAGTTATCGTTGTTTTAATTCAGAAAGGATGTCACGTTAAGTCTAATTGTTATACTACTGGGCTTGTCCCCGTCAACCTAACTCTAATATTCAATTTAAGTGCTTTAATCATAAGTTATGCTAAGGGATAGTAACGTACTTTAGCATAAATCATGTAAGACTATACGATCTGATAACCAGCAGGTTTTCAGTAACGTAAATGTCACTGTCGTAGATAAAAGTGTGTAAGGTAAGGAAGGTTTCTAAAACATTAACATATAAACGTTAAATTTGAGTAGGTTTGTGATACTTTTATAGGAAATTTGAGTAGGTTTGTGATACTTTTATGGGAAATTTGAGTAGGTTTGTGATACTTTTATAGGAAATTCGTATGTGAAGTGTTAATATTGTAGCGTGACAGAAAATCCACTATTTATTAATTCATACAAAATAATAAAAATTAATTACACCACATATGTTAATATAAAATCGAATGCAATTGAATGAAATCAAAGGAATAAACAACAATAAAATAAAAATTCTCTTTACATTATATAAAAACCACTGTTAAAAATCAAAGAAATTATTGAAAGCAACTCATATTATAAAATCAGGAATTTACCCAGGAAGCTAGGAGCAGTAAACAAATTAGATAACACAATATCAAGAAGAGAGAATCAGTTTGAGAGTGGTGAAACACCAAAATACCCCAAAGACAAGAAGAAGGAAGAATAAAATTTATGATCAGGAAGTAAACAATACCCTGAAACCTTTAGCGAAGAGCAAAGTCAGTATCAGTAAATAAATTCGATACTCCAAACTAAACAACTGTCGAGATAACACGAAGTACCTTGGTTTACCCAAGAGTGAAGAATGAAGACAAGAAGACAAGAAGAAGGAAGACCAGAAGAAAGAAAAGAGTGAATACAAGAAAGAAGATAAGAAGAAAGACAAGAAAGAAGACAAGAAGAGAGGAAGAAATAGTATGAAAGAAACATCGTTATAAAACCTATTATTAAATACCATCAACCCCAAACCCATAGAGACAATTAAAAAGGAAAGTATAACATCCCAAAATCCTATAAAAATGTAATTATTAAGAAATCAAAAGTGTTGTCTAGTATAATAAGAAGTGAACCAACTAAAGCTATTGTGTGATAAAGAAAATAAACAAGTCTTAACAGTCCATGATTACTAAAGGTCTGGTCTGAGATAGTGAGACTCAAAATATCAGAACCACCAGTGAAAGTGAACTTGTGCAAGTGTTTTTGGAAATTCAATAAACTTAAAGTTGGTGATACTATGACTTATCAATATGCTATATAACAACTTTTATATTCAATAATACACATCATCATAAAATAATAAAATGGAAGATTTCCAGTATTTTATTATTTTAATGTAACTCTGTTATTACAAGACATTTGTAAAAATGATAGTAACTAGAGTATGGGTGGACATGTTTACTGATGAAGGGGATAATAGATAATAATGGTTTAGACCAGAAAGGACTGGCATTAATTTATGTTCATATTTTTAAAATGTTTAAAATGGCTATTTGTTCACAGCCATTAACTCAATAGGTTTATAAGAATTTTTAGTAAATAAGATTTACATGTGTTTAAAATGAATTATGTTTGCCAAATAATAACATGCATACCATTAATAATATTTCAGTAGGTATGCTGTATTAATTCAAAAAGAATTAAATGTATGTTTTCAAACCATGTCAGCAATATGTTCAATCTTAGAATGCTGAATGATGTTCATTATTATTTTTTATATAACAGTAGTATTAATCAAATACTACACCTCACAATGGGTTTGTAAAACGTTTTATTTTCATGTAATAATAACTATGTAAAGTCAGAGGAGGAGTAAGATTAAATTTATTTGAGAAAGACAGAAATGTAAAATTCTAAACTCTAGGCCATGTGGTGAATTCACAGAAGCCATATAAACCAGTTAATTCACTTATAATTGCTGTAAACTAGCAAGATTTAGGTAAGGTAAATCAGTTAACCACTACTGTGAATGATCCTATGAGTTAAAGTGATAATAAGGAAATATACCTTAAAAAATTGTAAATTTTCAAAATATATAAATTAATTAATTTAAAGAGCAATGTCAAATTCAGAGATTAACACAAAAAACCAGTTCTAAGGTTCAATTATATGTATTTAAGGAAAGGAAAAGAAATATGACTAATTAAAATTTATTATAATAGTATTAATAACAATTAAAATGGCAGAAAAATTATATGAAGGCGGAAATCAATTTTTGAGCCTAGATTTTCAAAAAGAGAGAAATTTGGTAATTTCCACAAAATGTCAACAGATATGGACTATAATATATCAATTTAAAGGGAATGAGATGATTAAACCACTCATAAGGTTCCATAATTCATGAAAGTGATGAATAAAATAAATAAATTCTATATATAATGTAATTTTGTATCATGTGTATGGGAAATCAAAATATTTTAACAATACATTTTCAAAGATTAACTGGGCCAGATTTTGACTAACATAAAGGAAGTTAGTTTAGTCTTTTTTGAATATCAACCTGAATAGTTGTGTAATATAACGTTCCTTAAAACCGTGTAGAAAATGGTACTACGGTTACCTTCTAATATCAGTGTAACGAGAGTTAAATAAATTAAACATTTTTCTAACTAAAACTACAGAACGTTTAGCGACAATAGTGAAAACTAACACCAAACTTCATTATACTAGTGATTTAAAACAGTAAAACAATATATTTGTGATAATTGACGCTACAAATCATAACCACGTTTTGAGCAGTTAACCCACAGAAGTGAACACATATCAAATAACATAATTAACACAAGTAGCCTATACACGGAACACTTCTTCAGAACACACCAAACAACCTATTAGACAGATTACACCAGTGCGGGGACATTTCAAACATTTATGAAGGTAGTTTTGCTGTGAGATTTTAACACGACGACATTCCCAATAACCTCGCCATATCTAGGAGCGGCCATCTTTGAAAAATACGAATCTCTGCCTTCCGCATCGAGTGACTTCAGAAGCTACATATGGTTTGACGATTCAACTTTTTTAAACATTATATCAGAATTATTTAAATATTGTTAACTAATAATTATTGAAATTACTTTAATTGTTAATGTTATACTTTCTCGTTACCCTTCTCTGACTATTAATATAATCGCTCCAAGAACCTTTTTTATATAATAATTGTAATAATTTTTTCCACTTTATGAATGAATCGATAATTCCCTGAGACGGAGTCGATAATTGCTCCCAATCGATTAAAAATCGATTAATTATTAAATTTGTTAATAAATCCATTTATTTCAATTGTTTGTATCTATTATTATTTCACATGCTAATTTAAGGTTTATTTATTAATGCAACGAGACTTCAAGAAGAAGAAAATATTAATTAACAGCGAGATATTGGACCAACACTAAACATCATAAATCGATTGCTGACCGGAGTTAATCTGATTAACTCCAGACTTGGTTCAGATCTTCCAGAAGTGCTCAATAATTAATAAATATATGTTAATTGCAAATCGACACGATCTGCGGACCAGCCCGACAAGATGCCACCAAAAGCCAGCGGAAAAGCGGTGAAGAAGGCCGGCAAAGCCCAGAAGAATATCACTAAGGGGGATAAGAAAAAGAAGCGCAGGAGGAAGGAGAGCTATGCTATCTACATATAAAAAATTAATAAATACCTTCTTAATTATTAAAATTTTTAACAGAACATTAAAACAGGATTATTTCGCAATTGCAGACATTAATTAAACATAAAAAATTTTTTTTTAAATAAAATTTTCTCTTTATTATCTTTTTTTGTAAAGACCGCATACAGGGTTTAGCTACAATATGCGTGCAATACTAGAATAGGTTTTCCTCAAACCTTGCTTCTATATAAATGTTGTTAATAAATTATTTCTCTTTAGTTTCGGTACACAGATGAATATTTTGAGATAAATGCTGTAATTAAGGCAGCCTTCATTTCTGCACGCAGCAATTTACTGCATATACTTGACCTTCCTTTCAACCGCAACAGCGACGCCTTGCTTCTACTTCTGCTGTGAAGCAATTGTACAAGTAGTGTACGTCAATGAGTTTGTAACATACTATGGTTAATTGTGAAATTTTTGTTTGACTTATTTTATGATAGTACGTCCAGCTGTAGTGGTAGACACTTCCGTAATGTGTTTCAAGAGGCATAAACACGACAGTAGCTTATTTTTTGCAACGTATGCCTACAAAGATACTTGAAGCTATCAGAAAGCGATTAGACAAAGGTAGACATACTAAACGAAGTTAGTTATACGTCGTACCCAATAGTACGTACTTTAAAATTATGTAAAATACATTGTTTTACACCTGTCTAAGTTCACCATCTTCACAACACGACATAGGCAAGGTTCTGCCTGTTCCGATTTGTCTAATTTGCACTGAAAGTAATTACTTCATGTAACAAGTTAGCTTGCGTTGTCTAAAAGTTCTCAACTTTTGCCAACTACCTTTGCCTAAAGCCGAAGATTTGCGACGTATTGGGGACAGGCGTTTAACCAAGTAAGAAGATATGATACAAGGGAAACAGGTAAATCATATAAACGCGGGCATAACAGATAAGTTATATACAGAATGTCCCGTGAAGAATGGGACATCCTTCAGGATTGCATTCTACAGGGTGAAATAAAGAAGAATGTTTGTATAAACATGGGCCCTTAATCGCTTCTTTTCTATTTATGGCTTGCGAATCATTTCACCATGATTTCTGCTCCAATGCTAAAATTAAGCTCAACTAACATTCTTGAACAACTAAATTAAAGGATAAATTCAATGGTTTTATATGGTTGTTAAGTTGGAAAATTGGGTTTCAGAACTGTATCGTTAGTAGTTTTATAGAAATGTTTCGTACATCTCAAGAAAGTGATGTCAAAACACGCATTTTTATCTGGTGTGATGTGAATTTACTTGTTTAAATTGGCAATAAACAAATGTAAGTTTGTAAAACGATTTGTAAAAAATTTATTTCTGAGAAACTTTAATGTATAAATAGTCAATAAGAACAAGTGAACCTTATAAAAAAATTAAGAGCTCTCTAACTTAGTGTGAATAATGACGTGGTGCACCATCACGTTGACACAACATTTGCAGCCTTTCTTCAAGATGTATGTCTTCTAACAGGATTGTCACCTGGTATTAGTTTATTACACGTTTTATGTTTAGATATTTCCAATTTTTCCTATAAGGTAATTTTTGTACATTTTTGTACATACACAGTGATTTGAATTAAATTTGGAAATGTGTGAAATATTTAATTTAAATATTATATTTCAAAGTTAAATCGTATTACTTAAACGTATTACATTTGGACTGACATACTGTACATTGGTTTGCATAAGTATACAAACAAGCCGTAATTTAATTATATCTCAGACTTGCGACAGACTTAGGATCTGAACAAGTACCATGACCTCTCCCCCCACTGTCCCAAGCATCGCTCTTTAATTTTCATTAGAGCTTCTTCCATTAATATTATCATTATTGTTGTGACTATTCCTAACTTCTTAATGTATGTCGTAACTACTTGACTTCCTTTTACTTAAAAAATTTTAACAATTTTCTCTTTTCCTCTATCTGTCCCTCATTATCTTATTTTACTCCTCAGGTCCACATCTCAAAACTTTCGAGATATAATTTCCTCGTACAGCCAGTGGCCTACGACTCTATTCCATATAGTTGCACTGCACGCTGTACTTCGTTGGTGGAAACAGAGAGAGGGGCAGTGATGTTTATCGTGCAAACAATTTACAGCCGACTGACGACTCTAACGGTCTAACATTCCAAAAGCGAAGACCACGGCACCATCACTCGGCGTACAAGAGCACTAAGTGGTACTGCCAACTACAGACGATTATATTTATTGCCGATACTTATTGACTTAACCTCGTGTAACATGTATCTTCTAATAGCTTGCCCAAGAAACAATATTTTAATTAAAATCTACAGTTGAATTGATATAAAATCTTCGGGTTATGTGAAAGCAGCACGGTTTGCATATTAATATAAACGTGAATATAGTATAATAAGAATTTTTTGTAAGAAAATCCAAACTACAAAATGTCCTGAGAATTCTAAAAGAACCTACTTTCTGTGTTCGTGTTTTGCTTTTACTACCTTAAATTATTGATTATCACGCCGCCTCACAAAGGAGAAGCCTTATGTTCTGCTGTTATTTGTATGTTGCTAACACCGTTCGCTTCATTTTACTTACAGTTTTTCACTTCCAGTGCGGTCGCAATTAAATTAGTTGAAGTTTTATTTATTTCACAAAGAAAAATGTTCTGAAAGCACAGAAAATTGAATTTTCTGTTCACCAAACTCCACGGTAACTTAGAACAGAACTAGGTTTACTTTGAGATTATTTATTTAAGAGGTTTTGTTTGCTGCTAGCACTTTTTATGCACTCTGTTAGTTTTGCGCAGATAAATGTTTTTGACCGTAAATAATTTTCAGTTTATCAAAGTAAGAACAATATAAAATACTTTAATTAAATTCTTCTATTGCTTATTTATTTTTATTTTTATTTATTTTTCTTGTATTTTAAACGAATCAATCAGTTTTACTACACCCGTTTATTACAGTATGTTTTAAAAGATTTATCGTATTCATCCCTTGTTAGGAAAGAGTCAAAAGCTTTTGAAAACTGGTTTCTTCTCAGTTTAAATTACTTCAGAATGCAAATTGTCAAAATTCCCTACGTTCCTATTATATCAGCTGCCTTCTTCGTTTTGCTCATAAAGTAATTTTATCTGTATCCGTATTACCATTCTCTAAATGTATCTGATAGAATTAGGCTAATTTCAAGAACTGTATAAGCATGGTTTCCTATCTTGTCATATGATAGCCTATACTTTATTGTTTTTATTGTCCAACTTGTGTCTTCTTACCGTACTTTTCAGTATGCTGAGATTATACATTGTATTGTGCATGTTACTCGGTTTATAGTGCATATAACTAAAGTTCATTATATTTACTAAATATTACTAATTTTATCCTTAATACAAAATAGTTTTAATTCACTAAAACGTAGAAAACTAAGGGCACCATTCGAATAGTGTAAAATTGGAAACCACAAATTGACGATTCCACAAGACAACGGCAGAGGACAGAAGAAAAATAATGGAATTTAAAGTAAGGATTCGTAGGCAACAGGTTAATTACAATTTAAGAATAATGGTTAGAGTGCTATGCAGACTGCTTAAATTAATAAGTATGCAAAAAGAAGAAATTAAACAACTGCACATTATTTGCAGCATTTACATTTCTTACAACCCTGTTAATTTTTAAAAGTGCAAAGCAAAACTACAACTTTCGTGGTTTTAGATACTAAACAGCATTAACAATTGTGCCAATGTTCACAACTATAACAAATTATAATATTAAAAATAAAGTTTTAAAATATTTGTTTATAACGTTATGTATATTTAATTAACTTTACTAGTGATTAATATACACGTACCAGAAAGCATACAGAATGTGTCCTAGATGTCAATTGTCGGATACTAATAAGAGTACTAAAAAGAGTTTCAAATAGACGTTTTTTATTATAACAATTTTGTTAACACATTGAAAACAAGTAATTCCTAAAAATGAATATTATGAAACCTATATTTATAGCCAGGTTCCCTCCATACCGAAGGAAAAACATCGTATCCGAATCAGTAAAGTATAAAGTATTAGGAATTCCTGAGAAATCAGGTTCTTTATTTACTTCCTGTACTTTTGTTTAAGGAAAGTGTAAACCATGCGATAAACAGCCGTATATGTAACAGCTCTGTCCATAATTATCGGGTGTTGCAATATTGCCTTCTCAATTATTAACACTTATTTATACAGACGTCCGCTATTGTTCACATTCTAAGGTTTCCTATCCCCAGTTCATATTTCTTTACTACATTTCTCCAAACTTTATTTTCAGGTAGCCCATTCATGTCTTGTACATAACTTATATTATATTAATTTCTCTTACCTTATCACATGATAGGCTATATTTTGTTTTTGTTTTTTTGTCTATGTTGTGCCACATTACCGCACTTTCCAGTATGCCGAGATTCTACATTGTAATGTGTGTGTTGCAAAGTATACGCTTAAGTGAACCTTCGACCTAGATTCAGTACAAGGGAATTTTCATGCTGATACGTGGTAGAAAGAGCACTTTTATTATTCTTATTTGATATGTGACGACACATTAACACAGAAACGACTGCAGGCAGAGAAATAAAAGTTTCAAATAAGATTTGTACGACGTACACAGACGATTACACATATAGTGTACTGTATTAATTGATTCGTATACGTATTTTGTGTTAATACACTTACGTCTACCGTAACTAATTTGATGATCAGTTAACATTCTAAATTGAAACTTGGCAAAACATAATAAGTAATTCAAAACTTGTTACTGACGTAAGACGTTGATAAACAAGCGCAAGCGCAAACATAAACACACAAGTATTCTATATTAACATTAGGTCAGTTTTGGGTATTCAATTTTTATTACTTTCACACACTTTGACATTAGGTCTAATGCACGTGCTGTTCTTGTCTCGCCTTGTAAACAACTAGGACTTAGTATCGACTTAGCTTTTAGACATACTAAATGACACAGATCTTTTGACGCAAAACCTTTTTGCGGATTCCTAGGCTCATAAGGCTTTTATACGTTTTTATCGATTACAGTTCTACAGCGTTTTATGCGCTAAAACGTGGATTGAATACTTTTAAATTGGCTTGTTTACTCTGATTTAATATAGCCTTACAAGCATAAGAGATTTGTATTTACATTCTTTATACAATGTTGTGTATAGAATATTCTATATTGATTTTAAACATAACGAGTTAAACTCATAATTAAAAATTCATAATTTTCTATAATTCCTTCATAATGACCAAAATCTAGTTGAATTATACGTGCTTATGGAAGCTTTAGTTAGAAGAACACACGGTAATGTAGGCTAGTGAATTCGCTAAAAATATTATAGGAATGTACTGTATCTACAAATACAATAATGGTTCTGCAATAATTTTCCAATAGAGAATTTGGATTGGAATAACACCTGTAAAACGAAAACACAATTCTGACACTTGAAAAAAATGCAAACCATCACCGAAGTCATTATTACAGACAGACGTTTTTGATTATAGAACAGGATTATTGAAATGTTTGGTCTCTCTTCAAACGCGACATCAACCGTTCCAATAATATTGACTGCCAAAGAAGTCAGTTGTAGAACAAGATATTTAAGAGTTCATTTCTTCTCAAAAACAAGTATTTCATGCTTTCAAAATCTTTGACACTGTAGAAGTAAGTTCTGCCAAGATTATCTATTTGACGGAATTAACATGAAGACACTTTCATAAAAAAGAACAACTCTCACAGCGATATGAAATGAAAATGAAGTCTAAATTAAAAATAAAAATGAGAATGTTAACACGAAATTAAATAATAAGATTTTACAATTTGTTAATTATTTATAATTTTTTTAAATATTACTTTCTACCATATGTTCCAATTATTTTAGGCAATATGGAGGCAGACCTATCGAGTTTTGTTATAGGGGAGTACTATCCTACTATATTCTTGATTGCATCCTCCGTATATCTGCATTTCGTCTGCGATCGTGAAGAGTAAATCTTTTCATGTGCCTGAGAAATCTCACTCGGCCCCTTGAATACGACTGATCTGGGATTTTATGAATAAGGCGGGGGATGTTTCTATACGTTTTTATGACAATGTGTTTTCTCTTCATCATTTTCAAACTTCCGGTTTTTCATAAGGTGTGCATTCAAAATTTCTTTTACAATTCATTTTTAATAAAGTACTGAAAATTGAGTAAGTCTTTTATTAGAGTTTTTAATATATTATGACATTCATCATCTCAGGTCGATAAAGATGATTTTATGTCTATCGATCGGTACATTTTTTATTTAAATTCCAGTTCTTACTTATCCCTTTCGACATGCTTCTTCCATTTACCTACATCTGCTGTCCATGATGTTGCCCAAAACAGCATTAGCTTATGCACAGTCTAATATCCACAGGATTAATTGTGATATTCTTCATAGAAGTCACAATTTTCTTATGACATGACAGCCGGAAGAAGATCCCATTCTAGTAAACTATTCGTACCCGGATTACTGAAGCGAAACATTTATAGACTTCTGAAAGCGTAACATGTTTTGTACACAGAAAGAACAAGTCTTATTAAACATGTCGACACATTGTTTTTTGGAAGCATTATGCAATTTAGTAGAAATATAGAGCAATCAATACAGCAACGTATAACGATTAAGCACTGATGTGAATTTCAAACCTGACCTATTGGTTCCACTGGCTTCTATATCTGAATATACGTAGTTTCAAAGCTTTTAATAGTTAATTACAGTTATCTCTGAGACTTGGCACCACACGTAGAAAATTTCTGTTTTAAGATATTAAACGAGTAGTTTTCGTGAGCAACAAACAACCTTACTTTTACCCGTGTAATGTTAAAAAAGTAGGCCTAACTAACATTATTGTTATGCGTATGTGACCAGTGCGTTTTTTACTCAGAAAATCTGATCGCTTAAGAAGTGAATAAACAAAACTGGAAAAAACAATTTTAACGTACAATGTACGAGTGCGTATCATAATACTTGTATACTATACGATTTGAACTAGTCTAATAATGTTTATATGAACCTATTCAAAAAAATACTGAGATCTGAACTTCGTATTTCATTACGAGTTTTGTATCATTTTTCTTACACTGCACGAAAAATTGTAATATACTTCAATATATGGAGTCACTGAATACGTGTGAATGTTGTGTTTTGTAAAGTGAATGGCGCAGATAAGTAAACTCAGACCCAAGATAAATACATTTTTACGTTGGGAGGAATATTCATTTCCAGCGATCATTCTGTTTTTACTAGAGCAAGGCATTTTATTTTAAGGACGTCATTAATTAAAAAATTGCACTCAATGTGTAGCAGAGGCGAAGGATGCTTAACACACAGCGAGCATTATAATTTGCGTGAAGGATACATCATTACAGCGAAACACGTTTCAACCTTTGTACGATTCTTTTTGTTGTGCTTTGAAAGGCTTTCAAGATTCTGTTAACAAGTAATACAAAAATATTCTTATGTAACACGTGCTCTAGTTTTTCTAAAATGGCCGTTTATATAATTGACATACTTTTGATGATTTAAAATTTACGAGTTTAATTACAATTTTCGAAACGCACAATATTAATATAAATGGACTAACACTTAAGAGTACATATTAATCGCATTAAGTGACATTTCAATGTGAACATAAAAACTTGTATTCATATCTAGGAGAGTGTCACAAAACGTTGTTTGGTCTTCGTTACTTACGAGTGTG
This sequence comes from Magicicada septendecula, assembly GCA_034769895.1. Taxonomy (NCBI): domain Eukaryota; kingdom Metazoa; phylum Arthropoda; class Insecta; order Hemiptera; family Cicadidae; genus Magicicada; species Magicicada septendecula. The sequence goes on from CM068371.1 coordinate 290,453,452, forward strand.
TGGAATGATGACTACGATACCGGTAAAGAATTTGCTTTCAGTAGCCCTAGTGGCTTAAATAGTTTTGAAAGTTTTAAAGTTTCAAAGGTTTCCAAGGTTTACACTTGATCCTGAAACATTCTTGGTGACACTCTTCTTCCTAACATATTTTTCCATTCACATAAAAACAAAAATAATATTTAACAAAACGTAGTAATAACTGTACACTGATATTTATCCTTGGTAAGTAACAGACATTGCAAACAATTCATACTTTTCAGTTGAGACTAGCACTGGGTAACAGTAAAAGATTAAAATTTTCTCGTCTTCATTTACATATATTTTGCTGTACATAAAATATGTTCTTGAGTTCTTATATGCAGTCTAGTAACTTTTAGGAAATCAAATCTGTATTGTTAACGGGTCGCTTACATTAAGGGACGTCAGTAAGCAAACACCTGTTCTGTTCATGAGGAAATTACGTGCAGGAAATATGATTTACTTGTTGGGAAGTTAGCAGAGAGTATACGGAAATCAATAATCATATCTGTTGGTACAAATGAAAGTTTTAGAAGTGCGAAAATAGGGCAGTTATTTGCGTCTGAGAAAATTAATGATAATGCTGACAAAATCTGCCATGAAGTCAAAGAAACAGAATTCATAATGTGGAAAAAAATTAATATTTTGATTTGATTACGGATTAGTATTTTTTGTTTTTGTCCCTGTGAATTATTTTATATTGTTAGGACTGTTTCACTTATCGTCGTATAGTACAGTGTAAAACAAAATACAAGACACCAATGAAACCACTTATTACCAGCTTTAATTAATCACAAATACAGTTTATAATCAATTTGTACAATAATCCAAGCAAACTTTGTTTCTGAGTAATCCATAATACGCATCAACACTACTCGAAAACACTAGAGCATAATCAATTGCGGCATTGAACACAGTGCGTGACCGGTGAAGTCTGGAACGGCCTCGATGCTTGACGCACGTTAGGTGTCACGTAATTGTATTTCTTCTCATAGTAGCAAAACGTACCCAGACAAAATTTACAGCTGAGCTATGCTGGGATAGCCAAAAACGTCTTTAATGACGTAACAATATTAACACATTTAAAAATACGGTTTACACAGAATCAACAGTATGTGGAACCGGGTTGGAAAATTAGGGTCACAAGAATTATGATTTATAGGTTTATAGGTATGCTTTATTGTATAGATTTATAGGTATGCTTTATTCCATAAATTATATGTACTTTTTAATCATAATAATAAAGTAAGTGTGTAAATTACTTGGATAAACATAGAAAATTCTTTACCGTAAATCACGTTTTATCACACGGAAAAAGTAGAAATAGTACTTTTAAGATATAAATAAACATAAAAAATAAATTGTTTAAATAAGATAAAATAGTACTTAGGTTTCTGTGGTTGAAGGAAACAAATTTTCTTTGGTAGAAGATTTACAAATTTTGGTGAATTTCTACACCGAGGTGCTGAATAATGAAATGTTGAGTTGGAGTGACGTAAGCAGAAGCCAGTCTGTAAACATGAGGTTTCACATCAGTTGTGTGTCCCCTGATGACAACTGTCCGCGAATAACTCATACATATTTCATGTCACTTTATCTCGAAAGCAGTGACACGAATTAAATAACAACTTATCTTCACGAGATTAAAGACAGCATACGTTATGAATGAAACACAGCGTCAGTTTTTTGTATCTGAGATTACGTCAACGATTTAGAATTGGACACCACTGATATTCACTCGTTGAAAAATGTAACCTGATTTATACGATGACTCCTTGTGTATAAACGTTATCTATTTAACCTGCGGGCCCGGCTTCACACTGTAGACGCCGTCTCATTGTTAAGCACATACAACACGCGGACATTCAAGGAGGTCAAACATGCCTTCCGATATTTTGCTTCAGAAATGTAGTTTTAAAACTGCTTAAAGTAAAGTAATATTTTAAGTTTACTAAAAGCAGTAGTGCATCCTAGTTAAGACATTTCTGAGGGCATTCTTTATAAAGTAATAAATATGCATGAAAATTTGTATTAAAAGTATTAAAACCGGGCTGTTTGGCCGTGGTCTACGGTTTACAGACAAACAAAATGTTTCAACAGCACCACTGGCTGCCATCATCAGTGGAATTCAAAGAATTCAAGACTACCTGAACGCGGGTTGTCAACGTCAGGCCCACGGTACTGTGGTAAAGGCTGAAGATGTCCCGCGATGCTACCTGTGCTTATAAATTCACCAAGTCCCACGTACAGGTAAAAATTATACTATCAGCCGATCAGAATAGGGCGCAAGTAGAGACTGCACCATGAACCAATCAAAATAAGTACAGTATTTATAAGTATCTATAAGTACAGGTAGCATCGCGGGACATCTTCAGCCTTCACCACAGTACTGTGGGACCGACGTTAACACATGGTAATGTGTTAATAAATTCATTCAGTCATTCTGGATATAATTACAAATTAACCATTAGAGTACAGAACTAGGAAAATTCACACCCTACAATTTAATGATTGCGATTAACAATTATAGTTCTCTCTATACGAATAAAAAATATTTGTCTGTGTTTCTGTCTCTTATAACTGTACTGAAAAATATATGCTGACGTTTGATTGCTGATAATATGTTTGTTACTTAGGATAATGAACACTAAGTAACAAACAAAGCAGGTCTGTAGAAACTAAGTAAACAAACTCTTTACTTAGGTCTGTAGAGATTTTAATACTTTCTAGAAAAAGTTTTCACTGATTATAAAATTAAAAAATCTACAGAAAAAGTATCGTGACATTTCAGCATGAGCTTCGATAAGGCTTCATAAAATTTGTACTCTGTTGCAGCCATATCATTTGCTAGCTTTGCACATTGGGATTTTAAATTGTCTTTTTTTAGCCTAAAAACGTAGCTAAGAAAAAAATGTAAACCAAAGTCCTTACAGAAATAAAGAAACCCTATTTGCTGAACCAAAAAAAAGGTCTACCCTTAAAATTTAAAACAATAATTACAGCCCTATCTTATTTTTGTCGTGAGAAAAATTGCAGAATAATTGAATTAGATGGGTACTCAGACTCTCCTAAAGCATGTTGTTTCAGCAGAAACGTTTTCTGCCACAATACGCCTCTGCTGATGAAGTTTGTAATTGCATTACAAAACGTGTGTATAGGATTATTACACCCAGTATATTGAGAGTTAAGAGTAGTCACGTGACAAAGTATATAAAGACCTGACGCACATTTCACTGCTCTATCAGTATCTTCAGATGTTTCTTAATCATTTAGAATCCTCTGATGATACTGATACAGTTATAATAAATATTGTCAAAACGTTAACCTCGCTAAAGCTTCCATCACTAAAAATTCATTGCTTGAATGTCACTACTAATTTAAAGATTTTATTGTTTAAGTTTGATGAAAAACGTTTGACTTGTGTTGAATATTAAATACTGTAATTATTTTCAAACTTATTCCATAAAATTAAGTTATATAACGCGCCCCTTTGCATTTGTTATAAACGGTTACGTAAATACTTGATACCTTATATTATGTCGCAGTAATATGTACGTCGTATAAATTAATTGGTAATACGTATGCCGGGTGACAATGTATTAAGAATTTCTACTTCATCTTTAAGCTGTGCCACGCTTGCTTATTATTTTACACTGGACCTAAACAAACGTAACACAAAATACATCTGAAATAATCATAATGTCTAACTTAAATACCAAAGGAGGGTGATGCTCTAAAAAAGTCAATACCACTAACTAGTGAGCAGAGTCAACATTAACCTATTTATTTCAGAAGGGAATCAGCCTCTTAATTTTATATAATCATAAGTCAGCTAGTGAAACAAAGATCGATTACTGAATAAATTAAATACTGAATAAATCTGTTACAAAAATTCAACAACTACATGAATTAAATACTGAATAAATCTGTTACTAAAATCAACAATTACATAAATCAATACTACTTTACAATTTGTTGCGCGTAGCGCACATAATATAATCTGTTCATGAAATTTCTTTTTTCTTTTTAACACTTTCCTATAATTGTAAATTTATAAAAGTATAAATACCTTATAGTCCGTCTTGCGGTCTTGTAGTTTTTCAATGTGTATCACTACATGTTTCGAAAGTAAACTTTCATCATCAGGTATATTGTAAACTTCCTCCTATTTTCTAGGGCTCGTCAGTGAAAGTAAAAAACATTAAATAAGTGAACAATATAACACAAATATCTCGTAGCAGTCCGCACTGTACTATTGTCAACACACAACTGAGTGAGCCTCAAAGTTCATTATTTATCTTCATTACTGTGTCGTATAATATATTGGATTTAAAAAGGAGTTGGTCGTTGAGTAAACACTTGTTATAAATTTTGGAAGCTCTGTAAATTTCGAATTCTTCTAGAGCATCCATAAGTCTGCCTTTGCTACATATGTGTAAGGGTACTAAATTATCTGTGAAACTAGTGTAACTATGGTTTTCATTTACAAGATGCATGGCGAATGTCGATTTCAAATTTCTAATGTCCCTTTTCGGTATATGTTCTTTGAATCTTTCTAAAAATTTACGTCCAGTCTGGCCGACATAGAACTTGTTGCAGTCACTACATTGTATCTTATATATTCCTGAACTGTTTTCCATTGCTGTAGGTGGTCTTAGTTTAAATATATTTTTTAGATTGTTGTTTGTTCGAAAGGAGATGTTAATATTAAGTTTTTTGAATTCATTGCTAAGTATATTAGGCATCACATTGGTTTATTCTGCTGTGACATAATAGTTCTTGTCTTTGTCGGTTTTTGTTTTGTTTTTATTTTTATTTTTCATTTTGTATTTGTGTTTAGGTATAAGCTTGTTAACTACGTCATCTTTATACCCATTATTTATAGCTATATATTTAATTGTATTTATCTCCTCTTGATAGTCATTACTACATAAAGGTATACTCAATAATCTGTGTATAAAGGCATTAAAAGGAGCCAATTTCTGAGTTTCAGGGTGATATGAATGAGCGTTGATAACCATGTCTGTGGTCGTTGGTTTTCTATAGACCTTATAGGTTAAAGAATTGTTCTCTTTTTGTACAGATAAGTCCAAGATATTCAAGCAGCCATTACATTCCAACTCCATTGTGAATTTGATCTTACTATTTAATCCATTCATATAACTGAGTAACTTATCTATTTGTCTGTCTGTACCATCAAATACAATAAAAGCATCGTCAACATATCGTGTGTACGAAATAATATTTTTGGATAGTGTGTTGTTAGTAGACAATAAATATTTATTCTCATAAAAGTTTAAGTAAACCTCTGCCAATAATCCACTCAAGAGGGAGCCCATGCCAAACCTTCTTCTTGTATGAAGAATTTACCATCATATGTGAAATAATTCTGTAGTAGTAACATTTTTAAAACCGATACAAGTTCACTAAACTGTTGTATGTTTAGTATAGCTGTTCTAATAAGTACAGTTCTAAGAATATCAATCATCTCCAGTATTGGTATATTAGTATATAGGTTTACAATGTCGAATGATATCAATTTATACCTGGGTAACATGTCAATATTTTTAACCCTTCCAATAAATTCCATGTTGTTTTTCATGCTATAGTTGTTTTGTAGTTCGATACTGTTTTTTATTATACGTTGTACTGTTTTTGCCAATTTGTATCCTGGTGGAGAAATGAAATTAATCAGTGGACGAATGGGTAGACTTTCTTTGTGGATTTTTGGTAAACCTGTGAACTTAGGTGCCCTGGCATTGATTTGTTTAACGTAATTCCTGGTATGTGTGTCAAATAATGTATTGCAATTGTTGATAGCCGAGTTTAATATTTTTGTGTAGTTCCGTGTGGGGTCCTTGTCTAAGGATCTAATGTTATTGTTATTAATAAAATCATATCCTTTTTGTATGTAATCCGAATAGTTCAGAAGAACAACCGTGTTTCCTTTGTCAGCATTAGTTATTACTATTTTATTCTTGTCAACTTTGTGCTTTATGTTCTTGGCTATTTTGTAGTCCTTTTTATATGTAAGGTATTTATACTTTTATAAATTTACAATTATTAATGCGGTCTGGAGACTATACATACATAATGAAACTTTCCTATACTACAAAGTTTTTGCAAAAGTTATAAGTTCGCATCGCACAAAGAGATGAATCTAGTTCTTTTTCCTTTAACTAGTAAGTAACTTACACTGACAAACTGGAAACTCCTGATGAGTGTATTTAATGATTAATAATGTTACTTGAAAATCCGAGGTACGTTTACTAGCAGCGTGCTGTCGCCGGTCACGCCATACGTGAACCCGTTGCGGCCACGTGTTTCCCCTCTGGTCTCACGGAGTGCTGTCGTGTGTATTCTTGAAGGTAGGCTGAAGCAAATCTGTAGCGAGTCAATATTCCGGTGTACGTAGGCCCGTTCGTGGGGCTAAGCTTTGTGCTGAAAGTTCCAGAGTCTTTAGTACAGGCTAACGGTTACTGCACGCGCACATTCACTCACATAATATGTGATACCAATTTACAAACTCATAGTTATAACAATTACAAATTACAGCTTCGATTCAGTAACAAGTGACTGACATTAAACATTACACATCTTTCTTTTTTCTCTTTAAACTGACTGACTGGAAATTTCGTTACTCGAGAGGCTAACTGCTACAAACCAGTTACATCGTTTTACATAAAATACGTTTTTCTTTTACAAGCGTGACTGACGAATGTAGTTCGTCACTAGCATTGATTTATGGGGGCCAAGAAATCATAATTACCTTGGTAAATGAGGCTCCCAACCAAAAGTGCCGATCGGGCAACGACGGGCGACTCTGCTCACGGTGCGGTCAGATGGTCGACTGAAATAAGCTTGCCGGACGTACGGCTTCGTTAGAAAAGGAAGGGGGCGTGACGTCAGGGAAACACTGACAGATGTAAGGATATAATTATCAGTCGCGCCATTATTTAAACTTATTTTATTGAAATTAGTATTAACAGTTGTTGCATTCGGCAGGGATGTAGAATAACTGCAACAAAGCCTAGGTACATAATTTGTTATTTACTTCTTGTTGTAGGCTAAAATTCTTCATGTCTCCCACAGTCCCCCATAGTGCTATGTAATACTGCTTCCACATATTAATTAATTAGAAGTTATAAAATGACAATTAGATATCAGTTCATCGAGTTATCATCAGTGAAATATGCAGCAACATTATTATTTTGAATTATCTTTCCAGTTTTGTTATATTTAAATTGTAACCATTGGTTTCCTACAAAATTGAAAACAATGAATGGCTTTTTTAAAAACAAGTGATAATTTATAACGTTTGCGTTGTGTTGAGATCATTGCAGACTTAAAGTTGTATACACCTTTTGATAGTTCGAAAATCAACTTGTGGTAACAATCTTTTATTATTTTCATAACTTTACCAGATTTATTTTAATACTGCACCGCCCATGAGAGAAACATATAAGTTAAGTAAGTATGCTCTGTATTAACTGACGAACGTATCCTGTTAAAAGTTAACATATTTCGCATTATGTTCTTATTGTCTTCTTCCGATACGGACCGCGTCAAATATGTCTTGTATGACAACGAGTGAAATTATTGCACCTCAAAAATACGTCAACTGCGCCACAAATATTACAATAAGTGAAACATTGTCATACAAGACATTTTTGAAGCGGTCCGTATCAGAAGAAGACTTCAAAAACATAATGAACACCGGACGCGGAAGCCTGCGTAAGAATATATTTCGCATTATTGAAAGTTCTCAGTTTTAACTTTACTGTTTGGCTATTTATCTGTCTGCGTACGTATCTGGCATCCGTGTCCATACTTCTACAGTACAGACCCTTATTTTTTTTAGATTTACCCCCCCCCACCACCACCACCAACCAAAAATTTATGTTGGGTATCAAATCAAAGAGCATTTTAACCAAAATCTGAATACAATTTTTGTTTACAATCAGAATGATCACTGTTGCACACCACTATATAAAAATTATTCCGATTAGCGCTTTCAAGCTTCACAGCTCATCGTCAGATCGGGAATAGAACATATAACATAGGTCTATTCCCGATCTGACGATGAGCTGTGAAGCTTGAAAGCGCTAATCGGAATAATTTTTATATAGTGGTGTGCAACAGTGATCATTCTGATTGTGATTTCAACCACTAACACAAATTTCTTCATTAAATTTTTGTTTACTTAATTTTGGTCGTCAAGGCCTTAAAGTGGGGATAATATATTGTAACAAAATCGTATGTGAATATTAAATCCTAATATTACCCTTCTTCAATGTAATGCTATGCTAAAATAAAGATATTATTACGTTACACTAGAATATTTAATAACTATTTAAATATAATTTTTCGTTAAAAAAATTTATGTAAATCACTTTTTTAAATCCGTATGACACTTATAGGCCCAAATGTTTACATAAAAGTTTTCAGACAAAGAAATGATAGCTATAACAAAAGTTGAGCTTCCAGAGCTCTCTGTTACGAGTACCTATGTGCGAGTTCATTTTTTCTTTATTTACAAAACTCTCTTGTCACAAAGCAGTGGCTTCAGATTCGAGTTTTATTACTTCTTTGACAAACAAATCTCCTTTGTTCTTACTTTGATGTGCAGCTGCACTATAACAAAATAACTTTAGTTTCACTTCATTTCGAAAAAGTGTTTTGTATTCTGAGAACACTTTAAGTTGAGAAGATTGATTATTTTCTATGTTGTTTTCGTATATACAATTGAATACTACATCACACTACCGCAACACATTCCAAATGAATTATTAGACTAGGTAGATTAGCATATAATATTTTAATAGTTTACATGTCTACTAAAGGAGAAATTTCGTACGAAAAATATTTGTTTAAAAATTCCCTCACACGATGAGTACAGTACGAAACATTTTGATAAAATAAGACTATTCATTTTGGTAGTGAGATTTATTGTAACAGAGAAACCAATTCATTCTACAAAACTTCCAAGAATCTTTGTCGTGTAATGCGATTGTAATTCGACAATATAAAGACTATCTGACGAGTTACCTATAACCTTACTACTAAAAGTCATTCATGGAATAAAAATAAAGATTTCACAATAATATGTGGATTGTCTTTTGATCGACAATGAAAATTTTGGGTGTTTTAGCAACCCGAGTAAATTGGTTTGATCCATGATCATCAAGTGCTATTTATATATTCTAATCTATAGGTGTCGCCTGGAATAAGTATTCGAGATATACTATACAGGAATAAAGTGAGTTTATTAATGATGCTATTCTTTTGTAACAATCTACTGAGCTTTTCATACAGTTTATAAAAAATAAATTGTCACTGTCTTTTCTGTCTCAGTTTATATTTGTAACACAAATAAAATTTTCTTTCCATACAAAAAACAAATTAATATTTAAAAATTATTTTCTCTTATTTACTATACAGGCTTTACTAATATGATAGAGTATTTCTTTTATATGTTCTTTGTTTTATTGTATATAAATAATACGCATATGGTTCACTTCTCTTTAATGTCGACTGCAGGTCCTTCAGACTACGGGTTGATCCTGGATGATCCTGTATCTAGATGGTTACGTGGGTTGATGTACTCTGTCCGCCCTCAGGGTCGCTTTCGGGTATGTAGATGTTTCTTACGACCATGGTTATACACTTTCACCGCGGACAGACGTTGATACTGCTAAATTAGTGTATTATGCGTACACTTCTTTTATCCAGTAGGCTTAAAGTGTCAATATGCCCTAACCTGATATATTTAACTCACGCGGAATAGTACTTAGAATATTACCAGCGGTACCTCAAGGAAATTTTTAACTTGTGTTAGTCACGATTAGCAGATCGATCGTCATGAACCCACGCTGCGCTTACACTTTATCGATTACCAAACTGATCTATCCGTTTCAAATAATCATTCTCGACTGAATTTTAGTAATCTGATTGGTTCTTCGGTAACTTCTACTCATTATGTTTCTACAGATATGTAAGATTCTTGTTCAATAAGTCTTACGAACAGAATATGTCCTGTTCAAAATCCTGATAAATTTTATTACTGAAATTTTGGCCATAAAACCTTTTTACATAAAATATGCAGATTTAGTTAAAAATCTATAATACTTAATATTATACATTATTTTTGTCACATTGTAGGCAATATAGATAAAATTAACCTGAACATTGGGTTCATGCACACAATCCAAAACCTTTCTTTATTTAGTGTGTGGCTGAATTCATTTTTTCATGTATGCCAAAATTTTGCATTCACTTGGTTCTTACATAATAATTTCTTTTTATTGTTATCTATGGTACTTGGGTTTCCAGTTATGTTTATGCCTGCCTCTAGCTCCCTTTTTTGTGTTCTATTTTTCCATAAGTTTTCAGCGGTATCTTATTTTCTTATTAGAGGTTATGTAATCTCGTTCTGCTCTTCATCATTTTTATAACACCTGGGTCACATTTTTAAGTAACGATCAGTGAAAATATAGAATTAAATATTGTCTTTGTATACACTTTGACATTTTTAGGTTAGATTGATCTTACTTTAAAATTATACATTCTAATGAATACTGCCACATGTCTGGGTTACAGTAACCTAAGTTCTTATTCCACTCATTGTTTAGAGAGAATGGTCTTCAAACTAACCTAAAAATTTCGTTATTCAAACATATGACGAAATAAGATAAACGAAAATGTTTTTTGTTTTGTATGTAAACAAATTAAAATATATTTCTCATATTTTTATTCGAAATTTGAAATAGTATAGTCCAGAAATCGTAGCGTTATTGCATGTTATTAACGACTATGATAATAGTTGTTTGCTGAAATGAACCAAAGGTGACGTCTAACAGATAATTCATGGTAGATCTATGCACGTGACATGACAAACAGATTACAGGATGCAGCGCAGAGGGGGAGGACAGGTGGTGGCTGTATCCGTATTCAATTAATTATCTACCGTCCACCACCAGACACCTGTGTCACTATAAGCCTTCTGTCGTCATTGTCATGTAACATACCTAAAGTCCTTCAAACTTTCGTGAATATATAAGCCTACAAATTAATGATATTTTGTGTTTAATTACTAACTCATTAAACTTTTATACCAGTAGTGATTACAATCATACGTAAACTAATTAATTGTTAATCATACGTTCTACAGTTTTTATTCATTTTTATTACGAAAATTGAATTTATAAATTGATTCACTTTTAGAAAATACACACAAAATATCCACGGTGAGAACAGGCTTACAGCTTGCGAGAATGAGTTCTGGAAAAGATAAAATAACATTGGACTAGCATTCTTATATTGTAAAAAAGGTATTGCTACAGGAGCTCAGATAGGACGAATGACTTGAAAATTGCCATGACATACGAACATGAGCATTAGCACATTGTTTATTAAATACTGTATTAAGTGGGCACGCTCATATCAAGAATATCAGATCTGTCGCGTGTATTTCAAGGACATACAAGAAATCGTGCAGTTCGGAACCGGTTATCCAAACGTTACCTGTCCACAGTTAGAGAAACAAACAGAAGGCCTAAGTATTAACTAAACTATGTACTAGTGAACAACCACTACAATATACCTGTGGATAGATATAAGCCACTATCGACAGTATTTGTAGTTGCGTATGAAAGAAAACAATGAGTAATTATACTCCGTGTGTATGTGTGTGTGTGTGTGTGTGTGTGTGTTTCAGTATTCATGTGCGTGTCTGCCACTCTTTTTTTAACCTTTCCCCCAATTATTATTCTGTGGATACAGTGTTATTTCCATTAGTCGGCCTACCCAATCCACTTCACTTTTCTCATTCTCAATGCTAGAATTATTTTACGAGCCTCATCACCTCTCATCAGTACTTTCACATTGGTAAACAATTTGTTCCTATAGCTGTATTTTAGCAACTGTCTTCACATCTACGTTTTAAAACTCTCCAAATAATTAATTTCGTTTTTATTCACCATCAATGTTTTGCATTGTATAGCGTTCTAGACATAACACTCTCCAGACCACTTACACTAAGTAATATCCTTTTTGAAATGATTATTTTTATTTGTTGTATTTTGTTTTCTTATTAAAATTCTGCTTCATATTTCTTGTATGCTACTTCTATAAAGCCTCATAAAGCTGCCTAAATATTTGAAAACTGCCCCAGACCATCTCCCACAACGATTATCTTTACCTGACTCTTTTACTTTGTATTGTTCTTTCTTTGGGTGCATCGATCTATATTCTCATTCTATAATCCCTCATAGCTCACCTATTTCGACTAACATTCTAGGTTATTGTGCCTCACTCATTGCCAGTAATATCTGATTATCTGCATACTTCATCGCTTTCGTCTTGTCACCATCTGCCGACACGTAATTCCTATGCCTGTGAGTACCTTCTAGACTATTTTTTCTCCATTAATGATAAATAAAGTTGGAGACATAAAACAACTCTGCCTTACACCTCTTCCAAATTTCTGTTTCTTTGAATTGGACATTTATGCAAACTCTATCTTTTGTGTATAGTGTCTTCATAAATGTCTTGCCTACCTAGTCCAGATCTAGGTTCTTGAAGCTTCTCATGAAGTAACTACAATTCATACTGATTCCTTAGAGGTGGGAATAACATTAGGTGTTTAGAAGAAACTTTCCCTAAAAAAGGATGAATCTGAGGATCATCCTTCAATCAAAAATAACAACGGGAAACAACTCAATTAAATATACATAGCCGTAGTTGTAGAAGCTGCAATGCTGTTATGAAGAGATCTTACGTCATACATGTTTTTGCGAGTGACAACAAATTTTAAAACTTTTCAGTTTACACGCGCAGTAAAATAGTTCACATGGTAAACGTAATTATTGTTTCACATTATACTTTTCAGGACAGTATTCGTTACATTATTGACAAGTACGCAATACAGAAATTAATTACCTCATTTTTTCTATTCACTTCTTTACGTTTTTCGTGCCGGGTTTGAGCATAGAAAAAACAAAAACAACAGAACGTGCGGCTCAGTTGGAGTTCCTAATTAGCAGTCTGCGGCAGAACACCTGCACCGTTATTTATTGCTTTAATTAACACCGGGTGTATACTTATTACGGCAAGAGAAATATTGCTCAACTAAACAAATTGGAGACACATATTTTGTTAAAACAAGGTGTTTTAAAGCTTTTTTGAGATGTTGACGTGAAGGGAACGACCTGTACAACTAAGAGCTGGTAAGAGTGTCTATTTTTGGAAATAGGAATTCGAGACATTCAGTAAGCACACAAATATAAGGTTTTTATCCCAACAATTACACATACGAAGTATGATCAAAAAGTATTTATTGATTTTATTTACAAAAATAAACAAGAGTTACAGATTTGTAGATTTGTGTCTTTTAAATTAGTCCCCTTCCGCAGGCACACACGTCTTATAGCTCTTTTCTAACTCCTCGAAGCATGTCTTAAAGTCATCTTCTCTTAGAGGTTCAGTTCTCTCGTCGTATTTTGTTTTATCTCTTCTATGTCTGGAACTGATCTCCCTTTCAATTAATCGTTTGTCTTAGGAAGGAGATAAAAGTCACAGGGAGCCAAATCTGGCGAATATGAAAGATCCTCTAGCTGTGAAAAATTGTGTTTAGCAAGAAAATTATAAACAGCATGTGACGTGTGGGCAGGTGCATTGTGTTGAAGAAACCACCACATCACCACTCCGATCCAACCGTGGCCTTATTCGTCGAACTGCATCTCTCAACCGTCTCGAAACACAAATGTAGTAGTCTAGATTTACTGTTTGGCCTGTTGTAATAAACCCATGATGAATAATCATCATGATCAAAGTGTTGATTGCAGAAAACTGTGAACATGGTTTTAGCTTTACTTCGGCTCTGTTTTTCCTTTTCTGGTCTTGGAAAATTTAGCGTCTTTCACACAGAAGATTCGGCCTTAGTTCATGTATCGTATCCACAAACCCAGACCATTTACACGGAAAAAAGACATCTTTATTTAAATAAAACTTTCATCCAAGTTATCCGTTAACTACGCATGCGCCAGTCGGCCATTTTGTGAATCGTCGTCAACTAATCCCGTCAGCTGCAGAGAACGACTGTCTTCGGCTGCTTTTGGTTTGAATAAAAATCATATATAAACTTTTATTATTTTTAATTATAACATTGTATTGTTTAATATTAAGACATTTTATAATTGTAAGTGTTATACTTTCCTGCCCATAACCTTGTCTGGCTATATATTAAATAACCGTTTAAAGAACCATATTTTTATAATACTAATGTAAACTTTTTATATCGACCGGCCCTGAGTGAGTCGATACTACTATGTAACATCGATTCTTATCGAACAAATTAATTATTTTATTAATAAACGTTCTGTTTTTGTAATTTGGATTTGATTTTTCTTATAAAAAGGCTTAGCAGGTAAATTAATCAAGAAACCCAACTAACCGAAAGGCGGTATATACGAAACATTATTTATTATAATGAATAAATTCAAAAAACAAGTAAGAACTACTTACTACCTAATTTTTAAACTACTATTGAATTAATAAACAAGAACAATGAAATTCAAAAATGAAGTAAGGACTACTTACTACCAAATATTTATGAAAAAACTTTATGGAAAATAAAAAGAAGAAAATGAATTTAGAATAAATATGTAACTTCTAAAAACAAGTAAGAACTACCTACTACCTTATATTTGAACAACTTTTGGATTAATAAAGAAGAAAAAGAATTTGGATAATATATTACAAAAATTTAAAACCGAAGTAAGTACTACTTACTACCCAAATATATATGGAACTATTTGTGAAAAAACTAAAAGAAAAAGAATTTAGTAAAACACAAATAAGTTTAAAAAACCATGTAAATACAACTTACTACCAAACATCAATGAAACTCAAATCATGGAATATAAAAGAAAGGAAAAGAATTTTGAAGAATAACAACAACATTCAAAAGGAAGAGGAAGTTCACATTACCAACAATTATATATGGGACCAATTCTGAAAAACTTTCGAGAATAAAGAAATGGCAGTACAAACCACTGATACAATTAAAATGAATAAACTTATTGTGAAGTAAAATTAATGAGACTTTTATGTAAAATAAGCAGAGATAATAACCACATGGAATTATTAATTAAAGAGTGCATTTGGATAAAAAGCAAGAGCAGAATAAAATTTTGAAAAAGAAAGAAAAAATTATGTATAAATAAATCCATAAGAAAAATATGATCATAGAATAAATGTCAGTTATAAAAAGGACAATTAAAAGAGTAATTGCAAGAACATAATACTAGTGGAACGATTCATAAGAATTAAGAAAAGAACAAAAATATAATACAAAATATATGCTACCAATGACCAGAAATAGATTGTAATAACAGTAAAAATATGACAGAGAATTAAAAATAAATAAAAACTTTACACTGAATAACAAGTGATAATTATATTAAACCAGCTTCCAACCATAAGAAGGAATAAAATGCCAGCAGAGCTAACCATTGAGAAAAGTAACTGAGATAGAAATTAACTAAGATAGAAATATTAACAGATCTGAGCAAATACGAAGTGAAGTATCCAAAGATATTTAATTTTTTTTTATAGTCATAAGGTGGACTAGTCTTATGTAATTTTTATTAATAACTGTCTGTAGATAAGTCCAGCAGTATTATTATGTATTGATCAGAGATGATTTGCCTCTGTAATCAATAAATGACGTAATATGGCCAGCAGAGAGTGTAGCCTACAGAGCCCCTCTGGACTGCCCCAGCTAACGTGTTAGGGAATTTTAGGGAATAAATATCCCAAGGATAAAGAACCAAGTTAAGAAGAAAATGGAAAAAAAAATAACGAACATCAGATGACTATTACTATCAAGAAGAATCCAGTTAATGATGAAATATAGATAAGCTCAAAAATATAGAAGAAAAAATTTTAGAAATGTGAAGGAAGTAAAGAAATATAATTTATAATGAAATATCATAAGCAATTACTTCAGACAAACTAAGTATGATCTGAACTAATCACTTCTGGAAGAGAGCAATCTGTAGCATGACAGATAATCCACATAAATAAATTACTCAATGATCATTAATAAAGCTCTAATATATGGAATATCCAGATGAGAATCAATTAAAAGGCACTATTAATTAATATACTCACAAGAAAGGTAAAAATAAAGAAAAAAATCTGCAAATAATATATATACTACAAATTTAAAAACCCAGACTACTAAAAATGTGAATAACAAAATTACCCAGGTAAGATAGAAGCAGGCAATTAAGATACCCCGACAAAGAAACCAGACCAGAAGAAACAATAGCATACACAGCGGAATGGTACTGAAGAAAGAAGAAAGAAGAAATATAGAATCACCAAAAATACTGAAGAATAAGAAACCTGAGAAGATCCACTAGAAAAAAGGAAGTGAGACGATCCATACCAAATAGAAACCCCATAGGGAGAGAACCCAAAAACCCCCAAAAATAAATGAATGTCCAAATAGAAAGTATAACACCCCAAAAAACCATATCACAATGTAAAACTGACAAAAACCAAAAGTGTCAATAGTATTAATTAACAGTGCACCCAAAAAAGTTATTGTTTAGTTTGTATGAACAAATCTTCACAGTCCCCCCATGGTTAAATATTTCATGTTGTAAAGCTAGAAAAGGACTAGTAATAATATTTATAAATAACCATGGACCAGTGTAAGTTATTGAATTATAGCCAATAAACTTTGAAAAGGTACATGAGTTGCCGTACAAATGAATAAACTTTAAGTGTTTTTTGAACAGTATCATATTTGATATGAAGTAATAATATTGCTAATGAAATGCTACTGAATTTATAAGAATATTCCATAGGATGAAACAATAATCAGATAGCTAGTGTTATACTTAGAGATGGGGAATAAATCCTTAAAATTGGGAAATACAGAGCAGACTGTCAATAATTAGTTTTAAGAAAGTGTTAACCATTATATGGAACCAATATGTTATGTTCCTGTTCCATATAATAACTAGACAAATAAGATTTATTAGTAAGAGATATTATTGTTATAAGATGTTATTTTGTTGTTACTTTAAATTAGGAATGCCATATCTAAAGGTAGATATCATTCCCCATGTTATAAAATGTTTTTTAATTATGTTACTAGGTGTAATCAATACACATAAAAGGTATTATTCAAGGTACCAGTTTTGATAGAGATAGGTGTTATATTTTAATTGTACAATCAATAATCACTCTTATACCAGTCAAAGAACTAATTGTTAATAAAGTATATAAGGATAAAAAGTCAGAGAAGGGTATAAACTAACTACATTAGTAAAAATTTTGCAAATAGCAACACATCAAATCTAGGCCATATAATGAATTTAAACTGCAGAATAATTAATAAATCTAGTCTTATAAGCCAGTTAAACTGACAATATTTATGCAAGATAAACCCAACATATAGTATACCATGTAAATAAGACTTTCTAAAGATATGGTCAGTAGATAAGTAAAATTACTTATTTATCTAATAAAATTATAAATAAAAATGGAATAGACTAACTGACATTATCAGAGGAGGAGTCATAGACAAATGAATTGTATTTAATCATTAATAAACAATCATTAATAAACTAAATTGCAAGAAATTAAGTAAGAATAGACAATTATATCAATTTCAGATTTAATAGAATAATAATTATATCAGGGAAAATGGCTATTATTTGCTTAGACTACAGGAAGTATAAATTTAGGCCTACCTTCCAAAAATGTAATAAATATAATTTTCTAATGAAACTTTGTAACACTATATTAATTGCTATCAAAATAAGCAGAATAGAATCAAGAAACCGAATATGTATTTCGTATTTCGTACAGTTAACTAATAACGAAATTATTTTATGAGTATAATGTATTAAAATAAAATGTATCGGAAGCTAAGATAATTTGAAACAATGTATAAGATATATTAAATAGGCTAAGATTTGCAGGAGACGAAGGAAATGAGAACAGTTCATTATTATACGTTGACGAGTGTACTTAACGTGATTATTTGCTAGAAGTAACCTGTAATGGCGGTTAACGTTATAAACCGAGTTCGGTGAAAATTTGTAAAAAATTTATTTTGAGCTATTTTTTTATTGTGAACCGGTGAAGTTAACATATGAACAGTGTAACACCAATAAACTGAACCACATAAGACTAATTAATCGAAATAACACCAATATCACACAATTTACTGACGAAAAATTAAGGTTAAAACCGACACACATAGACCCAATGAGATATATCCAATAACAACATTTTACACCAAGTGAACTATTCCATCATACACCAGTGACACTCAAATACATCCAGGACAATCATATACAATTGCTGAGACCATTTACACGGAAAAAAGACATCTTTATTTAAATAAAACTTTCATCCAAGTTATCCGTTAACTACGCATGCGCCAGTCGGCCATTTTGTGAATCGTCGTCAACTAATCCCGTCAGCTGCAGAGAACGACTGTCTTCGGCTGCTTTTGGTTTGAATAAAAATCATATATAAACTTTTATTATTTTTAATTATAACATTGTATTGTTTAATATTAAGACATTTTATAATTGTAAGTGTTATACTTTCCTGCCCATAACCTTGTCTGGCTATATATTAAATAACCGTTTAAAGAACCATATTTTTATAATACTAATGTAAACTTTTTATATCGACCGGCCTTGAGTGAGTCGATACTACTATGTAACATCGATTCTTATCGAACAAATTAATTATTTTATTAATAAACGTTCTGTTTTTGTAATTTGGATTTGATTTTTCTTATAAAAAGGCTTAGCAGGTAAATTAATCAAGAAACCCAACTAACCGAAAGGCGGTATATACGAAACAACGAACGTTTCAAGAAGAAGAAGAAGAAGAAGAAGAAGAAGAAGAAGAAGAAGAAGAAGAGAGCCGTCTTTCGCCTAGATTTGGAGATAACCAGATTGTTCTTTAACAAATTTACTGAAAGTGACACTATTACCAAAATAAACATAATACCACTTCATTTCTAATTACAAACAATAAACACGATTAGTTCCTAAATATTAGGATTAAAATTTACATAAACAAAAAAAAATTAAATTCCTTTTCAGAAATTTTTTTTTGTGAAATAAAAAATTTTTTTTATTTCCAATTGTTACAACAGCATTCACACAGATTTTATTTTGTAACCACAAGGATTGTTACAAAATTGGCGCTCACAACAGTGGGGCACAATATAAAAGGAAGCAGACCCGAGCAGGAGTCTATGTTTTTATACAAAATATTAGGATTAGAATATACTGAACTTGAAATGAACTGTGTAATACAACCACTTTGTCAACGTAGTCGTCTTACCTCAGTAGCATAGGCCTAACACAAGCAAAAATTTCAAATGACAACAAAAATCCTGGATTGCGAAAGAACAGTTCTACTGCACTATCCATTTACACAAAGTGTCTCAAAAAAAAAAACTGACTAGAATAGTACTGAAGACAGATAAATCAAATGGCTTTTTTGACGTATTACAAAACTACGGGTAACAGAACACATGACGACGTAAACCAGCTTTATGACTGGATGGGTTACGATTGAAATTTGGTTATTGGTTATTGATATATTTAAATGTAGCGTCAGCCCCAGCCACTCTAGGTACTTTAGGCAACGTTAGGATAGCTATCTCTGAAATCACATCGACAGTTAAAAGAAAATAGTAAAATATCCTAAAAGCACCGATTGAAAAGAAAATAGTAGACATCACGTCAAACAAGAGTAAATTTTTGAAGTGAAGTAACCTTACGGAAAACATAACCATAGAACTAAAAGGCACGAAAATGTAGACTGGAATTGCTTTATAAATGAAAATATTAAATAACGATATAGTTAAATCAGTGAACAATTATTAAGTTAAGCCAACTTCTTTAAAAAACCTCAATGAATAGTTGATAATAATCTAATTTTTTCAAAGGTCAATATAAAATAATATGTGTGTAAGTATTTTGTTGTAGAACGCATTACAAAAAAAGAAGAATTACTAGATTAAAGTGTTCTTAGTAACGAGAAACACAAAGCCCACATTCAACAAAAAGCAAACAACTAATCTCAAAAATTAATTAGGACTACCCAGAAAAGTCGTTATAATGATACTGAATACGCCAAAATATTGCATATAATTAAATGGAATAAATGGTAATTTTGTACTGTAATTACATAGTTTCTTGATGAACAGTTTCAATTAGATAAAAACTCTAAATTCGTTTCTGTTAAATTGGATTTGCTTTAACTTAATAACAGTAGTTCGTGTGCCCAGAAGGAGCCAATTTTCTCTGTACTTTCTACCGCCACAGACATTCCTTTCTGAAATTGGCTTTCCTTAGACAAAATTGATTTAAATTACTGTGAGCGTTTAATATACCAATGCTTTTCTAATCTGTATTTTATACTTTTTAGATTATGAATGTATTTTCTTTTATATTCATACTTTTAAAATAAGAAAGTATATATAATGTAAAATTTAAGTTGTATAATGTATAATATAAGATGTATATTATACTTAGATTAATGTATAATGTAAGTTGATATTGTTATCTAGTTACGGTAGGGCACAATGAATAAAACCACGCTACGGCTTGATTGTAAGGAGAATCCACAAATAGCAACATATTGATACACTGACTGGATGGTGTGAATTTAATTCCGGATGGGGGTGGTGTTTTTTTTTCCTTCCATTGTCGCAAAACATCCTCTCTCTCTACACACACACACACACACACACACGTGTGTGTGTGTTATAATATAATAGAGTGGGAGATAAGCTACACCCTTGTCGAACCGCTCTATTAATTGTTACAGGTACAGTTTTACCTTCTTCAGTATTTATTACAATTCTAGTATGTTGGTATAGCCCTTGAAAAATCCTATCAAGTGTTTGGGATATTAAATACCATAATTATGTACTTTACTTGCCAAAATGATGTTAAATTCTTTACGTGCAAAACTTTAACAATTCGAATTCTGGTTTGTGATAAATACTTGTATACAATATGAATACCATATATACTAGACAAGGCTTACTGCTCGTTGTTTTCCGGATTCTCACTTGATTAAACTACACACACACACACACACACACACACACACACACACACACACACACACACACACACACACACACACACACACACACATAACGACGTATCTCTATGTACCTAAACTCAAAACGTTACAATTTATATAAACAAAAGTATGTATATATTTATATTCAGAATATTTCAGAAGACGATTTATGTTCGCCTTTACCCAAATTCAGTAACTGTTATCATACATCATACATAAATATTCATTAATTTGTTTCACTAAGTAGTTACTATAGTAATAAATAATACAATTGTAATTTAAGAAAGTTAACGTACCAACGTAGCTAACACTATAAAGAATATTACATAAATCTAAATGAATAGGTTTGAAGTTGCAACTTAAAAAATTTTAAACAACGATTATGCTTTGAATGGCTTATCCTTTCCAAAAGGAAATGTATAACTAAAATAAAAATTAAGCTGTACTAGTAAACATGTTTGTGGTTATGAATTAGTAAAATTAAAAACATACTTGCCAATCATTGCCATAAATATTTAGTTAGTAAAATCAAACAAACAAACAAAATCTTTAAGACGTCTTTTAATTTTTACCCTTGCTCGTTAACAATTTATAATTTTCTCATTTTTTGATTTTATTACTTAGTATAAATTGTTTTTGTTTTTACACATGCTGCTGACATTACTCTGTAGAAGACAGAAACCAATCGGTCACATAGACGGATTAAGGTAAAATTTTTAAAAATTTAATTATAATAATTGTGACGCGGATACCAGTACAATGACTTTAAACATTACTCTGTGCTAAATTTTTATAAAAAAAATACTAATAGCGCAGGGACTTTTTTTAACTCTTTTATAGTGCAGATACTGTTTTACTTTTGTTTTTATTTAAATTTTAATGTACTCTGTAATGGTCCTGTTTCTGACAACTGCATTCTAGTAGTGGTTGTATAGTGTTTCATACTTATAAATCTTTCATACTTACTAAAGTAACTTCAATTGTTTAGTAAAAACATATTAAGATTTTTTAAATCCGAGGTGAAATAGTAGTTCACTGAATAAACTCTAGTTGGAAAATAATTGTTTCGGAAACAAATCCTCTTTAGCAAAGATATAGTAAAAATAACAATTTATAGCAAAGATACAGTAAAATTAACTTGCGAGGAAAGTATTTGAAGCTGGGAAAAGTGGATGGCTAAAGACAAAGAGGACGATATAGGAATAAATTAATCGAAGGCGCCATTAAGGCAACAAATAGGATTATTGAAATATAAAAGAAATAGAGCAAAGGAATTGTACTGATTGTAAAATGAAATATCTTTCGTAGAATCTGCAAGGTTTCCTGTTAGGATTTAGCTTAAAATATCAACAACAGAAGTATCAAACAACTGAGAATATTAATGTTACTTCAAATGCACTCACTGCGTCAATTTTCTCTTCCATGAAATCTTTCTTTCTTATTTCTAGTACTTAAAGTTAATCAAAAATGAAATAATAAAACATAGTAACACTTTTACAATAAACAATAAATTCGTGGAATTGTATACTATACATGTTGTATATATTCAGCATTCATTGCAAATCTAATATTTGCAAGCTTTTGTAAGTAAACGCTTATCTAACGTTCCAAATCGATTGTAGAAAAAAATTCATTTTGTACGGATACTAACAGCACTACACAAATATTCTATATTGCATTACACACTTATTTCAACTGTATTGCATCATGCGATATACTGAACCGAAGCTAATTGTATTATTTACATTACTGGTTGCTGTGTATTGTTTGTATTTACTATCATGTATATTATTATGATTGTAATTTGTTTCATAGACCCCCCTTATTATTTTTCTAGCTCTGTCTCTTAGGTATTTTTATACATTTACATATCTTTGCACTCTACAGTTTATTCTGTTTTGTCTGATCTCAAATTGTTGCGCTGTTACTATAAAT
The DNA here is from genome assembly GCA_034769895.1 of Magicicada septendecula. NCBI lineage: Eukaryota > Metazoa > Arthropoda > Insecta > Hemiptera > Cicadidae > Magicicada > Magicicada septendecula. The sequence goes on from CM068371.1 coordinate 290,476,549, forward strand.
AATTCTATTAATAACCACAAATGTTTCAAATATATACGTAGTACGGAACCTTCTAGTGTTTCCTAGGCGCCTTCAACTACAGAGTTTTCCTCGATTAATGGCCCAGGAAGAAGTAGGTTCTTCTCTAACCTCGGCGGAGCACAAAGTCAAGACTCTTAAACGGCAAGTCAGTCAGTTTCGAGACTACAATTCGTTCTGCGTTTCATGTAAAGTGATAATTCTAACTTCTAACTTGTCTTATTTGGTGCCACACTGTGTAATAATTAATAGTCCTAAAAGTGCTTATTTGGATTCAAATTTCCTACAAGAACTTGGAAATATATTAACGAAATGCTTCATTCGAGGTATGGTGAACTCGGGTATACACTCGTAATAGAAGTAATCTCGTGATACTTTTTGTGAAGCTTGTCATGGGTTAACCAATGCTCCCACAGATACCTCGTTTCTCCAGTTGGGCTCAGCGCATTCTAATGTTCAGTTTGAGATATTGTAGGCGCCAGTGCGACACGTGTTTATTGTTTTCCAACGTTTTGAATTGAAAGGTAAGGACGTGTTAATAGTTGTCTGTTAATAGGACGTGCATTTTGATTATACCATAATTGTAATTCACTATATTAAGTATCAAATTTAGTCTTAAATTGTCGGCTAATACGTACTGAATATGATGGTACATATTTTGGTAGGTTATAGACGGGGTATACGTTGTAGGACCTTATCTCCGTTTGGTAGTTTCTTAAATGTTTTGTGTTGTTTTCCCAGTAAAGACGATTCCTAGTAATGTGCAAATTTATTTAATTTTTGACATTTACTTCTGAAAAAGACTCCCATTAAATATAAATCTTTAAAATTGTTTTCTACTAATATTTTCTATAGTTTATATTTCCTGGGTTACAGTTCTCCGTACGATTTTAATATTAATGGAGCTTTTTTGACCGTATTATTTTAGCTTTACATTATTTATCATTTTAGATGTCACGAGTATGCCTCCATCCAGGGAAAGTCGTGATATCTCGAGTATAACGGAGTGTTGTTACAAGATTACCTGGAATATCACGATATTACCAAGCAAGAAAATTGTTTCGGAATTTGATTAACTTAAGTATAATATATTGTTTTATCCAAAAAAAGTTTAGTACCAAAAAGACCTTAGAAACCATTCTTTCCAAAGATTAAAACGGAAAAAAGAATTAAAAATTTTTAGTTGACACAATTGGTACTTTATATACTTTATTACGAGTTTACCCAAATTTACCATACATATCTATAATGTATACTCGCTACTAGGAAACGTATAAATCGTTGTTATGTAGAGACTCAAAAGTTTAACCAGTGAAATTCATTAGTAGTACGAGATACAAAGCATAATGTATTACAACAACACACAGGTTGCAAATTTATTTGTGTTTGAGGAGCCCCACGCTTTTGGAGCGCCAATTATTTATAACACTACAAATTACAAATTTAAATGTAATTTAAATTGTGGAGTGCCAAAATGTATATAACATTACTGGGAAAGTGTACCAATTAATGGAATTTGGATGTAATGGTAATAAGAGTAGTCATTGATTGAATTGTAACGAGTTTTCATAATTTTTATTTATAAACCACAAGCGTGTTTAAAATCTCACTTACTTCGCCATAAATATTCATTATTGTTCGCTTGAAACGTCCAAATGTTGCAGTACATTTATCATTAAATAAATCTTATATTCTACAGTAAACATTTATGTTCTAAATACTTATTTGTTAATATTAAAATTCGACTGCTCAGTCTGACAGTGTGCTTTACCGCAGTTTTTTTTTTTATATATAATTTTCAACTACGTTAATTTATGTATTGCATACATAGTAACAATTGCTTGCTCTACAAACTTTAAAATAAAATTAAAATTGACTAAATTAATTGTTAAACATCAAAGAAAATATTTTATTAAATTTAAATCAGATGCTCTGAACCTCTTTATCTACATTTTCCATAAACTCTTATTCATGTTTAAATTTCAAAATGTCTTTTAAATGTCTTTAGTCTCTCATTTAAAATTTATAAATGGATTATCTGTCACCTCGATTTTGTAGCTCATACTCATGTCCTCCGTTGATCCGTAGGTCCTCTTCTGATGGAGTTCCCTGCACGTCCCCAGGTTCCACTTGTCGTCCTCCAGTTACTCGTCTATCATGGTCCCATATGGTTGATGTAGTATAGTGTGAGAGGTTGCTCTGCACCTGCTGCTTTAGTTCAAGCAGACGCCTCTATTGTTCAGCATAGCGTTCCTCTGCATGATGTAACATAGTACTGTAGCTTGTTTTGACTGACGGACTTTTTTGTGTGTGTAGACATCGTAAAGTATGTTCTATATTCGTATTCGGAAACAGATTAAAAGTTACTGTTTTGCACTTATGACGAACATAGCGTCCGTCTGCATCTACTGTTCAATTAACAAAATTTAAAAATTCGCGTCGTTAATGGAGAGCGCGTCCCGCCGCTACTGAAGACTGATTGAGAAGAAGGCTGGCTTCTTTCGTGCCCTATTTATAATCGAGCATTGTACAGCTCCTGTTAGGACAGAATTCTGCCTGTTTGAAATTGTTCAGTGGCGTCAGTTCTCCCACTCTCGTCCAATTTCATATTTTCGGACATTTCTGTAAATGGCAAAATCTAATGTGCACTACCGGGTGCTCTAACGATGGATGATTTAGTTACACATGTCCAACGTAATTACTATCGTAATAGAATAATCCGTGTAATTACTACACACTTAAAATCGCACTGAATTCGCACTGCCCGTCCTTTTCACGCCGTTTTCTCACTACACATGTGTATTAATTTTATACATATTTAGGAGTCTTTGAAGTTTTTCTACCGTTTATGGTTTTCTTATAATTAAATAAAAACTGTAATTTGACAATTATTCAGGGTGAGATTGCAAACTTTCATGCCCGTTTTATGAATAGTACTGGCTCACTCACACATGAATATTATGCATATTATGAACATATCATGTTCGAACTGGCCTCACTCACACACATCACTTACTACTGTACACACTCTCAGCGACAGTTGTGTGAGTGTTCAGGTCAGTTCCTGTCTGTCTACATTCCGTATTTTTAACATAAACTCAGCTTTCAATCTCATACCTGCTTATTTATTACATATTTACAAATTTAATTTAAATATTTATTTTATCTATTAAATGCACAGCACAGCATATGATTGTACTGTCGCAGTATCTTATATTGAAGGTGGAAGTTTTGTTGCCCGAGCCTACTACGCTAAATTTCAGAACATGAATCTGTGGAAACGTAAATGACAAAGAAATTCCTTAAGTTACCTCATTCATTTTTGTTTGAAAACAAACACTGTCGCAATAACTGAAATGCAATAATTATTGCATTTCATATTTTATGTATGTCTCTGTGTGTGTTTATTTATATGTCCATATACAGCTTCAAAACATTATAGTTTTCTGATTTCAGCCTCTACCTTCATGTAAAACCCGTAACTCTCTCTCTCTCTCTCTCTCTCTCTCTCTCTCTCTCTCTCACTCTCTCTCTCTCTCTGCCTCTCTCTCTCTGTCTCTCTCTCTCTGTCTCTCTCTCTCTCTCTCTCTCTCTCTCTCTCTATCTATCTCTCCCTCTCTATCTCTCTTTCTCTCTCTCCCTCTCCCTTACCCTCACATTTTTCTCTAATTTCTTTATCGGCGCAGGCGCATACTCTATCTTTTCTACCGCTATCATTATAAAATAATAAAACATAATTCCATTGCAGTAAATTCAACTTTTTTTTATAAAATACAAAGATCAATCAGTTTTTAACACAAAATATGTGTTAAAATATTTTTAATGTAATTAGTAAATTTAAACGAAATGAAATAACTTTTTTGAAATAAATTTATAATCACTTAAAGTATGACTTTTATATTTTAAATATTAGTGAATTGAATTTATAATTTTATATAATTAATAGTAATTAATTCATATAATTTTAAATTACTTTTTAATATTCCTACATTTTTCTTTCCCGTATGATTTTCAAATCAGCACCCTATTTCCCTGTACATTACTAGAGTAATGGAATCAAGTGAAAATCACTTTTCTGTACATGGACCTTTTGTGCGAGGCCTACAGAACCGAGGAAAATCTATGTAGCCAATTACTACCCATTCGTGCCATGACTGAGCGTATAATTCGCAAATGCCTTGGAAGAAATTAAGGACACGTAAATTCTTAATCCGATATTGAATGTAGAAAACTCACACACAACTGTTAAGTCTATAGACAAAAAATAGATTTCAAATTTTCCAGTGATCTGTTCTTCACCGGACGTCAAATCTTCACCGGTGAATTTAAAGCTTTTTGACTAGCTAGCAACATTCAAGGAAACTCTTGTCAGATAACTAATCATTCACAGTTTGGTTTTTGACCCATACTGATTTATATGTGCACCCATATATGGACTTTAAGATGGAATTTGTTAACCATTTTTATGATAAATGGTGAAAGAAAAGTTGTTTTTACAAAGAAATCACAAGTATATACTACGCGTGGTGGTAGTTTGTATTTAAATAGGTGTCAAATTAACCAATTTATGTACCAGTGAGAATCTAAACGTGCTACGGAAACAATCTGAACAAGTACCATAAAAAACTATAACGTACTTACTTATGAAGTTCATTATTCTTGGTAATTATATGTGACGTGTGTTTGTCAACAAGCCTTTGTATGCACACACGGAATTGTGTTTGATTTTGCAGAACAGTTTGCCAAAGGTAAATGTTATATGTGCTCAAACGTATATATGGAACATGTATATTTACGGTACTATTAGTTAATTAATTACATGTAATGGAATGATCAGATGGCTTGTTATTACTGGTACTGAATGATTTCGTTAATTACATTATCACACAACCTGTGTAAACCCATATTAGTTATAATAACTAATGTAGAAATTACTAATTTATAGTAGCCATAAAGAACTCGTTATTTGTAAGAGTCTGAAGGAACATAACAATTGGAATATAAAAGTCACCAACAGTTTTTTATACAGCGTGAAACAGTGCTTAAAGGGAAAGGGCGTTTAACTAGTAGGTAGATGATACCCAAAAGTAGCAAACGTATGACATATATGCGAAAGCACACACACACACACACACACATATTAAAAAACTCTATAAATCTACCGTCCTCAGCAAACATGCTTTAATTCTTTTATTTCGTTCTCCATGACGTGTCCGTTAATTAACTAAATATAATTGTTTCACTACGACTCGGAACACAAAACTTTTAATGGGTAAAAACGTAAGGCTATAAGGTAAAACTTTTACGTTTTTACCCATAAAAAGTTTTGTGTTCCGAGTCGTAGTGAAATAATTATATTTATGCTTTTATTATCTGAATTCTCTGCCAGATAAAGATTGTAAACCAAATATAATCTCTGCTCTGACTTTGCTGATGTTTGTCTCTGTAGTGAAGCAGGCTAAAAGTAATGATCCTTTTTAGTTATTACAGTATTCACATCAATTCTAGGAAATCATTAAAGGAGTTCTTGAGCTTCTTGTACTTGTAAGGTACACATAATTTTAAATTCAGTTAACGACCAAGAGTAAAGAGTGAATAGATAATAAAATTAAAAGGTGTAACACCGCTAAATATATTAGTTCCTCCTTATATCTGTCTAAAAATGATGAATCCATGAAATATTTATTTCATACCACATTTATCTATGTGATGCTAAATTTACAGATCAGCTTTTATAACCATCTCTAATACGTTCCTTGCAATCGGAGCTGTTAGCGTCAGTGTGAATGAGCGTAGTAGGCCTATATGTCTACAGTTGGTATCTTCACTTGTACACATAGTACGTTATTAAATAAAATTCGTGACTGTATCTTAATTTTTGAAATTCTATTTTCTAAAGCGCTGTCAAAATTATATCACCGCAGAAATCCGACGGCAATGTACGGTGCATGTCTGAAAGGAGGAGGGCGGGCACGTGTGAAAAGCAGGTGGCTCAAGAAACACTACATGAATAATTCATATTCCGCAAAATTACTCTAAATTTTCTAATTTTATATGCAAAGGATAGAATATATTTAAGCATTTGAATGCGCATAAGCGTTGGCTTCTATGCATGTTGGTAACGTGTTTATAACAAATTATTTCAAAATCTTTTGGTTTGTTTAACTAAAGCTAATTAGATTATACACTTCCCCTGTAGTTTAATACCGGATTACGTAGCAGATGTGTAGTTGCTGAAAATTTATGTAGATCTAATATTCTTTTTCCTTACATAATCAAAACTAATGTTACTGAATATATTAGATAAATAGATTATTTTGATATACTCGTATTATGTTGTCTAGTTACAAATGCAAAAGGCTAAATTTGTATTTGAACTAAGTATTCTTATAAAGATACGTAAATTAAAAACATTAAACGATTATGAAAGTAACTTAAATGAGAACGAATTCCCCCCAAAAAATATACAAAAATATTTCTCATTCACAAACTTATTGTGACAATATATATTTAAGAAAATGTAGTATTCTTACTTTTTTAGATTTATATCGCTCTAAATTAATTTTTGTTTAATGTGGTGAAGCAGTAAATGTGGCCTAAAGTAAAGTAAGAGACGGACTACCATTTTGTACACAGTAAACAAATATAGACTACCATTTTTGTTACTATTTTTATTTTCCACTATATACATAATTAGATACACAATTATACACATGTACATAAGTGTACCATACAAGTAACGTTAATTTAAATATTACCCGTTTGTTTTGGCGCTTTATTGAGCTTCATCAAGTGAGATTGCTATTCCTGATAATAATATAAATTATATCCCTCCAGCTCCCGCGACCGAGACTTGAGAAGTTTATTATTACAGTTTGCCACTTTGCATATCTGCCATTTTCATAATTTAATACTTTCATTGATTATTGAACTTTTAAAGCATAAAAATCAAAACTATAACTAAGTGCAAGCTTTTACTAATAATTAGTTTTTAGTGACATAAATATTTGAAGCATAAATCGAAATATCTTTGAACACAAGCAAATTTATGTAAACTCTGGTATAGAGATGACTGATTTCTTAATTTACTAATTAGCCAAAATATTAACTGTGAGCTGTAATGTTATGTGTGTGTGTATATTTTTCTCATGTTTTTTTATATATTATTTCTGTTTGTTATCCATTACATTTTGCAATATTTTAAAAATACTTCTAATCGCCTTCATTTTTATTTAGTTTCTTGTTGTTACAACTCATATCCGTAAAATACATGAATATTTTATTTTTATTCCTGGTTTTCTTCTTAGCAAATAATCAATTCCAGTTTTAAATTAAAACTATCTATAAGCTGATTTTCAGATGTCCGGCTAAGCAGATTGTGAAATAACGTCGCAATATACAGTTTTTACACATAATATCGAATATAATTTGTTTTATGCTACTCCAGGCTTAGGAAAGTGGTTGCAAATGTTTTGTGTAGAATCTTATTTTCAGTAGCTGAAACCAGGAATTAGAGAATGATAAGTTGATCAATTATTGCTAGTTCGTAATATCCAACGATGTTATCGACTTGTCGTCTCTCTTCATTTGCTTTATAATCTCCCATGTTTTCTGTTTTATCTGTTTTATCGCATTCTATATGTCACTACTCTTCTAATTATGCAATTATGCTTTGCTTTTTAGCCTTGTGTAACGCAAATCAGTAGTAAGTGTATATGCTTTAATTAAAGAAATGCCACTCAGTTGGTTACTGCCAACTGTGAATTACGTCATTCAATATTCTATAGCACATTGACAGTTTTCGTGACTTTCTACTTCCTATTATTGTAAGTTAATACTTATCCAAGTATCTTCTTTCTACCAAAACCATTCCATACCATTCTCTACATTTCTAATCTTCATCGATTACCGGATATATTTTGCCTATTATCTGGTAATTAGGTTTCTTAATAAAAGTGCAAAAAGAGTTGATATAATAGGTCGATTTGGGTAATAGCCTATATACAAATTGTTATTGCATGAGTAAAAACCTCGACAACTATGAAACATTTAAAATAACTACTGTTAAATTTTAAAAACTGCTTTATAACTGATAAATTTTAAAATTACAGTCGCTCTATTAAATCCTCACATATTAATTGTAATAAATTAAAAATAATGCTCATTTGTTCAAAAACGCTAATATTTAATCCTGTTTACAACAGACTCGAGTGAATTCGTTTGAAACACACAGGATTAATTCAGTTTTAAATTAGTTCTGATTCAACATTTTACAGTTTACGAATTCACGAATGTAGAGGCCTATATTCTTTCACGTTCTGTAAATAATTTTATGAAAACATTGAGTTCTAATCATACACACTTTACAGTTTTATAAATTAATAACCTCTGCTAGAACTTAAAATGTAATTAGTAATGAATACATGTAACATATAATAATAGAGGCATATGACTTCAACAAACACTATTCCACACGACTATGCTCTTTTGTGTGGCAGTGTCTGTGATTCTGTCAGCATATGCCCTTAAGCATGTGGTGTGTTTTTATGCTACATTCTAATCACAGAAACGTTACTTCAGAAACATGTGTGAAACATGAAACAAGAACTATTTAGATGACGTCTACTTCTATTCACTACCTGTTTTCAAAGTTCTACAGAACTTACCCACAAATTGTATTATTTATTTTAGTAGCTATGAAAAATATTTGATACGATTTTTAAACAAAGGAGTATGGTGATTCCTTCTAATATTACTATTATTTTTTTAATTCTCTTTGGGGCTTGGCAACCATTAATAACAGAACAGTGGTTCAGGTACAGACACTATTGCGCGGCCAGTAGGCCGTGTTTACTAAGTCACCAGGTAGCTGCTCAACCATTATTTATTTTCCCCTGGTCTTCTGGGCATATAAATTTCTTCACATCGAAGTAGCTAATTATTCCTGGGGTACGTGTTTCCTGAATGGCACAATTTTCCTACGTGTTACCTTCAGCTTAAAAATGGCACAGTTGCGTAATTGAGATGAACGTTGACCACTGCAATTGGCATATTTCATGGACGTAGCGCAGAGGTCACCATGAGCCGACATCATGGAAAAGTATGTCATAACTCGCCCACATTTTGATGGAGTGTGTCAGAAACACTGCAATGGAAGAGCAGTAACACTGATAAGAGTACTCACATTCAGCTACGAATACCTGCTCTGATTTTCTCACGCAAAATGTTTCTGTTGAATATTAGGACGTGGGACACAGATACGAGGATCTATCCCTTCGCACTGTTTGCCTCCGACATGCTATAGCGCCTTGTGGAGCAAGTTATATTTCTCTGTGGAGTAAAGTAAGTCACTGCCTACTACCACCCTCTTTTTTGTGTTCTGAGCGGTATGGAGTACGACCTCTTTATCAGCCTTCCGTATCTTCTGTAGCCTGAGCAGCTTTGAACACTGTTGATCGTTCAGGATCTTTACGAGTAAATCACTTGGAACGGTTTTAATCTAATAAATGGCTGACCCAGCGCAAGCGGTAACGTTATTTTTTACCAAGAAGAAACTCATTTTTGTGAAATCGCCTTTCTTCCTTTTGACAACTAGTTATTTTTGCACCGCTGCCACACTGGCAGACGATGTCACAAATCGTTCTGCGTTGATTTGGAGTCAGCTTCTCTTCACCCTCCGAGGGCGATTTGTTTTCTAACGAGTGGTTTTTAAAGGCTCCAAGGATTTTTTGAAACTATCATATAGTTCCCACGAGTACCGAACAGACAAACAGACCACCGCGGCCGAACCTTCGAGTATCGCAGCTAGTACTGGGTGCATCCTGGTGCCCTGAGGACATCATTCACGACTCACTGACGTAGAGCCATCCACTCATCAATCGACGATCGTCGGACCCGCCGTGGCTTATGGTGTGATTTACCATTGCCTAACGTGGGTCAAAACTCGGTTAATTTTAGCATGCTAAAGAGTGACACTTGTTGCCCGTCCCCCACAAGGCCGAGATGTTGTAACTTCGGGAGTAGGATTTCTGGGCGCATTTAAAATAATAATAATAATAGTAATAATAATAATAATTATTATTATTATTATTATTTGTAGTAGTAGTAGTAGTAGTAGTGTTATTATTACTATGTGACTTTATCAGAATTTTCGCCCACTTTTTTGGCTTTGACGTCTAAAAATGTTGAAGTGGCACTAGAATAAGCAACTTTATTACATGGCAAGCTGAAGTATCATCATTATACTTTCTACAGATGCATTATTTACTTTATTAAGCTGGCTTAAAACGTATGTATTCGTCCTGCAATTACTACAGTTTCAATAAGAACTATATTAATGCGTTACAAGCACTAAAATTACTCGAACTACTTGGATGACGTGGTCTTTTAAAAAAAGTATGAGAATTCGGTATGGGCGGAGTTCCGTGATGAAAAGGCACTGTATTTTTAAATTGAATTCGTAATAAACACATGAAAAATTATTTTCTACAAATATTGAAACTCAGAAGCAGTCTAAATGTAAATAAATAAGTAAACGTGCATCAGTTTAATCTGTATTTACATTCCTTTAATTTTCTTACAATTATATTACTTAAGTTTAATATATTATATATTGGTTTTCAATTTTTAAGTAAATGAAACCGCAAAACGAAAGAACTAGGAGAATCAAAATTAAAAACGTTTTGGGAAAACTAATAGTAATAGAAGTAGAAGACGTACGAGATGCATGAAGCGAAACCAATAAACTTGAGAACTTATACTGTCACTGACAGAATGCGAGGTCGCCTGTCTATTGTGCAGATTCTCTTGTCTGGCATGACACTATTCCTTTAAAGCAAATAAGTCACCGCAAAATGTTAAGATAGAAGAGTTTATATGAAACGAAAGATTGAAATATTAAATATTAATGGTTTTTGTATGACGGTTCTAATTTGATAGATTTATTAATAATAGGATATATTTATTAATTTGGTAGGAACACAATTAATAATGTTCCCATTTAATTTTGACAACTGTTTTAAAAAATTATTAATATGTAATTCTGATCATAATAATTTATACTATCAAAACAGTGTAATATTCAAAAATACAAAAAATATATTCTTTTAAGGAAACTTTTATTTATTGTTAATAATAATACATAAAGTATGTAAATTTTAGCTGGACGTCAGAGACGTATACACAATACCTTATCGAAACGAGGGCATTTTAGGTCATAATTCACAGGTACTGCCAATAGGATCTGAATGTTTTGTTTTTACTTTTCATAGATAAATACATAACACGCTTTCCAACGCATTATTTTTTAAAGTATAAATATTATTACCCTTCCGCGGAATCTGTAAAACCGTATGAACTCTATTCTCAAACACGCCAAATAAAGTTACTAAGCTACTTTAATTTTTTAAGTAGATTTACATAAAATAAGCGCAAAGATTTCATGAGTACAAAATTTCAAACGAGGTTTCTTAACTTAACAGACTGCAAGGATTAGTTACAGTCTGTTCTCCAGTATAACATTTAAAGAGGTTTGACGCTTGCGTATATTAATTTCATTTCTTCTTAAACTTAATTTATATGTACTAAGAAAGAAATTACAATATTCCAAACGGGTTAAACGATGTTAAAAAAAGTCGAATGTCCAACTAATTTACAAAATATTAACAATGTAAGAAATCGTATAAAAATATCTCGTCTGAGAATGTGCAGAACATACGGTCAAAAAAGATACTTTATTAAATCAAGTTATGTTTTAGATTTAATGATGATTTAAAGTTTGAAATTGTAATTGCTACACAAAGTTATAAATTATTTTACACACATGTTACTCTGATATTACCAGTGTTAATAACCAATTGAAAACACACAACAAACTTACAAATCCAATAAATAAATAATGATATGATGTATTCCCTGAGTACACCATGATCCGTGAGTCTATCAAGAGTGTAATAGAAGGCCATTACTAACCCAAATCTAAAACAAGAGACAGTTTACTTTACAAATACTTAAATTACATTATAAAACGTAGATTACAGTATAAATCAGTGGAAAAATACATAATGTTTTACCAGCATAGATGTACCGGTATAAATTAGTTACTGTACATGTATGTAGTTACTGTCTAGTACGGTGCATTGACGGGTGTGCGCTTGCACAATTCTACAACCCCTTCCAGATTTATAAAAAAAACACCAATTCCACTACAGACAAACTTGGCTGGAGTATATAAAAACGCATATTTCCGTTGGTCAGTTCTTCGAGTTGTTTGTGCGAGTAGTTACACAGAATATTATCGGAGTGTTACCTGAGCAAAGTTATAGATTGCAAATAAATGAAATTTTATTAACTTGGTCATTACCATCGTCTTCAACAGGGATTAAACCAAAAATTCTTTGTTTCAGTTCCAAGCAGTTAGACAAGATCTGGTCATTTCAACGCTTCTTCTTCGGACATCCGACACCTCTCAGGCCTTGCTGCTTATAATTCAATATTTGTTTTGGGATGCGACAGTAATCCATTCGGTTAAGATGTTACAGCCATTTCAACCGACACTGGACAGTCCTATCGAGTAGACCGATTGTATTCAGTTCTAGTCTTATATCTCTATTGCTTCTGCGATCTTGCAAAATATATGCTGCCACGTGTTTGAGAATTCTGATTTCGGAATAGCAGCGACTTACTCGGGTTTTGTTGAAGTCCAATTCTCAGATGGTTACAGAATTTTGGGGACGGCCAACACCTTGGAGAACGTCAGGTGTGCTTTTTTACTAGTTAATTTTAGAGTTCTCCTTAGGGTCCTACACATATGGTTGAGCTTAAGTAGCTTACGCCCCATGTCACTGCTTGTAATGTGAGACACATTATAGCCAAGATATTCATAATTACTGACCTGCTCCCCGAACAGTACCATCTACAATAATGATTGCTTTATGGGATCACCTCCAAGAACGGTTGTCTTCATTGTAAAAATCTATAATTCCAAACCCTTACAGATTCATCCGCTGAGTGTACAGTCACCTGCTTTACGTATTCGACAGGATAGATTAGTCATCAGCAAACAACAACGTGTCAACTGCAGAGCTACCTATCATTAAATGCTCCTGAAGGTTCATCTTCCTATTGTGTGTGACATCGTCTATATATAAATGAACAAAACACAATAATGAGCATACTTGTCGTACTCCACACTTTATTAACTACGTTATTAAATTGGTGACTTTTATTATTCATCGTGTGCAGAGTGCGTATTTGATAACCCCGCTCAATTAAGTTATCTGATGTTTATTATTGTATTTCTGTTCAACAGAAGCATTAATGAATCTTGCAATGTATATCTCTCTTACATTTAATGAATCGCTGCTACTAAAAATTCCGTATTACACAGTATTTTATCACCATAAATTAATACGTATTTTTGAAATCAAAAGTACGTCTTGTGAAGAGGTGAATCCCCTGGGTTTCTCTTAAGGAATAAGTGTATTCGGATCAAAAAGTATATATATTGAAATTATTCACTGAATATCACGTAGGTCTAATATTTTATTACACACTTATATAATTTAACATACAAAACCACAAAAAATATCATTATGTGTATTAATAACGTGATTTGTGATTTTTCATATAATATTATGTAGGCCATTTTAAATGTACAGGTTAACATTAATATTGTAAATGTTTTTCAGTTGCTAAATAAGGCAAGCTACTGACAGTAAGTTAGGCTTATTTAATGTGTAACACTGAACTGCTGAATTAGTGACATTAAAATATATTTCAGCCATTTAGCATTCAAATTTCTTTGCATGACTCTGCTTTACCCTAAGGCCATCCTCTAATATAAAACTGTAATGTACCGGTGAAGGAGAAATTTCCGTCTCAAGCCTGAGTGACCTTTCAAACTAATTTTTGAGCGTTCCTTAGTTTTGCAAACGTTACAGCAATGAAAAAGTACACAATGACGTTACCGTGTACTTGTTGGAAAATACAAAAACAGAAAATACAATATCGGCAAAAACTGATTTAAAAAAAAGAATGCAAACGACGTGAGATACTAGATATGAAAATTACTTTACATACTAAATTGTTTCATTGGTGTTTGGATCTTGTCTTAACCTTTTATTGTGACACAAAATCTGTCTTTTAACTTCATTGTCTTATCTGACAGCGTCTAGGCAATATAACACCTACGACATGAATCACGTTTTTGTAATAGTTGAAACTCCAAGTCCCTGGGTAGTAGTGTTTGACGTGACACACTTTGCTGGGGACGGCCAACACCTTGGAGAACGTCAGGCGTGCTTTTTACTGGCAGGCTTCTGGCATTTTTTATCGAATGCTTCTGGCTGGCCAACTACAAAATTTCTTTGTGAAAGAACTTGAGTCTGCTCAGTGACAAGAATTTATTACACCACCATGAGGATTCCAATATATCACATCACAAAGCGTAATAATACTTTGTATTCAGCTAGTTGCCGTAAACGTGCTTTAATGTTACTGTACACCGACAGATTGTCGATAAAGCTTTTTTGACTTGTCAATGTTAATTATTATTTTTTTGAGTGAGTAGTATTTGAGTGTTGTTTTTGCGATTTGCGTTATAGATTTTAGTCAGTCAACATTATATATAATACATGAAATTAATTATAGAGAATAGAGGTGCAAAACATCTGGTAATACTTTTTGTGTAGAATGTAATTTAAATAAAGAACATGTTATACCTGTATAGAAATATGAACTTACAGCTTCGGTAACACGAACTCAGATATGACCGCTAGATTTTTTGTTACGGTATGAATTTGTGTACATATATAGAAGTACGAAATTTGTTATAACCGAATAACGCGACCATGATTTTGTTACAGTTTGACATTTAAACGTTTATAGCACGTAAACTGGTCAAATATTACTGAGAATAATTTTGATTATTACGATCCTTCAAATCACTCTGGCACACAGGTGTATGTTAACCTTAACTGCATAAACACTTTTTATGATTATGAATTAATTCTCTCAACTTTGTATTTACCATCTGATTAGAATACAAATTTGTATCACGCGTTTTAAACAATTCATTTGAAGTGAGAAAATGGACGCTTTTCTTATACGTATCGGTCTGTGATTAGTACGGTATTTGGTATTTTAAATTTAATTGCAGTTTTTCTGTTTTCCTTTACACAAATTTATTGACAAATGTACAATTAACTTTAATCAATAATATCGTCACTGGATGTTGCTTTCCTCTTCAAATGCAAACCTACGTTAACTGAATAACTGTAATAAGGCCTCTAACTGCGTAGTGTTTTACTCATATGAAAGTATGTGAAACAAATCCCAATATTACAGCTTACACATCAAGTATTAAAAGTAAATTCATAGACAGGGACATAGCTGCGTGAACACCCAACATTAATGTATCTTATTATAATTGTTAGATGTTACCACAGCAGGTAACAATCTGTGGAGTTATGTTTAGACCAACTTTCCTATGTGACTACAGTGTGTTAATTTGTATCACAAACAAAGCTGTATACAATATCTTTTAAACATAATATTGTTACAACGATTACGAACCGTGAAATGAATAGTGGAAACAGAATAACTGACTCCAGATGAAGTCGCTAATTACAACTTTAATTGCAGAAAAACATAAACAAAAGAGTCATATACAATTCTTCAAGTAAAAAATTGTCCAACACGCACCAGTGTAACAAACAGTAAGTGTTACCTAATTAACAGTGCCCCACTAAGTAATACACGATAATCACTTTATACTAAACCGCGAGTCACAACGGATCCGCTTACTAAAGTAAACGGAGATCCAAAACTAAACGGTCTGCTTACGAAGTGTTGCTCTTATAATTTTCCTGTGTCGTGTAATGACCTCGATGCCGGCAGAATAATCAACAGACTTCGGGAGTGCATTTATGGAAAAATCAAGATCACTGAGAGTTGCCTAATCACAATGCGTAGTAACGGCGGACGCTGCCAAGTTGTTAGTTGTTCCTCAACTAATAATATCAGCAAACTTTTATGTATTTTATATTCTACATACATTGATTACTTCCTTCTCATCGTAAACAATTTACTTCGTCAATCAAATTTTTCGCAGTTATTCACATGAAAAATGTACAAAGTAGTGAGGAACATCATAGAATCAGTGACATATATTAAAATAGAATCAATCGTTTTAAAAAAAGTTTTATGAAATTAACATCAACTGTAATTTATTAAATGCAGTCTTCGATAGCAAAACTTCTTAAAATATTAATCACTTGCACATGTACAGTATTAAGTTACGCTGAGAAAATAGAAAAATGTGAGGCTTACTTTATCTTGCACGCGTTCTCTGAGCATGAGGGGATGACACAGCGGCCTCAGACGATCCCTACCTTTCTAGATACTAGGCCATTATCTGCAACTACCTTTCTTTACCGTAACTAAGACTATCTTATAACGTACTATGATAAACAAACGATTTTGCTTACTACAAATGACGATGTTTCGGAAGCGCCCAGCCAGTTTGAGTTCCTCGATCGATGCGCGCTGTTTCACAGTGATTTAATGGAAAAGTTAATTAGGCCTACTGTGTGCGGCAGTGTTAATTGGGTGACACATACAGCTAGTTGCGATAGTTTGTGATGACAATTTTGAACCAGGAAAATTGAAACACGTGTATAAGTATGACTTAGTTTATTGAAAGAGTTATTAAAAATATGAGTAACGAATTCTGGAATTATTTTATTGCACTGTTTAAATACAACATTCCTGGGTTTGGTGTTGTATTTATATAAATGAATTTTGAAGGAAGTTTTTACATTTTGTAATTTTTAAAATATAAATTAGTCGCGGAAAAAGTGGCCACTTCGTAAATCTAGCAAAAATCAATGGTTTACCAAACGTTTTTTATTTCTGTTGTGTATTTTTTGCTTACTTTAAAAACGAATCTATTTTTTAATAAAAATTAACTAATTAAAGCCTATTATGTTTAATATAAAAATCCGTTATTTTGTTGCAGACTTACGAAACTTTCTAGTCTCCCTCTTTTGATCTACATACTACAGAACACGTGTACTTAATTTGTAGACAATGAAATATTAAATTTGATGACTTTTGCTATACATATTGCAAGGTAACAGGTTCGAGCCCATACCAGACTTGCAGAAAAGAATGCACAATTAGTGAAAATTTAATACATTTATTGGTCTTTCTTGTACACTTAGTATTAAAATGTTCTTTATACGTTTTATATACAATTAACTTGTTGTTAAAATTTTTACTTGAAATGTCCTTTAACAAATGCTCTCTTGCTTCACACAGTTTTAAGAATTTTTTTAAATGTTCAAAAGTCTTCTTTTATTAAACAATATTATTTAAAAATTAATGTCCGTTTACAATTTGATAATGAGTTAATTTTTGCTTTCCTGTTTGGTCGTCCTCTCTGTCCTCCCGGTCGACGATCTCGATCCGGCCTCCAGCGATCCGTCGTCTCGGTCCACGTTCAAGCAATCGCCTCCAGGTAGTGCCTTGCTCCAGGCCACCGTATTCCAGCCGCTACGATCAGCAAACGATGCCCAGGAACGGTAGTTGAATATGTCACACTCCGTGATAGTTTCCTGCTGACAATCGCCGCTCACTCGACTCTACGGACCCAAGGACGTCTGGAATCAGCGTTGTCTGGAATCTCTTCGCACTGCGACCCCCTTCGCTGACGAACTTTCAGAGAGACTGCTTTCAGAGAGTTATCAGAGAGAGAGATTCGAGACGACTGCCTTCTCCTTTTATAATGCAGCAGAATGTAAAGCGCTGCGCTGCCGAGTGACGTCACCCCCGCTATGCGCGTAGGCGTCGTTTCAATTACTTTATTGTATTTAGTAGCGGCCACGTGTTTCCAACTTCCTCTTCTTGAATGTTCTAGAACACGCCTTGTAGCAAATGAATGTATTTCCCTAACATTCTATTCGTTACTCACATTACACAACACTTCACTCATATGTAAAATTATATTGTCATGGTTCTACATTGTCTTATTTTCGAATTTTCTTCTATTAATTCTAATTATTTTAGTAACACTATTTATTTTCAAGCATTTATTTATTCATTGGGACACTTATAATAGCTGATACCCATTATTCTTTATATTCACCTATATTGAGACCATTTGTCACGTTGCAATATATTTCACCTAAAATCGTAGTAACTTGTTTCCTCACAAAATATTTATAATAATTGAATGGAAATTATTTGTCGTTCATTCTGTGCACGAATATTCACCATTGAATGTTTGCTGCCTGTTTCCTGAACGCGCAAACGGATTTGTAGGTCGGAATAGCAAGCATGAAAATCATAAAGACTCGTTACTCTTTATCAACTTATGCAGAGTATGCTGCGGAGCTGAGTTGTTCAGGTAGTGACACAGTATTTACACAAACATGCATGCCTATTTAGTAGTAGCAATCACTGTAATATTAATGAGCCAGTTAATTACAGTCTGCATTTGACGTATGAATGAAGGTCAATAAGTAGTGCTGCAAATGCTAATATCGGTGTTGTAATTAGTCGGAAAGAGTTTAGTCGCTGCAATTCAACATTTTCAGGTGTTTACTAACCTTCACCTAATATTTTTTCTGATTGGACAAGAATACAACAAATTATCTGTTTGGATAATCATGTCTACCTCGTATAAATTAAATTAAATTTTTCCTTTTTCTCTTAATTACTTGATAAACCGTCTAAAGATAAGTAAATGGAACCATAATATGACCACATAATGATTGGATCAGATGCTTTTATAGTTTTAGAAGGTGTCTAGAAAAATTCGCCAAGAGTTGCTGCAAACCTGTTATCATGTCACAGTAGATTATGTCACTTCTTAAACAAAATTTAATTCGAGTTCTTCAATCCTTCAATTTGGAAGATAGATTATTGCCTAATATTTTAAGTCTGAGCTTACTAAATTTGATGTTATCTAAACTATTCACCTGCAAACTTAGATAATTGTTACAGCAGCTATACTCATGTCACAAAAACAGTGTCTGGATTGCACGGTCGTTTTGACCAAACCTTGTATATTACGAAAAATTGCTTATTACTTAGTTATATTATAAACATTGTATAAACAATACTTTCGTACATGTCGTGTTATAAAATAATAATAATACTGACTATCTGAAAATACTAAAGAAGATTTCAGTTTTACGTGACACTTAGCTCGCGGTACCTCTCAACGGAATCTCTTATGGAGAGTTCGTCTGCTGTAGTCAACGCATTCAAAAGAACTGCTAAATTTAAGCGCACAAATTTGCAATGTGACTGACATATCTGGTACTGATTAGTGGAAATTGCCTTCTATGTCTTAGATAAAGATCTGTTTTCTATGGGTAAAACTCTGGTCAGACTTTACCCAAAACTTCAAAATCGTGTCCGATAATTGTTATTCGCAAATTTTACGACCTCATTAAATAATTCAACGTTTATAAGTATAAAAAAATATTATAATATTATATACTCTTTTGAATGTTCATCACTTCTTTGTTCACTACTATAATAATTATTAATAGATTCCGTATCCAAACTCACTGAAGAAGGAGCACACCACTCCGAAACGACGTATGAGAAAATACAACAAGTAAGTTCACAGTGAAAGTAACAACAATATTAATAATTATTATAATATTGTTAAGACGGTCACACAAATCTTCTTCGTTTTCCAGTGGAACCAGAAATTTGACACCAATAGCGTAACTAATTTCAAGCGTCTACAAACTTTAATTGACACAAACAACGTTCAGAAATTAACAAAGGCACCCTTATACAATAATTCAAGTTAAACCGTCTAACACAAGATAATAAATCTCAGCGTCTACAATTTTGAACTAATTAACACAATAGTCACTAATCCGCAACAATCACTTGAACCGCACTGAATAAATCGCCACCTGTAACTGAACTAAACCGACCGCCGCTAGAAGCTTATATTTATACCCCGCTGAGATTCCAGAATAATATATCACTTTCCGCATGACGTGTCGAGTAAATTGCGTATTACAGGCGCTCTGGAATCCGCTAGAAATTCTGTCAATGCCTATCCTTGAACGTGCAGGGCAACCGGAGCGTTCTGAAACAGCCTCCATTGTTAAGGCGGAAAATATTATATCATTGTCTTTCATCTCAGCATACGTAATAACATGCTGAATCGTTCGTACGTCAGTAGAAAACTGTAGTGTCAACTATGATTTATAATCTGTCAAAGTTTCATTTTGATACGTTAATAAAAAAATAACGGAGTTATTTACTTTAACTTAATTTTTTCCGCACATGAGCACTCACCCATTAGGGAAGTACATATGTAGCCTACATGGATACAGGGACAAAATATTAACAATTTGAGGTGTCTCACTTTAGAATCCTTAATTTAACACAAAACGTATGGTTACAATTTAAACACCTACACCTGCTTATAGACATAAATAAGATATTCTACAATAATCCTATCTCAACTTTCTGCAATGTTTCGTTACCACACACACACACACACACACACACACACACACACACACACACACACACACACACACACACACACACACACACACACACACACACACACACACACACACACACACATTAACTTGTGTGTAATACTCGCGGGCTTGTACACATAATATTGTATTAGTACACATAATAATTAATTAATACATCCGTCGCTTGTAGATGTATTTGTGTGTTGTAGCGCATATTGTCTGAATGTATTGTCACCATATATAATAAGTTTACTTTACAAGAACTATTCCATCAATAATATGTACAATATTTAAAACGTTTTGTCTACATATCGTAGAATTAGGGCATCAATAAATAAAACAGACGATCAAAACATTCAACGTGGTCGAATTATACTGTATGTTATTGACTCTGATCTTGTTTATAGATCTGACGTTTATGGTCACATAGCAGGTAACGTTCAGTACGTCCAAGTACTGTTTATCCAGAATATTTTCTTTACCATATTTTTGTTGAATTCTGTAACACAATCAAGTAGTCTTCACTAAGTATAGTGCCATGTGTCCCTCGTGTTCTGCATAAAATTCTTTTTGCCGTTTCAGTTCTTCACGAACGGTTTTCAGGACTATTTTTGGATCTTACCTTTAGCTTCGTGTTGCCACTTCTTATTATTTTACATTGTGTGGCATTATTTTCCTCTCTTGTAAGCACGCATAAAGTAATCTTCCGGCAACGAGTTGTGTGAGGATCGGAGGACCCAAAGTCCCGCGTGGGCAGGGTATATAGATCTGCCTACTTCCGGAATTGCAGAGGAATATCTATCCGATAACTGCTGATTTTTTTTGTTTTAATTTTTATTGTTGTAAGTTGTAGGTTATAAGTTGTAAGTTGAGATTATACTACGTAATTTTAACTGGCTAAAACATAATACTGAAAGTCCGTGGAATAGACAAAAAAAGTGTATTGATATAAACATATGTTGTTAACCGAATAGTAATATACAAAATATTCTTTAAACATTATTTTGAATTTGTCATTTCATTATGATTTTGTTGTAGCTATCTATATTTTTTAAGTTTTTACAGTCTTCGAGCAGACTTTCTTATATTGGTCACCCGATACTGTAGCCTATATTTTGCATTTAGTTACTTCGATTTGTCAATATTTTTAAAAAACATAAGATTAGCGTTTACGTTATTTTAGTAATCTACCGATCTTCAAAGAATTAAGAAATGAGTGTGTGGGGGGGGGGAATTCGTCTGTGCGAGTAGAGATACATATATAATAACACAAAAAGGCGACAATTCCTGCGATCACCGTAACAATATTATTAAACACGTATTCATTGATATTAAACATTGCAAATACTTTATAAATGTGTTGCTTTATTTTGAACATAAAACACAAAAACGTCAAAGGTATGTACACAGTGTTATCACAAGCAACCCAAAGCCCTACTTCCTGCTTGAAAGTCACAAGAAACCTCAAACAATATTTTCTGCAGCGTATATATACGCAACTAATGAAATCCTATTTCTCATTTCCTTCGTGTCAGATAGAATCGCGGTTAAACAATGTTTTGAATTTTAATACGTTTAACTTACGTGAAGCATAAATATTGCTATGGCTCTTGTTTAATATTTCAAACCAGTATCTTGGAGTAGGCGACGCGCTTAATACGTATCCACTGGGTAAGTTCATTAGTTTTAAGCTACAACATTCCGCAAATTGAGCTCTACAAACGTACATTTTTAGTTCTATGAAAATAAGACAAAACGGTTCAGACATTGTTTGTGTTGAGGCTCATAACCTCAAATGAATACAGTGTTCTAAGATAATTCTATGATTATAACACTAAAATAACAATATAATAGTCGCTACTTTGCGTGAAAAAATAAAATATAATTAGATTTTAATTTAACAATTGTTGCTAAGATTAATTAATGGTTCTACGTAATATTTAATATTTTAATACATCGCAAACAACTTATGAATTTTTTAAAATATACATATGTTGAGGTATGGGTAAAAATAATGAATAATTTAAGTACAGGAGCAAACACACTCTTTATTGAAGGAACAGTTTAGTAGCAAGTATACATAAAACGGGCACACGAAATACACATTACAAGAGTACATTTAAAACTGAACCTGAACTTGTCGAGTGCATCTCTATTTATATAGAAAACAGCTTCCAGATCTTTCCTTTTATTTAAAACTTCGAGAACATTACTTTTCTAGACTCTCACAGTAAACACGCATGTGTGCGGGTTGAGGCCCCGCCAGGCAGACCCCCCACCGCACAATACAAACTTTCACTTCTACAATGACAGATATACTTACTTAAAAATGAATGTAGAGTTTTCCAGTATATTCTCAACACCCTCCCTAAAACTCTACATTCTCACAATCACATTAATTTAAAAAAAATTCATTTTTATTCTTAAGTCCAAGTTTAGATCTCAAATAAACAAATTTTGGTTTTGACAAAGCTTTCGTAAGTATATCAGCGACTTGTTCATGACTTTTAACATAATGTACATCAATTTCTCCATTTTGAAAACAATCACGTACATAATTATATTTCACATCAATATGTTTTGTCCTTTGATGGAATTCAGGATTACTTATAAGTTTTAATGCACTCATATTATCTATATATAAACCATATTTATCAGTCTTACAATCGCATTCATTAAATAGCTTCTTTAACCACATTATTTCAGTTGTTGTTAATGCTGCACTTACAAATTCTGACTCGGTTGTTGATAATGATACAGATTGTTGCTTCTTACTTCGCAAAATAATTGGAGTATTTGCATACATACAAGCTACGCCAGAAGTTGATTTACGTGTAACTGTATCGCTAGCATAATCAGCATCACTATAAGCTTTAAAGTTGCCATCCTTACAATATAGTAATCCAAAATCAATCGTACCTTTTAGATAACGTAAAATTCGTTTAACAATTGACCAATGAGCTACACTTGGTTTGTCTAAAACTCTAGATACAACATTTACAGCAAAACTTATGTCCGGACGACTTACAATTTGCAAAAACATCAAATTGCCGACAACTTCACGTTAAGGTACATTACTTACAATAGTTTTTGATAAATATTCATCATGATTACAATCAATTGGCGTAGATACAATATTAGCTTCTGACATATTAAACTTTTCTAAGATTTTGTTAATATAAGTACTTTGATGAATGAAAACAGACCCATCATTCAATCTACAAATTTCCATTCCAAGATAATTAGTAACTTCTTTAGTACTAGTAATTTTAAATTTTTTACTCAAATCATTCAACAATTTATCAATCAAACTTTCATTTGAAGCTGCAATAAGTCCATCATCAACATAAATTGCTAACAAGATCTTATTATTATTTTCGTTATATATGTATAAACATGGGTCACCCGTACTTTGACAAAAATCTAAATTTACAAGAAAATTAGTGAAGTGCTCAGTCCAGCATCTTGGTGCTTGTTTTAAGCCGTATAAACTTTTCATTAATTTACATACGCGTGAGATTCCATCATCAAAACCTTCAGGTTGTTTCATATATATATCTTCCTTTAAGTCACCGTATAAAAAAGCCGTTTTTATATCAAATTTACCGATATGTAAATTTTCACGAGCAGAAATACTAAGTATCAATCTTATTGTATCAAAGCTAACAACCGGACTAAAAGTTTCTTTATAATCTATATCTTTCTGTTGCGAATAACCTTTAATAACCAACCGCGCTTTATAACGTTCTGTACCATCTGGATTGAGCTTCTTCACAAAAACCCAACGATTGTTAATCACCTTTTCATCTTTTGGCTTTTCCACTAATACCCATGTATTATTTTCATACAAAGAGTTCATTTCGTCCTGCATTGCAGCTTGCCAACTATCTTTTTCTTTACTTGTAATTGCTTCGTTATAATTAGATGGTAACTTTTCAGCAATAAACGTGATCGGACATCCATAATATTCTGTAGGTTTTAATTTTGTTTTATCGCGCTCTGCAATTGAATTTTGTTCGGTCGTATATGGAATTATTAATCGAATATTTTATACCTTTACTATTTAAAAAAGAGATCACAGCTTTATTATCGTATTCTTTACCACCATCAAAATGAATTTCTTTAATATTTGTTGCAAATTGATTCTCAACCCCGATACAAAATGATTATAGGTTTTCTATTACTTCAGATTTTTCTCGAATAAAATGAATTTCTCTATAACTTGAAAAATCGTCTTTAAAAGAAACAAAATATAACTTTCTACCGAGAGACTCTACTTCCATAGGACCACAAACGTCATTATAAATTATTTCGCGAGTTTTAGTAGCACGATCGATCTTTTTGTGAAAAGGCAATCTATGGTTTTTGCCATAAGCGCAACCTTCACAAAAGAAATTTTCATCCGTAAATTTTATATTTAGATTTTTCAAAAAATTCTTCACATGTTTTACATTTTGATGGCAATGTCTTTCGTGCCATAATTGTAAAACATTACCGTTGGCAATGCTCGATCTACTCTTTTGTTCTACCACGTTACATTCTTTTGGAATTAAAGTTTGAATGTCTAATTTTAGCAAACTACCAGGCTCATATTCGGAACCAGTTACAAGAATTTCATTACCATGCTTTAAAGTACATCTCGTAACATTATGTGTTATTTCATAATCTATACCCCTTTTACCCGCATATTTAACAGAAAACAGATTATACATTGAATCAGGAACATATAATACATTTTAGATAGTACCTTCTACTCGTTCACTATTTTTATAAGTTTCAAAGTCAATATTACCTTTACCATATGCAGACATTGTCATACCGTTGCCCATTCTTACACTGACTGGTGTTGTATATTCTTCGAACGTTGAAAACCATTCTCGATGCTTCGAAATATGATCCGTCGCACCCGAATCCACAATCCAGAGATCATCCCGATTGCCACAGCTGCCTTTGTCACCTATTAGTGCTATCCTCGATGTTGATTTCTTCTGTCCAGAAGACGAGTAACTTCTTTCTTGATTATTCGACCATCTTCGCTGTCCATTATTCTTATTCATGAAGCAATTGTTACTTTTATGACCTTTACTTTTGCACGTATAACACCTGAAGCAGTCCCTTTTTAAATGACCTTGTGTTCCACAATTATAACACTGCTCTTGTTTCAAATCATTCTTCTCATATTTATAAGAGTCATTCTTCTGTTCCTTATGACCGATTTTCAGATTAGCTAGCAACGGTGTCGTCTCTTCGTGTACTTCCTTTTGCTCTTGTAATCTAAATTCTTCTGCCATCAAGCGCTCAGTCAAATTTTCGAGATTCTTCTTATCGTCAGATACCGAATCCCAAGCACTGTGAAAATGATTAAACTTTTGTGGCAAAGATGTTAAAACACGAGTCATCACCATAGTCTTTTCAATTTTCCCCCGAGATTTTTCATTTTTCTAGCCAACTGTTCTATTTTTTAAATATTATACGTAACACTTTCACTCTCTGTCCACTTAAACTCATAAAATTGTTTTTGAATCATCGACAGATTTTCATCAGATTTTAGATCATATGCTGTATTCAATTTGTCCCACATCTCCTTGGCAGTAGAACAACCCATTATAAGTTCTAGAGGCTTTCTCTCCACTGTTGTAACAATTAACTTTCTGCCAATTTTGTCCGCCTTCTTGAACTTTTCCAACAACGCGTCACGATCTTCTGCACCTGCAGCTGGCTCGGCTAATCGTCCTTCACATTCACAATCATCATCCTCTTCCATCAATGTGCGTACTACGTACTACGCCATTGATGCCAATTATCTTTGTCTCGAAGTTTTTCAATTTTTATATTCGGTTCCATTTTTGCACAAATATTTTATACTTGCACTCCAATTACACACTGCACTCCGATTTTAAAATGCCACTGGGCCCATAACCTGTTGAGGTATGGGTAAAAATAATGAATAATTTAAGTACAGGAGCAAACACACGCTTTATTGAAGGAACAGTTTAGTAGCAAGTATAAATAAAACGGACACACGAAATACACATTACAAGAGTACATTTAAAACTGAACCTGAACTTGTCGAGTGCATCTCTATTTATATAGAAAAACAGCTTCCAGATCTTTCCTTTTATTTAAAACTTCGAGAACATTACTTTTCTAGACTATCACAGTAAACACGCATGTGTGCGGGTTGAGGCCCCGCCCAGGCAGCTCGACCCCCCACCGCACAATACAAACTTTCACGTCTACAATGACAGGTATACTTACTTAAAAATGAATGTAGAGTGTTTTCCAGTATATTCTCAACAACATACAAGAAGAAAAGTTTAGAAACTCACAAAATGTATAGCCTATACTTAAAGACGGAGGATGAAATTTATTATTTCTTTACATTATTTAAGAAATCAAAACATCGACAATAGCGTGATAGTATAAATATATTTTAAGCATAAGAGTAAAATAATTTTCTAATTTTCTGGCATTCCACTGAGAAATAACCAGTTGTTTGAAGTTGTCCATCTTTATAGATGTCACATTAGATTAGTCGTCATATATAGTTATATCTAAATAATATAGATATTTTCTTATCGTTACAGAGTAATGTATGTATAATTTTTAAGAAATCAAGTTGCTTAATTCAAAACACTTTAGATTTTTCTAGCACTCTTAATAATTTATAGTATTAAATATGTTCCAATGATTCGAATTTTTAAATATGCTTCACTTTTTATGCCATTAGGTATTTCAACTTTAAATTTAATTCCCAAGTAAATGATACTTGTTGTAGCCAATTTTTATGGAAGGGGAGTGCCCGGTTGAGAAAAATTCCGTTGTGTTTCTATGTGTGTGTTCATATACTTGGGAACATAAATAGTTAAATATACTTATATAACTTGTGATGCAAGCATAAACAGATACACAGATAGTGATATTATAGACAGACAGACACGCACGCACGCACGCACACACAAAACAAACCCGCATTCTAGCTTATAGAACAATACATATATTTGCATATTTACCCAGGGCAGTATTTTGTAAATAATTAGTGCAAAGACACTATAACGAATAGTTTTAAAAATATAGTGCGTGTAAGTACAGGCGTGTGCAGGCGAGAGCCTGTCTAAAGTGTACACCTGCTCGACAGTGTTATGTCATTGTATGTGTGTCTGTGTGTGTGAACGAGCACAAACCTGCATTCACTATGAGGGGAAGATGTATGAATTGTTAGTTTGTATTAGTAAATCAGGTATTAACATGATTAAAATGTATTATTAAATATATTTTTTTACCTATTATCAAAGACATATAACAATTCTAAAAACTCCATTAGAATAAGGACATTTAAACACATATGGTGATGCAAAATTATTACAGAAAAGTGCAAAATAAAGACGTCATACAAATTAAAGTTAATTACTACCACAATTAGCTAGTAATTAACAACTGTATTATATGTAAATGACGAGTGAAAAATTTTGAAAACAGTGCAACCACTCCCCTAAAGATGAAATTTTTGGTTATCGCGAAAACAGACTAAAAATGATCAGTTAAAAAGGAACGTTACACACGAATTAACAATGTTTATCATGTCAAAAACAATATCTGACATGTCAGTGCCGTCTACTATAAATACCTCCGGCAATTTTGGACGAGGATCAGACTCATGGAATCTTCACATGCGGTCACTATGTCCGTCTGCTAATCGACTTGAATTAGTCATCATCTACTATTGATGGAGAAGCATAAGACCACCATCAACCACATGGCTATAGAATATCGAGGAAGCGTCACCATCATCATCATCTCATTGTCATCATTCATGAGACGCGCGCTCACACACACACGCGCGCGTACACACGTAACGGTAACTTCAACAGTACGCAGGTAAAAAATGAACAATTATATTTTTGTGTTAAACAAAGAACTCATAAATAACAGAATATGAGATAAAGTAATATAAAGACTTAAATGTAAATAGTGTAAACATTCAAAGGAAAAGACGTAATTGTAAGTTGGTGTTAAAAATAATTTTATTCTGTTTAATTTAAAAGTTGGGTGTAACATTATAAATCATAATTATTCTTAAAGTAAATATTTGTTTATTAAAATATTAATAGCAACTGTTCAATTTTTATTTGGTAAAGTTAATATTATTTTTATAAATGAGTTGTTATGTGTTCAAATTTTGCAATAATGACTTAAAGTCATACACCCAAAAAATATAAAAGAATTTTATAATTTGATCATCATATATGTTCAGGTATTTAAGACTACATGTTAATGATGTGTGCTGAATAGCAAAGATGTGTTAGTTTTTCGGAGTGTAAAATTGAATAATAAAATATGTTGAATTTTCTAGGTTCAGATGTTAATAATCGATTAACTTTCTTTGCAATATATGATAAACCGTTGAATTTGTCCTACACTATGTTTTACTTAATCATTTCATGTCATCAACGTGTCACTCATATTTTTAAAAATACGTTTATTGTGCAACCTCATATACCTAATGCAAAGAACACACACAAACCCTACGATCTATCCGGTGTTTAACACTATATAGTTGCGTTGGGTACATCGACAGAAGTGTAATCATTTTATAAAAGGCCTACTTGTAACGTTGCAGTATTTTTCAATTTGATGTGACATTAGAAACTGTTTTGTCAAATTCTTCAAAACACTTTACACAACTGGTTTGTTTTGCATTATTGAACGGCTACCTTTAACACAATTGTGTTTACATATGTTACCAGTATGCAGTAAGATGTCACCAATGCTTCTGATTTAGATGCCCAATACACGTTGTTATTTTAGTAGTTCGTAAAAGCCTGTTATGACCGCCATTCAGGCAAACGCTCTAATGAATCTTCATGTAAATAACTGTGCAAATCAATAGTTTATAAAGAGATCTTCTTTGACTACACAAATTTAATACCAAGCATGAGCGCATTCAGTATAGGTCTATATGAAGATAATGATAGTTAGCTGTAGTGAACAGCAAGGCAGCGTGGTAATGGAATTCTGTTAGCTATGCGCCTGTGCATCGTAGCATGTGCTTATTCAAATATTAGTATATTGTACTTAACCCTAACGTTGAAAAATATTTAGTTACTCAACATTATACAAACATATTTTTAATTTAGACCTTTAGTCATTTTTCAGACATAATTCAACTCAGGGAACACTGTTAGACTACTCGCGCTGTACCTCATTTCAACATCAATGTACACCGTATTCCTCCATTCCTTCAGAAAAAATGTCTTTTTATTTGGTGTAGTTGTTTATAGGAATCCGTGTTGTTTATTGACTTGCATGCTTTCTGTAACTTTTTCCTTCATTCTTTCATAAAATCCGTGTGTGGGTGGTTCCTTCGTGTTCATAGAAATTACAGTCAAGACCATTTGCATTCGAGGTATAGACGTTTCCTCCAGTCCGTGAAATTGAATAAATGATAGTTACTACTGCCGTTTTTGTGTGTTTGGTTTTGTCTCTTCCGTTACCACTAATAGTAAATATATCACTTTACAAGCCTATGATATTCTGTGTAAATATACGCGTACATATAGTTATCTGTGTGTGTGTGTGTGTGTGTACGAGGCATTATTTTTGTATAGTTTTAACAACTTTACAAAAGACACTGTCGTAATTTTTTTTCATGTTTACTGAATGTTTCTTCAGTAAATATTTACATATGTCCTCCACCTAGAGCAGACTATATGTCTACATGGAAATGAAACTCTGAAAAACTTTGTGGAAAAGATGGATGTAAATAAGAGAATTAGCAAGCAGTCAGTGCAATATATTCAAAAATAAAATAAATATACCAGATATACTCGTACAACATTCAATAAAGGCATAATATCTAAAAAACTTTAAGCCAATAGACTAAACGACAGCTCAGAAGGAAATTCACGATATTATTCATTTCTCTTGTTTTTGTGTACTTGTCTAGTCTAGAAACGTCTTGCTACTTCATCGTATTCCTCAAGTTCTAAATTATAAATCTACTAGAAACTTATTTGTTGTATTACCCTATAAACAAAATTCAGACTCAGAAGAGTATTATAAGTTTATGCCATGTTACACTATTACAGCTATTGAAACAGTGTTATCTAGAAAAGTTTTTGGAATTGGCTTTAGGTACGTGGCTCGTGCGAAAGACATTAGTACCGCGTCTTCCTGCCGGTTATCTTGCTCGGTAGCTGTTTACTTTGACTAACCGTACAAATGTTTTAGTAAGTTCTTGTTCGCTGGAAATCTTAATTCCCTATGGCAACGACCGCCGCTTACACGCCCTACCGTAATATTTAACAGTTTTCAAAGACTGCTAAAGAGTATAGTCTAATTAATTAACGATATATTTAATTCTAAGGTAAAGTGATTGAGCAAGTTTTCCGGGGTACTAGGCTATAGTCTAATATTATAATTTCCTAAAACGCCAGACATTTCGTTATGAGCGGGAACGTCTTCACAGGAGCGGGATCTACATAATCTAAAGAATTTATATTATATCAACAATATTGACTCATTGTTCTGAAATTGATAAGGAACGATATCGCAAAATATTTTTATGTTCTCCTGTTCATACAATTCTTTATAATCCATAAAATACATTTATGTAAAAAGTACTTATTCTTTCATCTTTTCTGTAACTTGAAACGTTGAAGGCAATGTAAGCCAAATCCTTTACGAAAAGGTACCTTAGATTAAAAAAGCCACCTCCACGCACTTATATTTTTAACCAGCTTCAAAAAGTGAAGGTTCTACATTCGTCGCTATTTTTATTTTATGTATGTTCGCTGATTACTTCAGATCACCTAGACCGATTTTAACAAATCGTTCTTTATTTAAAATGGCATGTTCCTGCGGTGGTTCCATAGTATTTAAAATTAGCACTCGACCGGTTCTGATCCAGTACCAAGAGAATGTTATACTTTATACTTATACTTGTGATTTTTTCAACATTAGACTGCATTTACTGCGTTACTGGGGTTACGTTTGTATGAGACCATTAGCTTTTGTTAATGACCATTAGCTTAAGTCAAGTTACAACATAAATCTGTATGGAGTGCTTCAATACTCAAAAAAGGGATACAACACGATACACCTGGGAATGTTGCTGTGTGACCCTTTGTCCCTCTAGTATGTAAATCAAGCAACCAAAAGTATTTGATACCTTTCTATTCTGTATATGCCATAGCTACATAATGAAAAAGTAGTAAGAATCCCATGCTTGTGATTTTTGGAAAAAGCCATCAAACAATTTTTGATGTTTGGAAAACCTTCGTTACTTTGATCGTCATCAATATGACTTTCAATAGATATATCAAAATGTACATTTAAATTTTTTCAACGATTATTAAAATATAACTGTCGCTAAAGGTCCATCTCGCTAAATACTCCCTATTTTGCTCTAGAGTATACGGACTTTCTTGCAACGATATACATTCTTTATAATACTTACCACTTACGAAAACTATGTAATTTATGCCACATGTGGTCCAAAGATTTGGGTCTAATAAGAAAGAATATAGGCTACACAAGCAACTGCTGCTATCCACGTGAATCGACATGAATGTTCATCACCTTCATAAAATGAACCTTGTAAAATCGACATGCTATGAAACATGAGGGGGAAATATTACAGCACTTAGATGGCACTTACAGCACTTATTGCGATCTGATAGCAATAATGCTTTATTATTATTTAATGTATTAAGCGAGGTGTACGGGAGTGAGCCGGGCAACGTAGTGCCGTATATGAAGTGCTCACTTCTGAAAGTTACTTAGCACCGACTTCAAAAAGTGTACTGGGATAAAGTTATGCGAAAGTCTATTTTATCAGCCACGTAGCGTAATGTCCTAAGTACATAAGTTCATAATAAATATTGCGGTACAGAGTGTTTTTTACGAAATTTCATAATTTCCGTATTCCAAATCACTGAATTTAAACATTAAATATTAAACAGCTATTTTTATAATCTAATTTCAGGTGTGTTACATTTTTTTTAGTTGTTTTTCAAACATTCTTTATAGAATCACATTATTCATAACATAAATGTTTGCGCCAGCAGAAACACAAATAAAAATTTTCATAGAAATTCCGGTTCAAATATAAGAGGTTGTAAAGCTGCTTAATTTAAATAACGCTTTAAACAATTGTAGAAAAACGTATAGGCCTACTGTACTTTTGTAGCGTGACGAGGGCGCGAGATTCCAGGTGTTCTTGTAAAGCTAAATTTGTTCCGTTCCTAGAAACTTTCATTACTGCTGAAGAAAATGTCTGTTGCAAAAATAGACTTTTGATTCCGCTTAAATCAAACTCCTTTGTTTTTGAAACAACATGATTCGTGTTTATATTCACAGAGACGTTTCTCATAAACTTGTTAGTCCGCAGTGACGTTTTTCCCTCAGAGAGTAGGCTACATTCTACACTCGATTTTTATGTCGATAAACATATTTTGATATTAGATTTTACTATTCGATAAAATGTCCCTTTCTGTAATTGCGTAACAATATTGATGTTAAGATTAAAACAATCTGTAGGTCAATCAATTGTATTTTTAGAAACAAGGTACGTCGAGATATAAAATTAAAATTTTACAATCTTATGGTGATCCCTGTACTATCCTATGGGTTAGAATTATGGATGGCAATCAGTAAGCAAAAACGAACTATACAGGCCTCTGGAATGGCGTCTTAACAGGAGTTAAAGGTTGTTCTAAACTTAATGAATCGTATAAAGATTATATATTGGTCGTATAAAGAATGAGGCTATACAGGAAGAATTATAGGTTTTTAACTTAAACGAAGGATTAAATGAATATAACCAACGGTGGAAAGACCGGCCCAGATTTAATACTGACCAAACAAGTCTGGAAATATAAACCTATAGGATACCGTTGTGTGGGGGTAGACCCTAAAAAAGATGACCAACCGGTATCCTATAGGTTTATATTTCCAGACTTGTTTGGTCAGTATTAAATCTGGGCCGGTCTTTCCACCGTTGGTTATATTCATTTAATCCTTCGTTTAAGTTAAAAACCTATAATTCTTCCTGTATAGCCTCATTCTTTATACGACCAATATATAATCTTTATACGATTCATTAAGTTTAGAACAACGTTTAACTCCTGTTAAGACGCCATTCCAGAGGCCTGTATAGTTCGTTTTTGCTTACTGATTGCCATCCATAATTCTAACCCATAGGATAGTACAGGGATCACCATAAGATTGTAAAATTTTAATTTTATATCTCGACGTACCTTGTTTCTAAAAATACAATTGATTGACCTACAGATTGTTTTAATCTTAACATCAATATTCTTTCGCAATTACAGAACGTTCTCGAACAATGGAGAGTGTTGTTCTACGCGTTTTCGCCTAGCCCAGCAGGTGCGTGTTTCTGACAAGGCCGCACTGAAGTATCAAAGTACCCTCCAGAGTTTTCGAGTGCTTGTTAAGGACGCATCTTATGGATCCCTGCACGCTATAAATACGCAACTGCTGCGGCTTAGTTTTCCGTCGGGCGATTTACTGAGTGCGTCTCAAGTGGTTATTAGAGAGAAGTGATTATTGTGCGGGACTCTATTAGTTTACTTTAATATTGCGTGTGGACAAATTTAATTTGAATTATTGTACGAGTATAATCTTGTTGTATAACTTGTTGATTACAAACTGTTATTTGTGATTAATTAAAGCTGGTGATTAGTGATTTCATTGGTGTCTGTGCTTTGTTTTTCCACTGTACAATACGACGATCAGTGAGACCGTCGGAACATAACATTACTTTTACCGTGGCCAATACTATTTCCCAAATAGTTAAGATGGCTCATTTGTTCTACAATTTTATCACTAATTATCATTTTGGTTCTTAATAGTTCCTTGCTATTACCTTTGTTTTTGTAGTAGAGATTTTCATAATGTACGGTACTGTCAATTACAATTGTTTCTTATTTATTCTTTCTTATAATATCTACAGTAATATGTGTTTTAACATTAGCTAAGACAGTACCATGACTTCCTTAAGTTTTCAAAATAATTTAGCCTAAGGTATCCAAACAGTGAGCAAACATTAGAGTCTGTAAAAATCTGTACTTTTTGTTAGTGATTTAAAAATCTGCAGATTTAGTGTCTTTAAGACCCCCATATTTCATAGTTTCTTCTCTATCTATTTTCTGCAAGACATATTTATCATCTTTTCCGTTTCTGGCCAACAGTAACACTTTGCACTTTTATGGTTATTTTGGAAGTCCTCTGAACAAACCAAAGCGTCATCATGAAGATTTTTTTCTGAATAATTTTGCTTAGTAAAATCCACAAAATACTGTATTTTGTTATACATCTATCACAATCGCATGTAAAACTAAAACTGTAGTTATAACAAATTTCTAAATTCTTGTTACAAGCAATAAGATTTTTAATTAAAAATACTCTATGTTACAAACTCCAACATTGCACAAGTCTTTCAGCGTTTCTACTATAAAAATCCGCAATGAGTAATATGCAATCTGATAAAGAAACGGTAATAAATTACCATGCGATAAATAACATTTTGCTTTGTTCAGAGCCTCTTACTGATCCCTTTAGGAGTAAAGGCTACCATCTTTCATAATTTTAAATTATTCGATTTAGTTTTACATAGGGCGTATTGCAAACTTAAACTTTAAACTGATTCTTATGTTTTCCTAGTTTTGTGCTTACATTCTGTATTTTTAAAGTCGGAAATCTTTTAAGGACCCTCTCTTCATTGTTTACCAACAAGCTGTAACATGTGTTTACTAGCATGTAGAAGAAATAAATAATGATTTACCTACCGACATAAACTATGTAACTTTCATACAACAAATCTGTATATATTATTCTCTTTTTTTATCTTATTATATCTTTATCACTTTTTGAAGGGTTATAAAATGTATAAAATATCTTAAAGTTTAATTATCGGTGAATTCATATTTCAATAAGTTTATGGAATCGTTTTATAAGTTAATTTTAATCTTACTGAATGCCATACAATATATGTTAAAAATACATTGACTTCCAGTGAGTTGGGGAATTACTTTTAAAATTATTTACAAAATTTAAATAATGTTATGGGAAACAAAAGCGCACTTATGCACGGAATGTGTAAACTTTAATTTTATCTATTAAAATTACCTTAATTTGTATTTTAATTTGGGGATAATTTTAACTTGTTTGACGTTCTTCTCTAACCAACTATTGCATGAACGATCTACAAAAATATAATTGTAGGCTATCATTTACAGTCACAATATCGTTTACAATCCCAACAAGTAAAATAACATGAGAAGCTAGGAACACTACATTCTGGAATGTTTCACCGGGGAGTATTATGTTTTAACAATAATGAAATACCTTTCACACGTTATTAACAACATACACCAGCTAATACCCGCCTGTCTTCTAAGTTTTGTTACTTCTGTGCTAACGTGGTTCAAGTGCTATGGGCTTTGTTCGACCTGAATGTATATAATTATATATTGCGACAGATTAGTTTTGCTAAATTTTTATGTAATGCTAAATTGGGATGACCCACACTATCAGCGATAACTTATCTGCAACAACTAATGTGACACAGTATAAAGGGGATATCAGGTGTATCTGTAATAATAACTCAGCGTAACTTGTAACGGTATTTCAAATTTATTTAGTAATAATGAAATTGTGCGCAAGACACTTGATTCGCCTTAAAAACATTCATTATTGTTTTGTTACTATGCCGTAAGGCTTACGCTGTATACCTCCTTACTGAGTAAATATTCTATTCTAATAATTACTTTATTAATAATATCATTTCCTGACTACTCAGTCAATTAGTGTGCTTCTAAATATCAATGCTTAAATATCTTTTTAGATATTGTAACGAAATTTAAAATATTAATAGCTACTGAATTTATCTTTCTTTTTCAGTACTGATTTATAAAACTCTAATTTTTACTTAAATGCTTTGCATTCTTTTCATTTCAATACTAATTTGAACTCTTGTTTACGTTAATCTTACGTCAATAATATCTACCATTTTAACTCTATATTTAAAAGAAAAATTGGTTTTTTACTTTAAAGTAAAACAAGAATGTCTTTAATTGTGTTTGAGTTAATTGTTCGACTAAGAGATAAATAAGTTGTTTATCACCTTATTGTAGTCAATCGTACTCAATCGCAATCGATCCATCTGTAATCGCCCTCGTCTCGAACTCCAGCATCAATTGTTCTTGTCGAGCGTCGCTTCCAGACTTCAGTAACGTTCCTCTTGTCCAGCGAAGTCGCTCTAGACTACAGCGTCGTTCCTCTTGTCCAGCGTAGTCGCCTCTAGACTCCAGCGTCGTCTCGCTCTCTGGAACTAAGTCGTCAGCTCTCTCGCTCTCCGGAACTTCATGTTACTTCTTCTCGTGCTGTTTCGGACGTCAGTTGATCATCTTATATGGATTTTCTTCTCGTGTAATTCTGTTACTATTTAAAAGTGATTGTATTGACAACTTAGTTACATAGTTGTATGTAACTGGAAGAATGAAACTATTTACAAAGTAATAAATACACCGTGCGGCCGGACAGAAGCTCCCGCTGCAACTGTGGGTGATCAAAAGAGATACAACTGTAGCGTGTGTGTCCTATTTATACCCACGCCTTGGTTATCACCTGAAGTTGTACGAAATCAACATGTCTGAAATTGTCTCTGGGCTTTGTTCCCCCACTCCTCGTCAATTTCGCTATTTCTTATATTTCTGCGAATTGCCGAGTCCTGTGAGTATACTCTTATACCCATCTTATAACTATTTTCACTACACATGTTCACTGTACTTTTGGACATTGTAACTTAACCCTTGCGATCTGTACCAGTTTATTTCGCACTACACTCGTACGGTGTGTCCGTTTCGCGTGGTTTTCGTACACAGTATGTAGTTATTTTATTACATTTTATTGTGTCTTTGGATTTTACTCCTTATTTATAGTTTATGAATAATTACGGAAAAACGGTAATTACTTAATTATTCATACTGGGGTGGCAAACTCGCCTGCATAGACCTGCGTCACACACACATTCAAAATACTATTGTACACACTCTCAGTTACATCTCTGTGTGTGTGTGTGTGTGTGTGTGGACAATGTTTATGTTTACTCCTACATTTTAGTTTCCACTGTAAAGCAAGATCACAGTTCTAACTTGACTGTTTCACATGCCTGTGTTTCCGAAGTATGTCTCACGACAACAATTGGGCACATCAATCTATTTGCGTAAAATTACAGTGCGTGTTCATACTGCTACGCTCTCGAAAAATCGGTAAGTGCAGTTGCGTAAAATTGTCACACGTTTCTCGGCTAGCCGAGCAGGTACAGTGTCTCTGTTAAGGCCGTACACTCAAGTAGCTTCGAGACTGTTCGAGCACTCATAACTATGCAAACTATGCCGGCACCCAGCCCAAAAGAATGGAAAATGATTCTGGAACACATGCGGAATCAATAAAAGCAACAACGCCCGGCTTTAAAGTTAGTTATACCTGGCGACATTGTAGAGTGCAGATCAAGTGATTGTTGCGGATTAGTGCAAAGTGATTATTGTGTTAAATTAGAGCGGAACTATAATAGTTGACATTATTATTACGTGTGGACAAATTTATCTTGAACTATTGTATGAGAGAACCTTGTTGATTTCAAATTCTTATTTGTAATTAATTAAAGCTGGTGTTTAGTGACTTCACTGGTGTCTGTTTCCACTGTGCAACGTGGATCCGTGAGACCATCGTAAGAATACTTTTATCATACAGAGCTTTGCTGTTTTTGAGTTTATCTTCGCAGAAACGTTAGGAACGAAACACAGAAGCTTGAAACATCCAGATTTTTAAAAATTTATAAGAATTCAAGTGAGGTTCAAATTAAAAATAATTTTAGCCGCAATTTTAATATAGTGTTCACTTTCGGAAGTTCAAATTTTTGTACCTCTGGTCCCAAAAAGGATTTTAAAGTTTAAAAAAGTTGTAAAACTCCATGTAACGTATAAAATTAAAGGGCATTTTTGGGAACTCCTTTTTGGGACCAGAGGTACGTAAATTTGAACTTCCAAAACTTACACAAATCCGAAAGTAGTATTTACTTTAAAAATTTTTAACTTGAAAGATACTACGGGCTACAAATTGAAGCCAAAATGTTTGTGAAAATTCGAGAAGTTTTATTATGAGACAACTGCAGTTTATTACAACTGCATAAGAATTTTATTTTTTCATATAGAATTGTTAACGTAGATTGTTAGCATATATCTGGTATCTTTTTGTTTGTATATGAATGTATAGGCCTATATAAAAACACTGAAAATAGTAAAATTAAAAAAAAAAAGTATGAAGTATGGTGAACGTATTGTGTGTATCAACCTCCTTTGACGTTTCTCGGCTAAAGTTAATATCACATATCCAAAGAATTTTACTTACTGCGTCAAATCTTTGTAAATTTTAATTTTGTCTAATAACAAATGTATTCTGTGCGACACAGTAAACCTTCTGCAGACTAGGAAGCTTACAAGTTTATACTTGGTTTCGACTTTCCTTTTTATGTTTCTCCGTCTTTTTCCACTAAGCGCCTAGTCTGTTTCTCCTACTACATCTTCTTTGTCAGTATGATATTCGTAATACAGAATATTACTGTTTCTCTTAATAAACCTCTGGTTTACATTATCCTTGGTTTCTCTTTGCTATTTTTCTTTATCTATTACAACGACTTCACTTTCCAATTGTAAACTGACAAATTTTATTTCTCTAAGCTCCGTATGTAGCTCCCCATTGTCCACCTGATCTCTTTACTCATATTTGCATTTTCTGATAGAGATTTTGGCTCCAATATTTCTTTAGTTTTAAAGACGCAATTTTTCATCAGATCCGTGGGTCTGGGTGCTTACGTGATACAAGGAGGATTTGAACATGCTAGTAGTTCTATACAATCTTGACGTTCTCGAATTCTTTAATGTCAAGGCTACTACAACACATTATTACAGATGTACCGTTAATTTGAACCGTTGTATATCCTATGAAGTGGATAGATATTTTGTTTTTGTGACTGATATATGTACTCGTCACGTTTCCATTGTTTGTTTAATTTATGAAGAAATACGAGTAGTAACTAGAAAACTGAAATCATCCTAGCCTTTGAAAATCCAGTAGCGTCGGAATAGGAATAAAACAAGTTGGCCAAGAAAGCCCGGACAGGAAAGGCAAAAGAAGAAATCTGATACAGACCAGAAGCAATGTCAGTCTCAGCGTAGGATCTAAGGATCCAATGAGGGTTAATAATCATGCACACAATATTCAAGAGTGGTCGGAGACAGTAACCTAATTTCCATTCTCGTCCTCAGCAATTGGTTACCTTGCCGTCAAACGTGCTGAACGAACTAATAGGTGATACTACTTCTTGTAGTTAGAATTTCAAATTAGAATGCAGAGGTTACATAAATTCTATTCTGTTCAACCTTCGTGCCTGGTCTGCTCCATCGCATTGAATTCTATTTGTACGACTTCCTGATGTTATAAGGATCCCCGTAGGCCCCGATCAACGTTACTCACGGGTTGGTAAATCGTGTTTCAGGCGTTCTTTTTCGCTGCGAACGTAGTTACAATAACACACTAGAGCTTGCTGCTGACACGATACAAACTTATTGAGTACAAGAAAGGAAGAACTACAGTATATGTTCTTAGACATTATGTAATTTTTATTATCATAAATATAGAATTAATTTACAAGTTTTAAAGCGTCAGAAAGTATTTACTGAACACAATCTTTTACATAATTGAGCATCCGTATATAAGACAAGTCGTAACAGAAAAGTTCACAAAACGTAAAACGTAGAATACAAATGATATAGGAAGAGCTGCAAACACGATTATCAAAAAAAAAAAAACATTATGAGATACAAACCAAATTATTAAAGTTCGATTTGTAAAGTAAAAGTAAATTACAAGTAAAATAAATTTGCTTGAGCAGAATTTTCCCAAAGAACGTTTCAAAATTAGCATATCCTTTTAAAACATTTTGAAAACACTTATAGTAAGTAATCATTATAAACCTACAAAGAGATTTAGATGTACAACCAAGCGTACTAACTACCTGAAACTTGTATTTTTGGCGTTTGTGGAACATACTCAGTTTCAGTTTCAGACGTTTTAGTATGAAAAGTACGGTAGGTTTTGTTTATATTGTTACATTGACTTTGCTGCATTGTGGGTAGACACAAACTTGTGATGGTGGGTTGTGCGAGCTACAAGAAGCGACCGGGTATTTAGACAAACAGTAATTTCATAGGCACAGTAAAAACGTGTAGACAATGATTTTTAATCTGAATTCGCATCAATTCTGTATCTCCTGAAAACAAAAAATACATATTATAAAACTGAGTCAATACTTTTATGTATTGTTAAGTATCGATACTTTTCAGTATTTATTGAAATTACTACACATTTACACACAATTATAACAACACATTACACAGCGTTTTTCAAAACATGCGTATGATTGTGTATTCTGTCAAATTGTGCAAATAAGCATGTTATGATTTATTTTAAAATGTTTAACGACATTCAATAATTTTTTAAATAGTTTTATATTTTAATTGCGTTAAAACCTTTACGTTGGTTTAATTTGATATTACAGTGAAGACATTTTCCACATAGTGTATTGTGTACAAAATAGAATACGATGCCATTACTTAACAAAATTACACCTTAATCATGTAAATGCATTTTATATAATGTACATAACTTTGTTTCAGGTGAGTTTGAGGATTGGTACAGAATAATGGCAGCAGTGAAAGCAAATATTCTGCGTTCTGTAAGTACTATAACTGGCTCACGATTATTATGATTATTGTAACTGTAAAACACCTTAAATCCCACAGAAATATAGAAGTTTCTTATTCTTTGTTATACATGTCTGTAATACCATGCTGCAAATTTTACATAGGCCAAGGTCAAACTATCAAGCTACAGTTTGTTTTCCTTCCAATATTTTCGTATTAAAAATGTTCATTTACGCATTGATGAACATATGGAGTGCAGAGTGCCTGTAATGTAATTGTTAGATAATTATATTGTGCGAAAGTTTCAGTTTGTAATGTTGGCAGTGCTAGTACTAAGATACCTAGAGGTTGTTAAGTTGGTAGTAGACTGTTACTTTTTTCTGTTGCTATCAGCTGTGAACTGTAAGTGCATGTAACACGCTTTGACTACAGAAAAACGGGTCCTAATACGACCTTAGCCCTGATAATCTCTTACGACAACGATGGCAACGACAAGATAATTTTGAAATTCTCCTCGATAACGAATAATTTTTATTTGGTTCAGAAACTGAAAAACATGGATTGATATTGGACACACCATTACTGGACCCGCAAAGACTTTAATTGCAGAAAAAGCACGTAGGGGTAATCTACCTTTGCACAAAGCCTATCTTGATCAATCACAAGATTACATGCAAAATGTCATATTCCAAAGTATTTAATACATTAATTGTATTTTGCGATCTTATAAGATCAAAATACAATTACCAAACAGATTTGTTAGATGAAGAGGAGCCCCTGAGTGGATTGACTTTTGGGGCTTGCTTCTCTAACAAATTTATAAAAAAGTAAACCCATACGACACATACACACACATATAAATTCATTCTCACAACCCCGTTTAAAATAAATTATAATTTTGTAATCGTCTAAGTAATTTATAATTCACTGGTTATTTATATACTTTATTTCAACCGCTTTGTTCATTTAGGTCACTAACTGTGTATCTAATAGTTACACAGACAAACATACAGTAATTGATTTATTAAAATACTTTATCGATTACAAAACGTCTCACAACTTGACATTTTAATAAAAATTTAATTTAAAATTTAGGACCAAATGAAACACAAATAGTGCATATTCATTGAAGTGCAAGAAATATGTTACGTTTTTTACCAATTGTAAAACATCCTAATTCTTGTCAAATGCAAGACAGAGTGTAATTTAAAAGCTATAAATATAGTTATTATCAAAACTTATGAAGAAATGTAAGGCCTACTTTTAACATATTTTTTCTACAGTATTCTCTATGTAAAAATGCAAAGGCTATATGTTAAGCTGTGGATTGAGGTGATTTATATAGAGTAAAAATATACTCAGTGGCGATTATGTAAATAATTTTGTAAAGGGAAACGGAATTTAATTTGAAACGCAGAGCAAATTGCCTTAGCTAGCCTACAAATGCAAAAAAAGGATTATGTGAATGTTCGTTCTTAGGATTGAACTCTACAGCATTAATAATGGAAGGAATATGAAACGGAAATCTAAGTACTGATAAAGTTTTAATGCCATCGATTTAACCCTAGTCATATATAATGGTTTATGTATCTTTACAACCACTAATCTCTTGTCTAGCTCAACAATAATATTTAGAGGAAGTAGGTCACCGGCTGATGTTAAGAGATCATTGCTTACAGGAAACAAGGAGGTCTTGAGAAAGCTTTATATAACAATAACAATCTAATTGCTTAATAACTAATACGACCGTTATTACTTTTGTAATTAATAATGTGAACCGTTGCAAGTCTTTGTAAATTAATTTTTATCTTATATCATAAATCATGCAAAAACCTACATTAATTAATTAGCTTTCTAGTTTTCTTTTCATCATAAATTACACTTAAAAAAGCGCAAGTGCACTCCTACATACATCTAGACAGTAAATTTCATTTTTCTTCATTGTGTTGTTTTATAATTTTCGTTTTTCCTACCATTAGTACTATGCAGTTCTTTTGTTGTATTGCCCATCATTTTTCTTTGTTTTCCTTGCCACTGTATAATTTTATTTTCACTCGTTATATACATAATTCTTTCCTACTACAACTTTCATATTATTTTCATTTTGTGAAACTCATAATAACTCGTATTATCCTCGACGTGGGTTGTCTGACTGTAACTGATCTTCCTCACATTGTTCAACCTGCAACATCACATTATAGTGCATTCAATTTGATATTGACATTTTTCAGCTTATTTAGGTGTTTGTCAACCTTTTCCTTGACTGTGTCGAAACCTCTCCTTTTATCAGTTTTCTTCTTTCATCACTTTGTACTTGACCTCATACTCCTTTAAATTAGTTCAAATACAAATGTTCCCCACTGGATTTAGTTATTTTTACGTTTCACTCTTCATTTTAAATATTCAAAATATGTAAAATCAAAAGAAACTACTTACTTTGGCACGGATGGAAACTAACTAATAGATTTTATGTCACTTTGGTAGCAGTGTGTAAACAACTTAGTTACGACCAGCAGTTACTCTGTATCTTACAGTGAAAACTAATGTTAAACGAGACTGTCTAGAATTGATTTGGCTGTTTTAGTTTCAAGCATATTCCGCTGTTAGTTTGATTGTTACATCCGGTTTGTACATTTAAAAACTTTTGTATGTTTTACACTATTTTTTATACACTTTTTTGTTATTTTTAACCACACATTTTGGTGTCTTCAGTTTTTCGCTACCATGCACACAAGCATTATAAATTAATTTAAATACAATAA
The DNA here is from genome assembly GCA_034769895.1 of Magicicada septendecula. NCBI lineage: Eukaryota > Metazoa > Arthropoda > Insecta > Hemiptera > Cicadidae > Magicicada > Magicicada septendecula. The sequence goes on from CM068371.1 coordinate 290,520,640, forward strand.
TTTATATCGTTACTGAAAAGGGTAGTGCTTTTCATGAATGAACTAGTCGCACACACACAAACCTTTTACGTGTGTACACACATGCAGAGAGCAGCTGGCTCTACTCCCTGTCTCAACATGCAAGTTCTATTACAGTTTATATTGCAGGCTGAATGATTATTATTACCAAAATGCGTTATTTATGTCTTCTAATCACTTATTTAAATTTCTTGGTGCAATGCACAGTACTCAACCTATTTGTACTGTTGCATTAATCCCCTGCTTAATAAACAAAAAAATTAATAACTGGTTTATTAAATTCTTTTTACCTTTTACTTTAGACAACAGTATATTAAAAAATTTTATCTTGCACATTTATTTACATTTAGTTCAAATAATAATGACTTGCTTATTATTTACTTTACCCTTATGCGTGGCGGGCTGAACAATTATTCCCCTCCCAACGCCTGTTGAGTTGGTGTGTTCCGTAACATCCGCTTTAAGTAGCGTTCGCCTTTAATTATTACAGTGACCTAGTTATTTATTCGTAGAATTTCCTTAAAGAGCTGGCGTTGTATTTGCCTACTTCTTTCAGTCTTATGTTTTCATATACGATGAAAGTTTGTTGTCCAATTTGTCTCTGCAACGTATAGGGTCCATTATATAATCTGAAGAATTTCTTCGCCGTATTATCACTCCGTTTTCCCACTGGATTGGTCTTCAGCAATATTTTCTCTCCCTCCTTAAATTTCTGTAACTTGTGAGTTCTATTGAATCGTTCAATTCTTTCATTACCTTTCTTCATAATTCTCCGTTTTGCATGTGCAATTTTTATGCTTACTGGGACTGGTAATTCTGATTAGCATGTTTCTGAACATACTTTCTCCAGAATCGATTGGGTTGCCGATCTTCTTCAATCTCTATTGGTGTGTAGCTCGTAGCTTCGCTGTAATTTTCATTCATAGCTTTCTCAAAGAATGGTAAATTTTCTGCCCATTTATTATGTTGTTTATGGCAGTAGATTCGTAAAACTTTACTCAACTCCTTGTTCACTCTCTCTGCTAAATTTCCCTGTGGATGTATAATGGACGTGAGTATGGTTTCTATTCTATTTTCTCTTAATATTCTATGCCGTACCTCACTTTGGAGTTGCACTCCTTGATCGCTAAGAATGTGTGATAATTTTTCCATGTGTTGGAATATACTTTTGTAACAGAATTTTTATGACAGCTTTAGTGGTGGGTCGCATAATTGGATACAGACGAACTGCCTTGGAAAACACGTCTATACAGACTAGTATGTGTTTAACCCCACGACTTGATCGTGGTAATGGGTTCCAAGAATTCCTGCCCTTAACTCCCCCTTTCGCTTCCTTCTGTATATTTTGGATTTCCACATAGGCGTGAAGATTTAGGTTCTTAGCAATCTGGCAGTCATAACATTTTTTTAATTCATTTTTAATTTTTCTTCACGTCATCAATTTAAGGGATAAATAATCATTTTAATGCCGATGCATGAGCTAAGCTTCTACGAGTTGGTTTGATTAGCTTATATAACATTTTATTTGTCAATAATCATATCTTATATTGAGCTGATAGTTGAGATTGATTTATTAGATTTCTTACCGTCATCTTGATTCTTCTAATTATACTTTGTAGCCTTTTTATTAATTCATTGCTAACTTCGAATTGAATAGGTAATCGACGTACTTTATTCTTCATTATTGTAGATCTTCTTCACATTCATCTGAAATATAGCGACTTCTTCTTTATTTGTTGATTTCCTTCCTTACACTCTTTTGGCTAGAATTCCTTGTGGTACACAAGAGTTCATTACATTATATCTCCGTAGAAATGGCATTTCTTGACACATTTTCATCATATTATTCACATCTTATTAATAGTTTAAATCGTACTATTTTAAAAATAATTATTATTTACAATAGAGCGTTGAGTGTCCTATAATTCACCCTAGTTTAGACTACACAGTGCATGGGGTCCGTCGGCCAGACGTTGGGTATTCTTCCTTTGTAGCCTAGTCGCCGACATATAACAATTTCCGTTCCGCACCCTCATTGTGTTAACGTCGGTTTTGACTGTGTATCTTGTACATTCATACGGTGAGAATTTTTTCTTCGATGAGACGAAACGAATTCTCTCTTCGCCTCTCTCTCTCCCCTCCCCTCTCTTGCCGCACGCATTCCACGCTTTTACTAGCTTGCGTTAGTGAACCTACATACACAGTTGACCCCTTTTACGTTCGTGGCTTATTATAATCTGTGTTGTTTTTATAAGTATAATTAAGATTATCGTTATAATTACTAGTCGGTCGATATTTGTGTCGTTTACTCTCGTCGCGTGTGATGATCTCCGATCGTGTTACACGTATTTCTTCAATTGTTATAATATTGTGAGTCTAACCAGCACATTGGATATTCTTGCTCACGAGGTACGATTGTTGAAATTTTATTTTATACTCTTCTCTAGTACTAATTATTTCCTGAGAATCGTGACCCTGAATTATTAACATTTCTTCTTGCCTATTTTCGATTATAATAGTTTGTTAATAAAGCATTGTTTCGATTGTATTTTCGAATGCATCAATTCACTGATTCATGTCTACAAATTTATTTGCCAACTGCATAGTACTATCTGAGATCTCTTGTTTCAATTCGCTTAGTCTATTAGTTGATCGCCTGCACGTGGTGCCCCCTGCATAAACTAAACGATCAACAAAGGTTCGCCTAAAGCACGCTGACCAAAATGATACAAAAGAATCTTGCCAAAAACACCAACGGCCCTTTTCAGGGCCTTGACACGGACCTAAGTATCCTGTATTGGAATGCCGGAGGTCTTAGCAACGATAAATTTTTACAATTTAAACGAAGCATCTGCCAAATTGATGTGGATCTATATGTTATAGTAGAAGCAGGCGCTGCGACTGAATTCTCTGAATTTTACCAAACTACCGGATACTGCAGCCATATTTTACCTCGATCACGACAAGTCGCCTCGGGGATAATTGTTGGAATTAAAAATAATCTCTGCTCTAAATTTGAGATAATCCATGAGATGCAAGACGATGACAAAGTGGAAATAATTCTAGCCCATATATGGAAAAATAACAAACATTTCACAGTCATAGGATTATACAACCCTCCTGGCAATATTCCATCCCTTGATGCAATTGAATTAATGAGCCAAGCAAATAGCATAATCATAGGTGATTTTAACAGCCAATCACCGAGATGGGGATATGACAGGTTAACACCCGCAGGAAGACGCATAGAACTTTTCATCGACGAAAACTTTCTTGACCTGAAAGACACGCCACCAACCTTCCTGTCATTTGCTAGACAGACTTTCCGACCAGATCTCGTCCTTATGCACCCTAACATCGCACAGAAGACAGAAGTTTACTTGATGGATGGCGCAGGAGGCTGTGGACACCGCTCCATTCTCATCAAATGTGCGACAGGAAAAGCCACATACATTAACAAACGTGCCCCCCGGTGGAACTTTAGAAAAGCCGACTGGAGCGAATACGGCAAGATAACAAATGATATTATACCACACGAAATAAATTGGAAATCACCTGAAACAGCTATAGAGTCCCTGAACGATGCTATACTGAAATCTGCTCTATTATGTGTACCAAGGGGTCAAGTAAAGGGTTTTCGACCGTTCTGAAATAAAAGACTTTCATCCCTCAAGAAAACAAGAGACTCTCTGAGAAGGAAAGCAGAGAAATCTAAAGAACTATCTGACTGTATCCAACTCCGAAAATCCCAGGCCATACTACGTAAAGAAATTAAACAATCTAAAAGATCGGCCTTCAAAACCTTCTTATCGGAGCTGGATTTCCGGCGCGATGGAGCAAAAGCACACCGTTTTGTCTCAAGGCTAAATAATGACACTGAAGCCAGAGGACAGCGACCCTTCAAAAACGGACTCAATCTTATCACAGATCCTAAAAAAATAGCTAACACCTTTTGCAAGTACTACGCAAATATAAGCCGAACCCGAAGGACTAGAAAAGAACACAGACACCTGAATAAAAAACCTCTAATGCAATGCCTCAACAAAACCGAACAAAAAATTTGCCTAAGCGATTTTAGCCTCTCCGAACTTGAATTTGCACTATCAAACACAAAGGGCAAGAAGGCAGCAGGAGCCGACGCAATCTACCCAGAGCTCCTAAAAAATCTTGGTAACACAGCGAAACTAGCCTTGCTCAATCTCATTAATCTAACGTGGAAAACACGCGTCCCCCAGCAATGGAGGAAAGGGGAGATTATACCTATTACCAAGAAAGGAAAGCCAAGTGATACACCTGAGGGCTACCGCCCCATCACATTAACAAGTGCTTGCTGCAAGGTTGCCGAAAGAATGGTTGTGCGGCGTCTGAACCAGTTCTTTGAAATGAATGCGGTTATTGATGAATGCCAAGCAGGTTTCCGAGCGCACCGATGCACCATGGACCAAGTCGTCTACTTTGCACAAAGTGTTAAGGATGGGTACGACAAGAAAATGTCCTCCCTGGCAGTAATGGTTGACCTAAAAAACGCGTACGACACCGTCTGGAGACCCATGTTGCTTCACAAACTTGCTTTGAGTGGCGTCGCAGGTAACCTTTTTAACTGGATAGCGTCCTTCCTGAGTCAAAGACAAATTCGTGTCCGCTATAATGATTGCCTTTCAGAGTACCGAATTCAACGCCAAGGGCTACCCCAAGGTGCCATTATCAGCTGCAGCCTATTTAACCTTATGGTCAATGACATTCTGGTGGCTGTTCGGTGTGTGCCGGGAGTACAAGCGCTCCTGTATGCCGATGACCTTATCATCTGGACAACTAGCAGCCATATCATGGGTCTTGAAGCAACTATTAATAGTGCACTTGTTAAACTAGAAGAGTGGGCCAAACTAAATGCCATGACGGTAAATACCACCAAGACGACATACCAACTTTTCTCTCTATCAACAAGGCGGCCTACGGTCAATCTGCGCTACTGTGGATCGGAACTAGAACTAAAACCTGGGTGTTAATATAGACACCAGAATGACGTGGAAGCACCATATAGAACAGTCCGCGAACAGTGCGTCTAGGCGCTGCCGGCTACTTAAACGACTCACTGCGACTACATGGGGAGCAAATCAAGATGTTCTGACAACTGCATATAAGAGCTACATTCGGCCGCTATTGGAATATGGCGCAAAAGCAACTATTACTGCCTCCAATGCAGCATGCCAGAAACTTCACTTGGTCCAAAATGCATCCCTTAGAACGATAACTGGTGCGCCGAAATCAACTCCTATACTTGCCATGGAGTCACAACTGCAAGTCGAACCTATCCAAGTAAGACGGGAAAAGCTGTGCCTCATATCCTGGGAGAGATGTAAAAGAGCCTACCAACAACGGTGGCATAACTATAAAACAGCGACAGAAAGGCTGAAAACTCAGAAATGCCCGATTGCGATCTATGAAGAACTCCAACGCAAATATGACATAGAACCAAATGAGGCAGCACCATTTATACATCACCGTGAATTCTTTAGCCAACTCCCAGATGCTAACTTGAAACTCTTCGACCATAATAAGACAAAAACAGAGTCGAATGAAGCCGAGCTTCGTCAAGCAGCCTTACACACTGTACAAAAACATTTTCCCGCTGAGCAGTGGATACGAATCTACACAGACGGATCCTCTATACCATCTACAGGGGCAACAGGGGCTGGGTTCTACAGCTCTCTATTTGAAGGCCACCTCGCTGTAGGAGGCCGGCTAAGCAACTATGACGGAGAGGTAGCAGCCATAAAGGCAGCATCTATTGAGCTTGCCAAGATCTCACCACCTAACAAAGCCGTCTTCCTCATAGATTCGACTGCAGCGATTCAAAACGTGACCTCAAATGGTGATAAAAACTGCTCCCTGACAATTGAGTGTAGGCGAGAACTGCAGAACCTTGTACAATTAGGCTGGCAGATTGAACTGCAATGGGTACCCAGCCATGTCAACATCATGGGAAATGAAAAAGCCGACATCCTCGCCAAAATGGGCGCAGCACTACCTCAGCCGGAGACCCCCAGCTCATACGCATCTGCGAAAGCACGAATAAACTCCTCAATAAGCCTATGGCTAAAAGAAAAACAATTAAGAGCCTGTGTGGGAAAAAGATGGGCAACATTGGTTACGGACGGCCCCATCAACAGAACTCTACCCCGAGCAACTAGTGTTGCTCTTTTTAGAACTGCAACCGGTCATGACTACCTGGCCTCCCACCTGCACCGCATTGGCGTGTTGTCGTCTCCTGAATGTGTTCTCTGTGGATACGCTTCCATGAATGCGGATCACCTAATTGCATGTCCAGCCTTGATCTCAGACACGCAATCCAAGACGAAGATGGTACGGCAAGGCTCTCGCGTCTCTACTGGTCAGCGCGCCGCCTAATGGCCCAACAGCCAAGGGTGGGCGTTGGCTAGTAAGTAAGTAAGTATTTAAATCAAATAGAAAGATATAATCTGAAGATCAGTAATAACACAGAGAAGGAATGGCTCAGACAGCTGGAATGGATATGGACCCGGGAGCAGCTGAAAAAAACAATATTTGCAGACGTCACTGAATATGTGGATCCAATAGCAATGATGAATTATTGGCTACTTTGCAATGCAGCTAAATAGAAATATAAAAGAGAAAATGGCAGGGTATTGATGGGCTGAATGTCGAACTTATAAAATATTCGCTGGCCGTGCTGCACAATCATTTATTAAGCTTTATCGATCTGTGCTGGACCACTAATTTTTTTGGTGCTAACTGCCGTTGTCAATTTTTATATTTATATCTATATAATTTATTTCTAATCTTATTATTTCTTCTTGGAATTTGATTTTTGTTTCTTTACCATTAATTTCCTGCATAAATTCTTTAAAATCTTTGTTTGTTCCATCCCAAACTATTAGAATGTCATCTACATATCTGATCCACAACTTCACGTTTTCTTTATATTTTGTATCTATTAGAAGACTTTTTTCAAAACTATTCATATAAACATCAGCCATTATCGGAGACAACGGTGAACTCATTGGCAGTCCGTCTTCTTGGATGTAGTGTTTATTATTAAACCTACAATAATTCTGATTTCAACTAAAATGTAAAGAGTGTGATAAGGTGTACGTGGGCGAAACAGGACGTAAATTTGAGGTTAGGTTGAGAGAACCACGCAAGAGGAGAAGGAGATAGGACTCTTAATTCACTATATGCTAGGGATTTCATGGAAACGGCATAAATTCACCAATCCTCTTGAAAATGTTGAAATATTAAAAGTAGAAAATAATTTAAATAAAAGGAGGTTATATGAAGTGTTAGAAATTGTAAAGGTAAAAAAGAAGAACCGTAATATACTAGTGAATATACAAACAGAATTTAGTAATGAAGAAATATTCTTTCATATTTTGCAAGAGTGATATATGTGTATTCCGTCAGGGGTTAGGTAAGTTGACAAAGCTGGGTGTGGTTCATGAAGGTAATAGAGGGAGGGACGAAGCTTCGTAGCAAGTAGTAGAGGCGTGGCATTACGGATCTAAGCCAATAGGGTATTGATTAGTAGAATTGTTTACAAATTGTCTTGCCGTGAAGGCAGATATATACGGGTTCCAGCGGGATATTTTTTGTCGTGATTTAGGACTTGAAAATGGTAGAAACACTGAAAGGGCTCGTCCACAACATGACATTTAGCAGGTTAGCAAATAAGCACGGCGAAGTTGGAGATTTGATAGAGGCATGGCTGTGGGAAATAATGGCACAGAATGGGGTCCCGCAGCACCTTATTAGAGCTATAAAAAGTCTTTATATGGATCTTAATTGAAACAGAAATATTGAGCACAATTTCTAGTGTGAATCTACCCAATTGTGGAGTACAACAAGGGTGCCTATTAACACCTTCTCTTTTTTTCTTCTTTATGTATAACGATATCATACATAATTGACGGATAAACCTGCCCAAGCATTTTGCGATTGTCAAATTTGCAGTTGACAAGGGGTTTTCTGATAACCAGGCTATCCTGCCGAACTCGGAATGCGACTTGCAGATGACTGTACACTCATAGAGTCTCAGGTAGTCTTCTTCAAGATCTGATAACAAAAGCATATATACGGCAGGAACTGAATATTATGAGTACACTCGATAGGATTTCCCAACACCGGTTAAAATGGTTGGAACATCTACAAACATCTAAACCGAATGGGTGACAACTATCTTAACCAACTCTAAACAACTGTTGAATTATAAGCCTAACGGGCGGAGATGTGTGGGACGTCCGTAGACGTTATGGAGTGGCCAGTTCTAGTCTATCTGATTCGGATCGGAACAAACAATTTTTGGTTTAATCCTTGCTGAAGATAATTAATTATAATATATTTGCTATCTCCATTCTGCCAATACAATAACCAAGTTAGAGTAAATTGAAAGGCTCTGTGAAATAATTAAGTATAAACGATATAAAAATGTTATAATCTTAAGTAACGAACGGTATAAGATCTTTTAATGAACTGTTAAGTGTTACCACTTACAATCTGAACAACGGTTATAAATAATTTAACCCAAATTATTCTGCTAATGTACATCGAACCAGCTCAGGGTGACATCGTGAATAAAGAGAAAAATTGAACACTTTTTTTGTACTAAAATTTTCACGTTTTAATTTTACGTCAGACGTAGCACAAAGGCCACTCCCTTGCTAGAGCTGACGTTATATTTTTTCAGGAAGCACACAAAGGTTCTTTTTCTTCTCTTCTTCTGTTTTTACCTCCCTCTATAATTAATTGCACTATTACAAGAGTTTTTATTACTAGCGTTTTTTTTTCAAACATTGACCTTAGAGATTTTCGTAGTTCTGTTTCAAGTATACAGAAAAAGGTTGAAAAGTATTATTTACAAATTCGGAAAAAATCGTTTGTCAATACATTTTATGTATTGTTTGTGAGGTAATCTAGCAGCAGCAGCAGCAGTAGTAGTAGTAGTAGTAGTAGTAGTAGTATAGCATCAGCAGCAAATTTTAGTTAAACTGATTTCCGATTTTCGTAATGGTCGTAGCGACTGGATATTAATAAGTTATAAACTGCTTGATACTTGACTTTTCTATCAACTTAACACGTTAAATCAATCAGCCCCAGTTTTCTGGATATATTAATTTTATGTACGTATTTTAATGTTTAGTATATATCATTGAAGCCAATTTAGGAAGGCGAGCAAATTTGTATTCTGTCCACGATTGCCTGGCATTGATAGCACCCAAAACAGTAATTTGAGTCTCATAAAATAGGTTACGGTCGTAAAGCGTGAAAATTCAATATGTTATGATGATTGCCTCTACTCTAATCAAACGTTTGAAACTAAAGTAAGCTGATGACAAACAAAACTGATATGTACGCCAATTGTCAACTAATTGCCCCAGTATTGTACATCGTGCCCACGTCCACATGTGCTCAACAGCGGAACACAGACACAGAATCAGATTCAATATGTTACCGACAGGTAATTAGTGAAAACTACATATGATTTTGTAGCACGTTAGCTGTGTGCATTACAAATGTGCAAATTAAATTTTATGTCTTTGAGAATTTTTTATTTAATTCTCACTTAACTGCCGTATCATCTATCCAATTACGAGGCTGTCCGTTGCTTATTTGAACCATCCATATTTTTGCAGTGCATAGGGATGCTCTTGTCCACCAACCCTTCTTCTTTATCAGGCCTTGCGACCGGCAGTGGTATCCAATGTGCTACTCAATCCACACATTTTGCCAGAAATATAACATGATGATACCGGAAGAGAAAACAAAATCAGTTACAATTTTACATGACCCATTAAATTGTAAACTTGTGATAATTGACAGAATAATAGAGCAAGTAATGCAGATAGACTACTTAGGAACAAGGCTTACACGTAACAATAGGGCAGGTGAAGAAATGGAACATTAATTGAAGAAAAATGTTAATGGTGTATCTCGTAATTTCATGGCTCGGTGACTTCTATATTCTAAAATTACTAACCTTTATAAGAGTCTCCTCGCTCGAGTTAGCCGTTTCAAGCCATTACTGATCGACTTCGACAGTAAACGATTGGGGAAGTTGTAACCCCTCTTTCCATTTTTACGCTTTATAAAAAATAAACCTTTTTGAAAGAGGGGCCACTAGTTATTTAAAACTAGGCGGAAGGCCTAGAGAAGCCAAAAATGCGCTGGGTCCTGTGAGACGGGACTTGCAATAAAACTCGGTCGGTAAACAGTAATAACTATCTTTTATTCTTACTTAATCCCATAATTCGTTACATACATATATTAATTACAATTCCCTTGAGGTGCAAATATAGCAATAGGCTTGATAAATAAATAATCTCAATATATTAACAAATCAATTCCAATAAGGCCATTTCAATTCATCCCATAATTCGTTACATACTTATATTAATTACAATTCCCTTGAGGTGCAATGTAACAATAGGCTTGATAAATAATCTCAATATAAGGCCATTTCAATTTATCCCATATATATATATATATATATATATAAATCTGGTTCCTTAAGCAACATCCTATAAATGATTTAAATTCGCTTTGATAACACTTAACACTAACATCACATACTGGAACATAAAGACACATATACATATAATACACATCACAGCTAAAACTCATGTTCAACCTGGCAGACAGCCTGTATATTTTAGCGAACCCGCATATAACTGGGAGGAAAATCAGTATATTTCATAAAGCCCCAAAACTGCAATCATAAGTTTAAGCTTCCAGCACAGCTGGAATAATTTCATAAAAGCCACAACCCCTTAACCCCCTTAAAAATGAAGTAAATTTTTTATTTTGAAACAGAATGGATAATAACGACTAAAAACTGCAAAGTCAGAGTGGCATGGCAGCCCATATGATTTTATAAAATCAAAGAAATGCATATTATAAGTATATGAAAATCTTTAAATTTTTCGAACTGTATACAACAGTGATAAAAACCATTATCACTTACTTTTTAAAACAACTGGCATAATTTTTACAAAATTGTTAAATCTTGTGTTTAAACTTTGTTACAAATATATATATATATATATATATATTGTAACATTACATTTGGAACCACTTAATATCGTACCCGATTTATTAAAGACAATGGATAATAAGCTAAACAAGAAGAAGTATATCATTCAAGATGATAGTGAAGAGGAACGAATAAATATTTCAGACTGACTAGTAATACAACTGACCGTACCCAAATTAATGATTCAGGCAAAGTGATGCAAAATACATCCAACCCCGATTAAGACATGAACTTTAAATAAGGATAAAATAAGTATTATAAAGACTGATGGATTATGTATCAACGCTATAAGGAAACAAATGGTTCCATTCAATGTATTATAATATCAAGGTAATCAAAATACAAATTGAGGGATAATAGGCCCAAACATACAATACTATGTAAAGAGAAATAGTAGTAAGTGATTGATTTGAATGATGTAATGAAAATATAACAAACCTTATTATAGATACAATGAACCATACCACTAATTGTAATAAATAATGATCATAAGTTTGTCTAGAAAACAACACATAATAATTTATTCACAGTAACATTTTATAACAAGAGTGCATAATAGTAGTTAGTAAGTGATTTACCAAGTGACAATTTAATAAGGGTGGGTACACCAAAGTGGAATGAGTAAAAGAAATAAATATTATGAAATAACCACTACTAAAACCAAGGTACAGTGAAAAGGTTATAATTGTTAAAATAAGCACTAAGAGTAAGTCATATTCTGTTGAGTGGTGATGAAGCCTATATTAAAGTTATATTAAAGCTATGTTAAAGTTATGTTAAGGTTGTAAATTTAAGAGCTAAACAATTGTATAGATTAAGTAAAAAGCAGTTTATTTGTTCAAATGTTCAGTAGAATCATAGCCATGTGGGCATGAGATTAAACTAATAGGATAGTATATCATTTTTGTTTTCTTAAGATAGTGTTATATGTTAAACAGTTTTTATGGTTGTTAAAAGTTAATTTAACTGTTAAAGGTTTACTAAGATATCAGTCATGGAAAATGACATTAAGGTAAAATGTTTATAAACATGGTGATGAAGATAACACCAGTACATAGGCCAGGTAAAACCAACTTTTGTAAATTTTAAATAATACTGTTAGGAATTTTATGAAACAAATATTGGAGGATGAACCGATTTAGAGTTAATAGCATACACTACAAATCTAGAAACAAAATAATTTGTTTTAAGCTATCTATGAAAAATTCAAATAACAAAATTGTAACAGCTGTATTTCTCAAGTAAAGGTAGGCATGTTTAGTGTCTATGTGTGTCAAATGTAAAGACCAAAATAAGGTTGATAATAGTTTTAAATTCCCATTCAGTACAGAAAAGTTATCATAATTTAAAGGTTTTGGAACAAATTCTGACATTGAAATAATGAAATTACATGACAATGTATATCCGAATCAACCAACCAGATTCCAAGTTTACCCATAGCAACCAGAAATTTCGGATAAATAAAATGGGACTTCTTTAACAACGGTCATAGCGTACAGACGCGTTTGCAAAACGTCTTACATAATTAACTATAAATTGTGAAAACACGTTCCAGACATATTAATACCGATAGATACACATAATACGAGTTATTACAACCAAGTGAGGAACAACTAGCATTGGAAATAGAAGACTCAAGAACCAGGGAGGAGGACAGAAGCAGACGTGGGCCCTATCTTCGACCAAGAACCATATAAAGAAGAGGATTTGGTGACTTTGACATTTTATTATATTATGCATCAACACCAACTTTTGTATACACGACTTTTTAAAAAGTAAGCAACTAAACTACAGACACCATATCACACCAACACTAAGAACACTCACTAATAACACGAATTGAGATTGACACCTTTTTTAAACACCGCAAGAACCTTTGATTTCAATAATAATTAATAAACACATGAACTGGACATAACCTATAATAACTAGCAGCCACGATTCAACTGCATGTGTGCACATTACACTCTAAACTTTGTAATATCCTTGAACTGTAAAATTTGTACTTTGATTTGTAGAATAATGTTTTGTTTAATTGTAATCCCCGAACCATATACGCCCTGAGATGATCTATTTTAATAGAAATAATAACCAAAGCTTTATTTTGGTCTGAATGCAATAAGAATTACAACTACAGTACCAACTGGTAAAGGAGACACATAATTTTTGCCACGATTTTGATTATCATAAAAGAAACGAGAAACAGTTAACCCATGTTTATTGAATAAATGATTTCTATAAGGATATATGTTTGTTGTTATATTTGCGTCGTTATTATTGCTGTTCCATTTAAAAAATAAGTTCACAGAGCACAGCGGACACCACAACGGTTGGCAACGGTGGGGGACGTCATCGAAACGGTACGTATAGTGGGAGCGAGCGGCAGATTACAAAATCATTCGCCGTTCAACACATATTATTAACAGTAACATTATTACAACAACAACAGTGTGGTTGAAGGTAGTTAATACATATATATTTGTTACTAATTGACGTTTCCAACGGGCGGCGTATATAATTTAAGGGCCCGCAACACAAATAGAGTGTTACAAATTGACGAATCCAAAGTGAGACTTTAAGGAAATAAAGAAGTAACGAACACAACATTATAATTAAAGTTCGTTACAAATTGGCGAACCAACGTGTGAGGCGTTTAATTTAATATAAATTAAATTATAATTTATAGACAAACAAACAAAAATAAACAAAATGAGGAAGCGGGAAACATCGCGAAAACGAGCGGCCGAAACCAAGAAAGTAGACGAATTAAACATGGAAGACAAAGAAGCAACACCGGTCGAGGAAGTAGAAGTAATAATAAGAGAGGACCAAGGAGATAGACAAGAACCGGACAAAGTTACAGAGAGCGTTGACATGAAGAGCATTATGGAATATTTAAAACAGAGTCATGAAGATTTCAGTAAGAAAATGGAGGTATTAAAAACGGACAATAAACAGTCCATAGAGGAATTAAAAACGGACAATAAACAGTCCATAGAGGAATTAAAAACGGACAATAAACAGTCCATAGAGGAATTAAAAACGGACAATAAACAGTCTATGGAAGAATTGAAGGAAGAATTAAGTGAGAACAGTAATAAAAACTTCGAAAAATTGAAGGAAGAATTAAGTGAGAACAGTAATAAGAACTTAGAAAAATTGAAGGAAGATAATAAACAGACGAAGGAGGAATTGAGTCGAAAATTGGAAGAGACTAATAAGAAAATTGAAGAAAAAATGGGAGAATTGAAAGAGAATAGCAAGAAAATGGAGGAGAAAATAGACGCAAATAATAAACCATTGAGGGAAGACTTGAAGGGAAATTACCAAGAGACCATGAAAAAATTGGATGAACACAAACAGTCATTGAAGGAGGAGTGGAATAACAAGATGGAAATTAATAACCGGCAATTGCAGGAAGAATGGGACAAGAAACTGGAAGAACCGGTGACTGAAATTAAAAGGGTAGAATCCGAGACCAAGGAAAAGTGTGAGCGGATGAACCAAGAGATACTGAGCGCCTGGGAAGAAACGAATGGACGAATTGAAAACATACGAACCAATCAAGCAGTGATGGGAGAAAGATTAGAAGGTATGAGTACTAGCCTCAATCGAGTACAAGACCAAACAACTGCCCATAGAGATGAAATTAATTCCCTAAAAAACAGACATTGTATTATATTTGAAATAAATTCGTTAACGAAATACATAATATTTAAATTTAATTATACAAATTAATGAAAATGTTATTATGGATAATTATATAAACTGTGCACAGTGTCTTCTTGTTTACTGTCACAGTCGTTTTGTTGTGAATATAAACTTTGCGTTCCACAAAATTCATGCCCGGACATGAGTAAATTTACATTCCAGTGAAATTTCAGCTGTGCTTGTTTTACGTCCACCTACAGACGAGTTGCGAACAGTAAATCTGAATGCCTGTGCTCGTGGTGACACATCGCACCGAGTCTACGGATGATACCACAAATTACTCAACTATAATTCTATACGCTACTATCTGGAAATTTACTATGTTGTTTCACAGTCCCCTTATACTTACGTTCACAAATACACACGCCACTGAGCTATGTAGTACAATTAATGTAGACTACCTGTAATAAATTAACAGAAGATATGTTGGTATGTTAGTCAACCTACAAGGTCTAGGAGCTTACAGACCTGCAAGAGTTACAGACACGAAATCCCCACTTTAAATGGTACTACGGCAGGCTTTTAAGTAGTAGGCTACCATACACGGATAAAGCGTGTTTCAATATATACGATTTGATTTAGTATGTAAAAATAACTGCTTAGATAGTTTTGTATGTTGTGAATTATTTGTCCCACTTATATGCCAAAAGTATTTAACAATTGTTAACACATAACAATATAGTGGATAAAAAGCTTTCCTCATAATGGAAGACCCAAGAACCCAACCCAAGAACGACCCTTGTAATATATCACTTTTTATTCTTCTTTAGTTCTTTCTTAATTTATTTATAATTTATCTTGATTTACTATTTATTTGAAATCCTTGTATGGTTCTCTTACTATTTTAAGCCCCGCGTTGGAGTGCCATTTGCAATATAACACAATTTAAATCGTCTCGTATCTCTCTTTATAATTATCTTGTGGTATTTTATTTATAAAAAAAAATAAATAAATTTTGTTAAGTGTTTTCATTACTTATTTATTAATTATTTAATTGATTCCGCTCTTCAAATTATTTTTTTAAGAAATATTAATTAATGTGTATTTGTTCATCATCCATTTTGGTAAAATCTAATTAAAAGAAATGTTTTGTCTTGATTCCGTTCGATTGTAAAATCGACTCGTCACATATAGGTTATGTGCTGGTTCACTTCCTTTTGATGACGTTCCTCTTACCAATGTATTCACTCTTCCATTCCTACTTAAAAAACGTCTATTCTATTTTTATTTTAATAAATAAAACTCCCTTTACCATCAATTGGTTATTATTGCTTTGAAAATTATTAGTACGATTCACAGATCGAAAATATTCGTTTCCCGGATCGACTCTTTATCTCGGGTCAATTGTAACAAAATTAATTTTTCTTATTTTATATTATTAATTATAGGGTTCTTTTAAACTGCTACCAAAAGTCAGAAATGCTATTATCAAGTACAATATTTACAATGTTTATAAAATCTTACTTACTATTACACATAAAGCTAGTTTTGTTTAAGTATCTGAATAATAATTATTTACTTCACACGTCCAAAGACAACAAAGATAGCCGCTTAGAGTTGAAGACAATAAATTCAAAGATGCCCGCTTGGATCCCACCTCAAATACTACAAAAGTTTTATTTCACTGTTTCGTTTAAAATAAATGATTTTATTTGAAGTTTTTACTGTAATTATAGTTAATACTCTATTTGCCTTCACTATGGTGTAGTTAATAAGTGTTGGTGAAGTTATTCTTTGTGTTTTGTAGGGTCAAACTGTGTTTTTAGTACAAGGTTATATTCTTACCATTTTCGAGTATGAATATTGCTTTAATTTTTTATTTCTTGTAATTTTATATTTTACTTATTCTTTTCTTGCTTTCTACTTATTAGATCTGCTTTATTTAGTTTTGTTTGGATAAAATTTTCTTAATTTTCACTCTCAGACTTGATCCTTTGTTATACTTTGGCTCCCGGCTTCACAGAGTTGACCTGTACAATTTGCTTCCTAACAAAAGAATAATCAGTTTTCTTACTCTTTCAAACGGTCTTGACCAAATTTTTCTAATCCCTCATTGGTCAGTTCCTCTGAACTCTGGGTCACATGACTAGTGAACTGCATGTAATTGTAAATAGAATTACAAATAAATGGTTTTTTCACTTTCCAGTAAAATTACTCCCTAACTATTACCTAATTTTACTTATTTTAATTTAGATAATGGTTTTCCTTATTTTATTACAAACAATTTGATACCTGATATGACCTGTGTGTGTGACCTAATAACTATGTTTTGTGATTTACAAAATCATGTTTTATAGGCCATTTAGTCATTTGACTTACACAAAATCATCTTATAATTCCTTAAACTAATTACTACATTATGATTACTATAAAAAAGAAAATCTATTAAACAATTCTGGCTTACTTTCAGTAATTCACAGTGGTTTGCATTTTTGTTAACTAATTTTGATACTACTTTTAATGTTTAACATCTGCCTAGGCCCTGTTGTTTCTTAAATTCCTTGTTTCGTTCTTTTACAATCATTATTTGCCCTGTTAATTTAAAGTCTTACGATTAATTACACATTGTCTCTGTAATTCTACTACATTGTATTAAAATTTATTATACCCTTACTCTATTTCTTCATTAACAAACTTTATAAACATTTAAATTCATGCCATGTTTTCATGACTGGTATTCTAACAAATTTTCAACATTTAAATTAACTTTCAACAACTATGAATACTGGTTAAAATATCATAACATTTTCTTATTTCTGCAGTTTACCATATTTAGTTATATGACCAATCCTAAACACTAGTATTGGCCAATTGCTTGGTATACTGCTTTAACTTTACCAACTCTATTGTTTTTTTATTACTTTGTTACATTTCTGGTGAATTATTTATGCTGTACTCTTCATTACATTCATATAACCCTTTTTTTAACAAACAAAAGATGTATTCTTATTTTAAACAACAAAAGATATATTATTGTAGTAATTTACTGTCATGCCCATGTGGCCATTATCCTAATGAACAGTTGCATAACTAAACTATTTTTTTCCCAATTAAACTATATCATGGTTCTACACATAGTAACCACGTCTCCTTTCAACCCACTTGGCTGTTTTATTTATTGATCACTCTTTTTGTATGATAATTAACTATCATACTATCATATACTACTATCATAGTTGCCCTTTCACTTAACTATAGTCCTGTTTCTATAGTAGTAAGGAATTGGCAACAAATTATTATCAACTTTGTTGTTCATACACATAATATTATCACTTGATTTGTGATTGTTGTTTGTAAAACACTTAGTTTGCTATGTGTGGTGATTTTATGGTGATGATTAATCAACTCACCTAAACACTGACACTAATTTTCTCAATCCTGTTTGATTGATTATCACTCATTACTATTCACTGGATTATACTTGTTATCACTGCACTCTTATCATTTAATCTTATATATTATTGTACATTACGCCATTCACTAAATGCATTGCACTTCATTGTCATTTATTATTGTTTTAGGTTCAATTATTTTTTTATAGGTCTTTTTATTTTTGAGTTTTTACATTTATTTAGCCTTCCTATTTTGTTACATTACACCGTAAACGCCGGAAAATAGGAGGAGATCGCCGCGTATCCAGAACTAATGACTGTAGCCGCTTACCAGGACTGGATCATTGACATCTCGTCATCCATCGTAAAGGGAACCAAAATTATTTGTTGTAAACTTTATTAAAAAAAAAAAAAAAACACTTATATTATTGTCTTAAATTTAAAGACAAGAGTCATATAAATTAAATATTTATGTATTAGAGTATAAAATAAATTTATTTAAGAATTGTAAAAAAGGTCAACAGAGACATTTTAATTAGTTTTATTTTGTTGTCAGAAACAATATTAAATATCAGTGCAATTAAAACAAAATCATTAATAAATCCGAAGCATTCCAATCTACTACATAACCGACTATGCGACTCTTATACATCATAATATATATAAACACATAATAGTTCTCCTGGTTATACAATTACCAAGTACATACTATACTCAACGAATATTAAAAATCTCCAAGTTAAACAAATTACAGTAGTTCCAATACAAGTAAAGAGTTGAAACAACTACCTTTTTTACTAATGCCGTTCTCTAATAACCTAATAACTGGTTACTTAAGACACAGTAATTCTTGGAACTCTATTGTCTGTGGAGGCCCGGTGTGTTTTTTCATAGTGGGGAAAAGCCACTTGTGATGGTTAATGTTAATGAGCAAATTCCAGATAATTATAAATTGATCGGGATACGAAAATGTTTGCAAATGCTATTTAGTTTATTTAGATACACGCCTTTAGATAACTCCAGACCATAGTGTTTACCTGCCGACTCTGCAAATAGGCTCACAAATCAAAATACATTCCAGGTGTCTACCAGCATCAGAAAAAAGTGCATCTTGAAAGAAGCTTAGGCATGTAAGCATAATTCCGCTAATCATGAGTCAAAGTCATCAGATTCCAGATTCTTTATGGTGTTTATTCGATTTTAGAATAATAGTGTTGCTCTATTTATTTTATTGAAGGTATTAGAAAAAATAGTTAAAAAGTTGATTGGAAATTGCTTCTGCATAAAAATTGTCTCAGATTGAATCCTGGTAATGAGTGTTATCTCGGCGTATATGTTACACCATGTCACAACATGTATATGTTGCAAACAGGTAGTGTTGTTCACTAAATAATAACAAACAGAATTTTTCAAACGCCGGAGAACGCTGCGTAGACAAACAAACGAAAATTAACATGTTTTCTCTGAAATTGTATCCTTTGTCATGAGGAAAACTAAAGAAAACATACAAGAAGCCGAGTAAGAATAATACGAATATATGGATTCAATCTATACTTCTTTTTAATTGCATTACATACACACATACACATCGAAAATGTTGACTGTACGCATGTGTGTGTGTGTGTGTGTTTGTGTGTGGACGTATAACAACATTTACGTAAACAATCAGATCATAGGACTTCACTTATGAAGTTATGTGCAAGCACTACGTTATCACACAAAAAAATAGAGATAAGAGAAAACAGTGAATGGGAATAATTTTTTATATTTAAAAAATGTATAATACATATAATACAAAAATATTTTTCAGCCAAAAATAAAAATAAATTATTTTAAAATATTCCCCTTATTTTGTGTGAATGTACGTAGGATACCTGTAATATATTAATCTAATATTAACAGATCAGATTTTTCAATTAAAAAAGCGTATTAACTTAGATTAAAAATAAAATTTCTTTAACTTGGCTGAAGGACTACAAAGTTAAAAAGTTAACAATTTAAATAGTCAGTTTTGAACATTACGAAAATTAAAACTCACAGTATGAGAAAACAATATGCATTCGTACAAATATTTTAATACAGAGCGGTTGTTAGTTCAGTTGAAAACATTTTACTAAATTATTAAACTTCCATTCTTTTTTGTAATTTTTAGACGAACTATGTATAATAGATTTGAACCTGTTAAAGACGGTCAGAACGGAAATTATTTGTGTTTACGTTTATTCTGAATTTACACCATGATACACATTTACATTCAACCCAGTAGTTGTTACTTGTGTTCAGTGATTTCAACTACCTGTCACGTTTTTATTATTCCGTAATTATGGTTTAAACAAGTAATTAATAAATACACAGTCACTTATTTTGGTCACACACGAATCAGCAGAAACACATCTCTTGAGGTTCATAAAGGAGTGTATTTCAAGTAAGTACATTTCGGTTATGCATTTCTAGTGTATGGTTTTCAAAAAAAATAAATAAATAACGGTTTAGTTGTGAAAAAATTCTATATATATTGCAACGATACGTTTAGCATAAGTCTATGTATCAACCCCTGACGGAGGTATGATAACATACGAACGCACGTATGAGTCGTATATAAGATGTAAATAATAAAACTAATGTAATAATTAAGCGTTAGGTATAAGAGATAATAAAAGAAATAAACGTATTAATTAATTTTAAATAAATAAATATTTGTAAGTGAACGTGCATATGGTATTGACAAGCGTAGTTAGTTTTTAAACGGAGCGAAGGGGAGAAAGAAACACGCGCCGACTGGCAAGGGTGACGTCATAGCGACAGGCAGCCGCGTGTGTATCAGTCTGCGTGTGTGTGTTAGTGGTAGTGTGTAAATTGAAGAACAAGTTGAATTATGCATACGATTATGGAAAATTTTACACAGTGTTTTAAGTGCTGAACGAAAACCAGAAGTCACACGAATCAGAGACATTGTAAAAATAACGTTGGCACCTGGCGCTACAATTAGACATTAAGTGGTCCATGATCGTGGGAACCGTTCAGCTACCGTGTGAAATTTTGCCTTAACTTCCATAGTTTACACACCTTAATGTTCATAATTTGCATAATTTAAGTTTAATAATGTACCTAACGATTTGTGAAATAATATTTATAAAAAAGTGTGCGCTTCATAGAAAGACGTGTAGGTTGTAATTAGCAATTAAATCGACGCGCGGACCTGTTCAATTTTGTCCAAACAGTTTCCAACAGGAATGGAACGACAGCTGGAGTATAACACCTCAGCGAGCGACACACGCTTTCTCAGATCATTAACAGACACTACGTGAAATCCACGCATCTCGCAACCGCGAATTTTTTAAAAGTTAAGTAATGTTTTAAACGGTATTACGTAACTTGAAGTGCGATGGAACCGGCAGTAGGTCGGTAAAAGTATTAGTGAAAGACAATTTA
Source organism: Magicicada septendecula (assembly GCA_034769895.1). Classification (NCBI taxonomy): domain Eukaryota; kingdom Metazoa; phylum Arthropoda; class Insecta; order Hemiptera; family Cicadidae; genus Magicicada; species Magicicada septendecula. The sequence goes on from CM068371.1 coordinate 290,542,195, forward strand.
TTTAAAAAAAAAAGACTATAATATCATAATTTACGAGGAGTCGTAACGTCGATGAACTTCAAGACGTCCACGTAGAACTTCGAGACATCCACGAGGGACAAGACAAGGAGAGGAGAGGAACCAGAGCAAGATACTAGAGGACGGAGGGACAGCCACATGCAGCTACATCCAGCCGTACATCATCACGACCAGAAGTCCACGTCTGAACTCAGCATCCAATAGACGCAGAGAGTAATTTCAACGACGCAGAGAAAGAGAAGGTGATACCGAAGAGGATCCAAAACTCGAGAGTCCAGACGACGGTAACAACACAGTTAAATGGTTGCAGAAATATGCAGGTGAAGTCACACATTTATTTAATATTATAAATGACCCTGAGGTCTATCAAAAGAAAGCTCTAGATTCCATATAAAAGTTTATATAAACTTTATTATATTTTTATTTTTCATAATGAATAATCAAGTATGTTCAAAGAATAATAATTGATAACAGAGAATATAAATTTATTAATCTCATAAATAAATGGTCAGTATAGAAACCCTATTTTATTATATTTTTATATTTTATTAGATAATTAAATTCAAGTATGAAAATTAATTAAATTGAAGATTGTTAATTAATTGAGACATTAGTAATATAATTAATTAATGTAATAGAATGGTCTCTATTAGTATTTTCAATAAATGTTTAATTAATTAAGTTTGTAATTAAGTGGTATATAATAAAAACCACACTTGCTAGGACAAGATGAATATTCAATTTCTTACGTGTTAATCACGTATTATAATAATTATATGTGTTATGTATTATATGTCTGTGTAAATATTCCAGGTCATATATGTCTTATGTTTGTGTATAATATGTCTTACAATATAAGAAATGAGAGTATAACCACGTTATAATTATATTATATTCGTATTGAATATAAGGGTTCAAATAGTAATTAACCCACACAATAATTAATATTATGATAATTTGAATTATTTTAAATAATAAACAAAATGAATACGATTTTATTAACAAAGTCGTATTAATTTCACAACCAGTACTAAATCCTCTGTACTCTTTACTTGTATTACAATTATATAACAATATTCACGTGCTTATCCACACTCAATCAACTACCAAAGCCTGCGACCTAGCTGGGAAACATCAAGGTAAATACTGCAGAAGAAGAGTATACCTTCGAGACATGGGTAAGTGCGCACAAATGAGTAACAGCATATGTGCAAAGTAAGTGTCTAAGAGTAACGTCGTAATATATATACAGCACTCACACACGCGCTCGCGTACAAATAACATGTCGATGTCACCCCACATACACTTGGTTGAATCTGTTGTTTAATTTACAGAGTGTTTGTTAACACTCTACAGTTTTCGATACACATAAATTTACATATTATATCTACATGATGTATATGGATTTCTGCATTCAACACGCACAATGTTTAATTGTTGCTCTGTGTGTGTGTGTCACTCTCTCTTCATCTTTCTGTCCTTCCCCTTTACAGGCACAAACATGCAAACAGTCGCGCGCGCGCGCACACACACACACACACACAAAGCTACCCTCAAAACAATCACAGACACTAAACATGAGAATATGTTTAAAACCTTAGTCCGCTCAAAAGAAACGAATAAGTTCAGTAAATGAAAACCTACACGTCAATTCAAGTAATTAACACACAAAGTGAAATAAATTCAGTAAATGAATGTCGTATATACCACGCACACACACAAAATAATACCAATTTGAATCAGCAAAAGCCAACAGGAAGCTATAGGAACAACCAACCTGAGCGCAAATATTCTGCAAGAAACCAAGATGGCTGAGAATTAAAATTATTTAATTCGCGAAACGTGTTCCAAGTAAGGAAACAATATATCTTAATTTTAAAATAGCAATAAACATTAAATAATTTATGTATCAAGATGTGTTTGTGTGTGTGTGTTTGTGATATATATATATATTGTAATGTAAAAATATATATTATCTAATAACTTGAGTTGATAATGAGCCGCCACATTTCCCCTTCTCAAAGTTTTGAGAATTTTTTTTTAAGTTTTTTTTTTTGAAAAGGGGAAGGCGTTCCGTAAAATTTAAAAACTAGGCCAAAGACCTTGACGAAGCTTAAAATGTACCAGGCCCATTGTGACAGGACTTGGAAATGAAACAGCCTGATTAACAAGACAAATTTTATTAACGTTTGATTTAAAAACATCACAATACTGAGAAAATCACACAACATCTGGTACAGCAAGTACCTAGTTTTCAAACCTTTTCTAAATTTTATATTAACTTGATTATATCGTACAGTGTTGCCAAATTAATTACATGAACAAGAAAACTGCCGGAAAATATGCATAGCTTATCAGAAATATAGGATTCTATGATTGTAATAATCACATAAGCAGAGTTTTAAACAATAAAAGTTACAATGTGTGATCCACTATAATCAATAATGATACGTTATTTATATGAGTGCTATAACAGCATAGAAACAGATAAATTCTTTTTTGTGTGCCCTTTCATAACCGCCTAACATCTATTATATAAAATAAATTCATAATCATTAATGACCCTTGGTTCTGCATTAATAGAATTTGAACACTGTTACATACTGCAGTGACACGTGTGACCAGCACGTCAGCTAGCATAACCAGCCCACTATCAACCGAAATCTTAAATTCGAACAACTAAATAAAACAACTAAATAGAAATATAGACTACACTAAAAACGGCAATTTACAATATGTAAAGTCACACAGAATTCAAAATGACCGGACCCAGCCGCATGCCCAAGCCAGGCCTCCCTTGCACAGACATGACCCGAAAGAGCGAAAGAGACAAATGAATCGAAAATAATAAATTTCAAAGTTAAAATAATAAGCGCAAGGGTTTAGCGAAATTCACCGCCATACTGTAAGCCACTTCAAACATCATTAAAGCAAAAACAATAAAACCCGACAATAGCATGTGCAAGGCTGACATGGTAATTCATGAATGTTCCAGCATGTAGTTCAGACGGATTGACGGTAGTTTTATGCTTGAATAAAAGAATATATATCATAAGGTACCCAAAATTAAGTTACAAAAAAATTAAGGGAGCTGGCGATGCCCGCTAACCCGCATACAATTTATGACTCCTTATTAATCTATGGTGTAATACAAACAGTGCACAACTGAGCACATTTTCTACGCACACATCAAGTTCGGTCTATTCATATCACTTTACAAGTTAAGTTCAAAGAGAATGTAATTTGATTTGTAGAAGGTGTCAATCACGTGTGAACTCTGTTGCGAAACTCGAGCTTGAAATTATGGAAAATGGTCACCTTGTATTCCGTGGTTAGAAAGCGATGAGCTGCCTGGGTGTAGTTTAAGGTCACAGAAGTCCCCGTTACAGTTCATTGCAGATACAGGGTGAAAGATTCGGGTTCCCAGGTTACATTCTCTCGACGGCGAAATTCAGGTTAAAGCTTAGCTGCTCAGCAGATGACCACGGATGGAATTGTAGTCATCCTCATCTCTCGAGTACTTCGACGAGTCAGGAACCCAGAGGTACTTTATGGATTACGGATCCATACGGATATAAAGATGAGCACATTTCAAAAATTTTCGCCGCCGAGAGATAGATAGTGAATCAGCCGTGACGGAAACTGAACTGTCCTTGGACAGCCGCTAGCCAAACCACTTTCCTTTTTCAGTCACCAGAATGCGCGAGCATGATTTCAACGCACACCGGGCGTCCGAGACGAAATAAATACGAAATTTACTAAACCGTAACGGCACCGTGATTATATGCTTTGTGCCAATCACGGCACACCCCCACTCCAAAAGGGCAACATGGTTGCCTAAAACTCAAAACACTGTGTGTGTGCCTATACTGTGGGAATCTACAGTATAGGACCCCGGTCCTCTATACCCTTACTTACATCTCACCAATTTGGCATTGCTGGGAAATCTCAGACATTTGTCCGCACTTAGGAGAACAGAGGCTCAGAGAGAAAACGAAAGAAGAGGAAGGAAGAAGTGTACTGTGTACATGCATGTGTGCCCGAATGTGTTTGTGTGTGAGTATGAGGTGTGCATGCTGACCTGGCCAGGGCCAGCATACTGTGACAAAGAAGAAGGGGAAAAGAAGAAAGACAAGTTTTGGGCCCAAGAGCTCTGACCTCCTAAGGCCTCCCAACTTACAAACTGAGACCCAAGAGCCAAATAACGTCCCCCGCGGGACAAACTCATTTGCCACCACTCACATACTCATGCTTTGTGACAAAACTTCAGTTTTGATATGTGAGTGGTTATCTTTTCTAGATCACACCCGGGCTACCCCAATCTTAAGATCACGAATCTTAAGATGCGGTATGGCCCCGACCAACGATAGCAGAGTTTCGCGGCCCTTTCATCCGCGGCTGAGCTGATTGGATGGCTCTGGCAGTAGACCCAATCCCCAAGCTTAAGGGGGTTAGGAGTTCGCCCCCGATTATATCGATGACGGACGTGCTCGTGTACTCGCAGCAGATTCTTCCGAGCCTCTTTCCACCTATCTGCCGTCCTACTATTTGGCTCACTGTGTAGAAGATCTTCTATTTTCCACAAGTTAGTCAACGGCAGTGCGGGCGAGAATCCAAACATAATTTCAAAGGGTACGGCCTTATGACTCTCATGGAGGGCCGTGTTGAAAGCTAGTTGTAACCACTTAAGATTCTGGTTATATGCAGCATTGAGGTCAATCACGGTGAAGTACTTGGCCTCACTGAACCAATCGAATGCAGAATGTAGATCCGGAAGGGGAACGGAATCCACTTCAATATTAGCATTTAATTTACGGTAATCAATAACCATTCGGTGTTTACCCCCAGGCTTGGGCACCAGAAACGCTGGACTAGCATAGCTTAAATTGGAAGGTTCAATCCCCCTTGCTCTAGCAATTCTTGAACCTTTTCCCTCAGAACAGCCATTTTCGGAGGAGCGAATTTGTATGGGTCTGAGCGCACTATCTTGGAGTCCGTAAGTCGGATTTCGTACTCCAAGAGGTGTGTGAGCCCCAGGGTAGGAGTTAACACGGTGGGGAACTGCTGACACAACTGATTTAGGGCGCGCAGCTGGGACTGAGTGAGATGGTCTCTAAATGAATCGGGACACTCTGTCTCTTGGATATCTTCCCTAGCTCCCTGATATCCAAGGAAAGTCATGACTATTCCCCGATTGAACTTGAAATAGCATTGGTGCCCATGAATGTCTAACACGAGATAACTCTTAGAGATGAAGTCGGCACCTATAATACAGTCGACTCCCAGAGCCGAAGAAACCAAAAAGCGCCACACACAGGAAAAACCCTCGATATTAAATTTGAAGGAAACTACCCGGGAGATGGGCAAAATTTCCCGGGATGCCGTCCAGCATACCACCGAAGACGGATTAGACCCTTTTATAAAGCCCTGTTTCTCAAGGTCCGCACACACTCTAGATGAAATAATGGATCGGGCTGATCCAGAGTCAACTAAGGCTTTGAGTTAACCCCTTTTTAACTCGAGCGACAATAAGGTGCATACTGAAGTGTCCTTAGAGATGGTTGGCAGGACCTTGATGCCAGAAGTCGTGGGGCCTACCACTTGCCTGGAGGTAAGTAATTTAGAAGATCTGCGACCTACAGGGGAAGACAACCTCCGATTTATCTTCCCCTTGTAGCTCCGTTTTTTGGGGAGGGTCCCTGCGGTGAAGGTGTTGGATGCACACGGCCTCTCGGACAGTTTCGGGCAAAATGCCCAGGTCTATCACAGCGATAACAGACAACCCTAGCACTGCTCCCTCTCTCACTGGTGGACGGCGCCTGTCGGGGATGTGAGGGCCCGCCGCGTCGCTCTCCCCTCGGAAAATCTGGGAGATCCATGTTTCCACCTCCCCTTGCCTCGTCATTTCCCTGAATGGCCCGGGACATCACGCACAATTTATCAAGATCTACAAAGCGACGCGGACGTTCCGCGAACACCAATCTCAGCCTCTCTTGGGGGGTTACCCCTTCCAAAATTATCTGTACTATCTCCTCCTCTGGCAACCCCAACCCGAGTATCCGCGCTGCATCTCGGACACTATGTACAAAACCAGCCAAGCTCTCGCCCCTGGACTGAACACGATAAAAATGCTTGTATCTCAACTGCTCTAACAACTTCCCAGGCACAAACGCATCCAACACCTCCCGGTAAAACGCCGCAACGCTACCCCCGCACCGCAGTGTGTGAGCCACCCTCTCAGCCATAGAGCCACGACAATAAGGGTAAACGAGCTCGAGGAGAGTCCGGTCCGAGATTCCCGGAAAGTCTGATAACTGGAACAGGGTCTTAAAGAAGGGCAACAACTTGTCCACTTCCAGCCCGTCCACGACCGGCAGCTGCTGGATAATTTGGCTGAGCGGATTAGGCAGCTTGTTATACGACGCCGCCACCACGCCGGAAAAGGCAGGCACGCCGGCAATCGGTTCCTGCTGACATTCTGTGGCCAAGACTTGAGGCCCGGGAGACGCCGCAGGGGTGCGGGGCTGACTCGATGGGGGCCCATCAATACCGTCGCCATCTGCTCCACTAGCCCTTTAATTATGGTAATGTTCTCAGGAGTACTGCTTTGGGTGGACATGTTCTGTAGTCTTTGCCGCAGGTGTTCTAGGCGTTGCCGAATCCTTTGGCCAGCTCTCGAAGAACTCGGCGCTGACTCCAGACACTCAGCCAGCTCCCGCAATTCCCCCCATTTCTCTAGACATAGTTCCATTTCCTTGCTTTCGTCTGATACTTTGACAGGGGACGGCACCTCGCCAGCAGCTAGGGCCTCCCTCAACTGCTTTCTCATTGAGGCGACGTCTCCCAGCGTCCACTTGCCACGGGGTCTAAGCTCGAATTCCAGCTCATCCCGAAGGAACAAATCTGGGTTAATCGCGCTCATCCTCGAGATACGCCACCGCGCAATTTAAAACAACAAAACCAATAACGAATTACCACAACAACAGAAGGTATATGAAAAACTTGTATCATCAAGTGACCTCTGGGTTCCCTAGCAGATCGAAGGCTCGAGAGATTAATATTGCCGAGCTAACTTCCCGGACGCCGAATAAGAAAACGAACAACACGAACAATGACAAACATAACCATCAAACAAAGCACCGCCACACACTATAGAATATACCTAACAACAACAACAAACATCCTATTCAAAACCCATCAACACCACATTGTCTTAGTTAGGCCTCACGTTACTTGCGCCTTTCTGTAATAAAACTCAAAGGTTGATATGTTTACATGTAATTATCTTTATTGTTTGTCGATCTATTTTGATTTGACGCCCCAAGTAGTGGACACCATTCTGTAAAGTAAAATTATTGATTGTTTTATTAATAAATTGTTAATTCTCTTATGCCCCAGAGTCGGTGCGCCAATTAGGTAATATAAGAAAATATAAAGATTTGAGTTGTGTTAGTGCGTTGCGCCTCACGTTGTGGACGCCTTTTATGTAATATAAAATTATTAAACACTAAATTGGAATATGCTTAAATTTCTACCTGTACTTGTAGGTATATAAGTATAATGTTCCAATTTTTTGGTTATTTTTCATTAATTAAAATAATGAATGTCTTGATCAATTAAAATTCTTGAATTTCTTTTAATTCCTTCCTTTATTTCGTTTGAATTCACTTACCTATTTAAATAACTCAAATCGCACGTGGTACACAAGCAATAGGTACTACCAACTTATTCTTCTATGTTTAAGAAAACGCTAATATTCAGAAACTGACAAAAAATGTTGAGTATTAAAAATAATTATTAATACACAATTAATTCCCTTCAATATCCTTTTATTTCTTTTTTCTTAATTCTGTTCTTTTTTTCTTAAATTAAAATGAACAACCTTTTTCTTAATTTTAATTGTCCAGGCTTGTTAAATTTATAGCTCAGCGGTTGGTACAATGATCTTAAAGAGCAGGCCTAGTTTTGTAACCTCTCTCTGCTTTTAGTATTGATTTTGTTTCCTTTTTTTTTTTTTTGAAAGAGAGGTTACAAGTTATTTAGAACTAGGCGAGAGCCTAGAAAAGCTAAAATTGGGCTGGGTCCAGTATGATGGGACTTGCAAATGAAACACTGAACTTAAGATAACAACAATTTATTGTTCTTGGCCAGTACAACCTATGAGCTTCTAAAGGCCAGATAAATAAGTCTTTTGATCGTTAAATATAATTTCATTAATATGTGCCTTGCCCAAAAGTTGAACAAGGAATAATAACTATTAACAGCACTAAGTATTGAATAATTATTAATAGTTGAACCATCATTGACTAACAAAATCATGGGATGTTACATAAATAACAAATTGTAGTTATAGAATAATACAATTAAAAAATTGGCACATAGTTTCAACCTGCAAGTAATCACTTTTTATAACCAGGCATAAATATACAGAAATATACACAGGCATAATCAACATGACAAGTAACAATTATACAAAACAACACACACATATAATTAACATCAACAACGTTTATATTTAAATAACCCATCACATGTTCACCCTGGTCATCAGCGCATATAATAATCTTGTTCAACACCCATAACCCCCTTACTGTTTAATTAATAGGTGACTAAAACCCCCTCCCCAAAACTTCAATTAAAATATCCCAGGAGTGGAGCAGACATGCCCCCAAGTTTTAACAAGATAAGAGTTAACTGAATGTTCTCTGTAAGCCATGCGGCCCGCGCACAAATCCCATGCCGATATTTAAATAATCAATTAAATCCCATCAATTACTATAATGAAAAGTAGCATCACAAGGTCAACATGGATGTCCGGTTGCCTAACTGCATTGTATGTTTCTTTTTTACCTTCAAAACAGAATATAGAAAAATGGTGGAATTTGACCACCATGAGTATTCATAACTGACATTGATCAATCTTGTGTAGTCTTATGGTTAACTAATTGTTATAGGGAGCAATTACAATTATGGTTACAAAATTTGCTATGGTAAAATACAATCTGTGACAATGGTAAATTTTAAAGTGTGCAAATTATCTAAACAGTGGAACAGAATTTGTAATACAGAATATAAGTCATAAGAGTATTAAGTCAGCTCACAGTGTTACAAAACTTGACTACCGGCAGGGTCAGGCATTGGACGGGATCTAGCAAGATCTGACATAGACAGGCTTGCAGTGGACGTCTCCAACGGGAGTTGACCACGGTTTAAAACCACCCCCCAGATCATGAATGAATAATAAAATACGTGTCCACATGGAGCAACATCATTAACATAACCATCCCAACATGCTTAAAACAGAAATAGAATGAGATACAACTCTATCTACCGAACTCCCCTCGACCCGGGCGGTGCGTGACCCCGGCCGAGTTTTCACTCTCAGAACGAGATATACATGATAGTAATTGAGGAGGCGTAAGCCTTACAAAATACAATTAAATTATTCCACCCATTGTCCGTAAATAACTGTCCACACTGGAACGTTTCATGAAAGTCTCACCGAGTACTTCGGCCACAAGGTTTAGGTTAAAAATGGTTAAATGTCACCTGGTTTGAAGGGTGCATGTTGAGGGCTCAGTAGTGGGTGTCCAGTCCATCCTTCCGGCTGACACAGCTGACGAAGGTTTTAAAGTTACATCGTCGGAGGCAGTTGTTCGGCCATCCTTCCAGAGCGGGGCAGATTCCCGGCTACCTCGGAAACCCTGCACAATTATATCTGGGATTACTCATAGGTTCATGAAACACACACACTACCACATTTACCCACTGACATAGCATGGACTGTCCGGTTTATAAACTCGAAAAAATTGCCTAAGTCAAGAATCCCATTGAATGTGATAAATCACTTCAAAAATAACTCCATTAAATATGTTACTGTAGAATAAGTCTAAATATAGTCACTCCATAATAATGATAATTTTAATTAACCTTTATGCAAAAGTTTTCATGACGCACTTACAGGAATTGGCAACTTTTAACAAGTTCGTGACATATACAGATCTCAGGAAATTACTGACTTACGCCCCATCTTAGTTTAGTTAATTTAGTAGAAGCATTACTGGATTAACATAAAACATAATTATATCCTTAACGTTACAATCAATTAACCAGGGTTGAGACAAAGCATACATAAAACAAATTATAACCTGAAACTCGCCATGCGCTAAAGGATTCACTGCAATGTATATCTCAACGCATCCACTTTAATATTAAATAAAACAAATTTGTTTTTATAAATAATTAAAATACATATTTTGATGGACTTACCGGAGGTCACGTAGCTTTCTACGTATTCATAGAAGAAGCTGGAAGACGAAAACTGTTCAATCTACTCTGCCAGCCGGGGACCAGAATGTGAAGCGCCGAGCGTCGTATTGGAACTGAACTAACTGGCTCTTGAAAAAACCGTATGTAACAGCGATAGGGCGCGCGCGAGGCGAGCGGCGGAGGGGTAATTCACAATGACAAAGTCCAATTGACGTACCAAAGGACAACTTCTCTCGCGTCGACAAATACGTAAATTTCTTTAATAAACCACAATATAGATATCGGAAGATCGCCGCGTTTTCCAAAACGCGGCACAGTTTAATGGTTACGTTATGTAAATATAATCTCGGGTTCTTGTGAATGCAATAATGAATTACGAAAATGTCCTTTGTGAAGTACAAAACATCACAATACAAAGTTGATTATAATATAACAAAACAATATCTTATCTCTAAAATAAGCGAATAGTTCGTATGTGCCGAACAGTGTCTATTTTGAGGTTAACCAAGTCTTAGTAGGTTATACTGCTTTAAACATTAAACACAAATAAATAACAGTTTAAACGTGAAAAAATTACAATAGTGTTAGTGTTTTTGTTCAGTGGTAGTCAGTGGCGAAGCGTCAGGGGTGACAGGGTAGACAGTGTCTCCCCAAATAATTTGTTCATAAAGTAATTAACTTTTATTTATGAATTAAGTTGCGTAAGATACTCAGAAAGGGTATAAAACTAATTTAAAAAGTTAATTATTACGCGACATGATGCGACCGCGTGATCCTTGGAACCTTGCTGTGCGATGCAACTGTACCCGGAGTATCAGGGTAGACATTACGTGGAATGTCTTTTCAACAAGGCTGGCGGTGAGGAGGGCTTTGTCGGACAACAACGGGAAGGGACCTGCTCGCGCAGCATAATCATATGTCCAGTACATAACGTCAAAAGACACGTCTCCTCTGACTGAATAGTACAGAATTTTCGCCTGGCCGCCTATGTTTGTTTCATTATGCGCGCGTAGTGAATATTTGTTTTTAATGAGTTTACAAATTATTTTTAATTTTGTATATAGTGTTATAGACTAAGAATTGTGTGATCATTTACGTACTAACTATTTATTAATAAACATTTTTAAGTGTCGTCCTTTAAGTGTTTTAAGCATACTGTTTAATTGATTTAATGCAGCAAAATGAATACAGTTAGTACCAATTCTGTCGCAGAAGTATTTGATATGAACTCTGACAACTTTGATTCACTAGAATTTTTGTTAAAATACGAAATCAGTGTGTTACCTTTAGAGCAAAAGGTATTGCTAAAGTCAAAAGTATCTCGGCCGCCTTTAGATTTGTCGCAGAAGGATGGAAAAATTGTCAGAAAATTTCAGAAAATTTGGTAGAGTAAATATAGATGGCTCTCTGGTTGTAAGCGAAACAAATCTCTGCACTGCTATTATTGTTTGATATTTAATGGAGAGGAACCATGGAGCAAAGCTGGAGTAGGCACTATAAAAAATGTTGAATCTAAAGCCGCTAAACATGCTGGCAGCAAAACTTATATAAAAAATTCTGAGATGTTTCACATGCTAGGACGTAACAGCATAGAACATTGCTAATCCGAATTAGCTAATGAAAATTTGGCTCAAAATCGAAGGATAGTAGGCCGTTTGATAGATGTTGTTTGTTATTTATGGAGTCAAAAGTTAGCTTTTACGGGCCATAAGGAAAATGAGCAGTCTCTTAATGAGGGCAATTATTTAGAAACTTTAAATTTACTGTTAATGGAAGAGTCTTTTATGAAGGAACATATAGAAACCAGTACTGTATTTAAAGGCACATCTTCTGAAATTCAGAATGATTTAATCGAGTTTGTTTCCATCGCTATTAATGAAACAATTCGTGATGAAATAAACAAGGTTGATTTTATTTACGTTCAAGCTGACGAAACAACCGACGTATCTGTTAAAGCACAACTGAGTACAATTGTGCGATATTTTCGTGGTTTGAAAACTGAGGAACGCTTTTTAGGCTTTTTTATGTTTCTTCTAACAAAAGTGCAGAAGGGTTGGCTAATAAAATCATTTCAGTTTTGAAAGAATATAACATTGAAAATAAATTAGTAAGCCATACATATGACGGTGCTTCTGTGATGGCTGGTCGTCACAGTGGAGTACAAACCCTTGTTCGTCAACAGTGTCCACAGGCAATATTTGTGCACTTCTATGCTCACCAACTCAATTTGGTCTTGTTACACAGTGTAAAAAAAATATTAAATTTAAATTGTTTCTTTGTAATTTAACCGCATTTCATATTTTCTTCAGTAGATCTGCTGCTAGATCTGATTTACTCCGAGAACAAGGGTTTAACGTCCGCACCCAACATCAACCCTTTGGAATTACCGTTCGCGGGCAGTTTCAACAAACAAAGAACTATATCATGCGGTTTCTCGCATTACCGAGTGTGATGATTGGGATGCTGAGTCTGTGGGTGCTGTAATTGGTCTCCTAAATATTTTAAAGTCGAGACCTTTCATGTTTTACTTGTGCGTATATGATCGAATTTTCTTATTTATTCAACATCTGTTTAATGTGCTCCAGGCAAAATCTAGCAGCGATGTAAATCTCTGCACTAATGAAATTAGGACAAAACTGTAATTTACGAATGTAGGCGCATGAATGCTGACCATAATAATGTATTGCTGGAATCTGTAAGTGAAGTGCATAAACGCGTTGCTTATGAAATTCTTGATTCTGTAAGAGTGCAACTAGACACCCGATTCGGCGAATTTGAAAATCTGTTTTTTGTAGAACTTCTAAATGAGGAAAAGTTTGTTGAATTTCGGAGGAATTTTCCTCAACTCCAGTTTGACAAGCTGAAATGTTTGTTCCCAAAATTCTTTGACTGGGTAACATTGCGCAATTAATGATTGAACATCTACAACAGTAATGATAAAATGCTTCCGTGTGTTAAACTGCTAGAATATATTGTGGAGAATCAACTCGATAGTGTGTATGAACAAACATTAAAGTTACTGAAATTAGTACTGAGTATTCCAGTTACATCGGCATCGACTAAGCGTTCAATGAGTGAGTAAACTGAAGAGGATCAAAACGTACCTTCGTAATGCCATGAAAAATAAAAGATTATCACAATTGGCTACTTTGTCCATTGAAAAAGAATTGACAACTATGTGCACAAAGGACTCAACTTTCAAGGAAAGGGTAATAAATATTTTTGCAAACTTCAAGACGCGGCGTGTGGAACTCATTTACAAGAAAATATGAACGATTGTGTAATGCCTACAGTATCCGGATTTGTCATCATTCAAAAAATGTGAGTAAAATTTACATTTTTTGAACAATATTTTCTAATTGAGATTCATAAACGATACTAATATCAATAATATAGTTTTTTTTTTATATTTAGGCCTAATTATACGTATAATGAAATGAGAGTCACTTAGGTATTATCTGATAAAGGTAGAGGTATCTCTATTTACCATAGTTTTACTGGTTCATTAAAAACGTCGACAATCTTAGTAGGAGGGTGCTGTTGACTGGTACTTTTATGTCTACCCAAATTATTTTGTCCCGCTTCGCCACTGGTGGTAGTTGAATAAATAGTTCACAAGTGTACATAAAGTGTTACAGTTTGTATTATTATAATTAGTTATAAGCCGTTTAAAGTTTTAAATATTAACACTATACTTTCCTTTACTTGTTACACACTTTCTTATTCACTGTTAAGATTATTAATTCACTATAACTTTTTTCTGATTATGTAAACAATTCACATCACTTCCCTCACTTTTTGGTTATGTTATGGTAATCACTCTTCACCTAACCTAGCCGAGGTTCGATTCTGATGGTACTTTCGTGGCTATAGGTGTCGCAGAGGAGCTGTCCTTTACTGTACAAATTCCAGCAATAACTCGCTTGGCTTCACTTTTTGGGTTGCTACACGCAAAATGTGAAAAATTCCCATTGGTTGAAATCTCAAGCATTGTTATGGATGGCGTCGTTTTTCTGAGATAAAAATTACCAAAAATTCTTAAATTTAACATTTTTCCCTTATGCTATGTACAATTGTAAAGATATTATTACCAATTAAATGCTTTTTTCTCCCGATCATTTTAAGATCTCACAACCTACGTTTCTATACAGTAATTTCCAAAAATAACATTTTTAAAATTTCGCCTATTCTAACAAATTATGTTTAAAAGTCATCTTTTTTGTTACATAACTATTTTTCTTGGCTGTACATATGATTTTATGTTAATAACATATATTTTAATACTAGTGATTACAACTATGAACATTAACTTTTTATAAAAACATTGGCTTGTACAATAGGCATAATAATGTCTTGTGTACTTTGGATTATTATTTGTTTTTTTACAGTAATTATCTAATATATAATATAGTGTTTATACATTGTAATGTCCGTGTCTACCTTCTAAAGTAGATGTAGGTTTTTGCCCAAGTCAACATCTTGTTAATTACATTATTACTTGTCCATTACAAACACTTATGATTACTTATACCTTAATCTAATAAAATAAACTATTTCATATTATATATGTCTAGCACAATTTTTATATACAAAATTGTCTCCTTTTACCTACCAAGTAGATGCAGGTTTTGTGTAACATTAATCTCTTACTATTAGAAGTTTTGAAGACCAGGCACGGGTTCCACTATGTCACTATTCTGACCGAGTCAACAAAACACGCAGGAAAAATGTGAACTAACTGAGTTCAGAGACAAATGCGCATGCGCGTCTCACCCAACCAAGCAGTTTACAGTCATACTCAAAAGTCTGTCATTTGAATGTATGTACTCCCAGCGGTGAAGATCGTGAGGTCTAATATTTGCGCGTGTTCGTGTTACAGAGTTTGTCACTTGTATTAATATTTACTAATTGTGTGTATCATTGATCTGCGGTATAATTAATATTTGTGCGTGTGTTCGTGTTACAGAGTTTGTCATTTGAATTTATATTTACTAACTGAGAGTATCGTAGCATTGATCTGCGGTATAATTAATATTTGTGCGTGTTCGTGATACAGAGTTTTTTCATTTGAATTTATATTTACTAATTGTGAGTATTGTGAGTGTAATTTTTATATTGTACTTTTTATACAGCTTAATTTCCAGACTTTAACACCACACTTTAAAAAAATCATTAACTGTACAATTGAAAGATGACAAGTAACAAACAAATGCCTACAATTCGCAGTCAAGGACGCCAAATAGTTGGGCGAGTTATTGAATTTTTTGATGAAGAAAAGAACAGTGGTTGTTATAAGTACCCAATAAATAACGCGACAAAGCGAGCAGCAGCTGCAACAGGAAAGTCAGAAACCACCATTTGTAATATACGGAAAGAGATAAAAGTGTCAAAATCTACTGGTAGAAAACTGAGCACTCCTGGAAAGACACGTCAACAGAGTACAAGAAAAATTGTTTTAGATGATTTTGATTTATGTGCAGTCCGCCGTACGATACAGAATTTTTATACTATTAAAAAGTAGGTTCCTACGTTACAATCGGTTCTTTCTGAATTAAAAAGTGACATACATTTTGAAGGAGGCAAGGAAACTTTATACAGAATTATACTTAAGCTTGGATTCCAATTTAAAAAATGTAAAAATAAAAGAAGTATATTGATGGAGAGAAACGAAACAGTTGCATGGCGAGCAAGATACCTACGAAAGATTAGGAGGAATGACACCTGTGACAATAAGCGACCTGTTATTTTTGTCGACGAGACATTCATCCATCCCACTTAAACAGTGAACAAGTGTTGGCAGGATCCTACAACTAGTGGAGTTTTAAAAAATAATAGTACTGGACAACGCTGGATCATTGTTCATGCAGGTTGGGAGAAAGGTTTCATTCCTGAAGCCTTTCTTATGTTCAAGTCTCAAACTACAAGTGGAGACTACCACCACGAGATGAACTTTGAAAATTTTTCCCGGTGGGTTAAGGAAAAACTGTTGCCAAACCTTCCAGAAAAGTGTTTAGTTGTTATGGACAATGCACCATACCACAGTGTACAAGAAAACAAACCGCCGACTACAGCTTCTCGAAAAGCGGAAATCCAGGAATGGCTAAGAAAAATGGGAGTCAGTTTTTCAGAAGATATGACGAAAA
Source organism: Magicicada septendecula (assembly GCA_034769895.1). Classification (NCBI taxonomy): domain Eukaryota; kingdom Metazoa; phylum Arthropoda; class Insecta; order Hemiptera; family Cicadidae; genus Magicicada; species Magicicada septendecula. The sequence goes on from CM068371.1 coordinate 290,558,625, forward strand.
GTGAATTATTGGAAATAGTTCGTTTTCAAAAGCCATCACCAACGTATAAAGTAGATACGACTTTAAATAAAAAGGGCACGAAGTGATAAGATTACCTCCATACCACTGTAACCTGAATGCCATTGAGTACGTATGGAACATAGTTAAGGGACAAGAAGCAAAATTCAACGTCGATCAGAAAGCAGGTGATATTAAAAACCTCACCGAAAATGTTATTGCTTCTATTTCAGAAAGTGACTGGAAGAAAGCTATACAGCATGTAAAAAGTGAGGAAGATAAATACTGGGAAACTGATGCTTTGATGGAAGACGAAATAGAGAAGATTATAATATCGGTTGGGGGAGAAGAATCTTCTGACACTTCCACTGATACAGACGACGACAGTGAATGCTTTAGTAATTTATCGGATGGATGTGAAATGTCTGGTGTTGAAGAATTAGAATAGAATGCCACTTAATATGAAAAATATATCAGTGCTTTCACAACATAAAATTTGTGTTGAGAGAAGTGAATTTGAGTGAATAGTCCAACTATTTTTTTTTTTTTACGAATTATTGACTATGTTATGTTTTTCCGGTACAAATTAGCATGTGCGTTTTAATTTATTTCTCGCGGTATTATGTTTTAAAAAATAAGACAAAGTTATAGTTTTAGTGATATAATTGTTTGAAAGCCACTTGAATGCAACTTCGCAAGATACGCTTCTAAAAATTTCATCAAGGTTTTCTATTATTTATTAAAAGGTAATTTAATTCACAACCACGAATCAGTATTGATAATAATTCTGTCTTTAATACACACAATAATTACTATATGGGCATTAGCCAAACTGAGAATTACAGAAAACGTAAAAAGCAAAGTGTCAATACTTCATTGTTTACATCGAGTTCCAAATAAATACAATTATGACTTACTCAGTGATACTTATCATTGTTGTTTCGTACGTAAAACCTGCTCTATTGGAGACAGAACAAAATCAGTCATTTTGTTTTAAATATTTCTCTTATATGTCCTACCATAAAAACTATTATGAAAGTACCTTTGTAAATTGTCTTTGACAGAAATAACTTACCTGATCCACAACAATAACGCCCTACCCTTTACCAATATACCGTTATTGCTTTGTAAAATTAGCCACTTTGTTCAGACTTATTAATACCTACCGACTTGACAACCTGTCCTTTGTAAAATATTAGATCTTGTTGCTCATAACGTGCTGAAGTATCAGTAATAGGTAATTCATTATTTCCTACTATGGAACACTTATTTGTAAATCAAAAAATACTAAATAGAATAATACAGTGATAACTTTAAAGAATAATTAAAGTTCCCTATAGACTCATTAATTACAAATTTTAATCCGATTTTAATTATTTCAAAAATCTAAGTACTTTACTCAATAAAAATAAAACAAAAAGCAAACCAAAAATGGTTTAACTTTTAATCAGTTAATTTTGTTTTAACTTTAATCAGTTAGTTTTTGTAACTATTAACTGTAACTTTAACTTTGTTAGTTTGTTTTGACAGTAACTTTAACTTTGATCAGTTAACAATTATTATGATCTTTCCCAAGTCTGTTTATAACGTGATATCGTGTTTATAACGTGGTACACACAATATCACTTTAGAAACTTGCTAATTGCATAGAAATTAAATTCACTTGTTCCACATAATTTCACTCGTTTATAGAACTACAATTTTTAATAGCAAAACCTTTCTCTACCAGCTAACGATTCATGTTGTAATTCGAAAAAATCATGAGCAAACGTAACATAAATTTATACATATATGAAGAGTACAAAAAAAATAAACATTGAATAGCCTTATTGACATATTAAGCTCCAAACTGACGTACCAATAATCCATTTATGTTGATCAACAACAGAGATACAACTAGTTATGGTTTACATGTCAATACCTAATTGAAATTGTAGAGTTATTGCTCATATTGTTTATGTTTATGGTCAAAGTAATTTAATAATTTTTGAAACGGTGTAGAATAACAATTGTGACACCATATGCGTACAGTTTAAGTATTATAATGCTCTAACTTTACTTTTTTACACGAGTAAATTATCTAGTCGCGTATGAGTAGTTTTACTTTGACTGTACAAACGTCAAGCAGCGTAGGGGACGTACTGAAACCCCACGCAACTGGCAGTGGCAGTGCTGCTACGCTTCCCCTCTCCAGATTCTATGTTAACAGAGCCATGTAGTAACAACATTATTATCTTGTTCATAACAAATAATAGCTATTTCTTATTTCATAATCTACTAGTCAGGTTATCTGTTACACTTCCTTCACTAAATTACTTACATCACAAGCATTTGTTAATCACAAGCACTAAATTACATCACGTTCTTTACATCTTTAGCATTCTTTTAACATACAATAGTAGTCTTTCTTTCCTACCACACATTATAACATTTTTATACAAGAATATAACTTTTATCACCCATTTATACCCTACTAATCTCTGTCTGAATTGTCTATGTGCCTATTAGTCACAATCAGATACAACTACTTAATCTTGTTTTATAGTTTTATCTTAAATTTTATTTAATTTATGTTATCATGTTTCCGGTTACCCAGCTAGCCTCTGCATTATAGGCTTTTACCTGTCCTCTACATTACTTCTTATGCAGTCTACTGGAATTGTTGTTATTAAGTTCAATATAGACATGTTCGATATTTTAGTTTACTTACTCTACTTTACAATGGTCTTAAATTTACTTGTTATTACCTATCTCTCATGACATAGGTTTATTACTTTATTATTGTTTTGTACTTCAGTATATTTATATGACAATCTTTATTTTGAGTGAAACGTCACGTTACAATATAACGTATATATATAATATATAATTTGTGATGTTTTCAATTTGTTTCTTCTGCAAGTAGAACAATTTTGTATATTCTTTTCAACACCTGACGCACGTTTCACTGAAAAATATCAGTATCATCAGAGCAGTGCACAAATATTGCCTGTGGACACTGTTGACGAACAAGGGTTTGTACTCCACTGTGACGACCAGCCATCACAGAAGCACCGTCATATGTATGGCTTACTAATTTATTTTCAATGTTATATTCTTTCAAAACTGAAATGATTTTATTAGCCAACTCTTCTGCGCTTTTGTTAGAAGAAACATAAAAAAGCCTAAAAAGCGTTCCTCAGTTAACAAACCACGAAAATATCGCACAATTGTACTCAGTTGTGCTTTAACAGATACGTCGGTTGTTTCGTCAGCTTGAACGTAAATAAAATCAACCTTGTTTATTTCATCACGAATTGTTTCATTAATAGCGATGGAAACAAACTCGATTAAATCATTCTGAATTTCAGAAGATGTGCCTTTAAATACAGTACTGGTTTCTATATGTTCCCTCATAAAAGACTCTTCCATTGCCAGTAAATTTAAAGTTTCTAAATAATTTCCCTCATTAAGAGACTGCACATTTTCCTTATGGCCCGTAAAAGCTAACTTTTGACTCCATAAATAACAAACAACATCTATCAAACGGCCTACTATCCTTCGATTTTGAGCCAAATTTTCATTAGCTAATTCGGATAAGCAATGTTCTATGCTGTTACGTCCTAGCATGTGAAACATCTCAGAATTTTTTATATAAGTTTTGCTGCCAGCATGTTTAGCGGCTTTAGATTCAACATTTTTTATAGTGCCTACTCCAGCTTTGCTCCATGGTTCCTCTCCATTAAATATCAAACAATAATAGCAGTGCAGAGATTTGTTTCGCTTACAACCAGAGAGCCATCTATATTTACTCTACCAAATTTTCTGAAATTTTCTGACAATTTTTCCATCCTTCTGCGACAAATCTAAAGGCGGCCGAGATACTTTTGACTTTAGCAATACCTTTTGCTCTAAAGGTAACGCACTGATTTCGTATTTTAACAAAAATTCTAGTGAATCAAAGTTGTCAGAGTTCATATCAAATACTTCTGCGACAGAATTGGGACTAACTGTATTCATTTTGCTGCATTAAATCAATTAAACAGTATGCTTAAAACACTTAAAGGACGACACTTAAAAATGTTTATTAATAAATAGTTAGTACGTAAATGATCACACAATTCTTAGTCTATAACACTATATACAAAATTAAAAATAATTTGTAAACTCATTAAAAACAAATATTCACTACGGGCGCATAATGAAACAAACACAGGCGGCCAGGCGAAAATTCTGTACTATTCAGTCAGAGGAGACGTGTCTTTTGACGTTATGTACTGGACATATGATTATGCTGCGCGAGCAGGTCCCTTCCCGTTGTTGTCCGACAAAGCCCTCCTCACCGCCAGCCTTGTTGAAAAGACATTCCACGTAACGTCTACCCTGATACTCCGGGTACAGTTGCATCGCACAGCAAGGTTCCAAGGATCACGCGGTCGCATCATGTCGCGTAATAATTAACTTTTTAAATTAGTTTTATACCCTTTCTGAGTACCTTACGTAACTTAATTCATAAATAAAAGTTAATTACTTTATGAACAAATTATTTGGGGAGACACTGTCTACCCTGTCACCCCTGACGCTTCGCCACTGACTACCACTGAACAAAAACACTAACACTATTGTAATTTTTTCACGTTTAAACTATTATTTATTTGTGTTTAATGTTTAAAGCAGTATAACCTTCTAAGTCTTGGTTAACCTCAAAATGTACACTGTTCGGCACATACGAACTATTCGTTATTTTAGAGATAAGATATTGTTTTGTTATATTATAATCAACTTTGTATTGTGATGTTTTGTACTTCACAAAGGACATTTTCGTAATTCATTATTGCAGTCACAAGAACCCGAGATTATATTCACATAACGTAACCATTAAACTAGGCCTGCTCTTTAAGATCATTGTACCAACCGCTGAGCTATAAATTTAACAAGCCTGGACAATTCAAATTAAGAAAAAGGTTGTTCATTTTAATTTAAGAAAAAAAGAACAGAATTAAGAAAAAAGAAATAAAAGGATATTGAAGGGAATTAATTGTGTATTAATAATTATTTTTAATACTTAACATTTTTTGTCATTTTCTGAATATTAGCGTTTTCTTAAACATAGAAGAATAAGTTGGTAGTACCTATTGCTTGTGTACCACGTGCGATTTGAGTTATTTAAATAGGTAAGTGAATTCAAACGAAATAAAGGAAGGAATTAAAAGAAATTCAAGATTTTAAATGATCAAGACATTCATTATTTTAATTAATGAAAAATAACCAAAAAATTGGAACAATATATTTATATACCTACAAGTACAGGTAGAAATATAAGCATATTCCAATTTAGTATTTAATAATTTTATATTACATAAAAAGGCGTCCACAACGTGAGGCGCAACTCATTAACACAACTCAAATCTTTATATTTTCTTATATTACCTAATTGGCGCACCAACTCTGGGGCATAAAAGAATTAACAATTTATTAGTAAAACAATCAACAATTTTACTTTACATAATGTCGTCCACAACTTGGGGCGTTAAATCATAATAGATCGACAAACAATAATGATAATTACATCTAAACATATCATTGGTTCAAATTGGTTTTATTGTGTGTGATTGTGGTGTATGTGTTAGATTTGTGTGTATTTTCGATGTTGAGTGCTTTGAATATTGTGTCATTTTTGTATTGATTTGTATTTGTTCAGGTATTAGTTTGTTTTGTATTTTATGTTTGTATATTTGTAAATTTTCCCAGATGTTTATTATGGTGCCTTTGTGTGGTACATGTTTATTAGTGTCATATTGGTTATGTCTGGGAATTCATGTCCTGTGTTTATTGCATGTGTGGCTAAATTGGATTTATATATCTCTGGTTTTTTGTATGTGTTTAGGTGTTCAAAATAACGTTCTTTCAGCTGTTTTTTTGTTTGTCCTATGTAACATTTATTGCAATCTTGGCATTCAATTTTGAATATACCGTTAGTTGTTGTATTACCTTTGTTGTGTGGGCTATTTAGTTTTTGAAGCCAACAGGATGCCACAATAATAATAGTCAACCAACACATATGTACTTCACCAGACACAAAAACCGGAAGGCTTAGTATGGGTACAAAATGGTGCCCTAAACATGTTCCTAATAAAAAAAAGGTATATCTTGAGGTAAATTCATTATAAATATTAAATGTTTTATATATATATATATATATATATATATATATATATAAGTAAAAATCAATATCACGAGGTACAAATATCGGTATGTAGAACCATACTATGACTTCCATGTTCTAAGATTTATATTTAAAATCATTTTCGAAATGAAATATTTCCATAGAAACTACTTCTTTCTACTTACTGCTTCAGCCTTAACCACAGTACTGTGGTCACTAACGTATACTATCTCATGTTATCGCACTCGATTTTCACTGATGATGGAAGTCGAGGCACTGCCGAAACGTCTGTTTTTGCAGAAAACTTTGGTCTACATCCAAACAAGCCGGGAAGGAATTTTAACAACAAACTACTTCTTTGTTGTCAATAATGTAGTACGTATATAAAAAAAATTATCCCCTCCCCTTCAACTATAATTTTCGTTTATAGAAAATTACCCCCACCCCGGTCAACTAGCCTCTTCATTTATATATATTTCATCTACGTTTCTACAGTGGATTATTAAGATCTTCTTATCAGGATACTTTATTTATCAAAATTAAGTACTTTACTCTTGTTACAACAAAAACTTTTTCCTGTAAACTACCTTTTCCCAGTAACCGATCTTCACCAGAATCAATAGGCCTTGAGTCCTCTACAAATCAGACATTTATGTAAAAAATTATTTGATTCTGTTTGAATTTACGGCAGTTATCGTTGGTCATAGAAAAAATTAACCTTGTTATCACATAAAACGTTGCAGGTAAACTGCCCCTTTCTTTTAACTGATCTTCACCGAAGTCAATAGGTCTTGAGTCCTCTACAATACAGGGATGCATGCAAAACATTATTTGATTCTCTTTGAATGTGCGGCAGGTATTCGTCATAAGAAAAATTACCCTTGTTAAAACATAAAACGTTGCCGGTAAACTACCCCTTTCTCTTAACCGATCTTCACCAAAATCAAAAGACCTTGAGTTCTCTATAATTCAGGGAGGTATGAAAAATTTATTTGATTCTGTTTGAATTTACGGCAGTTATCGTTCGTTATAAAAAAAATTACCCTTGTTAAAACATAAAATGTTGCTTGTAAACTACCCCTTTCCCTTAACTGATCTTCACCAAAAACAATAGGTCTTGAGAACTCTACAATTCAGGGCTGTATGCAAGAAATTATTTGATTCTGTTTGAATTTGCGGCTGTTATCTTTTGCCATAGAAAGAAATCTACACATAGACAGACAGACAGCCAGAGAGACACACAGACCTACAGACAGACACATACACAGACACTTTTCGAAAAATGACTTTTCTTCATGTTTTGAGGGTAGTACAATCAGAATCAGCACTTATCTCGAACACGATTTTTTTCGCCATCACCATACTTCCATTTCCTTATGGAACATGGCAGTAAAAAACGTTTATTATTAGTAGAGCTGCTGAAAATGAGACCAGTAGAAGGCTTTCAAACGTGGCATCTCTAACAACTTGATGTGACTAAGAAAATGAACAAAAATTAAAAAATATTAGTCCTTTATTATGTGAACAATGTTATGTAACAGTGTACATAACAGAAATTCTCAAACATTCTTAATGTTTTTTACGTTTTGTGGGTCACAGTAAACTGTGTCTACGTAAACATATGCCGTGTATATATTGCTTTATTTTCTGATCAAACTTTCCCTCGAGAACCGAAGACTACATGTAAATTAACGAATAATGCTTAAAGGTTCAATCGAAATTCTTCCGTCGCGGCAAACAGAAATTTCTCTTGTAAGAGTTGGAACAGACTTCTAATAAGTTTATCAAATTTACTTCTTAATCGCTTCCCCCCCCCCAGAGTGCGCGGATATAGAAACTGGTTTCTATACTGTATCCAACAACTCACGTATTCTTCTCTTTCTCGTTACACCACCTTCTGGCAAGATACAGAGTTGTCAGTAAACTTTAAATTAAAACAAAACAAAATACTTTGTAGTTTGTTATTCATGTGTCGTCTGCTTATAAAATGAAGAATCATTTGCAGGATAAAATGCAAATTTGTCATGTACATGTGTTTGGGGGGGGGAGCGCGCGAGAGTGTGCGTTTGTAACTGATAGGGTTTGTGCCTGTTGCATACTTAACATTTCTGATTAATACACGAATACAAATGTTCGAATGTATCATGCTAGCACACTTGTGTATGTGTAATAAGCTGTCCTAAATTTGATTGATGTATAACTGACAGATAACGCTGTAACATGAACAGATTAGACTCCGTAAATATTGGTTTATGCCTCACTATTCAGTTCTGTTTCACTGACGATAACAGTTCTTCGATATCTCTGTATGGTCTGACTGTATCTAACGCGCTGCATAAACATGCCTTAGATTTTGGAATAGATTTGTCTAACAGGAAAGAGACAAATAATCTAGACGCAGAATTAATAGTGAGATATGAAAAGTATCTTAGGTAAGAGACCATTATCTTCAAAAATTTATAACTTCAGGGAAAACAATAAATCATTGCTGTTTTAAATATTAATATGTTATTACACACTTGCTTAAATATATTTAAATGTAGTGAGTATTCGAAAAGCAAATATTCACTTACTGAACCCGTTTCGTTTCAGTTAAAAAAGGTTTATTAGGTATACTCATTTTATATGGTACTAGCAAAATACCCGTGCTTCGCTACGGAGTTTCACGTTGTACGTAATTGTACAATTATTGTTCGCTTAATAGTATAGGATTAGATAGATTGTACAAATTCTCAACTCTTAGTTTGTCTATTTACATTCATAGCAACAGCTATTTATTATTTATTTCGAGAAAATAGTTAGAGCCGTTTCCGAGAACAAAAAGGACATACATTTATTAATTAATTGAACTTCGAAATTTCTCGACTATAAGAACCTGCAAACAACGACGTTTTTTCAATTTAAAACAATGATTAAAAACTCAGGACTAAATGTATTCGGGGTTTCCAGTAAACTGAGATGTCAACCACTTCATTTACCAAGTATGCATTTCCCGCTATAAATTTCAGTATTTGGTTTTTTGCCCCTTAGGAGTGAAAGTTTTTAAAACCGTTTCTTAGTGAGCACCCAAGACCTATGATGAAGCTATGTTCAAAGTTTCACTGATATCCATTCAGTGGTTTCAGAGATATCGTGATCAGTGAGTCAGTCAGTGGTATTTGGCTTATATAGATATCTATATCTAGCCGATTTAACCAGCGTTGCTCGGGTTCATAATTTATTCATAGGCTCATAGGCACCTATTCTTGTTCTAACGTTATATTACTTGTATACTGAATAATCTTCCTTATATTGTTACGTTCGCATTCTCACTGGAGGAATACTCTGTAGCGCACCTGTTTAAGAACATGTCTTAAACTGTATTCTTATATCTGGAGAAGAATTCTGTTGCGCGTGATTCTCCTGCTCGATTTCTAACTCTGGGAGAGGGCGAACAGCTAAATTAGTTTTCAATCAAATGTCTACAGTACTTGCACGCGCTGCGTATTTAACTGTCGTTTTATAATTCATTGTGTTAATGTTGAAATAAGGCATTTGTTAAATTAGTGTCTCCTAAACTTATTCTAACAATACAATACCTCTATAGATTTCAGCTTATCAATTTTTAAATTCAAACTGAAGCAAGTGCATTTATATTGTCTGAGCTCTATGGTCTGAATACATTCGCTATCAAAACTTTGTTTTTTGTACTCGCTTATAACTTACTTCGATCTTAACTCTTAAACACTTTACACACTCTTTAACACTTTTAAATTCAAACTGAAACAACTCTGAATTCACAAACTATTAAGACGTTTCTTAAGATGCATACACCGCCTTTGATATCATAACCTATATCTTTATTTATAAGAACCGTGGACTCTGGCCCCGCCGTCTTTCGCGGGATCCGACCTAAGACTCCCCGGGTTCCGTGGATGAACTCCGGGGAAGGCCCGTCGGACGACTCCCGCGCTATTTCCTACGCGGGAGACTTCCACCGATGCTATGATAACAAGAATCTATTCTATTGAGTTGCCATAGTAACCAGATCTAATAGTTGTTTAAGACCAAAGGACCCCCCAGAGGATCGTATCGAAAAAAAAAACACCTGTCCTATGTTGGTTCTTCCGTTGCGTAAAATATTTGTGCTAAGTTTGGTTGAAGTCGGTCCGGTGGTTTAGGAGGAGATGTGGAAGACCCCAAAGAACCCCCAAAGGACCCCATCGAAGAAAACACATATCCTATGTCGATTCTCCCACTGCGTAAATTATTTGTCCCAAGTTTGGTTGAAATCGGTTCAGTGTTTTAGGAGGAGATGTGAAAAACCCCAAAGAACCCCCCAAAGGACCCCATTGAAAAAAAACACCTATCCTATGTTGGTTCTCCCGTCGCGTAAAATATTTGTGCCAAGTTTGGTTGAAATCGGTCGAGTGGTTTAGGAGGAGATGTGGAACATACATACATAGATACAATGGGGTGGGGGGTTTGCCCCTTAGGAGTGAAAGTTTTTAAAACCGTTTCTTAGTGAGCTATTTCATTTCATTCATTATTTTTGTTGATGTAATTCAGTAATACGAAACTTGATAGTTCTAACCTGGAGCGTATAATCACTTATTATACTCACTTAAATCACTTATTATATAACAAATATAATTCTAAAAATAAAAATTAAATTCTAAAGAAAAAGAAAGTTGAGTCGGTGAACTTTTTTGAATTAGGCCTGATTGTTATCAGACCATTTCATTTATCTCTACGTGGTTTGTAAAGAACTAATTAACCTACACGGATTTGCATGTTATTAAGCTAATAGAACACCGTTTCTGAAGTCTTTCCTTAATTTGTCTAATTACCTGCTTTGTTAACTTTCGTATTTGCGTACATGGGCGACGTTTCCTTCTGTGTGTGTGTGTGTGTGTGTGTGTGTGTGTGTGTGTGTGTGTGTGTGTGTGTGTGTGTGTGTGTGTGTGTGTGTGTGTGTGTGTGTGTGTGTGTGAAATGAGATAGCGCGTGTTATATGTATCCCAAAATATTTTCGCGATAATTTTGTTAACATCCTTTCTTCAATGAATGACTATAACTAATCTTTTTACATTCCGCATTTCACGATTATACCAAATTATTTACCTTTTCTATAAATCAGTTTTACGTATGATAATAACGATTATCTCACTTAGTAATTATGCACTGTTTTGATAAACGTGAAACCAATAAACAAGTATAAGATCTAGAAGCTTTGGCAAAACAGGAATATTATAGAATTTGAATATTGAATAAACGTAAAACGCACGCAAGTATGTGAAAGAATGAGTTTCCCTCTACACACGTTATTTCAAAGGACACATAACTGAAGCTTCTCGATATCGCTACTAGGTGTCAGTAGTTTTGAGAAAACTTCTTCTTTGCACAGTGGTGCTATCTATATCAGTACGTACGCATTATTATTACATTGTGTGTGTGGTTTCAATTTTTTTGGTTGTTATGCTCGTATTTTCTACGATTAGGCCTACACCTTCCACCCGAAGGCGATAGACAAAATAAATTTAAAAAACTGTCTCTCACATATTCAATTGGCGTAAATAATATTAGTTATTTAATTAAAATTATTATTATTATTTACTTATTCGTTATTACAATGAAACATAATGCTTTCATTTACATTTTGAAAACAAACACTATTCATTACTAAAAATTAAAAATTTCATGATTATTAACATTCGTCAACAGTAGCATATTATTGACGTATGATATTCACTATGTATTAGTGTATATGTATTCACTATGTATATGTATTCAAGAAGTAGCTTAACTTGTTTTAAAGCCTTAGTGTCGACTTTACTAACAACAGGGAATCGTTTACGTGAAATACAGAAATAAATACTAATTAATTTTATAATAATTGCCTTGCCTAGTAAGTTTCAGTAACGATTACACATACGCTGTATTAATCAATCGTATTTCTGTAAAACTTTATTACGTTAGCTCAGGAAATTAGAAAGGTTAGTGGCCTAAATACCGATTTCTAATTGGAGACATACAGTACTTTACATGGCGGTCGTCAGGTTGTTGGGTTCATGATGCTACTTGCCTATCTTTTACAAAAATTAGTGAAAGGAAAATGGTAATTAGTTGGCATAGTTACAATAGTTACCATTGTCAATGTTGTTATCAACATCGCCATGTCAAATATTTTTATTCCAATGGGAATAGTTTACTAAAGCTGTCAATTTTTTTCAGACATAATATTAGGTATAATTTAGCCTGGCAGATTGTTTTCAGTCCAACTTGTTTATTTCCTCTGCCCATCTGTAGATATACAGTTCTTATATCCATAGAATGTGTGAAAATATACGTATTAAAAAAAGATTATAATAATATGCTACCTTGCGAGTTTTAATTTTCTCATCTTTGCCTTTCGGAAACTGTCAGAGTTGACAACTGATCCATGTTCTTACGCAGAAATACAAGTATAGCAACAATATCAGCATTATTAGCACTTAATTACCTATTGATTATCGAATGACTTCCAGTCGTCTTCTATAAATCATATATTTACCATATTGTAAGGGGCCATTATTCTACTCCCTACGTGTCTCATGGTCTCTACTCAGTCGATATAAGCTATCACGACCTGAAAACTTGATGCGCTCACAGACAGTCAGAGAGAAAGACACACACACACACACACACACACACACACACTCACATATATGCCTACTTAGATCATTAAACGATTAAGCTCTTAACTTTTCCCGTCAGTGACAATTGTAGTAAGTTATGTTCGTATTCTTTGAGAGTAATAATTTTAATATTTGTGTGCTGGTACTGTTTTGTAAAAAGGTGAGAGTAAAGTTTGTTAACTTTTAATCATAACCATAATTATGAATTATTCATTTAAATAATAATTAATAAGTGAGCAGATTTGTTAATATTAATTTTTTAATTTCTTAAGAAAACACAAATGCTGTAAATCGATTTTTGTCGACTTTATGATGTTCAAGCTCAATAAGAACTCGAATTCTATTCAGAGAACAAACAAAAATAATTCTTATTTAAACTTTCTTTCTGATAAGAGACCCTTCTTTGAGACGTGTTTAACCAGATACACGAAATACTAGGAAGGATAAGAAATGTCCATTAAAGGCCATATATGACGAATGGAAATATGGAAATATCCAACCGCACCTCCTCGTGCCGAAGACTTGTAAATGAATTTCAAGTGACAACCAGTATTTGCTGTCAGAGTGTACCAAGAACCAACGGACTTTTCAGGAAACGTACGTTACATGACACCCTCTTCCCTTTAGGGCAAGAAACTGCCCCTAAAGGCGGATGAACCTTCGTATGTTAACAGCAAAGGATGCAGGAGAGAAAGGAACCACTGTACTATAGAGATTAAGGGTATATACTACAATTCTTTTAGCTTTGTCTGAAAGATTAGCTCGAGGTAGTAAAAGCTGGTGGATCGTATTGAAACAGTCAGGCGAGTGATGTCACAGGAAGGATAGAGTAAGAGGGAAAGAAAGAGAGACAGAGATATAGACAGATAGACAGCAAGATAGACAGACAGAGGCAGATGCCAAGAGAAATAGAGTGAGAGAGAGGGAGGGGAGAGAGAGGGAGATGTATATTAAGTCTATTATGTTGTCGTAACTATATAACTAAACATTATAAAATATCAGGTCAAATATTTCGCCTTTCACTGAACGCAGGTTTGCCTAAAAAATACATCTGGCGTGCTAATGTTTTATCACAACTCAGGTACTTTTAGCATATTACAGATGTTTCTGTAAAAATTGTAAGTGGGAATGTAAACAAAATTATTCCATACTGTCGTACATTCGTTAGTGGCTTAGTGTCACTTACGTACTTTCTGACTCTCATCGGGGAAATATAATTATTACTACTAACTAATATAAGTACATTGCGTAGTATCTTTAGATAGCAGTAACAGTGTACAGATACTTAGAATCTCAAACGTATCTCGTACTGATGAATCTCCAAACGTTTCAGGATAAATGTCTAATATTAACTGGAGTGTATATGAAAGAAACGACCATTTCAAGTAATGACACACTGATTCTTTAATCGAACAGCATTAAATGTACTTGATGACTTCTAAGCCTAACCTAACCTAACCTAACCTAACCTAACATATAATAAATAAGTCAAATTATATATAAAAATAATTTTGAAAACATAAAACTTTTTTGTAACAGAGGTAATTAAGGTTTTAACGCTAGCTTATTCTATATTACATATGTTATAGAAAACAAGTCTGGAACATAAGATAAAAAAAAAGCAAGTAGACCTATTTTCTTTTCTGTATTATATTTAAAAAAAGCAGAGTGTCATAAAACAAAAGCAATGAAATGCATTTGCATACTACGACTGTAAACATACTTGTATCTGAAACGATTATAGCCCTTTTCTCCTTCCTTTATTCACGAACACCTGTAGGTCCCTACCTGTAGGTTTCTCTAACCAGAACAATGACTGACACTCTAAGTTTTTTTTAACTGGCAGAATTTGTTTGCAGAAGGTAGATATTATCGTGTTAATATTATTTAACATAAATATTTGTATGAACGTGTGTGCGCGCATGAGTGACTGTGGAACGACTCCAACACGATTTAACAGTTTATCATACGTAAACAGGTAGAATGAATAGTCTTCAGAGATATTACGTAACAGGGTAACAACGGAAGAGCTAAAAAGGAATTATAGGAACAGGAATATACAGTTTGTAATGTAATAAAAATCGTACAACGTAAATCAAAGGGCCACTCCCTTTCTAAACGGATTTCAACTACCTGGAACTTGAAAGAACATAGGTAAGTACGACATTAAATGTATATGGAGAGTGAAACAACTCCATAATTTCTGTTTGTATGTTGTTTCTATGTCGCCTTGAGAGTAGCTTAATAGGGTGAAACAATTGCCAGAGGTAAATAATAAACTGTGAAACTTACCAAGTGTTTGTAAGTCTCTAAAACCTTAGTACGTAGTAATATGCTTCACCAACTGCTCAACGAGTCATCAGTCAATATCATTGGACATTATTATTAGTATAGTCCAAAACCTTATTACTTTTCAGTATAGGATTGAGGAAGCCTATCTTTGTTTCACGTTTCCAGAACGCGTGAATTTCGTTTCCTGTCTTGGTCAGAACAATCACCTCTGACTCCGCTTTATTATTATTAATTAAATATCGTTCCTCCGTAAGTCTTCTCATATCTTATACTTTTTATTCAAGGTTCCTATATGTTCTTTAACGGTGCTTCCTTTGCTTCTTTTCAAGGCCCCCCACCAACTTGGCTGTTTGTCTCCATTGAATTGTTTTTTGTTGTTTGAGGTTTGTCCGAAAGGGCAAAAGTCGGATATTTTGCAACTCGCCCACATCAGCATCTTTAAAAATTGATTATTTGAGGTGCACGCCAGTGTAGGCCGGCCGCCGAGGAGGTAGTGAGTACATGTGTGACTCTCGTGTGTGTGTAGTGTAGGACAGCCAAACTAGGTATGGAGGTGAGTGGAATGAGCTTATGCCAAACTAATGAGTATCGTGTTCAGGACATGTAGCTCATAACGCTAAAGATGGAGGGTAGGGTCTAAGTTA
Source organism: Magicicada septendecula (assembly GCA_034769895.1). Classification (NCBI taxonomy): domain Eukaryota; kingdom Metazoa; phylum Arthropoda; class Insecta; order Hemiptera; family Cicadidae; genus Magicicada; species Magicicada septendecula. The sequence goes on from CM068371.1 coordinate 290,574,359, forward strand.
TAAAATGGCGTCAAGGATGCGGCGGGGGACTTATCTGAGGGGCGTGTATGTCGGAAAGGATAGTGAGGTTTTTCCAGGTTAGTTAATTAGTGTAGGCATCTGTGATGTTCATCGTTTTGGTATGTCGGCAAGGGTCAGAAGGCATTAATGAGTTGTTTCGTGTTTCTGGTGGGGGCGTGTGTGGAGGTTGCAGTGGATTGGATGGAGGTTCGAGTGCTTGCGTTCTTAGCATATTTAATATTTAATTTGGTCAGCAAGGAGTCGAGGTCCAGGAAAGGGGTATTCATAGTATATAATAGCCTGTTGTTGGGAGGAGTTAATGATGAGACGGCGGTAAATTCTAAGGGCTCGCCGTTCAGTGACTGTGTAGGGTCGGTAGGGTCGTGGGCTGTGATCAGCAGGATCAAGTGTCAGTACGCCAGGATGGACGTAGGCAATCTGTGATCCTGCTGAGTGTCTGCCTAGAACAGAGATCGTTTTTGCCGTGAATCTGAGAGCTCGGATGTGTTGGCTGGATCGGGTAGTGAGTCTTTTCATGTGTGTTTTCCAGGTTAGCTAGAAGTCAGCGTGACGCCAAGACGTTTGCAGTCACGTTTCGAAATAATGGTGGAAGGGCGAACGCGGACCGAGATCTGAAAGAAGTGACTCATGTTTCGTCTGGTAGAATTATATTGAAATCTTTATTGAATTCGAAAACGTGTATGATGTAAATCTCCTCTTTAACGTTTAGTTTTTTTTTCTGTCTGACACTTTCCCCATTTCATTCTTTGTAAAAACGTCATTTTTCATTTACAAAAAACTTCATTCCACTTCCAGCCTATAGATTTAACTTTGTATAAGAATACATAACACGACACTAACGTTTCAATGGTAATATGCAAAATTTAACATTACATCAATATTAGATTCATAACATCGAATTGCTTTTAGTATTCAGGTTACGTTTATTTATTTTGTCCTGCAGGATGTTTAGGGGAAAAATTGTATTTTTAACTACCCTCAAAAATTTGCAAAGGAAAATCTTTTAGATAACCTTGAGCTATCCTCTGGAGTGTAATTAAATAAATAAATTTGAATATAGGTTTTGTATCTTTGTATAAATTAGATTTGTGGAGTCTAGATATCTAACATGAAATAAATAAATAACTGTTAATGTAATTTCAAATTTGTTTTTAATAAGTATTAGAAAGCAGAGCAGGTGGTGTTTCGTCTTTTTCAGCTTGTAGGAATCTCTAATCTCAATTATGTAATTGTATTAAAGCTTGACGGAGGAAGCCGTTAAGCCAACAGCTATTTTTCTTGCCTCCGCTTTAAATATGATTGATAAGGGATGAAAATGTTATGAAAATAGCTCTAATATATTGTAAATATATTCGTAACCGGGCGTCGGAGATACGGACCCCGCGGCCATTAATCATTGAAGTGAACTGGCCGCAGGTGTTGCCGACTACGACCGTACTGAATAAGTAAAATGAATAAACGTGCGCGGACAGACACGCGCCGCGCCGGCGTGCGGGCATAACCACTGTCGGTGACAGGTGTTTAGCGTAGATTTCGTAGGCGATCCGTAAAATTGCTGACATCCACGTATAATGTGTGCCGTTTACGGAGGTCTGCCTTTAACAGCAACCACAATAGTTTTAAAAAAATTCACAGACGTGAAGAGACTTATGAATGGATAATAATAATGGGTTGTGTCATTAGCGTCAACGAATCAAGTGTGACATATATGGCAATTCTCTCAGCATCCCGTCTGTGACGGTGTTTTGTTAATTACTGGTACGACTACTATTATTAGTTGTTTTATTACAGAGCTTAATGATAGTCCCTGTTATTTTATTCATAAATATAGGCCTAGTGATACCTTCAACATCTACCCCTCAACATACACGCATATTAAGGTACGTAAAGATATGTGTGTGTGTGTGTGTGTGTGTGTGTGTGTGTGTGTGTGTGTGTGTGTGTGTGTGTGTGTGTGTGTGTGTGTGTGTGTGTGTGTGACTCTGAAAAATGTATTGTCGAGATGTAGGTCTACTCGTAAGTAGTAATTATAATTACTACACTTGTATCAGTGAGTACTGATGTCATACCATAACATCGTTATCGCCATGTTTATCATAATCACTGTTACAGCTACTTTTGTTATTACTCTAATTACAAGGAGCTAGCACTAAACCTACTGCTTGGCAACGATGGTTCACGCTAGAGTGTCAGTTTGTTCTCCATAATTCACAACTCGAATATACACGAAATGAAAGAGGATCATGACTATGACGACGACGACACCGATAATAATTATTATTATTATTTGTAAAACCTGAAATAGCCACGTACACATGTAGGGTCAATGCGTCTTACTATCTTTATAAGATAGACGGTGTGGCTGTAGAAAGAAAGGATTTAGTATTTGATGTGGTGTATTCTATGGAAAGGTTCTCTTTCGTCAGTACATTGAACGTGTTGTCTCCAAAGCCCGTAGAAGTTAATCCTTACTAAATGGATTGGGAGGCACTTTAAGAGTACGGATTCATGTGTGGTTCTTGTCCGAAGTCATCTAGAATGCGCATCAGTAATATCAAACATTAACCGTAAGTACACAGCTAACTCTATTGAAGGAGATCAGAGAAACACCTTGCACTAGACGACCAACAGATTCAACTGACTGGGTCATGATGTTGAGGTCACGAAAGCATTTGGTCTTCCTTACTCTTCTCTAGAAGAACTCATACAGACCTAATCTTTTTTCATCGAGTTCTTGGACTTGATTGCCCATGACAATTGGTTTGAAGCTCGCTACCTCTCTACTTCGTGTAAATTCCAATTTATTGGTTGGACATGCAGGATCATGTAGCCCACTCGTGAGATGTATTGAAGTTGCCAATTTCTATTTTAACGTCCTCGACTTCGTTAGTGACAAGAGAAGTTTCAACTGGCAGCAAGGGATGGAATTTTCTGACTGCACGTGATTAACCTGCCAGATTTATTTTGTGGCGTGACTTGCTAGAGGCATAGTAGGCCTACTTAGAATTTTCTACGTCTTCTATTTTTTTCTTGTCACCGACATCTTTTTACCTGGCACAATACGTCACTCAGATTTATGTCTTTTTTAAGTGTGATATACTAAGGTTATATGAACCGTTCTATCATACCTGTCAATTGTTACTATACTGCGTATCCTGTGGGTAGGTGGGCAGGGTGAAGAGGTATATGGGATCCCTGCAAAAAAAAAATATTATATAGGATGTGTATTATGAGGATTGACATCACTACTGCCACTAACGCGAACATTGAACTAATTAAGACAGTTATATTGTGGCATATTTATCAAGACAAGACAGCGAATGTAAACAGCCGAACCATGCCATAGCAATGTTTGAATGTCAGCTGCGTGAGAAGACGAATTGCTGACACTTCTATTTGTACGTTGTAGGTGTGTTAGCAGGCTATTCCTTATGTTGCCATGCTGTAAAGAGTGTGTCTTAAAGTGGTAGTGTTAGCGATAACCAAAAAAATTACCTGAAGACGCGTGTTTGTTTCTCTTACTACTACTACTACTACTACTACTACTACTACTACTACTACTACTACTACTACTACTACTACTACTACTACTCTTTACTACTACTACTACTACTACTACTACTACTACTATTATTATTACTACTGCTACGTTTCGATTATTCGTCTTTTTTTGCTTTTCACCACTTTTTGTTTAGTCCTATCGTAAATTTGTATGTGTTGAAAAGATAAAAAAAAAACAGATTGTAATATTTCATTCCTGGTAACAAGCAGAAAACTGTAATATCACAATACATTATAATTAACTTTCTCAAGACGTGTTTTTGCATTCTCTCCGTAGGGCTGTCGAAGATGATCCCAGTGTCCTCATCATCGGCCCGTCTGAACCGACATATTTTTCCCGTGCGGGTCATCCGCCGGATGTCCTTGATATTGTAACTGTCTTGCTGCCGTTGGTCTCACCCCGACTTCCCGATCGTCCTGTTAGTCAATTGGCAATCCTATCACGATGATCTGGCTAGGCAGTTACCATCTGTCCCTCCGGACCCACTCGTCTCTTGTGACAACGTGGATCTCCGGGTACATCAGCTCGAGGACCTCGTCCAGTCTGCAATGGACAATGGACAAGCACACCTATACTGTTCCGGTGAGTAATAAACGCTCCGACCTTCCTGCGGAAGTTCTCCAAGCCATCCGATTACGGCGCCAGCTCCGCCGCAGATGGCAGCATACCCGTGACCCTGCCGCTAGTCGGCGTTTTCGAGCCCAGTCGGAACACGTCTCGCAGCTTCTGCTTGACGTAAACGCGGATCGATGGGACTCCTATTTGGAGTCCTTGGAAGTCGACCACGCCTCCGTATGGAGAGCCAGTGAAAGGCGAAAAGAGGACTCACCATCCCTTGAATACCCCGGACGGCGCTGTATACTCTGTAGAAGGCAAGGCGGAAGCTTTCGCCTTTTGTATTGAGGAACAGTTCACCGTCCATAGAGGCATCTCTGACCCGGCTCATACGGCCGTCGTCAGGGATTTCCTCTCTGGATACTTTTCTGCTCCTCCCAATGACCCTCCTAATTCGGTCAACGAGGAAGACCTTGCGTCTGTCCTTAGCCTACTGAAGAAGAGGAAGGCCCCTTGCCCCGATCGCATCGGCGCCACTGCGTTGCAGAATCTCTCGCCTTCGGCATTTGACGTTCTTCTTGAGCTGTTCAACTCCTGTCTCCGGCTGAGGTACTTCCCCCCGCCTGTGGAAAACCGCTAACGTCATCATGATCCAGAAATCCAAAAAGCCGACCACGCTACCTGGAAGGTACCGTCCGATAACACTATTGCCAGCAATCTCGAAGGTATTCGAGCGTTTTCTCCTGGCCCGTATTCGGCCCCTGGTGGATGCTTTCATCCGCGAGGAGCAGTTTGGGTTTAGGCCGAAGCACTCGACTACTCTTCGGCTAGTACGGGTTGTCACCTGTCTAGCCGACGCCGCCAACAATCATCAGGCAACAGGCGCCGTCCTGTTGGATGTGAGTAAAGCCTTCGATAAAGTCTGGCATGAAGGCCTGCTCTACAAACTGGCGCATTCGCCACTCCCGGCATCTATCGTCCACTTGCTCCGATCCTATCTGAAAGATCGCACCTTCAGGATCAGTGTAGATGGGGCGTTCTCTCGGGTTCGCCCTGTCGCCGCTGGCGTCCCACAAAGATCTCTCCTCGGCCCCGTTCTGTACGTCCTGTATACGAACGATCTGCCTGTTTATCCCAGGGTCACGTTATCTCTATTTGCCGACGACGATGTTTCATTTTAGCTCGCTTTCGCCTTGGCGGACGAGCGTAATGTTACAACGCCAGTTGGCTATGCTTCCGGACTGGCTAAGAAAATGGCGATTAGCGATCAATACGAAGAATTCCGAGGCGATCTGCTTTACTCATAAGGCCACTTCCCGATCCCGATCCCTCTTCTTAGAGGGGAGACCCATCAACTGAACCGCGACGGTGAAGTACTTAGGCGTTCGGCTTGATCGGCTCCTAAACTTCAACGCCCACGTGACCGCAACCCTCAACAAGGCTCGTGGCGTCAGACCCAAACTATCACCTATGTTTTTGCGGAACAGCCGCCTGGCTGTCCGTACAAAACTGACATTGTATATACTGTTACGGAGGACAGTACTCACTTATGCGGCGCCCGCTTGGTGGCCTCTCCTGTCGGCCACCAACAGGCATAGGCTGACGACATTCCAGAACTGGACCCTACGCTTCCTCACGGAGTCCCCGTGGTTTGTGCGAAATTCCGCTATTCACCGAGGTCTCCGTGTTCCTATCTTAGAGGCCTTCGTCCTGGTCCTTGGCAACGAATTTGTTCGCCAAGGCCGGCGAGTCCCCTTATCCGCACTTCCAAAGGCTGAATAGCATGGAGAATACACCGCCCCCTCGCCGCGTCAGGCGCCCTAGGGCGCTGTTAGACGACCCCCCTAAGTTCATCACATGAACCCCCCCCCCGAAACGAACCCGCCAACCTTCTGGAGACTGAAATGGTCACCATCATTCACTACCTGCGCCTGCCGAAACTGTAGTCAATCATGCTGTGGCAGATTGGAATGGATTGATTTATTGCCAGCATCGGCTTTGCCGACTCGGCAGGGCTGTGATCCGGAACATGGGCTCCCGCGAGGTTGTGCAAATGCCTTCCTTGCGAGAGCCGACTGCCCCAGTAACGAGTCACTTCGACTCGGCCGCCGCCTTCGGGCGGTCGAGCCTCTTGTCCTCGCCAGCGCTCCTCTAAGTTTCCGTGGGCTATGCCCTCGGATACCAAGGAGTCGCGCCCAGGCGTGGCATTTGGCTGAAGCCATGACAACGGAGACCCCCGTCAGCACCTGCTGATTCGGCAGTGTAATTACCTGAGACACGGACTCCCGCTAGGTTGTGCATGTGGCTTCCTTGCGGATGCTGACTGTCTCGGAGTCATTCCTTACCGTTTCAGCCGACGCCCTAGGGCGCTCGAGCCTCTTGTCCTCGCCAGTGCGTTACTACGTTCCCGAAGGCTAGCCTGAGGGGACCATGGTGTCGCGCCTCGTCGTGACAATTGGCTGAAGCAAAAGCTCAAGCTTGCCTCCTTGGTGGCCATGTAATTTATCATGGACCCGCAGACTGCACCAAACTCCCTTGTGCAGAGCAAACGACCGCGCTGACCTGTTGGCACCTGGCGTCCATCAGGCCTAGGCCTGGACAACGCAAACAAATTAGGGCGCAAGACGCCCATGCATCATCCAGCCACGTGTTTTTGTCCAAGGTACTGTAAACTGGAAGGCACTATTTCACCCTACCTTTTGAATAAAATTGAGATATTACAATAGAATAAAAATTGATTGTAAGGTAATTTATACTTCAAATTGATAATCTAAATAAGTAATTATAATCAAACGCGAAATATACATAAATAATTTCCTATTTCTTTTACACCAGTAAGAAAAATTGTTAGTCATATCCATCTGGGCGTGGCAACTCACCGACTCGGCCGAAGCATAATGGCGGCCGTGCCAACTGTTCACGCCAGTGTGGCTCAAAGCTTATGCAGATGAATCCTTAAGGAACCTACAGAACTGCACACGAATCGTAGAGCAAGACCGGAGAATCAACGCAGATTGTTACTTGCATGCCAATTTGTCTAAAGTAACAACCCTTGTGCATTGTAACTCCTTTTGCTACGAAGAAATGAAGTTTGTTGTGTCGCAAGGGAGTTGTATTCATCAGGGTATAAACAAGTAACGCGCGCGCGCGCGCACACACACACATACGAAGGCATTACGACTTTCGTGCCTGTCTATCTGTAGATGATAATTAACTTTTCGCTAGATCGACAATAGAATTGCAAGCCCGCAACCGCCAAAAATTTAATGGCAATTCAATTTTTTTTAACAAATAACGTTAATGAAAAGCAACATCAATAAACATAAGAACAAATTAATAGTAAAGCATGTCAATATTTATTCATTACATTGTTGCGTTAGTCTGAGAAACATACACAGTATCTTTTCCTTACTTATTAGCCAATCGACCTGGCATAGGGTAAAACCTTCATGTCTTCTTAATGGAAAAATCTCATCACGCCAGAAGGAGAGCTTAGCAACTAGTACCTAAGCCAGCAAAATATCTTATTATAAAATATTGTAATTTCTGACTGCTACTGTAAATAAATAAATTAAGTCTTATTTAAAATAAAGTAAGTCTTAATTTTGTCATTCACGCAGTAAACAAAAGTGTACAATTTTAATGAGAAAAATATTGGAAGAGACTACTTTGACTAAAGTAATTTTAAACCGTCGTGCGACTTCGTTTTTCTCGTCTTATTTTGACGCGTTTCGGCAACGAATTGCCATCTTCAGAAATCTTAATCACTCATTAGAGATCGTTAAAAAATTAAAAACACTAAAATCATTACAGTAAAAGTGCACTTTTACGACATTGGAAACTCACAGACGCGAACATGAACGTTTATGTTTCTCGCGTGGACAATATCGATCGACTGATTCACTGTTTATATAGCCACTGATAAACCTGTTTTGCTTATTATAGCCCGTTTGTACTGTGACATTCCATTTACCGGCGCCCGTGTGCAAGTATTGCCGTGTCGTACAATATGTTATGTGAAAATGTAAGTTTATCATTCAAGATATAATCACTATTGATTTTGACGGCTTTATATATTTCGTATTCCTCAAGCGCGTCCATGTATTTTCCTTTCCTGCAGCAATGCAAAGGCTGGAAATTTGTCTCAAAATCACTGTAGTTATGATTACATAGTATCAGGTGCCTGGCAAAATTAGATGTTGTTTTATGTAATTCCCTTCTGGGAAGATGTTCGTTATATCTGTCTTCAAACGGTCTGCCTGTTTGGCCTATGTAGAACATGTCGCATGAGCTGCAATTCATCTTGTATACGCCGGTTCTTTTTCTTTCTGGTATACTGTATACATGGACGCGCTTGAGGAATACGAAATATATAAAGCCGTCAAAATCAATAGTGATTATATCTTGAATGATAAACTTACATTTTCACATAACATATTGTACGACACGGCAATACTTGCACACGGGCCCCGGTAAATGGAATGTTGTGACATACGGGCTATAATAAGCAAAACAGGTTTATCAGTGGCTATATAAACAGTGAATCAGTCGATCGATATTGTCCACGCGAGAAACATAAACTTTCATGTTCGCGTCTGTGAGTTTCCAGTGTCGTAAAAGTGCACTTTTACTGTAATGATTTTAGTGTTTTAAATTTTTTAACGATCTCTAATGAGTGATTAAGATTTCTGAAGATGGCAATTCGTTGCCGAAACGCGTCAAAATAAGACGAGAAAAACGAAGTCGCACGACGGATATATGGTAAATATCTATTATATTAATATAAGCGACTTGGAGACAACTAACCTAAAATGTATTAATTTTAAACGTTAGAAATAAGTTCAATCATAAATAATGTTTGTAATAAAAAATATAACAGTCTTGTAGAGCTAATGCTGTTACAGTTACTAATGCTGTGATAACAAATGAGAAGTTTAGTTACTTTTCAAAAGTTTAATTACAGAATCAAAGAGTTTAATTAGGCTATACCTTAATTGTAACCTCAGAACGTAATGTGGCAAGATATTTTACAATCAGCGTACATTATATTATCAAAGAATAAAATTGTATGATAAAATAGTATTATACTTTTGTAGCCATTTAGCAAGAGCTACTTGCTAATCGAATAAAACGATACTTTCTTTAAAAAAAAATAAAAGTTGACATTACAAAAATTACTCAGGTGTCATTTAAAATTCATCGCTCCAAAAAACGTTTTATTAAAAAAAATAAAAATTTGTTAATTATGAAAGGTTTATTATAAAATTGTCTATTTACATTATTTTTGTACAATGGTTATTATAGTGTAACAATATTTGTAGATAGCCTATATGCTTCATAATTCTCTTTATTAAGTCATAATTTATTCAAAATACCTGTGGAACTTGAAGTATCAATGCAGAATTAAAAATATTTATTAATAACTCTACACTGTATCTATGGTATCCTTATCAAGACGTTTGCAAAGAAAAAAGATGTATGGAATCAAATAATGTGAGAAACGGTGACTTTCTGTGAACATCGATTTTAAATGACATTCAAGCTTTTCAATAAAACCAAAGTTAATTATAGTTGAGATGAAAGTCTAAAGATTTACTTAAAAGCAAAACTCATGAAATATACAAAACTATTTCTAGTTCTTCTTATCACTAATAATAAATATCTATAGCTGAGTTTTAAAAATACAGGTATTACATAATGAGGAGTCTGTTCGAGAAAAATAAGTTTGCCTATTGTTTACATACGAAAACTTTACTCAAACATTACATTACGGTTTACAGCTATGTAATTAAACGAATGAAAGAATAGGTCTATTTATATTGTACTACGTTCTTTGCACCTGGTATGCCGCCGGTAGGGTGTAACTTTAAATTGCTTCCACTTTGAAAATACATTTCATATGTCCATATACTGTAACGTTCCGGGCTACGTTACAAATCCAGGGAACCCGTGATAATTGACGCTAGCCAATTATACAGGCTGCCTACGTTGTAACAAACTGAAATTAAACTCAACACATAGAACAATAATATTTACTCTAATTATTAGGACACAAGGGGAAGGTATTTCACTGATTTATGCACTCACTTCAATCTGTAATAAGATGACATCTCTTTATTAACAATTTATATAAATGGATCCCATAACATAAAAATTTATACTGAAATATTTAAAAAGGGTTTTCTGTCAAACTGGGGATCATATTGATCATGTAATTTACCTCGGATCCGAGTCTCTTTAAATCTATTAAAGACGTCTGAATTATACTTTGCTAATCAAGGAGCTTGCATAATTACATAAACCATTTGAAGAATGGTATTATTTAATTAAGTGATTATAACTTACATTTCAAGATTAATGTTACAACGTATGATTTTCGATATTACAGTTTACATTTCTTTTGTTGTATTTATTGCTTAGAGAAAATAATTGTCTTTTGAAAAGTCTCTGCCGTGTATGAAAAGTTATGTTTTAAATGTACTTAAATCTCGGTAGGCAAGCTACCAAGTCACCTCTCAAATAAGCTGTTGCTGTCCTCGTCCTGGGGCGTGACTCTTCGGAACTCTGGTAGTCGGGGTAGTCATCTGGGTCGTGTCTCTGGTGAATATCTTATAGCTGTATTAGTGAGGAGATTGATGTAATGCTGCATGAAGTTGATCCTCGCCGGTCCTGGTCAGTGTAGTATGGGTTGTAGACGTCCGTATATGCAGTTGGGCACGTCACATATTCACTGGTAGAGTTGTACTGGAGTTTACATCTTAACTTGAGACGTCACCTTGTTTACGAGTTCTTAATTTTTTATATTACCACATTTCTTTAACAAACCTTTTACTACATCTTATACGTATAACTCGCACTAGCTCCCCACGTTTTTAGTGGTAGCTAAACATTATTTGAAGGTTTACATAAAACATTTTTGAAGAGCCCTCGCTTGGAGGTGTGTACTGTCTGAACGCCGCATCGTAACTCTTGCATTGATACGACAGGTACATTACAACGAAGCGGAGCGAGTACTCCGCCATAATATAGTTCCAACTTTTTATTTAAATAGACATTCTTATAGCAAGACGAAACAAATTATTTAGACTTATTTAGTTTACAGGAATTATTTTAACTACTACTTGTGCCTTCAAATTATTAATTACTTACATTACGATTTTCAGATATTTCTAAGTTACAGACGGTTCGCTATGCACGTTGTGTCCGGAATTAAACAGGTCAACGCATGATGGTTTACTAAAGGGTTAACTGTATTATTCTTAACTTTTTACTTAACGATTTTTTTATTACTTGTTTAGTTATTTTGTCTCAATTTAAATCTCATACTTATTCTGAGTTAGTACTAGGTATTTGGTTTAATTGTGCGATTTAAAAAATACTTATTTGCTTTCTAATTTTTTTTTTAATTTTTATTACCAATTAAATCGTCACAATACCTACTTTGGTACACTTCTTATTGTTATTTGAATTATAAATTAACGCAGACAGTGGTAACTAAATACGTTTTTCGTCTAAACAAACAGAGCAAATAATAAACAATATTTCTTATTGGGCAGATACTTTGTACTTTATAGTTTATAAAATTAAAGAGACCACAGCTCAGATAAACACACGAATGTCGCGCAACAATACCACAACGTTTTATGATGTCGACCAGTTGCGGCAATACTAACATAATTAATATTTATATAAATAATATACAAACATGTGTAATACGTTCTTGAAGCGTTATTGCTGTTTCCTCCAATTATTCAAACGTGATTGGCTGTTTCCGCAACATACGCCACCTTCTAGTCACAGACAGAAGGCGGTATATTACAATTAGGAGTACGCCGTCAATTCGAGCAGTCTGGTAAAATATATAAACGTTAAAGTTATGCAATATACGTAGACACATATAAAATTATTATTTTAAATTTTTTTGTCTAATATCTGTTCATAAGAGTTTGGCGCGTCTGGGCCTGGCAGGCTATGGCCGCGCGTGTCCAGTGCACATTTCGCAATTGTTTCGGTGAAGATATCTATCAAATCGTAAACAATCGAATTTTTATTTACTTTTTTTGTGTGTAAAAACGTAACCTATACTTGCATTTGTGAAGGCTAGTGAACAGTTAAAATGCAAAAAATATTCCATATTATCTAACTCCCAGTGTTAGATTGCTACAGTTATTAGCACGTATACGTACGTATGTGTAAAGAAAACGTAGTTAAAATATTGTTAGAAACAAGTAAAGATGTGGATTGTATGTGCATTGACTGCACCCGCTAAATGGTTTACCGTTGTATCGGACGATATTAAATAAATTTTCCACGCAAAGCTCTATTCTTCTTTGTTGCAGACGTTCATGCAATCACACGGTTGTTACAAGTTCCTTCACTTTATGTTTAGACTGAAAGAATAAAACGGACATTACATTTGTTCGTTGATTGTTTTCTTTTTAGTTTCACAAGATACCGTAAAAGAATTCCCTGTTGCGTCGTACACTGTACATAACAGAGTTCACAGCAGTTTCTTTGCATTTCAATTGCACGAAACAGACCGTTGTACCTTTATACATCTACTTAATCCTTTTTTTAAGAGTCAGTGTTTACCAGCTGAGATGCTAAAACGTTCTTTAAGTTATGATTATTACACTTCAATTACTCTCTTTCGAGAAAGTCAAAAATATAGTAATTAGGCAGGTAACAGAGCTTTTGTAATATTTAGATTTTTCGGATTCAGAAAACAAAAACAAATTATTCTATTCGATTACTGAGCATTTCATCTCTCGATTTAAAGTCTGCAAAAGTTAATTTTGTTCAATGAGTAATTGTTTCCATGAAGCCTGTACTGTGTGACACGAGACTTGCTTTACTTCACTTACCGCAATACTGTTAAGTCGTGTTGAATTTTTCATTGTTTTTCTACTTATTGTGCCGGGGTTTGAATTTTCCCGGCGCGGTGAAAGCGATCAGTGCCGCCAACGCGCGTAGCAGCTGTGGTCGCCACAGCTAACTCTATTATTATTAAGATGTGATTGCCAAGCGCCACGGCGACGCGATCTAGTAAGCCAGTCAAACGTATCAGCTCTTCGTTGTACGGTTAGTAAGCGGCTCACCAAAGGTTATGATCGGCAAATCGGAACAAGTCGACTTTTCGACTTTATGTAGGAGTGGGACCGAAAAATACAGGCATCACCCTCATTCATTCGCCAACCTTCCAATAGAGTGGTAGATGGTCTGACGGCCCAGAGTTAAGTACTTCGTAGATCTTTCCATATGACTTCGTAAGCCAGTAAAGCGTTTTCAGGGTCCCCGCACCAGCCGGGAGAAAGGGAAGCAGAGGTAGTAACATCGACACCGGTCACTATCCGCAGAGCAGTGCACCAGGATGGTCCCCGAAGCCGTCAGGCCCAGAAATACTCATCCTACAGAACACCGAAGGACCCACATCTGCCCGGAATGAGACTCGCTGGAGATTTATCACACTCTAAGGACTATCTGCAGCACTCATGGCACACTGGTCAACATGGTGCCCTTGAGGTCTTCAACAAAAGTACAGGTGGGAGCGTTCTAATTATTATCCTTCAGTCAACAACTCAATAGACTGGCCCCTGGTATTCAGGTTAAACATCTTACTAATGCTCTTAAAGAACATGGTACAAGAACTCCAGCTGTTTTAAATAAAACTGTAACTAACTGAATATTTGTAATTACATAAATTAATGTTCTTAAGAAAAATGGTATATGATTATAACAGGGTGTCATATGTTAGCACTAATAGAAAATTATTACTTGTTACAAGAGTGTTTATTGCAAAATCCTGTCACTCTGTATGGGCTCCGGCACACTTTTCGCTTCCTCTAGGCCAAGTTGCCTAGTTATTAAATTTTGCGTAATGGCCTAAGTGGCCGTTACATTATTATGCCGAACACCTATTTAAACGGATATTGTGACTGTACCTCAGCTACTTGACTGCAATGAGGATCTCAGTCTGAGTCCGGCACTGCCAGGCCTCCTAGAACATTAAGGATTTTCTTAAAAATATTTTAGTGAATATTTAAGTATGTATGCATACTGGTTGTTATTAGGTGTAATTGTACATTACTTTCTTGTGTTCAATTTTTAATGTTGTTCCCGCCTACTAAGGAGCCCCCTCACGCTACAAGCCCTAGAACCACGACTATATGACTGTACACAATACTTGATACAGCGATTTAAGGGAACGCTTGGGAGAGTTCGTCTAAAGCAGTACCATCTACCATGAATCCATAGAGTAGATTATTGTCACTAACCCATGTCTAATCTTCCAACTGATTCTCTTCACTGACGAGTTCACATGATCAATGCTCATACTCGATGTGTATCTCGTTACTTCAATAAAAAATAATTATTATTGAATCTAGATGCCACTTTAAGTAGCGCTTTTCATTTTGTTACAGTCTGTTTCATAACGACTCAAGTATTTTGAAACAGGGCGATCATGTGTCATTAGTTTGTTAATCTAAACCTTTGAATTTATTTATTATCAGAGTTGACAATGTGGTCTCCTAGAACTAAGAGGCAAAAAGTAACTAGTCATTTATTTTTTTGTAAAAATTCAATAAATCTTCTACTTAAGTTAACAGTTATGTCTTAAAACGTTTTTGTATATACTGCGACAACACACTTGAATTAATTTTTGCGCATAGGATTAATATGTGTGCGTTTTATAAATCAATAAGTTTATATTGGAAGTATTAATTACAATTTATTGCACACCAAATTACTACTGGTTCATACGATATATTTTAGACATACACAAATTAAATGAATTCTGAATATTGTTGGAAAAATGTTCATATAAAGTTCAGATCTGTAATTTTTACTTGAATGATGATGATCCAATATGATGCGGCGATATGGCTGAAGGCGATGCATAGATCACGCGTGTCCTTCCCTCGTAGACTCTGCTGGGCTGGTGTCCTGCTGCAAAACGCTGAACATGCTCTTCGAACTGCGACACTGTCTCGCTGTGACAATACTGAATATTGATTGTTAAAAGTTTAAGAATGTTTTTATATTGTTTTAAACAGTTATGACTCTCAAGGTGTAACTTGGGTATAACTGAAAAGCGGTGTATAAGCACACACCTTCCGGCTTGTCTTCAAGTGTCCTCGCGTCAACCAGTTCTATCGCGGTCGATAGAACTCCCTATGAGGAAATCTTGAACTAACACGGATACAACAAAAAAATTCACAAGTATATTATGACAACTGAATTACTTGGATCTGTAGACAAACTCACTCAGAGTTCCAAGTTTTGAGTACACCTTTCGCACAAGTTACAAGTTCCCGCAAGAGAAACTTCTTGAACGAGAACCGCACGTTTATTAAACGAAGGCTCAAGATGAACTAACTTGATCTGCACATGGCAACAGATAATTTTCAATGAATTTGCTGCGTTCTAATAGGCCAGTTACCAGTCACATGATATATGCACACGGCCCGCATATTTGTTCATGCAACATTTTGCATGGAATAGGCATAAGCCTGCATAGATAATTATCAGGGATTTTATTACATCACGCTTGAGAAAGTTTTCATATAACAAAAGTCATATTTCACAGTTATTTGAAAATCATAGAAAATAGGGAAATTGCATCTAATATTTAACTTTATGTCTTGTTCAAGTCTCATGTCAAACGGATAATTGTAACGGACACTATAGAAAAACGTTAATAACTCGCGCACCCGCGCACACTTTCACAAACACATAACACAGAAAAAAACAAATAAAATCCTTCAGAGTTTGACCTATTCTAATTTCTTATCGGTACTACAATACAAAAATTATAACTAAAAAACCAATTTGAACAAAAGATAAATTTAAACAGGAGAATGTCCGTTATCCATGCATAATACATAGTTCATGGCTTATCATAATCCTGTGTTCAATCGCAATACACTGACGTGATTGAAATTAAATAAATCATTATGCTCTGAGACTCTCAAGATCAATAATTTATATAAAAGTTATGAACAAAATATGTGACAAAAATTTGTAAAAGATGGCAGTTCAACGGGTTTGAAATAACTTATATATGCTTGGTCTTAGCCAGCGAGAGGTCTTACCGGTGTATCATAATTACACTCGATTCTAATTAGCTAAATATTCTAAGTACATCTTTTATTGAAATTGTAGAACTATTGTGTTATAAAGAGTATTTGATAATCAATTGATACTTTAAGTACTTTAACATAATTTCCAAACATATTGTAACTACATATTCTATACTCTCAATCATACACAGTTAGGATAATTATATAGCCTAATATTATTCGTGAGAGTTACCAAACATTTTTTAACTTAGGTAGTTAAAAACAAAGACTACACTTTTATATTTTGTAAATTTTCATGTTGTTTTTATCACGACGTTTCGCACGCCTTCTTCTTTTTCTGTCGACACTGTTTAAAAATTCATATTTAATGGAATTTTCTCTTAATTTCGGCCCGGCGTTTTTCTCCATTTCCCAAATTCCGATTATTTGGTAACAAGATCGTAAGAAGGGATTTACGTTTTGGGGCCGTGAATACAAACCCAAAGGGTATGGAACACATATATATAGGCCTACCAAATTTACTGAAATGCTTCTGCTTTGCCAAAACGTACGGAGTTCTTGCTGACGAAAGATTCCTTTTCCTTTTTTTAATATTAGATTTACTCAAACGAGAGACTAGATAATTAATTAAAGGTACTTGACAGATTTTTGTTAGGAGTGTTCTGCTGACTTACAATTTTGGGTCATGAAAAGACTGGCAAATGTTTGGATCGTCAAAGAGTGTACAGTTGTTACTGGAACGTGAAATATTGAGTACATATTTTGTAATATATGTAGCCTATACAGTAATGCTTTATTTACACGTTTTTAGGGGCTTTTTAAAAAACATGAGTGTGAAAAACGTATAAATGAAATAGAACATAAATAATATAATTAAAATATATGGTGCTAAATAAAAAATATGTATACTTTACAATGTGGAATATTACAATATAAAATTATTAATCACATTTATATAGAGAAAAAACTACACAGATAGAATTAATCTGTATTCCCTTATAATTCGTTTTCTTCTTTTTTCCGCAGCTACAGAATAAACTATGGATTTAAATCTTCACAACCGTGTCGTAATTTCACCCGATACATTACGGTGCGTTATAAAGCGTTTAATTGTTTCTAAATCATTAACGATATTACTGTAACACAGGGGGTCTGCGTTGGTCCTTTGTCATCATCATCTTCTTTGGTTTCTGTAGTAACGTTTTCGTTAATATTGACAGATTCACCAAATAACGCATGGAGTTCCTCATTCCTCATCATCAACGGGAACATCACAAATATCTTCATTAGTACGAGCTTCGTTATTTCCAAATCCGGCTTTGTGAAATCAGTTGCGGACAGTGAGTTGCGATACAATGTGCCATGCAGCTGCGATGTAATGTTAGACGAGAGCAAAGCGTTACAAATTTGTTAAAAACAGAATTTAAGTGCGAAAAGTATAAAAGAAGTTTTAATGTATATAGTCTACATTTAATATTGTGTATGGAAGTTGCTATATAAAGATTTAAAATAACGTAGTGTAACGATTATTTAATTCAAATAAATGCAGATTATGCTACTTGAAGCTTTAAGGTATTGAATACTGTATACAGGTAGAACTAAACACAAAATAAGTTGTTCAGTTTAAATATACTGATATTCCTTATTAAGAACATAAATATGCCACTTATTTAAGTATTTTACTAATTTAATGTTTTCTTCAAATAAGAGCTAAAGTATATTCTTAAATTTACCTTTAGATTCCTTTGTATACTGTATTCACGTTTAAAACCTACCTTTCTGTAAAATAAAATTCCCATAGTTAGAAATACGCGCGTGTGTTTAATCCACAAGAATACACACTACAAGCAAACCACTACTGTGTTTAATATAGGTCTACCATAAAATCATTTTAATTAAAGTTGCTATAACCAACCGAAACAATTTTCAATCTTACCAACCTCTTAATGATAAAAATGATAGGCCTATTCTGTGATATCAGTTAATTAGTTTGACTGGTGGAAATTATTTGACGTGTTCACTATCCAATAATTAAATCTGTAAGTATATTATCTTACACTTAAATTTTTTTTACTAAAAAGTGCTTAAAGGTTATTTACTGGAAACGTTTAATGAATCTTTCAAAAATTAATTTTCATTCAATTTCTCTTCGCAAATAAGTACATATGTTTG
Source organism: Magicicada septendecula (assembly GCA_034769895.1). NCBI lineage: Eukaryota > Metazoa > Arthropoda > Insecta > Hemiptera > Cicadidae > Magicicada > Magicicada septendecula. The sequence goes on from CM068371.1 coordinate 290,592,749, forward strand.
TGTGAAATGATGATTCTCAAATTTATCCAGTGAAACAGTGCCTGTTCTCTCCTGTCATATCGACTGAAATCCGGCTTCCGGAGAAGGCACAAAGTGCTGTGAGAAGTGATCGAACGTAAGTTGAAGTTAACAAGACGGAGTATTGCATCAATGTCAAAGCCAAACGTCTCAGTTATAGCTAGAAGGCACTTGACATCGATTCACAAGTAGACTTCTTTGTACTGGACAATGACGCCCACTTGGTTTTGTCCTGATTCTGATCTTCATTGGCATATATTTATGCCGTAATTGCCGACTACTCTTGACCGGCTTTTGAACGACAGTAGTTCTTCGATGTAATAAAATATCAAAAGCGTATAGTGAGTGTCTCCGTATTTGCAGCCCGCGTTCTGCCACGGTACACGCAACAAATATAACAGTGACATTGTAACTTAATAAATTTGTTTGTCATTTTATAAACTACAGCATCAATCAATTTTTACTAACTTTGTTTGAGAACAGATTACATTTATTAAAAAAATATTCAGCCATATTATTCATTTTTAAAAAAAAGGTAGAGTAAATAAAATCATCAGAAGAGTATGTAAATTTTGTTATTAAAATGGTTTTTAAGTAACGTGAGATGTTGACATTTGTTAACGAAACAGTAAATTGAAAACACTTTTTTTTTACGTTGATAGAAACTGTAGGGCTATAGAGTTGAGGTCCTTTCTTTAAAAGGTTTTTCGACCTTTTGGCTTTTTCTGAGGAAGTCATCATTAATGAAGAGTTCTTCTTTCTTCTTAGTGGACACTTCCTACGGTGTCTAAAGCTGATCAACGGAAGAGTCTACTCAGAAGACATAAAAATATGCCTCTGGAGATGATTTCCGCACGGGGCATCGAGCTCCGATCGAAACGTCGACCTCCGACCGCATAAGCTTAAACATTACGACCAAGTTTTCGTTACTGAAATAATTCTACAGCAGTCAGAACTAAAGTTGCTTTAATAATTGTGATAGGAAGTAAGCTAATTAAAATTAGCTGGCTTAAAAACTACAGTTAGTAAAGACACAACAGCACAACACAACAACAGTTTTAAGATAAGAAATGATATAATACATTGTTTTCTACTTATTAAATAAATGAAATACGCACTGTGATTCAGTATAGCTAAGAGGACAAGAATAAGTTATTCAATCCACATAGATATTCTAGTAAACGAAATTACAGTCAACTCTGTAGTTTTTCTAAATGAAACTATGATGACATTTTACCCGGGATATAATAAGCCTATATGCGAAAGAGACAAGAAAGGATTGGCAAGAAAAGAGGAAGAAGGTAGTCAGTATTCCATATAAATGAGAAGTATTCATTAGCAAAAGAAAAGAGAAGAAGATGAATATTGACGGATAATAAATTATGAAACAGAAGAAACGCTGACAGGGAAAAATACAGCAAAACTATTAAGAGCCTAAAGATTACTTTTGGTATAGACATATTGGAAAAGGGAAGTAGGAACAGCTTCAAGGTAGATCATTAACTGAAAGCAAGTGTAATAGGGGGAAGAGGGAAGCTAAAAAAATCAACGGGAGTCAAGTATTACGGGACGTGAAAAGTATGGGATGGAATAAGATGGATTGTAAGATGCATGTAATAAGTTCGTAGGAGGAAAAGTTGGATAAGGTTATCAGAAAGGTTAGGTCGGACAATAACCATCGTAACATTTATCACACAACGTTTCAACCTCTAAGTAATCTGTGGTCGTCTTCAGGTGTAACTAAAACTAGTATATTGAAGATAAACTTAAGCCTAACCGTGGTTCCTTCACTAACAAGCTTGGACCGTCAGAAATCTAACCGAGATTCCTTCTCTAACAAGCGTGGACCGTCAGAAACCTACCCAAGATTCCTTCACTAACAAGCGTGGACCGTCAGAAACCTAACCGAGATTGCTTCACAATCAAGCGTGGACCGTCAGAAACCTACCCGAGATTCCTTCACTAACAAGCGTGGACCGTCAGAAACCTACCCGAGATTCCTTCACTAACAAGCGTGGACCGTCAGAAACCTAACCGAGATTCCTTCACTAACAAGCGTGGACCGTCAGAAACGTACCCGAGATTCTTTCACTAGCAAGCGTGGACCGTCAGAAATAATAAACCACCACCAGCTACAAAGCTAACACAGCTAAAAAACTATATATAAAACCGCTGCTTACTCTTTAAGTCCGCTGGACAGAACAGGGAAGCACAATCACACTGACGCAACTTAAACCATGGACAACGTCAGAAACAAGCAACCCTTAATTCCTCAGCCAACCCCGCCCACTACGACACACTATTTAACATTCCTAATCCAAATTCAAGATACATCTGTACTAGGCTGACTGGTACAAATTCCGTTTATGGTTATAAAAGATGCGTCTATGATTTTACGTTTATAAATATTACGTTTCCCGCCCAACAATATTTACTTGCTCCCACAGGATTTTATGTTGCTTATTCCTTACGTGTTCAGCTAATTTTGGTATGCCAGTCTTTTCTTCTTTATTGTTTTTTTATGTTCTGCCAGACGTATATTTAAAGTCTTAAAGGTTCTCAAATGTATCGTAATCGACATTCACGGGAAGCTGTATATAACATTTTACATACTAATGTATGCAGTTTGGGTGAGGTATTACTCAGAACTTTCCGTAAAGTGTTATGGTAACAAAGGTCAGTACGCAGTTTATGTTTCGTTGTGATCCTCTGAATTCTTCGTGAAGTTCCCCGATCATATGAAATAACTATCTACCTTTCGTGTTTTCATTGTTTTTATCGTGAGCGACCTTTCTCATAGCTAAAGTGTCATTAATAAACCTCTAACTATAGCCATTCTGCGAAAAGTCGCTAACGGTATTATCGATATCTTTCTTCGAATAATATTCACAAGTTTGGCTTCATCACGGGATTTTAAAGTTCTAATGACCCCCCCATTTTTATGACCAGAATGGTTGGACAATTTGTGCTCATACTGTCCAATATGAGTTGGTTTACGGTAAACCGTAGCGTACTTACTATCCTGATTCTGAATTACTAAAACATCCAAGAACGGCAGGGCATTATTACTTTCTAGCTCATACGTAAACTTAATAAAGGGAGTTAAATTATTAACCTAGTCAAAAAGTTCCATTATTATTTTTTATTATCGTGTTGCCAATTAATAAATATATCATCGCATACTCAAAGCTTAGGTTTGTCGATGTAATCGTCAAGTACTCGTCTCTCTAACCAATCCATATACAGTACATGTAGCCAAGGCAGAAGACAGTGATCCCACCGGCCAGAGTGTAGCCTATCGGGATTCATTCCTTCTGAAAGTAAAACCATCTTTCAGCTGAAAGTAAACTGAATACATCTATACATCTTTTGTAGATAACTTTTGATTGTTTCTTGCAGAGTTCCTATATTCCGATATGTTTTCAAATAATAAATACGAGCAAGGCGTTTTTTTTGTTAAATTATTATCGTTGTGTTTTTACCTTTGTGTATATACAAACATTTCTTACATGTTGTACTAAATAACTACATATCGCTCATATACAGGTCCTGATGATGACAAACACGACCCGAGCACGAAGCGTTGACACACATTTTTATAATTGAGTGTAGTCAACGGACGAATCTTATAATAATCTTTCTCCATTAAAAGATATGAAAAACACATTATTGCCGTATGACTTATGCTCCACTCTATATTATTATATGTTTGGACATCAGTATTTTCTTTCTATAAATCTGTTGTGCTCCGTGATTGCAAAACAGGATCCTCCGTTATTCCATAGTAACATCTTTAACAGATTTTTAAATAAGTTTATTAAATTTTAAAAAACTTACATTAAATCATCGTTAAGGATACCGTATGTTATTTATTTACAAGAACATTTAACGTAACTATTTATTTAGCTATGAAGGGAAACTCTTACTAATACTTTACATTGTATGTAGCCCTATATGTTACTTTCATATCCGACCTGTAATAAAAACATAATAATTAAGTATTTATTGTACCTACTTCAAACAGATGTACTGTCAGCGGAAAATAATATTTCAGTAAAGTTAAATTAAGTCACAACTAAACAAAAAGGAATATGAATTTTCAGTCATCTATTGTACTTTGCCCACAGCGCAGTTTTTGTGTGTTTTTGTTTTTCCATGACATTTGCAACTATGGTACAATTTCAGTTTATTTATAACAATAATTTATTGCTTTGTTTAATAACACGTCACACGTTTGCAATTTTTGAATATCAACTCCTATTCATTGTTTACTTTAAAAAATGCTACAATGGGGAAAATATTTTGCGTTTCATACAACCGCAAAAACATTCATATTGTTCATGTTTACAGCAAGGAACATGGAAGGCATGTTTTACACTCTGCGTAATATTTGTTTATTTAATTGCTTGGTTTAACGGAGATTGTGTCAGCTGTTATTCCCATAACACACTGTGTAATCAATCCAATTATTTTCAGTTAAATATTTTTATTTTTGTTCATTTTCTACCAAATCGTTTAGGATTAAATAGAAACTAGGATAGAAAGTGCCCATTTTGTTTGACAAAAATGGTCTTTTACTAGTATGAATTGCTGACAATATATTATTACGCTGATGGATAAAAGAGTAATAGAACTACGCTTATTGCGTACCTACATCCGTTTTCATATTGTTACGCTATTACGGAATAGTCTAGGACAGTGGTTCCCAAAGTGGGGTCCGCGGACCCCTGGCGGTCTGCACAGAGTTTCAGGGGGTCCGCAGACCATTTTAAGAAAAATAGAAAATACCGTAATTTTGTCTGTTTTTTATGCTCTACAATCTAAATTTTAGACTCTTAAAACAGTTAGTAAAGGTTCCATTATTTTCTTTTTCGTTCAAACTAATTATAATTGTAAAAGTAATTTCAAACTAACTGCTTTAATAATGTCTTTAAATCATGACGAGTAGCAGACCTGTTTGTCAGCAGAACTGACTAGAGCGCCGCATCGAGTCATTTTACAATTATAAAAACTGTAGCAGCACTAGTTGGGTGCGTTCATTGTTGTATCCACAGAGAAGCGTTAGCAACAAAGAAGATGCCACGACAACTGAAGAGTTGCCTTGATGATGTAGTTCGGATTGTTAATTATATTAAATCGCGCCCTTCGTAGTCTCGTTTATTTGGTATAATATGTGAAGAAATGGGGGTGGCCACAAGTAATTTTTGATCTACTGTGAAGTGTAATGGCTTTCGCGTGGAAGGGTACTGAATAGATTATTTGAACTGAAGGATGAATTAAAGCTTTTTTTATTTGATTCCACCTTCGACCTTAAAGACAGTTTCAATGACTTTAACTGTATTTTGAAACTGATACCTTGCTTATATCCTCAGTCATCTGAATGGACTTACTTTAAGCCTGCAGGTATCTAGCATTACTGTTTTCCAGGTTCAAGATAAAACCGAGGGGATTATTAAAAAAATTAAAACTGTGGATTCAGAGAATAGATTCTGAAATCTTTGAACAATTTCCTTCCATGGTAGCTTTCGCCCAGATGTCAGGATAAAATGTTCCAAATGGGATCCTCAACATTATAAATTCTCATTTGGAGCAACTGCACTTGGAGCTAAAGGAATATTTTCCAGTGACGGTTGATAGTGACATGTGGATAAGGAATCCATTTGTTGATTGGCTGTCAACTAACCTCTCTCTCTCTTACACTACAAGAAGAAGATTCATTGGCAGAACTTTCAATTGACAGTTCACTGAGATTACAGTTTTCGCAATTACAGCTAGGTGATATAAATTCTTATTATATGTAATGCCTGACTATCATGAATGCGCAGGAAAAGTTTTGAAGTGTTTAACTGTGTTTGCTTCGACTTATTTCTGTGAAACCGCATTCTTCCAGCTCACGTACGCGAAGTCAAAGTTAAGAAATAAAGTTGATGTCGAAAGTGACTTAATATTGAAATTATCTGACAATAAACCCAGTATTGCAGAGCTAATTGTTCAAAAGCAGCTTCATTGTTCACATTAATCTATGTTTGATATAATTAATACTAAAATTTTGCAAGTTAAGAGAATTTTGATTTTAATACATTTTAATTAAAATATAAGAGTTTGTATCATATTTACTGTCTGTTTATTTCAGAACTCAGACGAGGTCCGTGAAATTTTTAATTTTTTGAGGGGGTCCGCGGACTGAAATGTTTTGGGAAGCACTGCTCTAGGACAGTCGGCAATGTCGTTCTATACGCTTCTCGACTGGCCCAGCGTGTCTCGTCTGTATCAAGGTCGTCCACTCACGTAACACTAAAGTAACTTTCAGAATGTTCAAATGTTCAAGAGCACTTTGAAACACGCATTATGCTGACACGCTGCAGTAAGGATGGTGCGCTATCTATATAAGCCACAGCCGGTGGCTTTTTCAGTCAGTTTACAGTGGACGATTTCGTTAGTACGGATCGAGTTATTGTCCAAGTATTGTGGACTGTTGTTACTATGTTATACTTAATGGGGAAATCTATTACTTGACATTACTTTTGCGTGTGAACTAATTTAACATAATGTGTTGTATGAGATTAACATGTTGATTACGAATTGTTATTTGTGACTTATTAAATCTGGTAATTAGTGGTTTTATTTGTATTTGTATTTTGTTTTCCACTGTACCATACGACGATCAGTAAGACTGTCATAACAGCAGGTTAGAAGTGGGACAGAACCTGTAATGGTAGAAATAGAGCAGACTTTGAAGGTAGTGTTGAATTACTACATGTCAGTAACTTTTTCAAAACTGTTTTTTGTGGTGTGTACTGTGAGGATGGATGAATGAATATTATAGCGTTGCAGAAATCAGACCCTATAGGGGATCCACAAATATTAGATAAATGATAAGAGTAAAATAATTTACTGAATAATAATGAAAAATATATATATAAAATGGAATTAAGAAAGAAAAAAGGAGACTTGTAAACAAGAATAATAAATAAGTGAATAGACTAGACTGACAAACAAATGACTATGACCCCACCCCAGAGATTGGCCAGATAAAGACAATAAAATGAGAAAAGACAAATTAATGATAAAAAAGGCACAAACAAATAATAAATGTCTAGTAACAAGTATTAAAATTAAATAAAATAATCTCAGTTAAAGTACACTAACCAGAGTAATAGATATTATATGTTATTAATAACTCTATGATGATAAGTAAATAAAAACATAAAATTGTTAACACACTATCAATTATGTATAAAACAATAAAAAACCCAAAAGTGAGAGATACGTAGGAAGTGAAAGTGATCAACAGTGTAAGTGTTAAAAGTGAGTCAAGGAAATAAATATTAGGGAATAACCACTATTAACATTAAAGTGCAGTAAAAGAGTACAAAGTGCAACCCAAAATAGAGGTAAACAACTAGAATTATAAATCAGAAATCATATAGAAGTGAGAGTGAACAAGTGATAAACGTGAACACTGATATACCAGCGATTCCCCTGACCATATATTTTTCTGTTACTGGAATCAACGATCTAATGGTCGTAACGTAGGTTTTCCAGTCAGTATTGTTCTACTAGCGGCGCGGCGCCTCGAAGTTGCTTAAAAGTGATGCGATCGTCTTCGGCTGGCGCTCGTTTATATCTATTTAAGGATCATCGCTTCTGTCTTAATGCGCCTCTATCAATGGTGATTCACCACATGAGATCCATAGGACGGAGAGCCGGGGATGGTATAAGCAGAGACATGGAACCCTTCCGTTATCCTTCGAATTTCTGTCCGAGGGTGCTATAAGAGGATTGGCCTAGAAGCGGGCACAGTGGCAGTAAAACTTCCTACAAAGTGTTCATACAGTGTTACCACCATGAGATCCGTAGCTGAAGAAGTGACACAAGCAGTAAAGCTCTGTACATCTACTACTACATTTCCACTCATATCTTTATGTGTTATAGAAGCCGTGAAGGCAATCGCCATCTTTTCGGCATGTATATCACGATATTTTCGGCTCTTTAGGGATCGCGTTGTTATGGGAAGTGGCCGCTTTTGTGAATTTCTGGGAGGACTCCGTGTCTTGGGCTACAGATCGAAAAATCGATAGCCGATAAAGTCCCATTGCCAACATTAAAATTAGTGCTGCTGTACTGGCTGACGACGCCAAAAACATATCAATCGTCTAGTGTCTCATACTCTTCACCCTTCGCCTTTTTCCAAAACGAAGGTTTTTAAGGAAGCCCTCACTTCTTAAATTTGAATATGACTCTATCGTAGAAGTCCTACAAATACCAGAGAAACAAACAGACCACTGAAGCCGAGCCCTCGAGTACTGCAGTTAGGATTAAATACAACAGGGTACCAAGGGGAGTCATGGTGCCATGAAGCCATCGTTGGCGGCTCACTGACATAGTCCTCCCACCCACTGACACGAATAGTGTAACCGTGGAATACAGTGTGTTTTCAAGCGGTTCACACAACTTTGTCAAACCTCTGTTACCAATGGCTTGCTAGCCAGCTAAAGAGAAACAGCTGTGACCCTACGTCCGTGCCTATATCTTGTTCTCTGGGAAGCATTATTATTGTTATCATTGTTGTTACTATTATTATTATTATCTTTATTAATATGTTATTGTTACTTATTTAATTTTATATTTTATATTATGTTAATAGATAATTTTATTAAACGTTTTAATTTCTTTGTTACTGTATATTGTGAAATCGACCTGCCCATCGGAGGGGTATAAAGATCCATGTTAATCTGTTGTTCATTCCTTGCTTTACCACAAAGGATGGTACATTACAGAATTGCCGAGATGTTTGGTGTTTGCGTAGTTTTTAGCAGTGTTGTTATTAATAATTTTGACTGCGATATACAAAGAGTGTTGATATTGTTTCTTGGTCTTTCTCATCCTTCCTTGCATTATACTGTAGCAACCAGAAGGCCAAAAGTCTGTTACTGCTGCTAATTCAATAGGATGTAGGATGTAGGATATAGGTCATCGGCGTCAAAGTAGTCGACGACATTGTCATCACAATTGTGACTTCTACTACTACTTAACATCCAGCCTTTTGTAAACTAGGTTAACAAATTTTTGTTTCCATTTTTATCTATATTCAGAGTAATTAATAAGCACAGACCAAATAAAAATGTTTAACATTATTAAATACCATAACAGATGTTTAGGCTAAACGGTCTCTCTCTTTTACCATATTCTTTTGCATTGAAACGTGACTTGAAAACAGTCAATCATACACATTCCTAGGCATACAAATATTCAAAAGTTACTCTGTAAACGAGTACACATCCCGCATGAAGTTTTCTAGTGATGTGTTATTTATTATATATTTGTATGCAACGGTCGTGTGGAGCCACTTGCAAAGTCAGTCGTCACATGCATGAGTACGGAAACCTGGATGGACGACCACATGACGGATCGGTAGCCGGAGACCTGTATGCAACCAAGGGTGCGAAGACAGAGGGAGATGATTATATTATACCTATTTGATTCCACTTTCGCAGTGTATTACAGTATAATGTATTATACTATATATATTTTATTTCAACGTTACAATTATTATTATGAATACAATGCTGTGTTTATACCCAACGCAACTGTGTAAACCACTATCTTGGACGTAGGACTTTGTGTGTTCGTTGCGTTAAGTATAACTGTTGCTTTTTTCATTAATATATAGTTTCTTATATATTTCAATAAACTAAACGTTTGTAATATAATTATATACAAAAAAAGACCCTGGGTTAATATGTAGATATCTGTACCTTTGCAGTACTTATATTTTAATTATTTTCAAACGTAACTTGTATGTTTGTGAAACGATAATAATTTTGTTTATTCTGGTAGGTTGTACAGGAAAAACGCTGTATAAAACAACCTAGTGCCTCTCCATCACCATGCCCAGTGTAAATGAAGATTTACGTCTCTCTGTTATTGCCAAACATTTAAAGTATTCATATTGTAACAGTACATATCTTCACCATACATTTAACAACAAAAATAAAGAATGAAACACCCATAAACTAACACAAGAACACCTAAGTAAGGAATGATAAATGAATAACTGTGTACTTAATTTTATATCCGGTCCAAGAACTAATTAAAACAATTAATATAATTAACTCAGCAAACAAAGAACAATAAGTAGTGATGAAGAAGAAAGTATAGAAGACAACATAATAATGTGATTAACCAAATGACCCAATAGATATGGTAAGTGAGAGGACAAAACTAAAGTATAATGACAACCAGCCTTAACAAGAGACTGAAGGGAATATAAATAAACACAAGTAAAATGATAAGCAAGGAAGAATTAACAATATATCATACACTGTGCCAATAATATGTACTAATAGAGAATTAAACTAATAAAACAAGGAACCTACAGAAATAAGAAACAGTAAAGAGACACAGACATAGACAAACTATTACCAAAGACAAACCACGACAAAGACTCTTTATTCTAAGATAAGAAAATAATTAATTAAACAAATAAAAACAATGAAAGAAAATAACGAAAGATAAGAATGAATTAATTATCTTAGTAAGAATAGTATACCATGCGTGCTTTTAATACAGGCAAATCGAAGTAAGATAAATAAAAGAGAACCTAGTAATCACTTGTAGACGTGTAGAAATAACGGAAAAATAATAAATAATAGTTAACCATAGTAAAAGTGTCAAATAATAACCTGTAAAACATTGAGATCAGAAAGCAAAGACATAGCCCATTGTTGTCAGACAAGGGGGTTCCAGGTAACCTCAATTCTGGTACAAATCAACTTGTAATTAGCATAAATTAAGACTAAAACAATGTAAACTAGTGTAAGTTATACAATAATGAAAATATACATTATAAAGACGAACCTAGTGATACGATTTATTCATTAAAAGTGGTATGTGTGGTGTTTAATGCAAATACACAGACTGAAATTGGACAGAAAGATATACACATTAAAAACACTCATAATTTCTTTAATATTGTAAACAAGAAAAGAACAATGACATAAATGTGCAATACAATATGTATTACCACTATTGTAGTATAAAATGATGATAATGAAATGCTAAGTTAACCAGAATTAAGAAAAATTAAGGTAACTGTCTGACTACACTAGATGCAAGAAGTATTAGTGAATTATTATCAATCTCACATGTAATAATAAGAGGCCAACCATTGTAAAACAATCTTTAGCCTGCAAAGACTATTTAGACCTGAAAGAACCACTTAAAATTGGGTATATAATTAATTTTGAATTAAATCATAATGACACATGGCATACTAAGACATACTAAGACTGTGAACAATAAATGAGATTAAAAACAAGAAAATAAATATATTCTAAGGAAAACTGAGTTGTCCAGAAGTTGTAGTGGATATCTTAGAACGTCTGTATCACTGCAAAAAAGTGAACAGAACAAATTATGTCAATAAATGGAGTGAATCACATTGACCATGCTCTAGGCCATAGAAAGCATGGGACAAATATAGTAATGTTATTAATTTCAGACAATCATTGTACTAGATATTATCATAAAGGGACTTGAAAGGAACCATATGATTGAAATGTTATCACCATTTGGTTACTTTCAATAAGTAATCATGTAAAATCATAAGAAATATGTCATAATCGTAAGTGAGAAACATTAACTTTTTAGTTGTCTTGATTATTCATCTCTTCTTTCACAGCACTAACACTTATCTAAAAATGAACTTTTTCTTGTGAAACTTACTGTTTTTCGTTGGACGCGTTTCGGCGTACGTATCCGCCTTCTTCAGCTTTGAGTCAGACTACACCTTCCACACAACAACCGTTACGAAATGATTGCAGAGTGCACCATAAAGCTGCAAATAAAGTGAATTAACAGGAAGTATGGTGTTACTTAATAATTTCTACTAGTATTTTTATACAAATCACTATGTTGTATTTGGTATTGACGAGCGCTTTCGGTAGTCAAGCCATCTTCAGGTCATTTACCAACCTGTCGTTGGTAACCTGTCAATGACCTGAAGATGGTTTGACTGCCGAAAGCGCTCGTCAATACCAAATACAACATAGTTGTTTGTATAAAATTACTAGTAGAAATATTTGAGACCACTAACACTCCAAAATAATAATACTTCATAAAGATTGAATATTAACAAAAAACAGAGATTTTAAGGTTTTTACATTTGAAACATGGAAGCAACCATGATATATTAGCGAGGTTAACACTGAATGAATAAAAATAGATAAATGTCATTCACAAACATTGATGAGCCTCCTATAAATATTTTATAGAAATAATAAATAATTTTTTATCGATATTACAAAAATGGAACCACTTAGATGAATAAACAATGTATAGCAGGAACTCGGAGAGAGGTTATCTGAACTTTTGATTTTGATTGTTCATACTTAAACAATCAACTAATATTGTGAATAACACTAATTAAGTAACCAATCATAATTGTTTGAATAATTAGAGTGCCACATGCAATGGAAATGACAATAATTAACAAATATTAAGTGAACTTATAATTTAATAACTGATGTAATTTTGATATTAAGGTTAAGTAGATACTTGATATTTTGGAATAGAATAATTTATAGCAATTCAGGATGCCTGAAGTTGTTTTTATATTGACAAAAGTCAATTTAATAACCATATTAATAATTGTATAAACTTTCAATGCTATTTTTGTTTCTGAATATTGTTACAACACAAATAAGCCACCCCAGTACCAGGGGTAAAAAAGGTAATTCTAAATGAAAATGTACTTCATATTAAATAAAATAATTAAATATAAATAAAATATAAAAACTATGACACGACAAACGACGATATTACGCAACCAAGTGATTGATCCAACAACAGGAAACAAAAGAAGAAGGGAACCACGAAAAATAAAAAGAAAAAAGTGATTGACCAAACAAAAAGGAACTAACAAAAGAAGGGAAGAAACCAAAACCAAAGAAGAATAAAGACAATTGAAGGATTGAACAAATTCCTATAACTAAATAAAATCAAACCAGACGAGAAGGGGAGAACCGAATTAAAATGAAGACAATTGAAAACGAAGAAGATAAAGGAGAAGAAGAAGAAGAAGCAGAAGAATGAAGAGGAAACGAAGTGAAATCAAGAAATAAGAAACAGCACATATTAAAGGGAGAAATATTACGCTCAAATATAGAATATTGTAAATAAAACCAAAAATTAGCCAATAATGGAAATAAATATTATTGTGAATGAGATAATTTATATACCTGTTTTAAACAAAAACAGTAAAAAGTAACCTAGTAAAGAAAAGTACACTAACCCAAATATTAGAGATAGATATAGTGAAATATACAGCAAAATATCATTAATACTATGTATAATTTTATAATGAAAGAAATAGTGAGAAAGTGAGAAAGAGAAAGAGAAATAATTATAGGGATTACCCACTAAAATCACTTAATATGAACAGTGAAAAAGTACAATAGTGAGTGTATCAGTGATAAACACCAATTACTTAAAGGTGAAAGTGATAAGTGTAAAAAGATATTATAAATAATAAAAAGGTGTTAATAGATAAGAAAACACTTAGTAAATCATTGATGAACCAATAAATGATTTAAGAGTGAGCTTATAGAAAATTATATAGTTAAGGATAGTTAGAAATAGTATTTAAAGTAGAGATAAGTAAAGGATATAATGTTATTCAGGGAGAAAGCCCATGAAAAAACAGTTTGTGTTAACATGGAATGGAGAAAAGAAGTAGTAACGAGTTAAGAATTTAAGTATATAATTAAAAAAGACCCTATGTTAGAAGGGAAAATAAATTAAATAAGTTTGAAGGAAGTGATGATATTTCTCACTCAAAAGAATGAAATGAATATTAAACCAACAGTAACTAATAACTTGAAACGAATTGTTCGTTTTAATGTTATGAATAGGATATGGCTGAAGGAAGCTTACAGTCCATAGGCCTAATTGTTATGTTTTAAATATTAAGCTATAGAAAATAATATTGACATGTAATCAGAACACAAACAGACTCGAAACCCAACACAACCAATTATAATAACAAAATAAAGCCCATCAGGCTGAAATGAAATGTAATTTAAATGAAAAAAGTAAAATACCATAATGGCTACTTAGGCCTATGAACATGCCTAACTGTCAGAAACACACAAATAGAAATTTTAACAAATTAACAAGGAAATTTACAAATCTAAGGTAAATAACTAGCCAGTAATTATGTATAAATCATTTTAAAAGAAAAATGTTACTATAAGAGTTTAAATTAAAAGAAATAGGTAACTATCAAATGTCAACATAATTAGACAAAAGTTAATATATAATAGAACATGACCTTATTAGGTATTGTTTTAATCTTTGAAAGGAAATAAATATAATAGTGATAATATTTAATTTGCACTTTTCACCAATACATCTAATACAGGTTTTGCAGATCATTGCTTACAACACAATCACTTTATAGACACAAAAAACATAACACTACTCCACAACATACAAAAAGGTAGAAAAATGGATTTGTTAGAAATTTTAGAAATTAAAAAAGCAATAAAAAATAACAAAAATTTAACCAATGAACAGACTGAATTTTGTGTATCCCCTTTATTAAAATCTGTTATTTAGTTTAGTTTATTTTATATTGTTTTGAATGTTCATCATTATTTTAAATTTTGCATTCAGTTTATATTTAGTTCAGTTAATTTTATATTTTGCATTCATGATTGTATTTAGTTTTTAAAGACACCAGACCTTCCCTTGTCTCATGCACACACTCCCCACCCCTCGCCATCACAACACAGATGTTCCAGATACGCCCTAAACAGATGTTTACCACCTACACTACTCTAACATCCTGTGTTCAGTAATTTCATTCACTCGCTCTTTGACAATGGCTTAAGTTAGTCGAAACAGCTGTCAGAGTTAATTAAAAAAAATTTGTGAAACTTACCAAGTGTTTTTATATATTTTACAAAACCTTTGTATAATATTTAATACCCAGAAGGGGATACAGAAGAATAAAATCAATCAGAAAATATATAATAAATTTGAATAACAATTTCAAATATAATAACAATGCTTTTAATCGAGGCCTTAACCAATCAAAGGGTTTCTGTTACCAAAGGGCCGTTGGTTACTAATTTTCCGTTAAATTTACTTACCTGGAAAAATGACGCTTGGGTAAGAGGTACGCAAGATTGAGATGACAGAAATTTTATTTTAAAAAGTTTGAAAAATATTCAGAAGTCAACAGTATGAACCAGTGACGAGGAGATGAAGAGTTTCAAATATTAACAGATGTCCAGGAACCAAATAAACAAATTTAAATAGCAGAAATTCCCAAGACAAATTATAAAAAGATGCCAGCAGCCAAAGTCACTCCAAAATTGATGAATTTCCATTACCCCAGAACAACGACATATCGCAACCTTCTGAACTGATAAGTATCCTTTAAATACAATAATCCCAAGAATAAAAGCACTTTAAATATTTCTCATATCAATCAAAATATTCTCACTATCACGTAAAATTAATTTTCTTTCAAGGATTGAATAATATAAACTTACGTAAAACAATTGTTAACTAAGAAATAACCTCGCATTAATGTGCGAAATTTGTAACAACTATTACTACACTGCCGAACAATTTGTAAACACACTTTATGCCATTTAAGTACGGATAAGGTACGGTAGTGTACTTTTTTAATGTAACCATCTTTTATATTTTCTTTATAATCCAAAGAACTCCAAAATTTTGAGTGAGTTAATACATAGTGTACAATAGACGCCATGTCGGCCTCAGTATAACTCGTTTCAAAATCAATTTCGTCAGCCTAGAGATTTATGTTTCATGTTTTAAGCCGGAGCAATTTTATTGAAAACTAATTTATAATATTTTTGTCACATTGATTAATGACCAAGCCATAATTAAAATTACAGTACAGAATATTACCATTGTTTTATTTCATAGGAAGTTGTATAATATATGTGTGTGTTAGCAATTTCACTGAGCAGACAACTAGCGCTCTTGCCAAGTGGGCAAAACCATAAGCTGTACAGAGGCGGGAATCATTTGAACGCTCCACCTGTCAACGCTGATAACACCAATAACACCACCCGGGACTCGCAACCCCTATGAAATTAGAGGTAGGTTGTACTGGTAATTGTGACCACGCTACGGACTTCGGTAGCAACAACCATTAATGTAACGACAGGTGTGAGACGAACACACCACACTAACACTTTCTACACATAAAAAACAGGTGTACACATTGTACAGATACGACCGAGTCTTTCAGATCTTTACAGATTGGCGACCAACGTAGTGATGCTAGAAAAGGACGACTAGCGGCGATTATGAAAAGACATCATATGGTTACAAGATTCAAAAGTAAGAAAGGAACAAATCAAGAAGAAATGGAAGAAATTGAGGAGATGATTGGAGGATTGTTTGAAGAGGATCCCCAGGGGGACCAACCAGAAAATCCAAACCTAACAGAACCAGAAATAGAAGTAGTAGTTGACGTCCAACCAGTCAAACCAACTGAAGAAACGAAATTAGATAGCTTGATGAGAATGATGATGGAGCAACACGTAGGAAGAAGACAAGACAAGGAAGAATTGAATGAAAAACTAGAATCATTAAGAAGAGAAGACAGGGAGTTCTTGAATGAAAAACTGGACCGAAACAGTGAAGAATTGAAGAAAATGAAGGAAGAAATCAAGGAGGACATAGAGCTCCTAAATAACAAAATGGAAAGCAATCATAAAACTTTGAATAAGAGCCAAGAGATCTTAGAAAAGGAGAGTGAAGAGCTGATCAGATCAAGAAAGATCTGGAGATAGTGAATAAGAAGATTGAAAATAGTCACGAAACGCTCCAACGAAAATTGAAGGAAGACAGTGAAAAAACCAAAGAGGAATTGAAACAAGAACTGGTAGAATGTCGGGAGGAGATTAAACAAACGGTAACCGAAACAAATGAGACTGTGATATAAGTCCGGGAAGAGTTAAACAATAAAATCAGCAATATCTAGAAAGAAGGTAAAATGAGGGTGACAGAGATTTATCAAATCACCATCGAAGAATGCCAGAGAAATAAACAGGAGGTGATTAAGAAACTGGAGGAGAGGCATCAAGAAATACTAATGATTGTGTGGAAAAGGTATACACCGCCATCAACAAAATAGACGGACAGAACAAAGAAAACAAGGAGAAGATCCAGGGAATCAGCCAAAGGGAGAGACAAATGCAAGAAGAGCTGGACGCACTGAGGGAGAAACCTTGTCATAATACACACATAGTAACCAGCGAGAATAGAGAGGTAATCAACTTCCGCATTTACCGGCGGAATCCTATGGAATTTCTCAAAAGAGTAGAGGAGTTAATAGAAAAGAATAGGGAAACCGGGTGGACAAGCGTAAGAAGCCTCATAGATGAAATGTTCCGAGACACCCACGACAACTGGTGGACAGCAACTCGACCAGAAATAAATGATACTCAGGAATTTAAAAAACAATTCCGAGAAAAATATTGGTCGGAGTCAACCCAAATTGTAGTCCGTAATGACATTAGCAATGGGAGGTACGAACCACAAGCAGGACACACTCTAACGTCCTACTTTTTAGGAAAGGTATGTTTGGCCCGAAACCTAGAACCCAAGATACCGTGATACAGCTTGGGTACCACTATGAGGAAGCTGTACAAAAAGCCAGGAGACAAGGGCAAATAAAGACGATCCAAGGAATGGCAAGCTTGTTGGAGGATCACGAGAACGATGGACAATATAAGAAAAATCGGCTAGTGAACCAACGGTATAACAAATGGAATGATAATAATAATGCACCCAACATCAACCTACCCTACAATCACACCCAAAACGGCAACCGGAACAATGTGAACCGGAACAATAACAACTATAATAATGAACAGCCATTTAACAGGAATACACAGAATCATCCTCCGAATAACCAGCCATTTAACAGAGGCACACCAAACAATCATCCGGGAAACCAGAATAACAACAGGAACATCTCAAACAATAATCTACCAAACAATAGCTACAGGGGAGCTGAACCGGACCAACGCACAAATGGTGACCCCAACAACAATAACTACTATGGCAACCGGTACAACCCTAATTATCAGTACAACCGGTGACCCGGGGGAAACCAAAGTAGAGGCGACGGCAGACGCCAAGTAAATTTCATTCATGGGCGTAGACAAAATAACCACAGGAGATATAGTCCGAACTGGCATACAAACCCATGGTACCACGAATCAAATAATAACAGCAATCAGTTATCAGAGAGTAGGACTAACGAACCACCAACGGATGAAAATAATCATCAACAAGGACCGAGCAACGAGACGGATGACCAGTCGAATAGTCTGGCCACAAATCAACAACCACCTTTAAACTAAAGAGGTCAGTGGAAAAACATAGATACCCTTTACATGACCAATCACTTGGGTTAATACGTCGTGTAATGTCAAAAGATAAACACAAAGTAATTACAATAATATATAACAACTATCTAAAGAATATCCGAGAGGAACTTCTCGAAGAAGAGGCCAACCAGTTACAACAAACTAACAGCGAAATTGTCCATATAAAGGCTACCATAAACGGAACTGTAACCATAATCATGGTTGACACGGGATCTAACATCTCTCTAATAAACCAGCCTGAGTTAGAGCGGATTCAAGCCAACTCTCGAACAAAAATCCCTACACAGCCAATAAACAATATAATAATCATTGGCGCCACTGGCAAACAAAATAAGACGGTAAGAAAGCAGGTGTCATTAGAATTAAACAATAAAAAATCAACATCCCTATTGTATTTCTTGTGGCCAATGGGCTACCATTCAGCATGCTCATAGGATGTGATGTGTTAAGAAGATATTCGGCAGTTATCAACCTACAAAAGGGAGTCGTGTTGCTAACTTCTGAACAGGGAATTTGGTCTGCAAATATCATAAATTTTAATTCAACTCCAACCACTCTGAATCAAGGACCCAGGATTGAAGAGTTACTACTGTCAAACGCATAACACTGTCCATCATTATGGCCGATGAAGAGGAAAGCAGACGATTGTGGGAACAGAAAATCGAAGAAATAAGAAATTTCCAAAGAGAACGGCCTCAACAAGAAATCAGTAAACAACAGTCTGAAAACCTCATTGCAATTTATAACAAATACCAACATGTCTTCTCAAATACTCCTGGAAAAGTTAAGGGATACCAGTGTAAAATTAACTTCAGGGAATCTGTAGACTTCCACAGGAAATCATATCCCATAGCGTACTCCCTGAAAAATGAAGTCAGGACGGAGATAAACAGAATGATTGCAGAGGATATTATTGAGTATAGCCAATCTCAATACGCAAGCCCAATAGTAGCTATACCCAAGAAGAATGGCAAAGTACGGATTTGCTTGGACGCCCGAGAAATCAATAAAATGACTGTCAATGACCGGACCTCACCGGGAGAAATTGAGGAAATTTTAAAAAGATTTCATGGAATAAAATACATTAATACCTGGCATACTGTATGTGGGTACTGGCAGGTGGAGCTGCACCCACACAGTAGACAATACACGCCCTTTCTATTTGATGGTAGAAATTACCAATTTAAAAGATTACCATTTGGACTCATCAATTCCGTAGCAGTGTTCGTCAAGTGCATGGACCAAGTCTTAGGTCAAGAGGCACTGGAATTCACCACAGTGTACGTTGACGACCTGCTCATAACGTCTTAAGACTGGGACGAACACTGCGAAAGAGTCAAACATGTATTAAAAAAGTTGTCCAAGTTCCTAGGGTTCAACTTGACCGAAAAGGGAATCTCTCCATCCCAAGAGAAAGTTGAAGCCATCCAAAAATTCCCCTCACCAAAAAACAAGAAGCAATTGCAGTCATTCTTGGGGATATGCAATTACTACAGGAAGTTTCAAACGAACTACTCCCATCTCACAGCGAAATCTTCTAAGCAACTTCATCAAAAGAAAAATGGACTTGGGGAACTGAACAAGAGGAAGTACTCACTTTAATTAAACAAAACTTTTTCGAAATTGTCATGTTACACCACCCCAATTTCGAACAACCATTCTACCTAAATTGCGACGCTAGTGATGTAAGTCTAGGCGCAGAATTGTACCAGGAAGACAAAGAAGGAAACCACCTGGTCGTTAGCTTTGCCAGCCGAATACTAAATAGTTGCGAGCGTAACTACAATGTTACAGAAAAAGAGTAGCTCAGCATAGTATTCCCGTGTGGCAAGTTTAGAACCTACATACTAGGATATCCTATCACAGTCAGAAGCGATCATAAATCAATATCGTTTCTCAAACAATGCAAATTGAGTCATGGTCGACTTACCCGATGGATACTTGCCCTGCAAGAATACCACATTACATGGGAATATATTCCAGGCCGAAAGAACATAGCCGACGTATTATCCAGAATAAATGTAGAAGATCAGACATTTGAAGGAGAAAAGGGGAAGATAGCAAAAGTGTATTATATATTGAAAGATAGGAAGGACCTGGAAAATATCGTAAACGAAATAGTGTTACAACAAGAGCAAGATACCAAAATATTAAACATACGAAAAAGACTGATGGAATCTGAAGCAGTTATAAATAAATTTTACTGTATATACAAAGACATATTATTCATAAAAACAAAAAAGAACCAAGACACATGGAAACTAGTAATTCCTCATTCATTAGAAAACCAGATCATCAAAGATTACCATGTAAGATACGGACACATGGGAACACTCAAAATAGTAAAAGCTTTAGAGGAAGATTTGTTTATTAAAAACATCATAAGAAAGGTAAACAAAAATATAAAAACCTGCACGTTATGTCAGATGGTCAAAACCAATAATGAAAGGAAGAATGGAACGATGATACCCATCACGTCAAATGCCAAACTAGAGAAGGTATTCCTCGACATATGTGGACCATTCCCACGTAGCGGAGGAAGACATGGATACAAGTTCATCGTAATTATACTTGACCATTATACCAAGTACACCAAACTATACGCTATAAACAGAGCCACAACAAATAAAATATTAGATATTATCAAAAATAAATACATGTCAGAAATTTGAAAACCGTACATGATAATAACCGATCACGGGACACAATTTAAAGTGAAAAGGTGGAGAGAAGAGTTAATGAAATTGAACATCAAAACATATAAAACTTCCGTATACCACCCTAGTAGTAATCCAGCAGAAAGGATGTTGAGAGAGGTGGGACGCATTTTGAGAACTTATTGTCATAATAACCAGAGGGAATGGCACAAATATTTAACTTCAACCGAAGTATTTTTAAATATCAGCCATCACCAGTTTACTGAAAATACACCATACTTAATGATGTTCGAGAGGAAGCCAAATAGAGAGATACAAGAGATAATAGAATTCCCAAAGAACCCAGAAGACCCGTATAATAAAAACAAATGGTGCAGCCTAATAATGGAATAGATTGAGAAACAAAAAGCCAAATATGCAAATATGCTAAAACCAGCCCAAAATAATCAAATATAAAGAGAAAGAAAAGATATTAATCAAAAATCGTGAACTGCCAAGTACACTGGAAGGTATAGCAAAGAAATTGTTATTGCTCTATACCGGGCCATATGTCATCACAAAGGATAATGTTAACAATACTTACCAAATCAGTAATATAAACACAAGAAAAATAAAAGGAGTTTACAACCAAGCTTCAATAAAAAAGTTTTATGGAGAAGAATAATTCACCAGAAATGAACAAATTTCAAAATTCAAAAAGTTTGTAACAGCAACTTACTACCTTATTTAGATGACATATGAGGAATGGAAAAAATAAAATAAATGAATAAAAATATAAAAAACAAAGGAATAAGTTACACAAATTCCTACCAAGTAAAATCAACTTACAGTCTATTAAAGTTGATATATGAAGTATAAAATAAAAAAGTACAATAAGGGAATAAGTTACACAAATTCCTATAAAAAAGTAAGAATCACAAACTTACAATAATAATTAAACAAAAGGTACCTAAAAAGGAATAAGCTACAAAAATTCCAATAAAGTAAGAAAACTAACTTACAAAAAATTATCAAAAATGATATTTAATACAAATTAAAATAAACAAAAATGAAATCAAGCAAAAATTGCTAAAATAAATACCTAAAATTATAATGAATTTAATGTATCCAAAGAAAAAGAAAGAAAAAAAAATCTGAACTGTTACAAGGAAAAAGAGAAGTTATGTATAAATCAAATATACAAGCTATGGCTAAAGCAGAATATTGCTAAACAACCAAGAAAAAGAATAAAAATGTCTAAGATAATTAAAATGATCACAAGAAGAATAGAAAAACAAAATAATGAAAAGTTAGATATGATGAAATTAACATATGAATAAATAAAAAACAATCAACTGTATGAGTAGATGACAGTATATAGCAAAGGTACAGCGGAAGGAAGAATGAGTAAAAGGCCAAAGTGATCTAAAAACAAACCACAAGGTGGACAATCCCAAGATATATTATTATAATTATTATTAATTTAAGTCACAAGTAGACAAAAAAGGTATTTAAAATTGACTGTTGAAAAGTCCAGCAATCCAAAAAATAAACTGAGCAGAGATGATGTTCCTCTGGTCTCAGAAAAAATGAGTAGTAATGGAAGAAACCAGCTACTAAAAAGTTAGGGAAAAAATTGTGTATAAGGGAGAATGCACCAATGGAAATAAATAAAAACAGATCCAAATAAAATGGAATGAATCAAGTAAGAAGAGAAATAAAGAATGGAGAAACAAACAAGAAAGAAAAGGAAAAAGTTTATATATAACTGATAATTTCATAAAAACTAGGTTAGTGTTTTATTAAAATGATCAATTTTGAATGAAAGGCATTATGTTACAACACAAATAAGCCACCCCAGTACCAGGGATAAAAAAGATAATTCTAAATGTAAATGTATTTCATATTAAATAAAATGATTAAATATAAAAAATATATAAAAACTATGACACGACAAACGACGACATTACCCAACCCAAGTGATTGATCCAACAACAGGAAACAAAAGAAGAAGGGAACCACGAAAAATAAACAAGAAAAAAGTGATTGACCAAACAAACAGGAACTAACAAAAGAAGGGAAGAAACAAAAACCAAAGAAGAATAAAGTCAATTGAAAGAAGTGAACGAATTCCTATAACTAAATAAAATCAAACCAGACGAGAAGGGGAGAACCGAATTAAAATGAAGACAATTGAAAATGAAGAAGATGGGGGAGAAGAAGAAGAAGAAACAGAAGAATGAAGAGGAAACGAAGTGAAACCAAGAAATAAGAAACACCACATATAAAAGGGAAAAATGGTACGCTCAAATATAGAATATTGTAAATAAAACCAATAATTAGCCAATAATGGAAATAAATATTATTGTAAACGAGATAATTTATATACCTGTTTTAAACAAAAACAGTAAAAAGTAACCTAGTAAAGAAAAGTACACTAACCCAAATATTAGAGTTAGATATAGTGAAATATATAGCAAAATATCATTAAGAGTATGTATAATTTTATAATGAAAGAAATAGTGAGAAAGTGAGAAAGAGAAAGAGAAATAATTATAGGGATTACCCACTAAAGTCACTTAATATAAACAGTGAAAAAGTGCAATAGTGAGTGTATCAGTGATAAACACCAAGTAATTAAAGGTGAAAGTGATAAGTGGAAAAAGATATTATAAATAATAAAAAGGTAGTAATAGATAAGAAAACACTTAGTAAATCATTGATGAACCAATAAATGATTTAAGAGTGAGCTTATAGAAAATTATATAGTTAAGGATAGTTAGAAACAGTATTTAATGTAGAGATAAGTAAAGGATATAATGTTATTCAGGGAGAAAGCCCATGTAAAAACAGTTTGTGTTAACATGGAATGGAGAAAAGAAGTAGTAATGAGTTAAGAATTTAAGTATATAATTAAAAAACACCCTATGTTAGAAGGGAAAATAAATTAAATAAGTTTGAAGGAAGTGATGATATGTCTCACTCAAAAGAATGAAATGAATATTAAACCAACAGTAACTAATAACTTGAAAAGAATTGTTCGTTTTAATGTTATGAATAGGATATAGCTGAAGGAAGCTTACAGTCCATAGGCCTAATTGTTATGTTTTAAATATTAAGATGTAGAAAATAAGATTGACATGTAATCAGAACACAAACAGACTCAAAACCCAACACAACCAATTATAATAACAAAATAAAGCCCATCAGGCTGAAATGAAATGTAATTTAAATGAAAAAAGTAAAATACCATAATGGCTACTTAGGCCTATGAACATGCCTAACTGTCAGAAACACACAAATACAAATTTCAACAAATTAACAAGGAAATTTTCAAATCTAAGGTAAATAACTAGCCAGTAATTATGTATAAATCATTTTAAAAGAAAAATGTTACTATAAGAGTTTAAATTAAAAGAAATAGGTAATTATCAAATGTCAACATAATTAGACAAAAGTTAATATATAATAGAACATGACCTTATTAGGTATTGTTTTAATCATTGAAAGGAAATAAATACAATAGTGATAATATTTAATACCCAGAAGGGGAGACAGAAGAATAAAATCAATCAGAAAATATATAATAAATTTGAATAAAAATTTCAAATATAATAACAATGCTTTTAATCGAGGCCTTAACCAATCAAAGGGTTTCTGTTACCAAAGGGCCGTTGGTTACTAATTTTCCGTTAAATTTACTTACTTGGAAAAATGACGCTTGGGTAAGAGGTACGCAAGATTGAGATGACAGAAATTTTATTTTAAAAAGTTTGAAAAACATTCAGAAGTCAACAGTATGAACCAGTGACGAGGAGATGAAGAGTTTCAAATATTAACAGATGTCCAGGAACCAAATAAACAAATTTAAATAGCAGAAATTCCCAAGACAAATTAGAAAAAGATGCCAGCAGTCTAAGTCACCCCAAAATTGATGAATTTCCATTACCCCAGAACAATGACATATCGCAACCTTCTGAACTGATAAGTATCCTTTAAATACAATAATCCCAAGAATAAAAGCACTTTAAATATTTCTCATATCAATCAAAAAATTCTCACTATCAAGTAAAATTAATTTTCTTTTAAGGATTGAATAATATAAACTTACATAAAACAATTGTTAACTAAGAAATAACCTCGCATTAATGTGCGAAATTTGTAACAACTATTACTACACTGCCGAACAATTTGTAAACACACTTTATGCCATTTAAGTACGGATAAGGTACGGAGTGTACTTTTTTAATGTAACCATCTTTTATGTTTTCATTATAATCCAAAGAACTCCAAAATTTTGAGTGAGTTAATACATAGTGTACAACAGACGCCATGTCGGCCTCAGTATAACTCGTTTCAAAATCAATTTCGTCAGCCTAGAGATTTATGTTTCATGTTTTAAGCCGGAGCAATTTTATTGAAAACTAATTTATAAAATTTTTGTCACATTGATTAATGACCAAACCATAATTAAAATTACAGTACAGAGTATTACCATTGTTTTATTTCATAGGAAGTTGTATAATATATGTGTGTGTTAGCAATTTCACTGAGCAGACAACTAGCGCTCTTGCCAAGTGGGCAAAACCATAAGCTGTACAGAGGCGGGAATCATTTGAACGCTCCACCTGTCAACGCTGATAACACCAATCTAACTTGTTAATTCACGAATTTAATTGGTGTAAAATAAACAATTTGGCGCCACCCGGGACTCGCAACCCCTATGAAATTAGAGGTAGGTTGTACTGATAATTGTGACCACGCTACGGACTTCGGTAGCAACAACCATTAATGTAACGACAGGTGTGAGACGAACACACCACACTAACACTTTCTACACATAAAAAACAGGTGTACACATTTTACAGATACGACCGAGTCTTTCAGATCGTTACAATATTTGAGTCAGTATGCCTTGAGGAAATTCAATATTGACAATAGTCAAGTTAATACATTAACTAACTATATATGTAACTATATATTAATAATTTGAAACTGTTTCATGTCATTTTTATTTATAATATTAAATCAGTATGCGTAAAGCAAATGTGATGTTGACCATAGTCGACGATGTTATTCCATGTTAATGATTCGAGAAACCATTTAATATTATTATTGTTTATAATAATTAATTCAGCCTACTAATGTTAGACAGTAGCGCACACATTTTCCGTGTTATTGTATCTTGCAGGCTCAAAGGAACCACCGGAAACTTGTAAACATAATGAACCAAATTTCAAGAATCCTATTGTAAATTTATGTTAAAAAATCTAAATATTTTCAATTACCCTGAGATTAAGAGTGAAACAAAAAGTAAAGTCGATGACTAACAAGGCAAACAGCCTGTATTAAAATATGAAGTAATAATTTACAACATTCATTAAATAATTGTTAATAAATTAAAACTGATAACAGAAAAAGAGTTGACGACTTTTATTAAATAGACAGTACAGTTACGAGTTAGATTTTCAGCAATATTTCCACAGGTGGAACTATGTAACACTGACCTCAGAGAATCGAATTACCGATTCGTTTGTTGACGAATTTGTTAACAGACTAGAACGCCGAATCAAGTATGTACATAACTTGTGTTTATTTTAGCAACATCAGAATCTGCGGCGATCTACGCCTATCCACGGACGCCTGCGAGGAAACCGACTCGAACAATTTGTCGTCAGACCATTTTATTATACATTTATTAAACTAAATAAAATAAAAAGAAATAATTAACGGGTAGAGAACTCGTAATATAATAGATGGCGCCGCAACTCGGGGCTTAAATTTATTTCAACGTGATTAACATAACATAATAACATACAGGGAATTTCGTAATATAACAATATTCGTATTCAACTAGAGAATAGGGATCGGTCAAAATTCATATTATTAAACTATACCCTACATTACTCTTGTTTGATTTTGCAGACATGAAATATTATTTCACTTGGCAGCCATGAACAATAAAAAAAATATGAAATTGCCTTGGGCGTTTGTCTCGACAATGGGTGGAAATTTGCCTTGTGTTTTATTCCCAAAGCAAGCTACAGGTCTACACTGTTTACACACCGGACAATAGTCGTTCGTCTGCTTTTATGTGTCTCTATCACTTTTATTAAAAATATGAGGAACCCACAAAATGACGTATGAAACACAAATTTGTATGTTTTGCGATATATCTATACAGATACTTTGAAACGTTCATTGAACTTAATTAACGTCTGGTATTTAGTTTTATAGACCACTTTTATAGAAAATTGTAAGAAAAGAACGGGAAAATGAAAAAACAGAACATTGACTTAGGGAAATTGAAATAAACAAAACTATATTTTTGTTTTATTCACAAATTTCTCACTTTATACTTGTGTAGTTTTCTTGAATTCTTTTAATTCTTTTATTGAACCTTAGATTAATTTTTTAAGAAGTATATATTTTGTATTTCAATTACATTGTATAATATTTGGTTTCACACTATCATCCAACTGAAATAGTGATGGTTTCAGAGTTAGATTTAGAACACTGTCTTTATTAGGTAATCTTATACATAGAAATTTATGTATCTGACAATAACAGTATTTTAAAAGTGCCAACATATAGGCCTAATAACATAAAATATAATTTCAAACATTTTTTAATGTAACAAATGGTTTAAATTAAAAAATTATTATTAAAAATTGTATTTATTATACAGTAAACTACGTCTTATAATCACACCGTTTCATTACATGTCTATTACGTATAATTTTTATTTCCTGGTTACAACTTTTCATTTGGCTCCGTGCTGAAAATTGTCAACTTCCTTGTAGTAACTTTAATAGCTATCTGTTGACTTTTAATTGTAATTAGATGTGGTGCCAAAAGACAGCACTGGTATCTAAGTATCTAAGTATCTAAGTTACATGGGGGACACCGTGTCCATCTCCATATCGCTAGTTTTTAGTTAGAAGCAGTTCCGTAAGCTATACTAAATCGCTTGTCAGGCTTTAAGTTCGAACACCTCTCACATACATAATTGTAATATCTTAAGAAAATTATATTTATAAACAAGAAAAATATATAATTTACATAAAGGCATGGTTAAATCGTTTGTCTAAACATGCAATTTTAATATGCACACAGGAACACTCAAAAGCTCTCTTAAACTCAAAATAATGTTCTCAATAATGTTGTTCTTTATAATGAGTTTAATGAATAATGAAAGTTAACAGTTCTTATTAAAAATGTTGTAAAGTACAAGGAAATGTACTGGTATTACTGTTGTAACTGTACTTTTAACTATTTTTGAATTTTCTGGCATCAATTAACTCATACACTTCATTTAATCCGTTGATTACGTTGTCATTATATAAGTTGTTCTTAACAAAAGAATAAATGACCAATATAATTTTAAAAACTACAACATTCAGTTGGATTTATAACAAGTTATTTTTATTACACTTTCTATGATATTCTTTTGCTTAAAATATTCTTTATGTTACGTGAAATGCTAGTAAATATGCTTGTGAGTGAGTAAATTCTTCTGTGTGCGCTATAGGCCTACTTTCTTTAATGAACGAGAGCACTCGCTCAGTTTTGATCCAATTATACCTTAACCTAAATGCTGTGGGTCTCTAATTTAATTTTCACGTTAGAGACAGTTCGAAGAGAGTGTTTCAGCATAAATTAAAGGAAGGTAGTGGCGGTTGAAGCTATATATTCACTAAGCCAGTTTAACAGTATATGTGTAACAAGTCACAGTAATTATAAAAATTTAATGCCTGATTAAATGAGGTCGACAATCACTTGCTAACCAAGCTTCTATTAGCCTAATACTATTAAAAATATATGTAGTCACACAAATTTTAATGGAAATTATTGTAAACATGTTTATCTTGAATATGTATACCTATACTACACAAGTAATGTACCTACGCCGCCTTCAAATAATAAGTAGTTTCGTCGTTCACTGTACCCAAAAGAAAAGAAAATGAAAAGCATGTTCCAAGTAGCTATCCGAAATATTACATGGATATTGCCTCAATAAATTAATCAATGAAAATCTTTATCATTTTCAATATGTTGTCCGTTAGAACATTTATGTAATTATATTATTAAAATACAATTAGTGGGTTCGCAATGAATCTACGAATACTCTGGTATTCGTAGCTTAGACTCTACATATTTGCAGATAATTCAGAGGGGCTGCAACAACTAATGAATAGAATGACAGAAAGCAGTCGTAGATATGGTCTAGATATTAATGTTAATAAAACGAAGCTAATGATTTTATCTAAGAACAAGTTCAGAAACTGCACCCTTAATATAAACCAAAAGCCAGTTGAACGTGTAAGCAAGTTTACACATCTTGGTACTATAGTCAATGAACAATGGGACCACTCTCAAGAAATAAAGAGCAGAATTAAAATGGCTAGAGCAGTGTACACTGGAATAAGCACTTTATTCGAAAGTCACGATTTAGCAATAACCACAAAGATAATACTTTTACGCTGCCATGTATTTTCGGTCCTCTTCTACGGTGTAGAATCTTGGACTTTGACTGAAACCACAACTAACAAATTGGAATCTTTCGAAATGTGGCTTTACGGTAGAATACTGAGCATTTCATGGACAGCACATATAACTAATGTTGAAGTTCTTAGAAAGATGAAGAAAGAAAAGGGAGTTATTAACACAGTGAAGATAAGAAAGCTTCAGTATCTGGGACATCTCTTGAGAAATGAACAGAGATTTTACTAATTGCATTCCATACCACAGGAAAAAGTACTTGGAAAGAGAGGAGTTAGGCGACCAAGAATCTCATGGCTAAGAAAATTAATGAACTGGTTTGGCATGAATACAACTGACTTATTCCGTGTAGCAGTCCAGAAAGTTAAAATAGTCTGTATAATATCCAACATCCGAAACGGATAGGAACTATCCGAAGAATATGCCCTGATACAAAAAAATCACACCAGTAACCCACCAGCTACAATGCCTACTACCACTGCTACGTTTAAACACACGTAGTATGATGTCGTTTGTTCATGTATAATACTGCCAATGACAATTCTA
The DNA here is from genome assembly GCA_034769895.1 of Magicicada septendecula. Taxonomy (NCBI): domain Eukaryota; kingdom Metazoa; phylum Arthropoda; class Insecta; order Hemiptera; family Cicadidae; genus Magicicada; species Magicicada septendecula. Next base: position 290,622,894 of record CM068371.1, read on the forward strand.
CCATCCCGGGAATTTCAAAGAATCAGTATTTTATATGTTCTCAAGTCAAACAAGGTTGTTACAGCATTACGAAACAAACATATTTTTAGAACGACGCCTGAAGAAAAATTTTACAACACACGAGCTCTATAGGTTTGAATACGTACAGGTAGTCCGAAGATTCCTACCATGATGATTTTCAAACGAGTAGTCAAAATGAGCTTGTAAAAACATTTTTTTACCCAACGAGCAAAACTGTCAAACATTTATGCAGATGAACTAATAATTAAACTGATTTTATAGTACCTTTCATTGTTTACTAATGCACTTTACCCAGCTGTCTATTAATTAATTCAGCATATTCTCAGTTTTTCACGTATGTCTAGAACATATTTTTATTTCTATGAAATTTGAACCCACAACCTTGACGTATGACATCAGTGGTTCAGGGAGGACCAGCTATATTGACCTAGTATTGCACTGGTGTTTTAAACAATTTTAACCAACTACCATTATATAAAAACCGGGTCATCGGATTAGTTCTCATGTAACAGCGGAAGTTGTTTACACCGAATGTGCATGTGAGAGAAACTCTACTACGGTACGTACACCAGCTTTACTGACGAGACGCCTGTGGAGCGGGGGGTCTACTGAATGATAGTGCGTGCTTGTGTTGGTGCGATATTACTGTTTCTGCGTTCACACGTATTTAGTTGTAATGTTGTGTGCGTATTAGATTGAACGTTCGTACATTGTATGTAATTATAATTTACTGAATATTTTGTTAAAGTGTTTTTTTTTTTATTCGCTACAAGAAATACCTTGTGAGAGAGAGTCGTATTTTAAATGTGTAGTATTACAGTGATGCGTGCAGTGGAATGGCATACGTCACCACATTCCTTGTTGAGCTGCAAAGGCGAACTGTTGATAGTACCTATTTCTCATGACCGTAACTCAAAAACAGAGGCACTCGTTACCTCCTCCAGCTATCGTTTTATTTACAAATTTATATTTTCTTTATAATAGTCCATAATTCTCCAAAATACTGAAAACAGCAACGTACAGACCAATCACCTTCACCAAGAATGTCTAACCACCTGAATCCACTACATAGTTATATTTAAGAAAAAATCTATCAACAATACTAATAACACTTATTGTAACGACGGAACACTCTCAAACAGTCCAGAGTGTCGTTATACACGTTTCTCGGCTAGCCGAGCAGGTGCGTGTCTCTGTCAGGGCCGTTCTCAAGTTGTCTTTAGACCTTTCGTGTTCTTGTTGACGCAGATTATGAAACATTAGTTCGGAATATCTGCAGGCTATGAATAGCAGCAGATGCCGCTTAGGAGTCAGTTTACGTTGGGCGATTTATCAAGTATGTATATTAAATGGTTGTTGGGGAAAGTAATTATTATGTTATAGTTAGTGCGTAACCTTTTATAGTTGACATTATTATTCCGTGTGGAGAAATTTAACTTCCATTACTGTATGAAAGTATCTTGTTGGCTTCTAATTGTAATTAGCGACTTCATTGGTGTCTTTATTTTGTTTCCACTGTACCATACGACGACCTGTAAGACCGTCGTAAAAATATCAATATACCTTAGGATGCTAGTAAACAAATTATTATTCCAAAAAAACAATCAGCAATATAGAAAAAGATAAGTAACTAAAAGTTTGTACTGAATGTATGTAGGTTATAAAATATTAAGTGTTTTGTCCTCCTTATAACAGATCAATGGGAGCCCGTAAATTTTATGTGGTACTGAACACGAACAATAATTTTACACACAACTAAAGCATGTCTCCACATATATGTCTCTATTTGACTTTTCTGGCATATACACTGTGTACTCCCTTTCTGCCTGTCGCTACAAAGAAAAGTAATTTTAGTGAAGTTTTTGTTAGCAAAGAACCTCTCTCCTACTTTGTGTTTTAGGTTGTACTGAAAAGTTTTAGAATGCAGTGTATGAAAATGGTTTTGCTTCTAGCAAAAAGCTATGTACTCCACTTCAAACGGTGAATTGCGTTAGATATTTAGTTATAAAACTAGTTTTTCTCTATAGTTTCACTGTAAACATATAATTAGCAAAAGCCTATATCTTATCCAACAGTCACATAAAACTATGAGCGAGGCGGGGATATACATTGTTGTTATGGAGAAACTGATCTCTTATACTAGCCAACTTGAAATTAATTTATTCGAGAAATTGACTTTAAAATAATCATATAACACTGTCATCCATTATAAATACTATTACGTATTTTACGTCTTTTAGATTATTAAAAAAAATAATTTAAATCTATAACTATAAAAAGAATACAAAATTTTATAGATGACATAATTTATAAATAATAAATTATAAAAAATGTTATAATAAACAATGATTTAGAAAAATCTGCTATAGAAGAAAGCATTTATAAAATGGAAAGAGCATATGGTATAACTAAAGATATTTACAATAAAAGTGCATATCTAAAAAATGCGAAAATAAGGCATCACAGTACAGTAGTGAAGCCAGAATGCCTATATGCAATTGAATGTCTAGCATTGAATTATAATTTAGACAAACTAGAAATATTGGAAAGAGGAATTTTTAGGAACATATTAGGCCCACGTAAACTTTAGTAGGTTGAAAATTAAGAAATAATAATGAAATATATCAGAGTATATATGAATAATGAAATACAAGAGAAACAATGAGAAAAGGAAGACTATTATTCTTTAGACATTTATATAGAATGGACGAAAATAGCTTAACAAAGCAAATCTTCAAATATATGTGGGGGAAGAAGTCAACATCATGTTGGATTAAAGAAGTCCAAATGATTTAGAAAAAATAATATAAACGCAAAAGAAGCAATTGAAAGAGAAGTTTTTAGGCAAAAGTGTAAAAAATGGAAGGAGTCTTTTTGATCTCACTGAGATCAAAAACACAATCAGTGAGGAACGTTTGTGTTATTGGTGATATCTGAGTGCTGTACCTGTTGTTTGGAAATACAAATAATTTTCGCTACAGTTTTCCAGGAAAAGATGGCGACGTGGTTAAAACTGGTCAACATTTCATTAAGAAGCAGCATATATTAATCTTGTAGTTGAATATATCAGTTTCCCATTAGTGCGGTACATGGGTTAGGTGAGCAAGAGAAGCCGGTTTATTATAGGCGTTTTTGATTTGCTTTTTGTGTGTAACTGAGAAAAGAATATGTAATTTCATATACACACTGTTCATTACTTGTAGGGAATAACAAACGACCTTGATATAAAAACAACTCTTGTAATTCATCTTAAGTGTCCCTCACAATAATTTAAAGTAGTTACGTAGGTACACAGATGTTTTAAACAAGCCGATACCTTCCCTTTGCATATGTGTTCCTGTATTCCCGTCTTGGACTTAAATACAAAAACCTCAACCGCAAACGGATTGACCTGCAACCATTTAAAAGATTAGTAGCTTTCCAAGCGTTCTACACGTACGGTATGCAATGGTTTCTACCAACAAAATTAGCGGACGCAAGGGGATTATGATTTACTGAAAGGTTGGTATACAGAATAAAACGGATAGATATTACGTACTTACAAGTGCAACAAACAGAAACAGGACGGATGGGAGGGGAGGTAGCCAACACAGCAGAGTCCCACCAATTTATCCTTCACTCTGCGATACCGCTGTACTCATCAATCATTCTCTCACTCTCCGTTCCTGTTTTTCTACTGTTTCTGTACACACAACGATGGGAAATTCCCTTAATAATCACACAGATGAAGACTTTAACTATCAAACAATATGCCTTGCACATCAAAATTTATTCTGACATATTTATTATGTAACGTGATGTTACCCTCAACATAAAGAATATCCCTTAATATAAAAAATTGTATTACTAAAATAATGATCGATAAAACAATAATTGACTATTTAACTTAGGCTATATCATAGGCTATATCATAAAGGTGAAACAATAAATTAAGATCATTGTAAAATAAAATAATAAGCTCAAGATACTATATATAACTATCTGGAATTTTGTAACAAATAACTCCAGTAGAATGAATAAGAAATATGACAAAATAGGTGAAAGCCTATTCAACAGAACCTAACTGGGTTACCAAGTAGGAAAGTGAATATAAACTAAATAAGAATATAATGAAACCAAACAATAAAGCTAGAGAATAATTCTACCTGAGTGTGAATGAAATCACATAGACAATTCGGAGAATAATTATTATAAGGTAAGTGTAATAACAGTTTTAATTTTGTATGAACATGTTACAATGTAGGTTAGGTTAAGAACCATTGTTATATGTTAAAGAAAGAGAAGAATATGAAGAAGACAGTAATGTAAAGAATGTCATAATAGAAAGTATAAACAATAAACTGAATAATAGTTAAGACAACGATACATAACACTATTGTGGGTTATGAACCAATAATAAAGAAACTCATGTCACATGTAAGGCCTACACATACTGGGTAGGAAAAAGGAAACAAATTGTATATATATATATATATAACATGTTAAATCATACTCTATAGATTAAAAGATAATGTATGTTAGTAGATTAAGTTATTAGTAATCAAAGGTGTTAATAATGGACCATACATAATGTAAACAATAACAAATCAACTTGGACAACCAACTTACACCTCCTGTATAAGTTAGTAATGAACATTACAGGGAATGAAGAGTGTATTAGTTTATAAGATATATAGTAAACGTTCAGGTAGTTCATGAGAAATAATTAATAACTCTTGAATTAATTGTTTGTTGTTAAATAATTTTGTTTAAAAGAAAAGAATTATACTCCATAGAACAATGGAAATTATGGGGTCTAAAGGGAAATTCACTATTTTGTTAAAAAAGTTAATGTTTATAGTTATCAGTACTAATATTAAAATGTCTTTTATTAGCATAAGATAGAAGGTACAACCACAAAAATTTAGGTATGTACAAATAGGACCAGATTTAAACAAAAATTTTAGAATAGGCCATTAGTTAAAAATGTTATTTTTGTTATTACTGAACAGAAATATGGCTTAAGAGATCTCAAAACGATCAGCATAAAAAATGCAGTATAATGGTGGTAATATCTTTGTTATATTCAGTAGCATAAGAAAAATATGTCAATTTTAAGATTTTTTAATATATTTGATCAAAAAAGGGACGCTTAGGTTTGCATCTGTTGGTGAGCATCAAACCATAAAACGGAATTTATGTGATTAAAAACGGAATGCTTGGTAAATTCCACCAATCAGAAGCCTTCACCTGTCAGGTGAATCCACCCATAATGCACCGCCAAAGAGACAGTCTTTCGCCGGTCATCATACAGTAAAGAACACCTACTCTGTGACAAGGAAATTGTGAATAGTCTCCAACCCAAAGTGTAAATAATTTTGTCCCCGAAGTCTCTAACCCGAGTGAGGTTAGTGAACTGTAAACAAAAGGCGATCTAACCTTCAAACGGGGACATAACCGAACAGTGAACAAGTGTTGTGAAGTTTTTTTATAATTAAAGGACATTATAGTGAATAAATAATAACAGTGAATTATATTAAATGTATAAAGAAAAGGAAAGTATATAGTGCATCTAAAAAATGTCTAACCCAATTTAATATTTAAGTATCACTATACCACTGCAACTTTTTTATACACTTGTGAACTAAGTCTAATACCATCACAGTATAGAACCACTAACAATATATAATTATTTTGTTTTTAACTATTATTCCGTTGTACATAATATTTAAACTTGAATAACCTCGCTACCAGTGGTTAACCTCAAAAGCGGATTCTGTCCCATATACGAACTGTTCGTCACTTTATGTTTAAGTTATTTTATAATATTAAATTAATTTTGGTATTGTAATGTTTCGTTCTTCAAAAAAGCATTTTTTGTTAATTATTGTAGTCAAAAGAACCCAAAAGGTTAATTTTCCTAACGTAAATTGTAACCTATATCTCTGAAATTCTGAACTAATGCTAACAACTGTTGAGCGATAATTGAAACAAGCCTGGTCAATTATTATTACAAGAAATGTTATTAATTTTTATATCAGAAAAATAGAAGAGAATTCTAAATGAAAATAAAAGGAAAAGTGAAAGTAATTAATGGTGTATGAATTATCATTTTAATAATTAACATTTTATTAGAAATATATGTACATAGTGTGTCAATCAACTCCAGAAGAAAAAGTTAGCAGTACCTATTATGGAACAACACGTCCTTTTTAAATGATTTAACTAGGTCAGTAAACTCTAATAAAGTAAAAAGAATAAATTAAATAAAAATTACAAATAACAATCAATACAAACTTTTAATATCTCAATTAATAATAAACAAGTAAAAGAAAATCAGAGCCATCAAGTTTCATACCAGCGGCACAAGGGAACCATTCCACTATAATTACAAACTAAACCAGTCGGTATAATTTCTAATTAAAATTAGCAAACTGATTTTATACCACGACAAATGAATTCACAATTAATAGAATAAAGTCAATAATATTGAACCGTAAAGAAACAAACTACTTGTAATTAAATCATCATAAAAATATTATTTGTAATCATTGAATATTACAATTGTTATGTGCAAAATCTGTGTAGTTATTAATATATTTGTCTAGACCTTATGTTTAGGGTGCCAAAATATGTAATTAAATGTATAGATTTCTGAAAAGTTATTTCTTTTTTAATGGTTGACAAGCCTCCCTTTGTATGCGCCAGATATATAAATAAAAATCTGAGTGTTACTTAATTTATTTTTAATTATTTTATTTAAATTTGATTTGTCTTATTAACTGTGTTCTTATTAACACCACTCGTTGGAGCGCCAAGTTTTGAATGCAATGATTTTTAATTGATTTAACTGGTGTAGAGATAATTACACATTTTATGTTCAATATAAAAATAATTAGTTAGATGTTTGCTTCTTGAATATATAATTAATTCAAAAATTGATTAAAATTAATGATAATTTAAAATCGAAATATTATCGTGGCTCATCTTGATACCCAAAGCCAGTACCAGATGTCGCCTCAATTTTCGTCAGCGTAAGCACTCGTATTTGCGATAAATTACTAATTATTCAAATAATTACAACAGCTCTTATACAGTTTACTTCAATATTCTTTTATTGGTTTTTTTAACCTTTCATTTAATATAAACTAAATAAATACTTTCTGAACATTAGTTACCCTAGCTAATCAATTAATTGCTCAGATGTTGGCACTATTGAAAAATCTCAGAGAAAACGTTTATTACATTTAGGTTAATTCGATTTAAATAATTTAACGTGTGTTCTTTTGACTACAATAAGTATTTCGAAAATATCCTCAGTGAAGTACAAAACATCACAATTCTTCGATATATTATATAAAATAAATAATTGCTTACAACTAAGGAACGAAACAGTTTTCCCGAGTGCCTAACAGTGTCAGTTTCTTTCTTGGTTAACAACAATTTCACTTCTTAATTCTACGGACAAATAAATAATTATCATACAACTAATAAATCACAACAGTGTTAGTGTTTAGTGTTTTCAGTGGTTGTTCAAATAATTAAATAGTGTATATCCAGTGTCACAGTTGGGTTATGTTGAAATAGTAATTTGGATTAATCTCACCGGTTTTTTATACAGTTTCCTATTTCTGGTATGATATTTTCACAATTTAATATGTATACCTCACTATTCACAGTTCACTTGGTTGATTATTCACTGAATTAAAAATCACTATTGGATATTAGTAACCTAACCTGTCTTGCGTTCGAGACTTACTAATAATTTACTGCCCACAACTATTACAGGTATCTCGTTCTTATCTCTTCGAGGTTCAACAATCAACTAACTCTCGTATGTCAATTTTTGTGGCTTCTCGGTGCAGAATTTGCAAAACTCCGATTGGCCGAAGCCTTAGGCATTGTCATTTGATGGCGTCGGTTTTTCTAGTTAAAATAACCTTAAAATACTAATTTCAAAACTCCCGTCTTATGCTAGATACAATGTTAATGATATTGTCATCAATGAAATCCCCTTTTTTCACTGATCATTTTGATACCTCACAAGATAGGTTTCTGTTCAGTATCTTTATACGTTACATTTTTGATTTTTGACCCAAATTTATGTTTTATGCCTAAAAGTACCCCTTCTGTACCCTTAATGTTATAAAACGATTTCTATTTACTTTAAATATAATATGAATAGTTAAATAAATTGATATCAGTACTGGTCATGACAAATGTTAACATCATTGTCTTATAAAACCTATTGACTGTGGTACAAACATAATATTGTCTTTTTTACACTTTAACATCATCAATTTCTTAATACGCATTGCTTATTTATAAAATATAATCATACTATGGATCTTCTCTTTATCTTAATACAGTTATTTTAAAACTTACCCTAATACAAATACAACTTTTATAGAATAACATTTAACTAAACAGTTTTCTTATTTATCTAACATATTAATCATCATGACATACTTCCTAATATCCTGGTTAGTTCATGATCTATACTTCTACTAACACAAATATTATATAACATGATTTAATTAACCATCTTGGTAATTTCTCAAACATAATGATTGTCATCCTGACAAATTCTATATTACAATAATTAGTTCAGGATTCTTACTAATAATCACACAAGTTTTATGTAACAAAATTTAGTTAAAACATTTTGGTATTATTCTTCTTTCCATTTTAATTGTCATTATGTTCTTTTAGAATATGTAAACATAAATACCTAGTCAAGTCATAATTTCTACAGTTTTACACGTATTGTATAATTATACTATTGTACAATTGTATTGTATAATTGTACAGTTATGTAATCATTGTATGAAACAATAATTTAATTAACACACTTTCCCTTCACAATATAATATTAATCAGTTATACCTAATGTGATATGGTTCTTACCTATTTTTAATATAATATGATATAAAATATTTAATTGAAATAAGTGTCACAATGTTTTGATCTGACATGTATACTTTCCTTGATTATTATATATCAGTTTTATAATCATAACGAAACATATTAAGACATATAACTTACTTTACTATTATTTTGTACTTCAACTGGCTTTAGTAACTTGGTTAGGTTATGCACTTTGGCATATGCCTATTCTTTAATATTTATTTTAAGGGACTCGTCACGCTTTTATATACGGTTTTCAAAATAATATCTTTAAGGCGTCGTGCGTTAGAAATACAAAAAGACGTCATAAATAGTAAGTTTCGGTTTCAAATTGCCTTTATTGAAATAAAACTCTAATACCGTATTTATATCGACAATTCTAATAAACTATAACTAATAAGTAGGCCTACTATAAATAATTAAAATTATAATGAAGGTTAGTTTACATTAGATAATTAAGATAGGACTACAACATTATTCATAAGCTCATATTGACGTCATTACTAACTCTCGAGTGCTACGAAAATTCAAACACACGCTAGAAATATTAATTAGGATTTCGTTTAACCACAATGTGTTTCCCTCCGTATGTACGCTACGTAATCAGAGATAATTTGAAGTCTCATAGAATTAATATGGGACAATACATTTTTAACAAAGAGGTGTATTATATAACCCATCCAAATATAAAAAGGTAGATCAAACATTAAGTGGGAAAATCATATCGTATAGGCTATAGACAACACTATTGTAGGTGTATATTATATTAGATAAAACTGCTGGACTGTCGAACGGTGGTCATGTCGTGAGGTTCCACACCTGCGGAGTCAGCCTTATTGGTAATCGTCTTCACAAGAATCAATTGTTGTTCCGTCGACATCTTACAATCGATTTTAAAGATGACTGGAGTTGATGTATGGAGTTTTATGATTTGGACCTGAACAGACCTGAACGTTTATCTAATAATGATATAGGCCATAAAAGCTTAAGCGATATGATTAGTTTTGTACCTATCTACGTAAACCCCTCCCAATGATTATTATTCAAACATTTTACTACTACGACTGTTATTCAGTGGCTATTATTCATCTTTTGTACGTGCAGAGATATTCGTTGCGACTTCCAATGTGTTGTTGACTCAGCTGTTGTTTACCACCTTTCTTATACACGATGAGGGAAACCTTTAAACGTAGCAATAAGTTTTCAAATGTAGCACTGACATAATCTATCTGAATGTAGAATTCAGACAAGACTTTGATACAGTGAAAAATATGAGCTGAATGAGGGATGAGTGAAGTAACTGTAATAATTCCAAACATTATAATTCTCAAATAATTCAAACTTTAAGACTGATTACTTACAAATTAATAATGACGTAAAATGGAGGGATGCACTATCAGCTTTCTTGTTGAGTCTTTGCCAAGATGATGCAGTCATAACTTTATTGTTGTTAATTTGTCGCTCTAAGTATCGCTCTCTGAGAATTAATTTGTGCTCTATCTGTCTAACATCGACAATTTGTACTTAAAAGTATTTTTTGTATCATGAGCTTATTTAAAGATTTTAATTATTTTTAGTTAATTTCAATTGCATTTAAAATTTTCTAATTACTGTTTTATAGTCCTTCCGATCTTGTTAATCATTTTTTTCTATTACACAGTAAAGCTTCTTTTTAACATTTTGTATTTGCCACGTTACACGATCCCATTAACTTGAAGTTTTATTCTTTGGCGAATTCGCATTATTGCAGTTGCAATGTTTTCAATTACTAAACTATACAAGTTATGAACACGGTACAATTGGAACTTCTTACTTGACCCTGTTGTCTTAACGTACATGAAGTCGTAATTTTTAAAATCATTTCTGACAGTTAGTACGTTGGTGAATATGTGTTTCTGTGAACTCTCTAACTGTTGACGTGTATCTGAATCTAATTTGTCATCCAAAAAAATAACACGTTACACCTTAACATTGTAACATTACATTAGGAACAAATTAATATCGTACTTGATTTAATGAAGATTTTGGATAAGAAGCTAAACAAGAAGAACAATATCTTCCAAGATGATCGTGAAGAGGAACGACTAACCATTTCAGACTGACTAGTAATACAACTGACCGTACCCAAATTAATGATTTAGGCAAAGTGATGCAAAATACATTCAACCCCGATTATGACATGAACTTTCAATAATGACAAACTAAATAATTATAAAGACAGACGGCTTATGAACCAGTACTATAAAGAAACAAATGGTTTCATTCAATGTATCATAATATCAAGATAATCAAAATACAAATTGAGGGATAATAGGCCCAAACATGTAATACTATGTAAAAAGAAATATTAGTAAGTGATTAATTTAAATGATGTAATGAAAATATAACAAACCTTATTGTAGATACATGAACCATACAACTAATTGTAACAGATAGTGATCATAAGATTGTCCAGAAAACAACAAATAATAACTTATCCACAGTAACATTTGATAACAAGAGTGAAGTTCATTTAATGACAATAAAATGTAAAAACCTATAAAAACCAATAAGTATGTTTATAAATACAAACTATTAAGTGTTCAGTGAAAAGGTTAAACGATAAACATAGTGACAAGTAATGTGAAACATAACATAGACAGTTTTAGAATAATTAATGAATTAACTGAGAGAAGACTAATTAATTAGTGCATAATTTATTTCATAAAAATGTGCATGTTATTATGTTTTATCACGTTGTTTTATTATCATGGTATTTATGTTGTTTTTTGTATGTAGCAGGTGAAGCAGTTGTTTTAAGAGAATATCAATTAACTGATGTTAATTTCATTTTTATGTTAACAAATATATCACCATAGACCTGGTGTTAAACAGTGATCAATTGATTGGCAAAGCAAAGTAGACTATAAAAAGATGTTATTGCTAAGTGTTAAACAATTGTATAGATTAAGTAAAAAACAGTTTATTTGTTCAAAGGTTCAGTAGAATCATAACCATGTGGGCATGAAATTGAACTAATAGGATAGTAATCTTTTTGTTTTGTTAAGATAGTGTTATATGTTAAACAGTTTTTATGGTTGTTAAAAGTTAATTTAACTGTTAAAGGTTTTAAACATGGTGATGAAAATAACACCAGTACATAGGCCAGGTAAAACCAACTTTTGTAAATTTTAGATAATAATGTTAGGGATTTTGTAAAACAAATGTAGAAGGATAAATAGATTTATAGTTAATAGTGTACACAACGAATCTAGAAACAAAATAATACATCTCAAGTTATTTAAGAAAAATTTAAATAACAAAATTGTAACATCTGTAGTTCTTAAGTAAAAGTAGGCATGTTTAGTGTCTATATGTCACAAATGTAAAGATCAAAATAATGCTGCTAATAGTTTTAAATTCCCAATCAGTACAGAAAAGTTATACTAATTTAGATTTTGAAATAATGAAAGTATATGACAATGTATATCCGAATCAACCAACCAGATTCCAAGTTTACCCTTTGCAACCAGAAATTTCGGATAAATAAAAAAGAGACTTCTTTGACAACGATCATAGCGTACAGACGCGTTTGTAAAACGTCTAACATAATTAAAAATAGACTGTGAAAACACGTTACAGACATATTCATACAGATAGAGATACATAACACGAACTGTTACACCAAGTGAGGAACATCCAGTATATGAAATAGAAGAATCAAGAACCAGGGAGAAGGACTGAAGCGGACGTGGGCCCTATCTTCGACCACGAACCATACAAAGAAGAGGATTTGGTGACTTTGACATCTTATTATATTGTGTACCAACACCCACTTTTGTATACACGACTTTTTAAGAATTAATCAACTAAAACTACAGACACCATATCACACCAACACTAACAACACTCACTAATAACACGATTTGGGATTGACACCTTTTCAAACACCACAAGAACCTTTGATTTGGATAATAATTATTAAACACCTAAACTGAACATAACCTATAATAACTAGTAATCACGATCCGACTGCCTGTGTGCACATTACACTCTAACTTTGTAATATCCTTGAACTGTAAAACTTGTATTTTGATTTATAGAATAATATTTTGTTTAAATGTAATCCCCGAACCAGATACGCCCTGAGATATTTTATTTTTATTAGAACAATAACCAAAGCATTCTTTTGGTCTGACTAAATACTGAATAATATCTGCTACTACTGTACCAACTGGTAAAAAGAAGACGTATAATTTGCGCCACAATTGTGATTATCATAATCAGATTTAAGAAAATTAACCAGTGCTTTTCTGAATAAAGGATTTCTATAAGGATATATGTTTGATGTTATATTGGCGTCGTTATTATTGCTGTTCCATTTAGAAAATAAGTTCACAGAGTACAGCGGAAACCACAACGGTTGGCAACGGTGAGTGACGTCACGGAAACGGTACGTATAGTGGGAGCGAGCGGCAGATTACAAAACCATTCGCCGTTCAACATAACGTATCAATAATTACAAATTGACGACTCCAGTGAGAGGCGAAATAAGTCGCTACATTTATATATTTGTTACAGATCGACGAACCCTTCAGTGGGGCAGAAAGTAAAAGAGACACATTATTTATTTGTTACAAATTGACGCTTCCAACGGGCGGCGTATGTAATTTAAGTGCACACAATATAACATCTACATAACATTTAAGTAACATCAAAGTACGTGTTACAAATTGGCGCATAACAACGTGGAGCTTGGTCAAACCCCGAAACCTACAATAAATTTTATTGATCAACGCTATAAAATAAATTCGTTACAATTTGACGAATCCAACGTGAGGCTTAAAGAAATAAGACGTACGAATACATTAGTTACAAATTGGCGAACCAACGTGTGAGGCGTTTAATTTAATATAAACTAAATTATAATTTATAGACAAACAAACAAAAATAAACAAAATGAGGAAGCGAGAAACATCGCGAAAACGAGCGGCCGAAACCAAGAAAGTAGACGAATTAAACATGGAAGACAAAGAAGCAACACCGGTCGAGGAAGTAGAAGTAATAATAAGAGAGGACCAAGGAGATAAACAAGAACCGGACAAAGTTACAGAGAGCGTTGACATGAAGAGCATTATGGAATATTTAAAACAGAGTCATGAAGATTTCAGTAAGAAAATGGAGGAATTAAAAAAGGACAATAAACCATCCATAGAGGAATTAAAAATGGACAATAAACAGTCCATAGAGGGATTAAAAACGGACAATAAACAGTCCATAGAGGAATTAAAAACGGACAATAAACAGTCCATAGAGGAATTAAAAACGGGCAATAAACAGTCTAAGGAGGAATTAAGCCGAAAATTGGAAGAGACTAATAAGAAAATTGAAGAAAAAATGGGAGAATTGAAAGAGAATAGCAAGAAAATGGAGGAGAAAATAGACGAAAATAATAGAGCATTGAGGGAAGAATTGAAGGGTAATTACCAGGAAACCATGAAAAAATTGGATGAACACAAAGGGTCATTAAAAGAAGATTGGAATAACAAGATGGAAATGAATAACCGGCAATTGCAGGAAGAATGGGGCAAGAAGCTAGAAGAACCGGTGACTGAAATTAAAAGGGTGGAATCCGAGACCAAGGGAAAATGTGAGCGGATGAACCAAGAGATACTGAGCGTCCGGGAAGAAACGAATGGACGGATAGAAAACATACGAACCGATCAAGCAGTGATGGGAGAAAGATTAGAAGGTATGAGTACTAGTCTCAATCGAGTACAAGACCAAACAACTGCCCATAGAGATGAAATTAATTCCCTAAAAAACAGACAATGTACCGGTGCCCATACAACATGCGAGGAAAATCGAGAAGTTATCGACTTCCAGAATTATAGAAGAAACCCCATGCTATTCTTAGAACGAGTAGAAGAGAAAATAGCCAAAACCGGAGAAGACAGATGGTTTGTGATCAGGAGCATGTTGGACGAAATGTTCCGAAAGGTCTATGACAATTGGTGGACGGCGATGCGGCCGAGTATACAAAACTTCCAAGAATTTAAAAAACAATTCAAATCTAAGTATTGGTCTGATGCCACGCAACACATGATAAGAAGTGAAATAGGATTGGTCCGATATGACCTGCACGGCAAGCAAACTCCGACCGCATATTTTCTTGGGAAAATAAACATAGCCAGACATTTAGAGCCTGCAATTCCTACCGAATGTTTAGTGCGGCTATTAGCTTACCACTATGGTGGAGAAATTACAAGAGGCCGAATAAACGGACGCATACAAACCACCGAGGAGATGTCGACATTATTAGCGGAGATGGAGCAAGGGAAGAACTTCCTCCAGTACAGACGTAGGAACGATGAAATAAATAGAAATAATGGTCGCCGCGACGCCCAATATGAAAACAACGGGCAAAGACCGAACAATAGTTACAACAACAACGGTAACCACTATCAACGCGGTTACCAAAACCACAATAACACTAACAACTATCCACGAAATAATGCGGAAAATAATAACAACAATAACAACAACCACTATTACCGTAACTCTCCTACAAATAATAACAATAATGGATACCAGCGTGCCAATGACAGAGACCACCATTACCAGAACAACCGAGGTTATAACAACAACTACGATAACCGATACAGGCATAATAATAACGGCAATAATAACAATCAAAACCAAACATATGGAATACAAGTGAATTATGTAAGCATTGACGATAGAGATGTGGGAAGACGTTCGTACCAGGGACGAGCAAATTATAATGGGAACCGTGGGAGAAGTTTTCAGGAGGAGAGTAACCAGCACTACCGTGATGAACATCGGCGAAGTAGGAGCTGCGACGACAACAGGAATAACAGAAACTCAGTGACGTTCGATAATAACGCCATTGAGGTACAAGAGTCACAGAGTAGAGACAGACCCAGTCAATCAGACAACAGGACTGAGGAGATCAGCCTTGATTTAAACGGACCGCGGCAGTGAAAATCCATCAGGTCCCATCACTGAACCGACAATTTGGGTACTTACTAGGACGAGACAAAATGACTGACGATACAATGACGATAGTGCACAATCACTTCTTAAAAAATGTGAGAGAATAACTACTGAAAGAAGACACGATAACGCACAATAGTTCGAATAATGAGATCGCATATATCATCGCCCAAGTGAATGGACTAGAGACAAGATTCATGATAGATACGGGCGCAAACGTGTCGTTAATCGACAACAATGAATACATCAAAATTCAAAAATATAGTAAGGCCATCTTACCAACTTTACCAATTCAAAACATAATTTTAATCGGAGCCACCGGAAGGCAAAACAAGTCAATAAGAAAACAGGTATCATTAACAGTAACCAGCGGAAATGTTTTGATAAACACCAGAAGTGGAGTGAGTACATTACACAAACAGAGAGCTTTATCAACTTAGCTTACCATGAAGCAATACAAGATACTCCATATACCATAATGCATGAAAGACTACCACCCCGAGAAATTAGTGAAATAATCAACTTCCCAAACAACCCAGCTTACCAGTTCGACAACGTGAGATTCCACAGCAAACTGAATGAACAAGTGGAGAAAAGAAGGAAAAAATACAAAATAATTCAGCATAAAATGATCCAGTACAAGATTGGAGACAAAGTATTGTTAAAAAACCGCGAATTGCCAAGTTCAAAGGAAGGAATAGCAAAAAAGCTATTATTACTGTATAATGGACCATATGTTGTTATAAAAAACAATAACAATAATACTTATGTCATTAGTGATGTGGAAACAAAAAAGATTAAGGGGACATACAACCACGTTTCCTTAAAAATGTGTTATGAACCTAATAAACAAAGTTGAATATACCACAAAACTCTAAAGAAATAGTAAGATCAACTTACAACTAATTATTTATGAGAATTAATATGGAACTAAAGAATTTATTATTATAATACCTCAAAATTCAAAGAATATAGTAAGCTCATCTTACCAACTTTGATAATCCAGAATATAATTTTAAATGAAGTCAACTAAACAAATTTGAATATCTCAGAATTCAAATAAATAGTAAGGACAACTTACAGTACAGTTTGATAATGTTATTATGAATCAAGCGGATAAACAACTGGGAATAAATTTCCAAATTCTAAACAAAATAAGCACCTCTTATTAAATATAATTATGAACTTATTATTGCAATATAAAAGAAAGATGCAACATCCATAAATCAGAAGAAACCATAGTGCTATAAAACGAATAAGAAAAGACAAATGTAGACAATCGACGATGAAAATAAGACGAGACTAGAAACGGATTTACTACAAATAACCTATCATGATTGTGAGAGATTTAACAACAACTAAAGATGCAAATACTTGTTTTTTTTTAAGTAAATGAAAAATGAAGATTAAGGAGTATTGATAAAGAAGGAAAGAAGATAGTACCAATTGAAAATAAAAAATGTTATTAATATCCCCACAAGAAAATACCCATCTGAAAGAATCAATGGAAGGAAATACTTAGATCTGAGAAGTTAAGCTGAGTGAACCATCCCAAGAATATATTATTATATTATTTTTATTTGATTTAGTCGTGAATAGACTAGTGATTATTAAATGTGATTGACTGACGAGATAGCTGCAGCAATCGATATTATTGATGTATTATGTATTACAAGGACAGCGGGGTATTAGGTCAAGAGAGCCCCCCGACTGATTCCAAAATATATGGTGATTAATTTGTTAGGGAAGTAACATGTTCCAGGGATGGAACACTTATAATTAAAGACAAGTATACCAGATCATAAAAAGAATAACAAATGATATAATGTGAAAGATAAGATAATTGATAATTTCAACAAAAACAATATTTTATTAAAATGATCAAATTTGGTGGCAGGGTAGTATGTAACATTACATTAGGAATAAATTAATATCGTACTTGATTTAATGAAGATTTTGGATAAGAAGCTAAACAAGAAGAACAATATCTTCCAAGATGATCGTGAAGAGGAACGACTAACCATTTCAGACTGACTAGTAATACAACTGACCGTACCCAAATTAATGATTTAGGCAAAGTGATGCAAAATACATTCAACCCCGATTATGACATGAACTTTCAATAATGACAAAATAAATAATTATAAAGACAGACGGCTTATGAACCAGTACTATAAAGAAACAAATGGTTTCATTCAATGTATCATAATATCAAGATAATCAAAATACAAATTGAGGGATAATAGGCCCAAACATGCAATACTATGTAAAAAGAAATATTAGTAAGTGATTAATTTAAATGATGTAATGAAAATGTAACAAACCTTATTGTAGATACATGAACCATACAACTAATTGTAACAGATAGTGATCATAAGATTGTCCAGAAAACAACAAATAATAACTTATCCACAGTAACATTTGATAACAAGAGTGAAGTTCATTTAATGACAATAAAATGTAAAAACCTATAAAAACCAATAAGTATGTTTATAAATACAAACTATTAAGTGTTCAGTGAAAAGGTTAAACGATAAACATAGTGACAAGTAATGTGAAACATAACATAGACAGTTTTAGAATAATTAATGAATTAACTGAGAGAAGACTAATTAATTAGTGCATAATTTATTTTATAAAAATGTGCATGTTATTATGTTTTATCACGTTGTTTTATTATCATGGTATTTATGTTGTTTTTTGTATGTAGCAGGTGAAGCAGTTGTTTTAAGAGAATATCAATTAACTGATGTTAATTTCATTTTTATGTTAACAAATATATCACCATAGAACTGGTGTTAAACAGTGATCAATTGATTGGCAAAGCAAAGTAGACTATAAAAAGATGTTATTGCTAAGTGTTAAACAATTGTATAGATTAAGTAAAAAACAGTTTATTTGTTCAAAGGTTCAGTAGAATCATAGCCATGTGGGCATGAAATTGAACTAATAGGATAGTAATCTTTTTGTTTTGTTAAGATAGTGTTATATGTTAAACAGTTTTTATGGTTGTTAAAAGTTAATTTAACTGTTAAAGGTTTTAAACATGGTGATGAAAATAACACCAGTACATAGGCCAGGTAAAACCAACTTTTGTAAATTTTAGATAATAATGTTAGGGATTTTGTAAAACAAATGTAGAAGGATAAATAGATTTATAGTTAATAGTGTACACAACGAATCTAGAAACAAAATAATACATCTCAAGTTATTTAAGAAAAATTCAAATAACAAAATTGTAACATCTGTAGTTCTTAAGTAAAAGTAGGCATGTTTAGTGTCTATATGTCACAAATGTAAAGATCAAAATAATGCTGCTAATAGTTTTAAATTCCCAATCAGTGCAGAAAAGTTATACTAATTTAGATTTTGAAATAATGAAAGTATATGACAATGTATATCCGAATCAACCAACCAGATTCCAAGTTTACCCTTTGCAACCAGAAATTTCGGATAAATAAAAAAGAGACTTCTTTGACAACGATCATAGCGTACAGACGCGTTTGTAAAACGTCTAACATAATTAAAAATAAACTGTGAAAACACGTTACAGACATATTCATACAGATAGAGATACATAACACGAACTATTACACCAAGTGAGGAACATCCAGTATATGAAATAGAAGAATCAAGAACCAGGGAGAAGGACTGAAGCGGACGTGGGCCCTATCTTCGACCACGAACCATACAAAGAAGAGGATTTGGTGACTTTGACATCTTATTATATTGTGTACCAACACCCACTTTTGTATACACGACTTTTTAAGAATTAATCAACTAAAACTACAGACACCATATCACACCAACACTAACAACACTCACTAATAACACGATTTGAGATTGACACCTTTTCAAACACCACAAGAACCTTTGATTTGGATAATAATTATTAAACACCTAAACTGAACATAACCTATAATAACTAGTAATCACGATCCGACTGCCTGTGTGCACATTACACTCTAACTTTGTAATATCCTTGAACTGTAAAACTTGTATTTTGATTTATAGAATAATATTTTGTTTAAATGTAATCCCCGAACCAGATACGCCCTGAGATATTTTATTTTTATTAGAACAATAACCAAAGCATTCTTTTGGTCTGACTAAATACTGAATAATATCTGCTACTACTGTACCAACTGGTAAAAAGAAGACGTATATAATTTGCGCCACAATTGTGATTATCATAATCAGATTTAAGAAAATTAACCAGTGCTTTTCTGAATAAAGGATTTCTATAAGGATATATGTTTGATGTTATATTGGCGTCGTTATTATTGCTGTTCCATTTAGAAAATAAGTTCACAGAGTACAGCGGAAACCACGACGGTTGGCAACGGTGAGTGACGTCACGGAAACGGTACGTATAGTGGGAGCGAGCGGCAGATTACAAAACCATTCGCCGTTCAACATAACGTATCAATAATTACAAATTCCAGTGTTTATCAATAATTAATGACGATTCCAGTGAGAGGCGAAATAAGTCGCTACATTTATATATTTGTTACAGACCGACGAACCCTTCAGTGGGGCAGAAAGTAAAAGAGACACATTATTTATTTGTTACAAATTGACGCTTCCAACGGGCGGCGTATGTAATTTAAGTGCACACAACATAACATCTACATAACATTTAAGTAACATCAAAGTACGTGTTACAAATTGGCGCATAACAACGTGGAGCTTGGTCAAACCCCGAAACCTACAATAAATTCTATTGAATAACCTACCATCAATAAAATTCGTTATAAATTGACGAATCCAAAGTGAGGCTTGAAAGTAGTAACGAACAGAACATATATAAACCTAGCGTTACAACATTAACTAGAAGTTTCTTCTTTAGACTAAATTAACTTAGGCGCCTTTATAATGTTACAGCCTCTCCTCATATTTCCTTCATAATCTTTAAATTTGCTGGTCAAGAACCTTGTTTTCAGGTTCCTGTAAAAGTCATTGTTATTGATGAATCAAAAAATTATATTATCTTATTTTCAAAACGTGCGTAATATTTTATTACGTACCTTTTTTAACAACAAAATTGAATACCCACACGAGTTTCAAACTCTTTAGATAAAATACGTTTACCACGATAAGCATCATTTTCATTTGACTAATATAAACTTGTTGAAAACGTCTGACAAAGTCACTTGCTTGAAATTAAATTTACAGCGTGATCTAGACGAAATATTTTGGCACTTACAAATCTCTCTCTCTCTCTCTCTCTCTTTCTCCCTCTCTCTCTTTATCTCCTCTATCTATCTATCTATCTGTCTATCTATCTGTCTATCTATCTATCTATCTATCTGTCTGCCGTTCAATCTTGTATGGAGCTTCAATATGACGGCAGATTACATTTAATCTTAATACTTAACAAACGGAGTTATTAGACAAGAAATGACTCAGAATAATCTTTTCTAGATGTTGAGATGCTCTAAAACTTGCTTTATTTAAAAAAAAAAAAACTCCAAATATTTCAAGCAAGGGACTGTACGTGCAAACAGGACAGAGGAAGGTAGGTAAATATGTAGGGATAAATATGTAGAGATAATTAAAAATAAATTAAATGGCTTTGGACTTTCGCAACTATGATTAATTTTGGACCTGCTAGCTCTCTGATTGATATCACAGGCGATATTCTTTGTTAGGGGATCCATTGAATTTAGTAGAATGTATTAAATTTAATAAGATCCATTGAAATTGTTAATTATAAATGTTGATACCATTTGTTAATGTAACCGTAAATATGTGTACACACAAATGTGTAACAGCTATTAAAAAATGTGAGATGTGGTATCATTACATGCAGCTTTTATACGAAATGCTACAAATGAAAATTATCACAAAATTTACCTCAGACACCACGATTTTCTTTATCGTGAAGCCAGTTTTCATGAATAGCATGCTATCGAAGTATAAACTCACTGGACAGTATATCCTTTGAAATTCAGTTCACATGAAGATTTATACATTTCAATATACGAATTTTTCCTTTCTTACTTATACACTGCATAAAAATTTATATTTTAAACATTCTACCGCACAAATAGATTTTCTCAATAGTAGAAAATTATTAGTAATGGGCTAAAAAACGTTTTATGACTTTAATTATAAAAAAAATGTATTTTAGTATTACTGTGAGCAGTTTATGATACTTAATCTACACATTGCGACCTTTTTCTCTTTCAGGTAATTTCCATATTTTACCACCTTGACTTTTAATATTACCGCCCACCACAATGTATTAACTGACGAGCTACATCACGTGGCAATAGGTAGTAGCCCAAATATTTTTCTTCGAAATGTGAATCTTTTTTGTGTATCTCACAAAAGGTATGTTTTAAATTTTAGGTATGTTGTAGATGAAAGGGATATATTTTAAGTATATTTAATTAATTACATTTCTTCTAAAAGTTATTTACTCTCCTATTGTCATTGCACTACAATTACGTGGATACTAAATAATTAAAACCTTTTTTTTATTAAATCATCTTAATCACCTCTTAAAAATAATGCTGTATTTTATTGTGTCCTCCGTTTTCTAAATCAGCCGCTTAATTAAATCGTTTTTTGAATTTCTAACCTGATGCGAATATGATACCCGTACTAAAGTAGTTTACTTGTTTTTACATTGCTTGGTCTTTATGTCTTTATGTTAACACTGTTTACACATTTTTGTTACTTAGTCCGTAATTGTTAATGTCCTGCAAGACTCTTTTATGGGGGGGTTACAGAACATAGGTAGCAAATCTCCAAATGTGACCATAATTACATGTTT
Organism: Magicicada septendecula; assembly: GCA_034769895.1. NCBI lineage: Eukaryota > Metazoa > Arthropoda > Insecta > Hemiptera > Cicadidae > Magicicada > Magicicada septendecula. The sequence continues at coordinate 290,645,578 of CM068371.1, forward strand.
TGGTAATATTGAAAATACACCTATTTCATATTTAATCAAACGGAAATTTCAAGTGATGAGCTTTTTCAAACCCCCTACCTCAATAGCAACAAATCATGTAATTTTTTTAATTTTCATGTTTCCATTGAAACTATACATAAAAACGGTATACATTTAATCCATAATAAGTCAATTATAATTTGCAATAAACATATCAAGAAAGTGCATTTTCTAATTTGCAATAATATAAAAAATATTACAGTCCAGTTATCAAGAATGTTTGTGATGTAGATGTACTTAATGTTTCCTCTACATAGAAAAAAGATCGTTTAAATCGACTCTTCATAGTAACATTGCAATGTATGTGTTGAAGATTTAAGTTTAAATGTTACTTAAAAATAGACGTAAACATATTTTTATCCGCTCATACTTTTAGTATGTTACTTTTTGTAAAATAAAAAGTGCAGTTAGTTTTTAAAGTATTATTTTGAGCCTCAGTATATATTATAATAGAAGCTGCAGAAGTTACTTCTTTTAAAACGTTTGAATTAAAAAAATTTAGAAATAACATTATCAGAAGTACGCAATAAAATTCAGCTAAATTTCTAAGGATTTAGAAATTTCTCTTTTCCTTCCAGTGACATTATGCAGTTGTAGTGAAGGCACAATGGGAACGCAGCAAGGTCGACAGGAAAAGTAAATTGAGGATTCACTGTAATTCTGCTAAATAAAGGAACTGATTTCCACAAACAGCGTGGAACACTGCATGTGTCGGAACACTGAAAACCTTTTAAACAGACAGGAATACCCGTGGTAAAATTTATTACACATCCGTTTTGTGTTCGCGTCGGTTAATTGGAAGGTACGGTACTGGAAGTAATCTACTATGACGTTCTGTCTGAAAATACTAGGGATTTTAAAAATGTTCGGTATTGAGAAGACTCCGTCATTGGGAAGTGTCTGCTAGAAGAAAGTTTACTCCAATGCCAGTAGATACGACTTCGTAACTAAATGGCGATACAACTTTCGTATACAAGTTTTACAGTTGCAATTTGATGAAAACGACTGCCAGGATCCTACAGCTACTGCCATTTTGCAATTTAAAATCAATATAAATTCAGAACTTCTGATAGCTTTTGTTACCTACATCCCCTAAAGTATTATTTTTACTTCTTTAGTTAAATACATCTATAATTTTACTTACTCTATTTAAATTAGGTCAGTAAAACTACGTAAATGTTGATTTAGATTCAGCAAGTGCCCAGTAACATTCTACTTTATGCAAATGCAAAAGGAGAAATAGAAGATGACTGTGCAATGACCTCTGAAGCTTTGACAGTTTACTTTGTTTGCGTCTGTCTTGTAAACAGTTGTTGTCAGTTTCACATAAACAAGTGTAATTATCAGTACTGCTATCATACGCTACACGTGTATTGAACATACAAGTCAGAGTATACTTTGAAGACGTATTTTGAATTATTATTGCAGTTATAGCCTTTTACATTTACTGGAACATGTAAATAATGAACAGGGCACAATGTGCACTTCTTACGATATTAACTGATGACTCATTGGGCACTTGGTGAAACACATTAAAAGCATTGTCAAAGAGATCAAGGAACAACTGAACAAAGTATGTTAGAGTGGTGAACATATGTTTAGGGCCTGTATCCGGACATGTGTGTGGTGTGTGGACGGAGGGGGTTGGAGAAGCTAAGGGAAGGTCAAGTGTCTGTAAAAACAAGTGTCTTAGCTTCTCCAACCCCCCCCTCTAACGTCACTCCCACATGTCCGGATAAACGCCTTAAACATATGTTCACCACCCTAACATCCTTTGTTTAGTTGTTCACTGATCTCTTTAACAATAGCTTGATAAGCTGAAACAGCTGTCGAGTTAAATAAAAACTGTGAAACGTACCCAGTGTTTATATATTTTTAAAAACCTTTCTGCACTTATTAGTTGACACTTTTCATCCAGATTACTATATGTCTCTTTTAAAATTGACGTATACGAAATGGCAATTTTCAAAGACATTTCTGACTCTTACTGGGTGTTGGTGGGTATTGGGTGAGTATGTGTTGGTGGGTAGACCTTAATTGTTGACGTGTTTCTAAATACAATTCATCCTAAAAATATATCATAACGTACAGGGTAATCTTGATTGATGACATTCGTTTCAAATCAAGCTTCTTATTATTACAGCATAATAAATAATAGAGAACAATTGAAAGTTCCTTAAATTAACTAATGTAATTGTACAGTTAAGAATTAACTTCTAGAGACGCTAGAATTACGTGCAGCCTTTCACTTGCACAGATGGCACATGCGCGAAAGCTCACACGGCGCACAGAGGAAACCCGACATACCTGATTAAAACAGACTAGCAGTACGTATGTTGGTCTATTTGCGTTTCGGTCGCACAAAGCCAGTAATTAAACCTCGGCGTTTACACAGATTTGCTACTGACTGACGTTCCTGCCAGATACACCACATGGTGATGGGCGTATGTGCGCGTGCAAATATATGTGCTGCATGTACTATTGACTTTGATTGCAATGTCTGTTATTGGTTGTAATCGATGGCCTTGGCCACCAACAAGGACAGTTTCCTTATAATTACGTACTATGTGGTTATATACTATAATTACATATTACCTTTCCTTATAATGTGGTCATTGTATACTATCAATTTTATTGTGTAGTTTTGAAGCTTTTTGATATTGTAAGAAAAATCCATGTAAAAAAGACGACTTTATTTAAGAAAAATGTATGTTCTGAGACTAATAGGGAGGGTATCCAAACCCTTGTCAGATTTCAGTTATATTACAGTTGTCAGCTGTATGGATTCCGCAACACAGTTTCAGTTGTCTTGGGACGAAAATATAGCTCCCCAATATTATAGAAATATAATAAAATTTATATATAATGATTCCGTTTCTTATGATTTACAAAAAAAACAATTAGGCTATTATTTAACAAGATATATAGATATTTGCTTTCTGGCAGTTTTAATCACGGAATATAATACTTAGCAAAGTATATAGGCCTAATTAGTAAGCTCTGTATTTTAAAAAAATCATACTTTCTTCGAGGATATAAATACATAAATACACGACCGTTATCTCCATAGTGTTTTAATTTCACTGAAAGGTTATCTTGTATAGGCATGCATAGCGATTGCACATCTAACTTCATTTGTGAAAAATAAACAAATAAGCCATTTTCGTATTTATCATAAATCATACATTTATAATAAATATAAATATAATCATACATAAATATATAAATATAATAATAAAAACGAAAATAGTCATTATAATTCTTATAACGTTTCACAAAATGCTTTTCGCAAAAACTTAAAAAGTACAAATTTTGTGTAGAAGTCAGACAATAAGCACTGCGGTTGAATATAGTAGGACGAATGAAGGAATTCTACTATTCAGTAGAATATTATACAAATTATCATTGTAAGCAGAATGTGGTTACAAATTGATAGTAAATATTCGTTGCTTTGTAAAAATAATAATATTATGGCACGCCACATTGAAAGCTTCTACACTCATGAAGCTCTTTGGTAGTTCATATGAAGAACAATTGCCTTCTTATATAGCACAAGTTGATTTCATACAAATTTCTAAAGGATGCTAGTTATAAAAAACTAAAATTTTCGTCGCAGATTTAACTGGCGAGGTTCGAGGCACGACCATGTGACTACGAGATGGAAATGTAGAGATGGTACGAGTTCAAAAATATTTTTTACAGACGACACCAGTGAGTTTATAGTGCGAGATGTAAATAGCTGCAGTGTTTCCTAAAATGTTTAAGACTCGTGTAGACAGCGCCTGCAAACTCAACGTTAGGCGCTATTACATACCTCATTAAATACACTCTTTTCCATAGGGAGCGTCAAGAAAGTACAAGATATTTTTTTAAAATTTAATAATAATAATACTAAGAAGAAGAATGACGACGACAACAACAATTATTTGCATTACCCAAAGAGTTTGAAACTAAGATCGGATCTGTATACGAGAAAGGTTGTGTGGTTAGTAGCACCTGATTACTCAGAGACGCTATCCCAGGTATTCAGTTCCACAAGCTGAACTGACTCAAGGGAGCTTAAAAATGCGTCTTGATTGTACGGAAGCTTCGGGAACAAACCCGGAATTATAATATAATAATTATATAAATTATAGTATTTCTGATGGTCATTTCCATAGAAATCCGTCGGAGTGAGGAAAACGTTAATGTATATACAACAGAAAAAAATTATATTTTTAGAGACCTGAAAACCCTTTTTCTTATTTCCATAAATTTTATGTGCCATTTATGATAATAATAATGATTATTATTATCATTGTTGATATTGGATACATGCTACACCCTTAGCTGTCTCCCTGACTAATGCAAATCTGTCAAATCCTCTCCTACAGACAGTACTATCCTTGTACAGTAGCATAAGCTCTTCATAAACTTCCACAAGATTTCTAACCAATATCTTGTCTCCAGCAGTGTTTAATATCTATATTTATGACCCAGTTAGAGAGTGGAAATTACGAGTGGATCCGGGAATAAAAGTAAATAGTTAAACAGATAAATACAATGCTGTTTGCGGATGATCAAGTAATCATCCAAAACAACGAATGCGAACGCGAGCTCCAAAGATCAATTATCCAGTTATAGCAAGACTGTTCAAATTACAGCATGAAAATGTATGTGCAGAAAACAAAAACTATGGTATTCATAGGCAAATATCGCTACCCTACTAAGACTGTATTGGATAATAGGTGTCACATTTTCGCTACCTTCGCTCTAACATCACTTATGATGTGGGTTATAATGTTGACACAAGTTTGCTAGGTTTCAGTCAATATCTGGCACAATTCGTCGAGTGCTGTCAAGAAAAACAAGGAAAGAAACTCAATTACAATTTTATAAGGTATTGGCTGTGCCATTGTTATTGTATGGTTCTGAAAATTGAATCTCGCCGTAAAAAACATCTCAGTAGGGCACAGGTATCGGCAATGAGATGCTTGTGATCTGTTAAAAGCCGCTGCGTTGCGGATGATCAAGTAATCATCCAAAACAACGAATGCGAATGCGAGCTTCAAAGATCAATTTTCCAGTTATAGCAAGACTGTTCAAATTACAGCATGAAAATGTACGTGCAGAAAACAAAAACTATGGTATTTATAGACAAATATCGCTACCCTACTAAGACTGTATTGGATAATAGGTGTCACATTTCCGCTATCTTCGCTATAACATCACTTATGATGTGGGTTATAATGCTGACACAAGTTTGCTAGGTTTCAGTCAATATCTGGCACAATTCGTCGAGTGCTGTGAAGAAAAACAAGGAAAGACACTCAATTACAATTTTATAAGGTTTTGGCTGTGCCATTGTTATTGTATGGTACTGAAAATTGAATCTCGGCGTAAAAAACATCTCAGTAGGGCACAGGTATCGGAGATGAGATGCTTGTGATCTGTTAAAAGCCGCACACGAAGAGATAGCCTCTACAATGAAGAGATTCATAAAGGGCTGAACATTTTTAATATCCAAGATCGTACTGCAGAGCACAGAGAAAGTTGAATAGGTTGCTAGATGCCAAATTGCCTAAGGAAGTTTAGAAATACAAGCCTATTGGACAAAGAAGTATAGGAAGACGTAGAAAGCGAAGATGAAGTGTTTGTATTCCTTTGAGACCGGATTTGGTGAGTCCCAGGTAGAAGAAGAAGAAAAGAAAATTATTATTGTTGTCGCTATTGTTAAAACCAATTAATTAAAGGGATAGGAAGTTAATCGTTTGTCCAGTTAATACCAAGTAATATACACTTTCGCTGTTAAATTTAATTTCTATAGACAGCGTTAAAATGGAACAACAAAATTTTTTTTTAGTGCGTAAGCAACGCGATAGTCGGCTCCTGAGACTTACACATTTGAAGAAAGAAACACATTTTTATCGTTTTCTGTTCTTGTACAAGACAGTAAAATGTAGAAACGTATTATTTATATTTACGTTCTCATATTAACACGTGACAAACATATTGTGTTTCGTTTGGCTACACTCCAAATCCCAGGACGCAAAATGTCTTCTGCGACCATTGTAAGCTGAAGTATTATAAAATTTTATTATATTTTTGTATCAAGAAAATACAAGCAATGTAATAAAAATATTTTCAAATTGACAACAACAAAAATATTTTAAAGTTTTTTTTTACATGTCTTTAGCTTACACGACTTTATTTTAGTTTTTAAATTAACGTTTGGGAACAGAACATTCATATTAATTTCTGGTTCCCTTTTTAAGATGCGGATATGCTTGCTTAGATGTTCACCGTTCAGAGGTTGCAGAGAACGTTTTTCTTGTTTATAAATAACACTAAAGATTTTTCTTTAAATCTCTAACTATAATTTAGTTCAAAAGTCCCTCCATCTTAATTTCTAATGCAACAGTCAATATTGTTTGCAAGACAGTATAATCGCAACCTTATATTATTTACATCGTTGTAGAACTTTTGAAAGTTTCAAAGGCCTGTTTGTATTTAAAGTAGAATTCTCCACTAGAATTTTTAGAAATATCTGCAGATGGAAACTAGTTTGTACTTGACCTCCATTAAGACATCTCACCTGAAGTTTCTGAATCGTGCTCGCCATGTCAAATGTGCACAGCTTTCTCAACCGTATTTCTTGAACAGTTCTTATAAAAACTAACCCACGATAGCATAAGCGTACCGCTTTAAATTATTTTATCTAACCGCAGTGCATACCTCAAACGTTGTGTACCTATTTTTTCCTTTTAAATAGTTAAACCATAAATCAACAGAAACACTTTCGGCAAAATCAAGTGTTTTGTGACAAATATATACTACTAATCATCTTCAGTTATTATGTTATTAGTAATTCTAATAGTGCTTACTCTATTGTTTAGTAATCAACGTATTATCTGATCCCTATTTACTGACATTGATGATAGCTAATCAGCTTTACAAGTATAACTTTAAAACTCTAACTCTAGTTTAGTTCAAAAGTCACTCCATCTTAATTTCTAATGCAACAGTAAATTTTGTTTTCAAGACAGAAGCTCAGAAATTTAAGTAGAATGTATTGAAGGAAGGAAGGAAGGAAGGAAGAAATTAAAGGTATAGAAGTAGTTTTCAGCTACAAGCTCAGAAATTGCAGTGCTGTTATTTTATAAAACGTTAAGTAACCAAACGGTAGGAGAATGCTGGATTTCTGCTTATTACATGATCTTATTGTGACGAACACTTTTTATCAGCACAGAGATACACATAAATTCACAAGGTAACAACGAAATAGGGTAGAGAAGTCGGTAATTGACTATATACTAGTTGAAAGGACCAACAGGAAAATGATAATGGACACTAGAGTCTGGAGAGATGCAGAAATATATAGCGACCATTATTTAGTAATGACCAAATGTAAAGAACAATTAGATAAAAAACAGATATACAACAGAGAAGGAATAATAGAATATAAATCTATCAGATCGTATAAACTGAAAAGTAGAGATGTAAGTAATAGGTTTGAAGATGTGCTCGAACAAAAATTACAAAAGGTAAGTGAAAATATAAGGCATGCTAATAAACACCAAGGCTGGAGAATAATGAAAGACATAATTATAGATACAGCAGTGGAGGTTTGTGGTGTTACTAAAATGAATAATAAAAGAAAACAGACTAATGAAACTAATGAAATAAAGGAGCAGATTAAAAGGAAGAAAAAGGAATGGAAAAAGTATACATCTAATAGAACTGTGGATAACTGTGAAGCATATAAGCAACAAAAAAAATTGTTTAAGAATTAGTTGGAAAAGCGAAAGAGAGTGCATGGAAAGATTTTGGAGAAAATTGGAAAGAGATAGGTGGAAAAATCAAAAGCTTTTCCTCAGAGTATTGAAGTCTTTTAGAAAAGAAGAACTGAGAATGATATATGTATATATAATGCTAATGGGAAAATACTGATAGAAAGAAACGATATAATGAATAGGTGGAAAGAATACTTTCAAGGATTACTAGGTGGTAAGGAAATCAACAAAGATGATCATAAAGTCAATATTAATGAAGAAGAAGATAGAGAGGATGGTGAAGTTGCAGAAGAAAAAATTACGATGCATGAATTAGAAGTAGTGATTAAAGGACTTTAAAATGAGAGATCACCTGGAACAGATAAAATTACAGCAGAAATGATAAAGAATATGGGGAAAAAGGGGAAAGAAATTCTTTTAGAAATTATCAATAAAGCGTGGACAAGTGTAGACATACCAAGAGAATGGGAGGAAGCATTGATAGTTCCTATTTTTAAGAAAGGTAACGCAAGAGATTGTAATAATTATAGGGGTATCAATCTGTTAAATACAATTGTTAAGGTTTATGAGCAGATAATTAATAATAAATTGGTCCCAATTTTAGAAAATAGTTTGGAGGAATCGCAGAGTGGCTTTAGATCAGGGAGAAGTGTGCAGGATCACATTTTTACTCTGCAACAGATAGCTGAGAAGTCGATACAACAAGATAAATTGGTATGTTTGGCCTTTATTGATCTTGAGAAGGCTTTCGATAGTGTGCCTAGAGCAAAAATATGGGAAAGTTTAAAAAATATAGGAATAACGAGTAAAATAATTAAGGTAGTTCAGAGGTTATACAAAAATAATGTTAATTATGTAATTGGTAAAAATATGAGGTCGTTAGGATATACAACAAACTATGGATTAAGACAAGGAGGTGGACTGAGTCCGCATTATTCAACTTGTATATGGACGACATTATTAAGAAGTGTTCACTGAAGGTTAAGAAAATGCATGTTGAATACAGGAACTTGCGAAGTATAGAAGTAGCAGAAGGGGCTTTTGCGGATGATGTAGTGCTAATGGCTACAAGTGAAAGGGCGTTACAGGGTAATTTGAATATATGGAATGAAGTTCTCCAGGAAAAAGGGATGAAAATAAATAAGACCAAAACAAAGGTAATGGTATTGGGGGAGAAAATAATAAATATAGAGATTGGAGGAGTAAAGATAGAACAAGTCAAACAATTCAAATATCTAGGGGTTATAGTAGGCAGTAATGGGAAACAAGAAGCTGCATTAAATGAAAGAATTGAAAAGACAATAAAAGTATACTATGCATTAAACAACAGATTTATAAATAAGAAGGAGATATCAAGAAAAACGAAAATGAGTGTGTATAAAACAGTATATAGACCGGTTTTAACATACGGCTGTGAGACATAGGTGCTATCCAAAAACCAAAAAGTAAAATCCAGACGGCAGAAATGAAATATCTTAGGAGAGTAGTAGGAGTAAGAAGGAAGAACAGAGTTAGGAATACACAAATAAGAGAGGATCTGGAAGTGATATCGATTCTGGATTTTATTGAACAAAGACAACTATGCTGGTGGGGACACATGCAGAGAATGGATAGTGATAGAATGGTAAAACAGGTTTGGGAGGCAAAATCAGGGGGGAGAAAGAAGAGAGGAAGACCGCGACTGACTTGGGATGGAATGATGGGAAACATTTTGAGAGAAAGAGGCTTGGGCTGGAGGGAAGCGAAGACATTGTCAATGGATAGAGTAAGATGGAAAAAATTTGTATATAGAGTGTAGTTGATGTACTTACCATATATTGATGTAACCCGACACCAATATGGTATAAGGGTATTTTGATAATAAATGAAGAAATAAGTAACCACCGGGGACGGAAACTTCCATTTTTCATAGCGACTTATATAACTAGTTTTGAAAACGTGCAAATGATGTAAGGGATTGCATAACAATTTATTACAGAAATTAAATTAATTATAATTACATTGATCAATGTAAATACGTAAATTTTGTTTAAATATTAAATGTAGGCCTGTGTTATTTCTTGTAAATATATGTTTCTCTACTTTAGATTTTAAGTGTTCCTGGAAGTGAGAAAATATTTATCTAATCTTTAGTAAAAGTAACGGTAGATAAGAAAAATCTGTATTAATATCAGACGAAAGAGTGAACTACAGTAGAGAGGGAATGTAATCCACCGTACAAAGAATGATCACTATACTGAATTGGCCTCGCGAGGACTCTCCTTTGTTTCTACACAGTACTTGCGTTGTGTCTAGAACCACATACAAGACATTAATTCATTGACGAGACTGTGAGAAATAATGTATTAGTGTCATAATTTCATGGTAAATCTTACATAAAATTTATAAACACAATTCTGGTTTATAAATTATAAAATATAGTAGTTACTTACAAATGGAGACGTAAAATATTAAGGACTGTATATTTTTTTACACGAAGATTACGTTACGGTGCACAAGCTTAAGTACAATACAATGTCTTTAGATTGTATATATATATATATATATAATTATTATTATTATTAATATTATTATAAGTAATATTATTATTATTATTAACGTTAATAAATCCACATAGAATCAAAATTAACAAAAACGTTGCCGAGGAGAAGATTCAATGCACTTTAAAATATTTCGTGGAACCAAGAACTTTTAGTGCAAACTGTTTCATCTTAAAGTTCCCATGCGGACTATTCACGTCGGTTGGAAGAAGTTGAACTTGCGATCTCCTCCGTATGACTGGCCTTATAGCAATCGCTGGTAGTTTAAAGCGTATTTGAGTACCCCATATTACAGCTCAGAGTAAACTGTACACTATGTTTGTAGAAATGATGCACATATATGATGTAGAAGCCAATTCAGACTGTTACAGTCTTTAGGCAGCAAAGATTTGTAACATACTCGCTTAAAATAATGATGATGCAGTGGATTGTATTAGAATATTTACTCACGGGCAATGTACAAAAGAGAATCTCCTCTCTTCCTTACGGTAGCAACCGCGTGGCTAGTATAATATCTTGCAAAGATTCTTACAAATAAGGAGGACCTTCTAACTGACTTCTAACAATTATTACAATTAACTGTTCGCACTTCAGTTATTTACTCACATATCACCATATTATTTAAATTCAGTTTAGTAAGTACATTGTCTCTTGAGTTACAGATACTCTTGAGACAACCATAGATACAATGGTTAGAAGTCACATTGCTGTTATTAAACTCGAAACTGTCATAAAAAAGTTCATACATATTAAAAACCGTTGCATTATTATTATTATTTTTATTTATTACGTTCATTACTATTATAACTGTAACAGTTGCTGGTTGCTAGTTGCCTGTAATTGTTATTTGTATTATTATTACTCAAATAAATGGAAAATACATCTACGTCAAAAAGGTAAGATTTACATCAAGGGGAGCGAAATTATTTAAAATGTCACGTGTGTTGAAACAGAAGCCAGATGAAATATGTTTTCAATTTACATTAAACAAACACTAAACCCTGTAAATATAATTAAATATAAAAAATGTGAGTACAACGTAAACACAAAACGTCAGAAAAACAGTGTTTTTAAGTGCACTGCAAAGTGTAAAGAGGTCCTTATTTTATCCTAATAAAAGAATAATTGATAAAAAAAGGTTGCTTTCCAGAGGATTTAAACAGGTAAATCCTCCATGGATGTTTTTGGATACCTATATAAGGCATTTGTGTTGCTAACAAGATTGTCCTTACTGTAAAAAACTAATATTAAGCAAGAAAATTTAAAGTACAGCAAATATATTTTAAGAAATATTTTGAATACCATAGTATTTTAATATAGTAAAGCGCTCTAAAAGGATCTCTCTGACTGAAATGCCAGTCTTTATGAAACGGCGTTTTTATTGTTTGTCCAATTTAATCTGTTAACATGTAATTAGTGACAATTACTGTACACTGATAAAACATTAATCAGAAGAAACTTTACCTTTTGTTGAACGCTGGAAAAGTGAAGATATCTAAAATGTTCAAGTTATCACAGTTCATCAATGAAAGCCTGATTGTCGTCCATATCGGTTTAAAAAATTGAATTTGATCAAAAACCTCACTTGTATTTAAAGCTAAAATAACACAGATGGTGTCAGGTCATCGACAGAAACAATACACGTATATCATCTTCTTCTTTTTCTTCTTTGCAAGCATAATGCTCAAAGCCTATTGCGTCGTCTGTCGTAACAACTGATGTCTGCATATTTCCATCGGCTCTCCCAGATTTCTTCTACGTTTCGGCAAGTATTTTGCACTTACGGGACGCATTCCTGATAGCTCCATCATCGACGTGATCAAACCATTTATGTCTACATTCCCTAACCATGTCATTCACTGAGCGGACAGGTAACTCAATACAGACGTCCAAATTCCTTTTCCTACCTAACCTGGTATACACAGCTACTGACCCAAGTAACCTCATCTCTGCACTATGCAGTCGACTGTCTTGTCCATGTCAATACGCGTATATAATTATGAAAAAGTATTTGATTACGGTTTTACCAAGATTACTTTCATCGTCGGTTTCTATAACGGACAATCTATTATTAAAAACTCTAGGGTATCAGTAACGATGGCACTCAGCTTTTGTTCTGCTATTTTTACATTGAAGTTTTTATTTATGTAAAATAAAAAACTATTAATGTTGTAAACAAAAACTATTAATTAGTTTTAACCATCTTTGTCTTGTAAAGAAGACAAATTCTCAATAAATCTGAATTCTATTTTGTCCTTATTTCCTAATAAAATTATTTTATTTTTGGCTGAAGTACGTCTAGACGCACTGGGGGTGGCCGCAGGCGCAGCCACAATGTTTATGCCCGCCCTTCATGGCGAATGAAGTATGGGTCTACTGGTAAACCCGTCAAAATTATTCCTTTGCACCGTTTGACTGTCCGTTTCAGCCGCACTATCTTTATGGTTTTTTTCGGTTTCCTATACAATTCAGAAAAGTAACGATCGAGAAACTGGATTACTGCAGGTAATGTCTCTCTTAAAATAGAGGCTGATGACGCTGTTAATTTTACGGCCTGTGCATAACAGATTTTGCCTTGGGTTATTTATTATCGAAGTAGCTGAGATTTTTCAGCGCACGTCCTTCCTGAATAGCTAGCTACCTCTTGATTATAAACAGGGGAACTGCGGGATCTAGATGAATGTTGACCACCGCAATGACACATTTCATTGGTTCAGCACAGGAATCGTCACCATGAGCCGACTTCATAAGAAGAATGCCTTTGCCCGAGCACATCGTGATGCAGTTTGCCCGAAACTCAAGCACTAAAAACACTGCATCGGCTGAATGCTCTCACACTGTCTATGAATGCTTGTTCTCACCTTTTCCGGCAAAGGTATCCTGGTAAAATTAAGGACGTGGGACACAGATGGGAGGGCGTCTGAGCGCCTGTCCATGCCTTCGCACCGTTAGTCTGCGACATGTGATAACGTTTTTGTGAGGCGAGCTCAGTCGCAATTTCTTCCTCTGTGCTGTTCATCAGGAGTCTGTACACTACCACACTCTCTTTGGTATTCAGGGTACGAATCTACGACTTCTACCTCCATAACCCCCTCTACAGTGTAAGAAGCCTTGAACCCTGTTGATCGTTTGGGGTTTCGACAAGTGGTCCACCTTCTGCTCTTCTGATGTCCTGTACGGCTGTTGTAGCATAACCGGTGATAGCTTCTTCAGTAAGGGAAGGGACTCACTTTTTCCAAGTCATCTTCTTTGTGCTTCGCTACAAGGTACTACGGCACCGCCGGAACATTAGCAGACAATCTCAGAATTCTTTCAGTATCTACCAAGGACTAATATGTTTATTGACCCTCCGGGGAGGGCGTTTTCTGGAAGAGGGTTTGTTAGGCATCCCTCAACCCTAGAATTAACTTTAGAATTTATAATTTTGTTCCATCGAGTACCGGGGAAGTCAAGCACCATCGTGGCAGGCAGGTTAGCAGAGTAACATACAACAGGATGTGTCCTGGTTTCCTGAGCCATGAGGCCATCGTTCGCGATTTGCATAACGTAGAGCCACCCGTCCATCCATAAATATGGAATATCCATAACTAAATAAGTTTCAAAATTACAGAGTTTAAAAACAATCTAGAATATATGAAATTAAATTTCCCACGACATTAATTTGTAACTTATTTTTGTATAAGCTTTAAATTTTGAAAGTCAAGTTTGAATATTGCCTTGAAAAAGGGACGAACCATGTAGAATTACATTTGAAGACGCCATAACTAGCATAATTTACATAATAAAAATAACGATAATAAAAATTAATTTAAAATAAATTTACCAAATTTTATTTTAATAAATAGTCTTGAATAGTAAAAACAGAATTTTCAGAGATAAATGGAAAATCGATTTTTTACCCCTTTGACCCTCGTTATTTTAAGAAAGCCCTATCATCGAGACTCTTCAGACACTTGGTTGAAGTGTATGTCATCACAACCTTCTTAAACATCAGTATTTGTTGTTGTTAATTTTCTAATGTTTAAACTCAATTTCATCTATATTTACTGTAGGCCTACTATAAGAACAAGTCAAATTTTGTCGATAATGTATGCTAATGTTAAGAATGTACGTTGGTAGGCAGTGTTAAATTTCACGTAATATATAGTATATTAGGTAGTAATGTGAAGGTTTTTGTATATCCTAGTGAAAACCCGAATCACCTAAAAAATATGTAAAAATTAATTAACTTGATTTATGTTAGACAAATTTGATATTCCCAAATGACTTCATACGTTGGCTCGTTTGTTTTGTGAGATATGAAAAATTATTCCTCTGGCAGCTACGATCAGTTTATAAAAATGAAAAAGGCTTAGTCGTTTGTCTTGACAGCTGTTGGAAATTTGTCTTGTGCGGTATCCCCAAAGGAAAGATATGTATTGTCTACCGTGGAGACAACTCGACCATTTCTTTTTTTCTTTTTTTTTTTGACAGTTTGACAGTTTTATTAAAAGTACAGAGATCTAGAAAATTTTGTTTCCAATAAGAAGTCCTAAGTCTCGAAAAATACTTTTTAAGTAAATATTATTTTTAATATATCTGTATAAAATAGTTTAAAGCTTAAAATTTTTAATTTCATAATTTCAGTACACTGAGGACATTTAATAGGTTTAGACGAAATGAGACACATATGTTTCGATACTGTGTATGAGACGTAGACTAACAAAGTCAAGCAAAGTTGAAAAGTATTAATTCATAATTATTAAAATAAAATTGATTCAGAAGTATCAACTCATAATTAATTAAAATAAAAATCCTTACCTTTGGCTTTGCAATTTTAGTTGTATTCTTGGCAAAGAAGTACAGAATCTTGTTTTTTCTCGTAATGTACAAGGGTAAATCAACAAGTGTCCGCAAACAATTTTTATATTTTATTATAAGAGTAATACAAATCCGACAGTTAGCTCATTCTTCAACATAGTTCCCTTGCTTCTGAATACACTTGGACCATCGTTGCACAAGCTTCCTGATGCCATCAGAAAGAAATTTTTTGGCTGACCAGCAAGGCACATATGTACCCGCTTCCTTCATTTCGGCGCACTTTAAGGCAACTTTAAGTAAACCAGAGATTTTAATCCGACGGGGTGAGATTCGGGGCTGTATGAAGGATCCTCCAACACCTCAAAAAGCAATTTCTCATGGGTAAAGACAGTGTGGGTGGCAGTATGTGAGCGTGCGTTGTCATGCAACAAAAGCACTCCTTCCGACAACAGGCCACGACGTTTGGATCGAATTGCAGACTTTAGTTCATTGTACAGCACTACACTGTGGCTTGCACTACTTACTTCAGTGAGCTGTTTTGAGACACAGCTTTACGAAAGTCAAGCGTGTTATGCATAATTTCATAAGCATAACCATCACTAATTTGCAGATGGTTCGCTACTTCATCGGTAGTCACTCTTTGGTTGGCCTGAATCATGGCATTAACCCTGAATAATGGGATCAGTAGTGGATTAGATTTGGCGTTCTCATATTTCCTCGTCCCTGTCACTCGTCCGAGAGATTTTGAAATTTTCAATCAATTCATATACACTTCACTGCGGTAAAACATTGTCCCCATATTGTGTTGAAAGTCGTCTATAAATTTCGCCTCCTGATACTCCTTCAGACTACAAAAACCGGAACACTGCACGCTGTTCTTCGTTGGTGCAAACGGAGAGAGAGGCAGCCATATCGTGCAATAATTCACAGCTGAGTGAGGCGACGGACGGTCTAACAGTCCACAAGCGGAGGCAAAGGCACTATCTGTCGGCGTAAAAGAGCACTAAGTGGTACTGCCAACCTACAGACGATTATAACAAAATTGCGGATACTTATTGACTTACCCTTTCTTGTATATTCACGGTGATTAGAAAATACAATTTCTAAAAATGTTATAACGAAATAAATGTAAAGCAACAAACACAAATATTAGACGGGCAAAATAGATGACGAGCAAAATAAAATAAGATGAAAAGAAAGACACCAAAGTAGTTAGTACAGTAATGAAAAGGGTTAGTTAGAAGTTCAGAGTAAGCAGAAGCTAACTCAAACGCACACACGTACTGCGGAAATGAAGTAACACAGAAAATTTAACTTAACCAAATAGATATTATATAACGAAAACTAAAACTGCCAATGTACTCAGTTAATAATAAAGTAACGTTATAAATATTACTGTTGGAGGTAGCCATTCATAGTTACCTCTCTATGATTGTCCAATAAATCATCAGTCAGAATCTACTACAGCAGCAGAATACAACACGTACGAAAGAAAAGCAAGTTTAAAAATGATGTAATTAGTTTAGTAAAAATTATTCGCATATCATTAATAAAAAAGTAAACATTCAAAATTAATATTCCAGTAAGTATGCAGCATGAAGTATACTTTCAATGACATCACGAGACATAATCATTAAATCAGACGAAACAACGGTAATTATATTCTCGGTTATAGAACGAGCACCTTCTATACGTAGTATATTTTAAAGATACAATAACGACCTTTTCCTATCAGAGCATGCCAAATTCCTGTAGAAGTAGTTGAAAGTGGAGCTTTTTTTTTTCTTGATGTTACAAACTAGAACATTGGCTTTTACAATATTTCTTGAAAAATACGATAATTTGGATTAATTGTTGATGTACTTATTTTCAACCACGTCGAAAGATTCAATAATTCTGTTTGGCCCAGTAAGATATTTTGAACATGGTATTTGTATGAAAATTATCATACGCTACTAATTTATTTCAGTAAGTCATTTTCACCTCCACGCTGCATTAACTAACAAAACGGAATTGGGAAATTATCTTGTTCCTTAACTCAAAGATATTTTAATAACTAAGTAAATTATTATTTATTTACAAAGTTGCAATTAACGTAAAACAGCATAATTTAGTTTAATTATAACGTAATATTTTATAGCTTCATATGCTCTTGAGCTTCTTTGTTTGCATATACTTCTTTGCTTCTACATTTGCTTACAGTGTAGATTTATTAACCCTTTCTCCCTAGTTGTTTACCTCATTACCAAGGGTGGTGTGACATTATTTCAGTAAAGGCGGAAATCACCTGAGTCTTCTATATTTACGTCTCTTATTCGTTTTCGTGGGCTATATTTCAGCGTCGGTTACATTTTTCGTCGATTTCGATGTCGATTATATAATTTTAATTCATTTATATTATAATCAAGGTATTTTGAAATTCTTTATCACATTAGCGACATACTGTACTTACATTAGATACAGCCATTCTGATTACTGCATATTGCGTATTGTTATTTAGATACTATTATTTCCAATAGGGTTTTTCTCATCTTTCAATTGCAAAATAAAAAAATATTTGTAGTTGGTATTTTGCATTGAAATCATAAAGATATTTATGATGTGTAACTCTCAGATGAAAAATATGTGTTACTATACCATTAAATTACATTTCTGTATCGAGGTACACCCTCACTCAATTTCCGTTTAGAGGTCCTCAAAATTTGTAACATGTGGTTAATACAGCTCAATGTGGGGGGATTATTCAGTGAAGTGGCTATCAGATTCATAAAACTAAAAAGACCATTTACCTCTGCCGACAATCAGACTTTTGTTTGCACGAGAGTAGCCCACAGCACTGCTCTCACCGCATAAACCACAACAGTTAACGTCGAAACAGGACAAACACCAGCCACATTACGCTACTTGTTCACTAGTTTTGGAAAGTCAATGTAGACTGACCCATAACTACACACTTTTAAGTTTCACCCCATCCTCTGCCACGTAACATTTCTTTTATAGTCGGGAAAGAAGTGGTGAGTTGCGATAAAGCAACTGTCTCATAGATTGCGTTGGTATCCTCAGCAGTCTTTTCAGACCTTCTACTCAAGTGGATATATGTTAGTTTGTTTTTAATCGTAAATAAATATTGTTACAACCATTATAAAGGGTGCACTGCCTTAATGGTAAGTATTATCACTTACATCGCACACCTATCTACCAGTGGCCAGTGGCCAGTGGCTTACGTCAGTCCGTCTTCATTCTTTTGTAGCAGGCAAGCTCAGACGTGTGCGAATAACGTTTGTGAGAGAGTTCTGCGTTATACTCCGTTAGTCGGGAACGTCGAAAATTCATAAACATTAAGTTATCCTGCTGATTATCTTCGTACAGTGCGTAAGCTGATTTGCTCAATCTGTGCGGTATGCTGCATTAAATTACATAAATTACATATAGAATCCACCAATCTCCATAAATTATTTACGCATTAGATGTGTGTGAAATATATATGCATCTGCGCACAATTGTTTCAATTACTAGGTGAACGACGCGTAAAAGGTAGGTTAGATGCATAGCGCATACAACATTCAGTCAGAGCATATGTTTATATTGAGCCGACGGATCACTAGATTGTTGCTAAGTGTAACTTACGATACCATGTGCATTGTTCAACTGTTAAGCGGTTTCAACTGCTCATATCTTACTTTAATTAATACTGAAGTAATGGGTTGCTTGCTCCTACATGCAAATTAAATTAGAGACCCACATCACTTGGGTTAGAGAACAATTGAATCAGGACGAACCTAGTATTCTCGTTCAAGTCAATGCGTATACATGCATTTCAGGAGGTATAATGATCCAGATAACAGAAACGTTTCCTAGACTTTGTAAAACTTCATTTTCTATCAAATGAATTTCAATATTTAATATACTGTATATCTTCGTATTACACTTATTACAATAATACGTAGAATTTTTAGTCCTAATGGATACTAAAAGTAGGTATCACCTTTAATGACTGTTGGAAATCACTAAAGTATGTTTTAGTTTAATGTTCAATTATGCTTTCTATTCCTGTGGCATACTTTAGGGTTAATTATCTCATTCAAATACAAATCGTTCAATGTTGTTATCACTACACCGGACACAAGTTTTATCCAAACTGAACAGTATCGGTAGGAATCATGTGTTCTTGTTTAAACATACCTACTTTGAATGTATTATCATTATTTACAAAATTTAAAAAGGATATCTATCAATGAAATCAAAAATGAACTTACCAGTGACGAATAAGGCTATGGTCAACGTGGTGACTATCTGAAAGTGTTTCAAGATATTTAAGTTGGTTGGTAATGAGATTAACTCTGGCCGAACGTTGCGATAACGCGTTGTGGAAGTTTGTCAGGCAGACACTATGAGAAGTTTGTGTTTTAATGGATTTGATGGATTATTGTTCAAATCGCGTTGTGAAAAATAAATGACTATAAGCAAAATTTTGTTTTGTGGATCTTTGATATAGTTGACATCTGTTGTGGTCGTTTTTAAATCTCGATGAGCGTTTTTGATATTTCGGCCTGTAGTAGACCTTTCATAACTAATACACTGTTTATACCTGAAACTGCCGTCTCGTTATAAAGATATAATACTAAAAGAGGACCTAAATGTCTTACTTTGTCAGTAAATGAGTTTGAAAGTCATGCGTAGTTCTTTGACATAGGAGTAAATTCTTTTGGTTTATCAATTTAATGATAATTCATATAAAGGAAAGCTGAAGTATTAAAATTTAATATCATTAAAAGTAATATCAATAAGTTTGATAGTATTTCGATACCTTTTTGTAGCCCACATTCCCAATAACAAAAGTAATTGTTAAAATTGTATAATACCACGATGAAATATCACGTTGCAATCAAAATGATCATATTACAGATATAATTGTAGTAACATGTTAATAGTCCAAGACTTGTTTTGCCTTAGTAAGATTTAACAGGTATTTAACACACGCTCACTGGAGCAAATTACTCTTGTCTGTTTTTCTCGTTTGGTAACTTACGTGATAGAAATCTGTCAATGAAATAAATGTTTGTTCTTTCTTGACTTTGTCGAGTATCTCTGTTTTTACAATAAGAATTTACTGCCTGTTAAAATATTTCCTAAAATATCATAAACTGTGTAATTGGTCATGCTTTAATTTAGTAGGCCCAATACAATTGTACGAGTTATAGTAAACTACTTTAATCACTCTGTATTTTCGGTGCGATTTACATTTAATGATGTCGCTCAAATGATAAGAGCTACTGACGGACTGAATCACACGTAAATAGTCTAATCCTTCATCATTTCTATAGTGCACAAGTATTCTTACTGTCACACATTTTATAAAAAAACTAATTTGCACTGAAATCATTGAATGTCACGGTTCTGGTAACAAGTAACGAAAACGTTGAACAATGTGTACAAGAAATTATTTCATTAATTACTTTGTAATTAACTAAACACGTTATCATGCAAATTCATGTACATTTAACAATCTACATAAATGACTCGTTTCTGTTAATTAATTTTAAGTTAATTGTTTTTAATTAAACGACTTGGAAAATGCATAAAACGTTTCTTCAGTGAGCCTAACGTTTAATTTCTGTCCGTCGTGCAATAGTATACTGTAGGCCTACGTGCTTCAGTACACACGTATGTTTTATTATTAGTGCTGATATAAACATACGTTTTATAAATTCAGTTTCAGAATGTTGAGACTAAAATAGATTACTGTAATCTTATTGTAAAAATTTTTAATTATTTGTTTGCATAATTTACTCTTTTTTAGAAGATTACAAATTTTTATCAATTTTCCAATTTTGCCAGAAAAATAATGTACGTACAAACACAATTAAAATACATTATACAAACTTTTGACAAGGAATTAGAACTAATTTCACTGCAGCTTTGTAGACATTGTAAATTTAAAACTATTCATGACAATCATGTAGAGGCTTGAAAGTTTGTTCGAAAGTCTTGTTTTAATTACTTTAATTTTTATGCCTATTAGACGTTATTTTTCTTCCATTCTCTTATTTTGTAGCGATTACAAAATACATTTAGAACTTAGAAAAAGACAATGCTAAAAATGTAATGAAATCAACAATATTGTGAAAATTTTTACTATGACCGTAGATAAGTCACTGAAAGTTAGTCACCTGGCTGCCAGAAGGTCTATCTTTTATAATAAACTAAATTACCGAAAACTTGGCTATTTCCCACCTGTATAAGTAATACATTGCCTAATCCCCAAAGGTACTACGTTTACATTTGGTTATTATTCCGGTAATTAGTGTGACACCACAATTTTCTAAAAGCTCGAATAAAAGATAAAGAGACAACTCACAAACTAAGACGTAGATATTTACAGTAGTAATTACTTAAACTATTCTATTAAGAAAATATTATTAACTTCCTAATTTAACTTACAAAATTAAAAATTTTATATGGAAATGATATTAAATGGTAAAAATAAAGTTAACTTCGTACATTAGCCTATTGTGAATTAACTTTATTTTAAAATAATTTTTTAAATTATTCAATTATTTCAGCTAAGATCATTTACACGTTTCTTATTTGTTCGGCCATTCTGTTTAACCTGTATTAACTATCTCAGTAATTTCTTATTGCATTATGTGTCTATTTTTAAAATTTTTGGTTTCGGTAAACGCCTATACAAGACTGTTGGTGTGGTATAACAGTCACTACCTGTATGCCTGAAAAAGTTCTTTGTACTCTATCAACGAACTGTTGCATACTGAATTATTGTTCAAACTAACAAACTTTAACAGCAACAATCCAATACTGTATAGCCAAGTGAACAAAACCAGGCACGATTATTTCATTTTTAGACAGCAGTAACCATTTAAGAATAAGACTCAAAGGGTAGTAGCATATTAATCAATCATAAAATATAACAACCGTCATCATCATTATCTGCGAGGTTTAAACCAAGGATGGTTTGTTCCGGTGTCAAACAGTCAAAGTCTAGAGCTGGTCACTACAGCGCTTTCTCGGAAGTCCCACACATCTCCGTCCCTTAGTTTTACAGTTCCATACTTGTTTGGAGATGCGCCAGTCATCCATTCGACAAAGATGTTCCCACCAAATATTTTTATAAATGTAAAAACATCTTTAGTTTGTTTCTGCCATTACGATAATTTCAATAAACAGTGATGTCCTTGCTGGGTTAATATTTGTGTAATATTATTGAATGTATAATATTAAATAGAACACTGGCTTCAACAAACCTGAAATTTTCTCGTCTCAATATGGAGGATGGAGGATGTGTTATATGGAGGATTCTAACATATAAAATTTCAATTTTTGTTGAAGCATACCTCCTTTGAAACTAAATAACTAAATGTACATTTGGACTGAATGCAATAAATGTTTATCGCTGGATGCAAGTCAGTGTATGCGCTTACATTATATTTAGCCATGCCACATTAACTGTTGGATGAGCGTTATGATTATGCACGACCCACATGACGCATGCAATAAATATTGATTAAATAAAGACATGCTGGATATTTGCAAAGCTAACATGCTACATCGTAATATGCAAACAGTTTCTGGTGTTAAGCATGGTCACGCAGAATAATTAGAGCGCAGACTATAATTTGTACACAACTTACAAAAATCAATAAAAACTTTCAACTGTGTATTTTTACTGCGTACTGTGTATTTACACTGTGTATAAATTAAGGCTGAATACGTATACTGCGAAAACACATGTAAATAACTCACAAACCATTGTATTCCCATTTTGTACGAGGCTATATGTAATATGCAACGAGGGGTAAAATTCACTTGTTAAAATTCAGTTTATCTCTATCCATTCTCCTTAACAAAACGTAGGCCGCTGTAACAAATTTTTGTTTGGTTTGTTGAATATTAGATAATTACGCCATTTTTAATTTAGTAGCTATGATTAAACCATTGTCCTGTCTGGGAAAGCAATATTTTCTTTCTAAGAATCGGTGGAAAAGTGACAATTTGGTGCCCTCGTGATATTCCTTAGTCTCCCTTCTGTATAAATACAATTATGTTAAGTATGGCTTTTGGAAAACTTAAATTATTGGTAATGTAAATAATAGAAGTAAATCGGTATATAAAAAATTATAATTAATTTTTATACTTCGGGTAGATTAAGGTTATTTAGGTAACTTACGAAGTAACTAATTTATATTAATGAAAATCAGTAAATAATATAGGCAACACAATTATTCTTTCTTTGAACAAAATGTCAGTCTAAAAGTTTGTGGGCCATAGATGACATCTTTGATTTCATACATAAAAGTTAACACTAATCATGATGGAATAAGATAGTTATTTTGTGAAAAATAAAAATTTAGTTCATTCTTTGGATGCAGCCAGTTTGTTTTAGGTGTATACTACAATAAGTTATTCAGATTAGATTTATGAAAATTTGGAAAAATAACATAACAAAAGAACTACTGCTTTAAAGAACAAAACATCAGTTTAGAAGTTTCTAATTAACATATTATATATAAAATTGACACTAATTAACAAGTAAGACAGTAATTTTATAGGAAATGACTATTTACTTTCATTCTTTGAGTACGCTGAGATCATTTAGTTAACTTACGTAGTAATATATTTAGACCAAAAACATAATAAAAACAAAGCAATTAATATTTTCTTTGTAACAAAATGCCAATTTCAAAGTTTTCCATTTGTATGATATATAAAAACTAACAAAATTATGTAGCCGTTAGTCATAATTGCTAATAATTATTTATTCACTTAAAAATGACCTTCCTTGCTTTTGGCTAGTCCAAACCAAAGAATTCGTTTTCGTTCCTCAGGTCAACTTTTATAGAAGGGTTGGATAAGGACTTATGTCTAAGAAATTTTTGTAACTTTTACTTATTTTTTTCATATTTTAACATACCTGTTAAATCAAAAACGATAAATTCTTTTTTTAAGTGTTACTGTGTTAGAACCATTGTATAACACATTAAAAGTATGTTTTCCTCAACCATGACTTTTATTTATTTCAGCAGTAAAATAAAAACTAAAAACCGTTGTCACGTAACCTCAATGTAACTAGAGTAATGTATAAAGGTGTCCATACACCTTCGTGCATTCTACGCCAGCAATGCACGAACGTGCAATGCACGAAGGAAAAATACCAGTGTGTGGGCTCCACCGTGCTTTGCACGGCGTGCATTGCATGGTACGAAGGCGGTCAAGACGAGCTTGATTTTTTTGGCACGGCGTGCAAATCACGAATGTGTGTGGGCTCGCCACGCGCCACGTGCCGAAGTGAAGCGCTTTTAGGTTATGTTCAGTTAGTCGTAAGCTGTGATCTGTGTGGACTGTAGTAGTGTAATCATGAGAGTCGGCATCTTTCCTGTCTGTTCACTTTCTCCCGACGTTTATTGAACCCTACAGAAACCAGAAATTTATGATTGTTTTTGGCGGGTAAAAAGTAAAGACTATTGTAACAAGAACATGAAGGAGGCTGCCTACAATGAACTGATTAGGTTCAGATAGCCTAAAGATTTTACATTTTCGCAAAAATCTGTAGCTATTTTCTATTCCTCATAATATCCAGAATAATTCGACACAGAATAATAAAGAATAATTAAAATGTCTATTTATAAGCCATAACAAACCTGGCTGAAGTGCTATTTTATTGATAGCATTTATTGGAATACGAACAACTCTTGATTATCCACGCTAATGTTTGGGAAGGATAACGGTCGACATAAATATTAACTTTTTGTCATATTGTAATGAAAGCAGTAACAATAACCCGTGCAGTAACGATAAACGGTGTATCCATTAACCAGCTTGTCTATAATTTCTAGTTTTTCAGGTACTAATATAAAAATACTAGTAGGCCTACCTGAAAAAAATTGTCAGGTGCTTATAAAAAATACTAGCAATAGGAATTTTCATTTTTATGAAACAGTCAAAGAACACCTTTAATAATGTATAAAGAAATTTTAGTACTTACAAGTACACCTCTAGGTATTCCAGTCGGTGATTTTTTAGTTTTTATCCAAGATGCATTTCGGAACAGTTGTGTTCCATCTTCAATTGGATCATTTAGTAAACGTACTACATAACATTTATAAAAAATTTCCACTCCGGTGAGCGTCGTCGTAACCACTCCGGTGAGGTACATATAACATGCAACATAAAACACAACACTTAAAAATTTAAAATTTTAAAAATAACATTATTATTAAAACGAAAACTGAATCCAAACGGACGATTTGAAAATCGAAGCTGGCCAGCACTTGTTGCCCGCACGTCATACGAAAGCCGACTAGCGATAAACTACCCGACGCGCGACCTCTGTGCGTACTCTTCAAGGTAATCTAATATTTTAAATGTAACTAAATCCCTATAATCATCTTTTCTGTTAAGCAGTGTTTTTTCACCGGCTCTTCGTTTGTAAGCCTATTTGTAAATATAGTATTGCTCGTATATTTTTTATGCTTCCTTGTTCGAGCTCTACCTTAATACTTCTAATGAGGTGTTGAAATTTATGTTGTGTTGTGGGTGGCTTTTTAGGTGTTGCGCCACAACTGACAAAGGATTACGGTGATTTCTGGCAGCATGTTCATTGAACCTTTTACGAAAGGTGCGGGTCGGTATAGCCGATGTTCTTTTTATTGCATACTTCTTCCCCTGCATTACAAGTAATCATATAAACGCCTTTTGTTTCTTCTTTTGGCGTGACTTGTGTTTTCTTGTTTAATGGTGTGGTTTTTAATTTTGTAGGCTGAATTGAAGCCAAATTTTTTTAAAATTTTTCCTATTTTATGGAATTTTCGTCTGTGTAGTGCAGAGAAAGGAAGTTTGTTTTTGTTCTATTGCTAATGGATTCTGAGCAGTTGTTAGTTGTAGGCTTATTCTTTTTATTTTTCATCCTTGTTATTAAATTAGCTATTAAGTATTGGTTATATCCATTATTTCTGGCTATTGTTTTTATTGTGGCTATTTCTTTTATGTATTTTGATATAATCGATATCCGGTCATAACTATGATATTCCCAGAAAGACACAATGTTTCGCCTCTCACACCTAGACTTTTGTCAATGAGTGTCACTTGAATTTGATATAGGCCTACCCAGCCAGATATTTTAAGGCATTTTTAGGGTCACTTGCAGACTGGGCCAAATCCTCTGTTCTTAACAATTCTGCTTCGTCGGTGTCATTATTCGGAGACGTTGGTATTAATGTATATTCAACTACTTCTGTGCTTAGTTCACTGGTAACAAATTGCATGAAGTCTTCGTCAGATCATTTGATTTCATAACTTAGGTAGAATGAATACTACCATCCTCAGCCACAGACGCACTTCCAGATAACGGTATTTCGTCCGTGCTACCTGTTAAAACCACGGGCCGAATTCTGTTGCGCACTTCAAAGGGAGTGGGATTATTATAAAAGAGCTTAATCCCCAACTTTGAGAAAAAAAGTTTTCTAGGCAATCTTGACTGAATCTAGCAGTCAATATGTAGGTCACCCCATGATGCATTGTCATTTGTTCATAAACACCAAACAATAATTTAAGGACATAACGAAAAATTTCTGAAAAGGTAGTAAAAAAGGTAGTACCTAAACAATTTTTAAGTGCCAATCGCATGTTCGTTATTACTTCCAAAAACCGTTTTAAAGTATTTTATTGACGCCTTAAATTCCTGCCGTACCCATTTCTGAGGGGCATTTTCGGGTCTTTTGGAAGTCTCGAGTTTAAAACATCAAATTCATCATTTACTAGTTCGACGAAACTGCTTTCGCGCTCTATATTTGCAACATATTTTAGTACCTTTGCTGTACAATTAGAAAACAACTGTGCAGCAAATCTTATATTTTGGCGTGACCGACCAGTTACTATTGGGTAAAACGTCAAGTTTCCTGTCTGTTGATGTAGCAGATTTTCTATTGTATCCTTTTTAAGTTCAGTGCCGTCGCGAAGTAACAGCGCATCGTCTAGAAAATTATTTCTAAGTAGCTTCAATATATGAGTTACGTACAGAAAACCAACACCTTATTGTTTGTAATTGGATTAATGAAGAACGTTTTTCTGTGTTTACGCCTAATTCCATCTAGACTTTTGAATTATTTCCCCCCATATCACACGTCACAGACTCTACATGAATATTACTGCTCTCAACGGCACTGATAATGCTTTTAAGCAATTCATCTGTCATGATTACATCAAAATCATAATAAATGGGTTGCTTCCACTTGGCAAACAGACCTCTAATCATGACCATCTTAACATTACTGTGGGGCCCCAGAATTACGTCATAAGATGAATCGTAACACACACGTTCATCAACATTCATTTTATCGAAAGAAAGGACACAGATTTTCTCAAGTTCTCTAAAATTTGTAGCCTTAATTTTCATTAAAAACAAAACTTCCTGAAGGATGCCTCGCCTGCATTTAAACTCTCGTGTCCACTTTTGGAGAGTATAATGAGCGGGTAAGGGGAAATTGCGCTTCCTTAAGTAATCGTAGGTCTTCTTTGAAAGTATTCTTAGCGTGGGAGCATTCGCGGTGTCTACTGATGACATTTAACCCTCTTGTCTTTTAAAAGACATCGAATCTGGCCTGGAGCGAAGCACTTAGACAGGATATCTTTTACATCTTGATTTAATTTTCCCCGTGTTGTCTTGGACAAATTGAAAGACGCGACATATCTTGCTCTTTTGAGTGTTCTTAGAGCAGCTTGCGTTTGTTTTAGGGCGAGTAGATTTAGGGCATTTTTTTTCTAGCTGTAAAATTTCTTCACGAAATTTCACTTTTTCTATATCTTTTTCTGTGTCCTGTTTTAACTCAGTGCTAGTTTCCTGGTCGATACTTTTTTTCTTTGGGGACTAAGTACTTATTGTTAATAGCGCTCGTTTTCTAACAGATCTGACTTCCATGCGGGCCTCTCGATCACTAGACACCTATAGAGGATAAACAATCCCTTAATTTTGTATGATTCGGGAGTGAAGCATTAAAGAAATAAGGAGGGAAGGATTACATTAAGAAAAGGTAAATTAACTAATAAATTATCTGTTATTGAGATGCAGAACTCGCTATCAATTTTAAACGAATTAAGCCAATCATTACTAGTTTGAATACAATTAACACTACAAACCCCAACCCAGACTACTGTATTGTTGTTTAATTAAGTTTATAACCATAATGGCTAAATGACAAATAGTTTATTTTTAGTTTATGTACACTTCAAAACACACATAAGCGCGCGCGCGCACACACACACACAAACACACACAAGCGAGTTAAAAATGAGAACTCGCTTCGCTCGTTAAATTAAAGACTACTTTATTCAGCCCACACCAGCCAGTAATGCGAAGTCTACTCAATGAGTGTAATTTTTTTACACTCAAACGATTGTAATTACAAAAACGACACTTAAAAATAACGCACTGTACAAAATTCTGTTAATTCGGACCATAATTAAATATCTACTCTCGCTTTGCAATTAAACTCAAACGCTGTACTGTGTAGTTCTTCCACGCGGTGACGTCACGCGTCAACAACAGCTGATCGCTAGGTTAAGCGCGGGAAACGGAGTGCCCCCCCTGACCTAACCTCACAAATGAAAACAACACGTATTTTCGCTTTTCATATAGGACAATTTACAATTAGTACACTTCTTCTTTTCCACATCGTAATATATCGATACAGTCGCATATTATATAAAACATCGAAAATGTACTGCAGGAATGGATAAAAGTAAAGTTCCGATGCCGCTAAAAAGCTTCCGTTTATTTACTTCTTACTATGTTAATTAATTCTGGTCTCCATAGTGTTATTGACATCTTTAGTAGTATTATTTAATATATTTAATTAGTCATTCATCGCATCATCAGAAATACGTATAAACATAAATTTTATAATCGTTCACGACAAAATTTATATCGTTATTACAAAATATATAGACGTATCTGTATGCAAAATTACAAAATATATCGATACAATTGCATATTAATAATATTAAAAACTGCTGGAACGGATAAAGGTACATTTCCGATGCCGCTAAATATCATTTGTTTAATCACTTGTTACTATGGTAATTAATGCTGGCCTCCATGATGTTTTTGACATCTTTATACGCGTCAACAAAAAGGCATAATTAAAAGGGCCTAAATCGTGCAAACGGGGCAAAATAACAAATTCCAAATTAGACAGTGTTTTTTGCCTTGTGTCAAAGGTTACCTATGCAAAATTGGTGGCAATCGGTGTAACGGTGTAAATTTGTATTCAGTACACATAAATCCTCAGATTTTGAGTTTTATATATATTGTAACGTAACGAAAATATGGTCCCCTACGTTACATAAATAAGTTTATAAGTTTTAAAATAAAAATAAAAATAATAATTATCCATACTAGTAAAAGGTCAGAAACACAACCCATTATTGAATAAATGAATTATCCCCAATAAGAATACAAGGTAGAAAGAAAAAAAATTAATAATGTTAATAAATACAAACTTCAATGTTCAGTGAAAGGTGTAAACGATAGACATTGACAAATAATATAAAAACTAACTTAGACTGCTTTATAATAATTGATGATTTAAATGAAAGGAGAATGATTAAGTATTACATGATTTATTTCATAAAAATGTACCTGTTATTACGTTGTATCATGTTGTATTATTATCATGATAGTTATGTTATTTTTTGTGTGTAGCAAGTGGAGTAATTCTTTTAATAGAATACCAATTAATTAATATTAATTTCATTTTATGTGTTATCAATATATCATTATAGAGATGTTGTTAAACTTTATATAGTTAAATGTTTGTATACATGTACTTAGTTAGTAGGCTGATTATAATTGTAAACATGGCCAGAATGGCTATGATTGTTAATGAGATACAAAAGGGTTTAGTGTAATCATATCATAAACAAATGAAGGATTCTATAATAATGCAAGTAGTAACAAATTAAAATCAGAAGTAGATAAAAATGTAATGATAGGCCTAAAACCAGTAACATTGCATAGTAAGACAGGTCAGAAAGGTTAGGTAAAGAAATTTGTAAAACAATACTAAATAGAATATAATGAGTGAGGAGAAGTTAATAATAATTGCTGATAACCGATAAATAAATTCAGTTTAACTAAATCTCAAAAATGCAGTGGTGCAATGATACCGCAAGGTAATGTTTAATAACAAGAAAATAATACTTGTTAGAGTAAGTAGATTAAGAGGAAACGACAGCAAAATGTATAAAATTTAGTAACAAACAATATGTAAAATTATAATAGGATATAATGTAAATTTAATAAAGGATTATTTTGATGAGTGTAAGAACATTGTATAATAATGGTTATAGTATAATATATCCAATAAGAGGAGACAGGATGGTTGTCAAGGACGACGAGAGATATAAAATTTGTTGATTCAATTATTGAATAATTATCCATGAACGAAGACGGTTTAGTTTGGATGCACTCAGAAAAGAATTGATTAAATTAAATTAAAACAATACAATTGGGAAACAAATTAAGTAATAAATCACCACAGTATGGCTCACTGACATTCAACCGTCTTGTATAACCGAACAATCATAAACCTGTACATGAAAATTGACGAAAAATCTAAAGGAAGAACTCTAATAATAAAACTCCATGTAATGAGCAATTATTAACTTAACTAATCAACCAAAGCAGAGAAGTAACTACCTGAATAGAGTTATATAGTCCAATATTATAAAGAACGAAAACAAAACACAAAATTATACTTGAACGTCATTTTCCACAATTCAATAGAAAAAGCGCAGTTGGACACGAAAGACGTTGAAACACGTAACCACAAAACTCGGACATTGGTGAACAAAAGGAGCGGCATTTCTGCATCATCCCAGGACCAAGAATTCAACTTTTATTTCGAACTTGGAGTGAAGACTGGCGAGGGTTAATTTATCTGCATTCCGTTATTGACCAAACACTACGACGAGGTTAGTTGTACACTGCCTTACCGAGTCACGATGTCCAGAGGACGGTAAAACTACACTTATTTTAAATAATATTTAATAAGAACTTAATACTGTATTGTAATACCTTGTAATCCTATTTATACATTTTCTGACCTCACTAATAGTTGAAAGAACCTTCACTCCCTGTGTTTAAAGAAATACAAAATCATAACTAAAATAATATATAACCCTGAATCCGATCGATAATCGATTACTTCTAATACTATAGACTTTTGTATCTCCGTAAAGGAAGAACTTTGTTGGAAAAAATATAAAAACCATAATAAAGAATCCTTTCACAATTTAACGATATCTTCTCATTTATATAATATTTAGTGTAGTGTGAACAAGTTATAATATAAGTAGAGAGTGTAACGTAGGAATTATTGTACGCGGGTAACTAACCTACAATTTTCAGCTATCTGTGAACCACAGCGCTACTCGCGGACTGCTTTTGTATTAAAGAGAATGAGAAACCGATAAGAATTCCTTCTCTTCTCTTCAAACGCGGGCTAGGCTTGAACGAGAAAATTAGAATTAAACACTTAATACATCAATTTAATCACCACAACACAAATATATTTTGAGGAGTACAAAAGCACATCATAAATTTGCACTCACAATCGTGGGACTTAATTAGGAAAGTTCATCTAAGAGTATAATAAGAAGTAACACACACGCACGTAAGGGAAGACGCTACAGGCGAGATATTATAAATTGGCGTTTCCAACGTGGAACATATTTGGCATTATTATACCGAATACATCGGATACACTATAAATTGACGCATCCATCGTGGGGCGAATTAAATAGAGAGGATTAAGAATCTACACTATAATATATGTAGCGATAATACAGTCATATGCTGTACTCTGCATTTATTAGATAAAGTAAATATTTAGATTAAATTTACAAATATGTAGTAAATAAGCAGGTCTGGGATTGAAAGCTGAATTGATGTTAAATATACGGCATGTAGACATACAGGAACCGACCTGCACGATCACGCGATTGTCGCTGAGAGTGTGTACAGTAGTAAAGGATGTGTGTGAGTGAGCCCCGTTCGAGCACGAAAGTTTGCAATCTCACCGTAAATATGTGTCAAATTATAGTTTTTATTTAATTATAAGACAACCATAAATGGTAAAAAAAATCCAAAGACTCCTAAATATGTATAAAATTAATACGCATGTGTAGTAAGAAAACGGCGTGGAAAGGGCGCGTAGTGCGAATTCAGTGCGATTTTAAGTGTGTAGTAATTACACGAATTATTCGATTACGATGGTAATTACGGTGAACATGTGTAATTAAATCATCCATCGTTAGAGCACCCTGTAGTTCACATTAGACTTTGCCATTGGCAGAAATGTGCGAAAATATGAAATTGGACGATAGTGGGGGAACTGACGCCACCAAGCAATTTCAAACAGGCAGAATTCTGTCCTCACAGGTGCGGTAGGATGATCGAATATAAATAAGGACACGAAAAAAGCAGTTTTCTTCTCAATCAGTCGTCAGTAGTGGCGGGACGCTATGTCCAGTACCGACGCGAGTTTTAAATTTTGTTAACTGAACAGTAAAGACGGATGGACGCTATCTTCAACTAAGTATCAAACAGTAACTCTTAGTCTGGTTACGAATACGATTATAGAACATACTCTACGATGTCTACACACACAAACGTCCGTCACTCAAGACAAGCTACGAGGTTACATCATGCAAAGGAACACTCTGCTGAACAATAGAGGCGTCTGCGTGAACAACAGCAGCTGGTGCAGAGCAACATATCACTATACACTACAGCAACCAGATGGGACCATGAGGGACGAGTAACTGAAGGACGACAAGTGGAACCGGGGAACGTGCAGGGAACTCCACCAGAAGAGGACCTACAATCAACGGAGGACATGGGTATGAGCTACAGAATCGAGGTGACAAATAATCAATTTATAAATTTTAAATGAAAGACTAAAGACATTTAAAAGACACTTTGAAATTTAAAAATAAATAAGAGTTATGTAAAATGTAGATATGAGGTTCAGAGAAACTAACTTAAACTTAATAAATATTGTCTTTGATGATTAACAATCAATTTAGTCACTTTAAATTTTATTGAAAGTTTGTAAAGTACAGTAGTCAATGAGTAATATGAATGCAATGCATAAAGTAACGTAGTTGAAAGTTATATAAAGAAAATTAAACAAAACTGCAGTAAAGCACACAATCAGGCTGAGCAGTCGAAATTTTAAGATTAACAAATAAATACATAGAATATAATTTTGTTACTGTAGAATATAAGATTTATTTTATGATAAATGTACTGCAACAATTGAACGTTTAAGTAAACAATAATGAATATTTATGGCGAAGTAAATGAGATTTTAATACACCCTTGTGGTTTTTGAATAAATTGATAAAAACGTTATACATTAACTCAACAAATAACATATCATGCATAAATGGCAAAAAATATCGTACTTCGTCCTATATCTTTATA
Organism: Magicicada septendecula; assembly: GCA_034769895.1. Taxonomy (NCBI): domain Eukaryota; kingdom Metazoa; phylum Arthropoda; class Insecta; order Hemiptera; family Cicadidae; genus Magicicada; species Magicicada septendecula. The sequence goes on from CM068371.1 coordinate 290,679,228, forward strand.
GATTAAACAAACCCGTTGTAATAAATAATTTCGTAAACTGCCTATATTTGCGGAGATCAAACAACTAACAGCAAATTGTTTTGCAAGCGACTATAGTGTACGAGGTAATTAGTGCACAGTGTTAATAATTCTTTGTTTTTTATAATTACTGTTTAGAAAATGTGTAGCAATCATTGTCGCTCCTTAGAGCAAAGCATGATTTTTGTATTTGCAATAGAGGATCTTGAATGCATTAAAGTTTAAACTATGCTCCGATTTGGCGTTAATTATTCCTCCATGCTAAACGTCCATAGTCTTTAATTCTTAAGTTTTAAGGTTTTTTATTTTTCATTTTTTTCTGGTTTCCTTATTATAATTTTTTATAGTTATCATCTCTACTAAATATCAATAATTGTAAATCTTGCTTCTCTCTTTGTTGTATCGGTTTTTTGAAGTCTTTATCAAACCACTCTTTGCTTAGTTATGTTTTGATCCTAAACTTATTATTCTATCGGTGTTCCTGATTAACTAAATTTGAATGTTGTTAATATTACTCCATTCCAGTGTCTCCCTTTTCCTTCTGTGTTTTTCAACCCATTTTCCTAATGCCTTTCCGTCCTTAATTCCCTACGTTCCACTTTTTATTATCGCCTTCTTCACCTGTTGTTTTTGACCATTCTTAATTTTTCTTTTCTAATGGTGAGTAGTACCCACACTTTTTTTTTAAACTGCATTCTAGTTTAAATATTTTTACCATTTACTTTCTAATTAATTTGTGATCAAATTAATTTCTTGTTCTTCTGACAACTGTTTTAGCTGCACTTTTGTCAGCCACCTCGTATAATTAATTTGTCGTCTCCCAATTATGTTCTTAAATTATACTTCTTTCAATATTTTATTAATTGAATCATTGTTATTTCCATACCATCTTGGAATGGTATTGTCAACTCATCACACACCTTTGACATTATACCTACTAAAAAGAAGCTCGAATTATACATGGTTAGACTTATAGCTAAATAATATAACAAAACACTAATCTGAATAATTCAAAAATATTGTTTAAGTTTTACAAACTATTTAAATAAAACTTTCTACATATAAAATGCAATGTAGACTTGTTCTATAAAGTGGTTTTCTTACTAACAACACAACGTGACAACACAACAAACAACAAGCCTATAATACCATCAAGCGTTTCTACAACTTTTTTTGTAATTCTGTTTAATTGTTTAGTTCCGTTTGTATTTTAATTAGGGAAAAAAGAGTACTCTGCATAAAATAAAATCTGCAAACATATTACATCAGGCGCTAATTATGTTACTCGCGGCGGCTGTTTAAAGTACACACGTGTTTCATGTTCCGCTGTTAGTGAAATATCTAATCTCTCGGTCGTGTTTGTGTTATACGTTGACTACTCTTTGGGCATTTTGTATGTAATTAGCTACTGCCTGTAGTCTCATCAGATTGACTAAACATCAATCATGTATACATAAAGCCGAGTATAGATTCAGCCAATATTAGGTCACATATTTGTGTGTGTGTGTTGTTTATATGATGTCTATAGAACGTAAAACGTTACGACCACTTGGAGTAAAATACGCTTGTACGACTAAGTCGGCAGTAGTTATGATGATTAGCCAGTAAACCTCATTCTCCTCTCTTGCAGATACGTGTACATATAAATACAAAACTCGAAAATTTATGTAGCGTACTACTACTACTACTACTACTACTACTGTCACGTCCACCTTTCACTGCTACCACTCTTAGTATTATAAAGATTACGGTCTCTACAACCATTTCCACCACTACCAAAACTACGATTGTCAATGCTAATAATTTTATCATAAATACCTCCAAGTACTTAAATTATGTACATTTCCTTGTCTCTAATACAAGTCCTCGATAAACAACAGTACTGCATTAGTCATTGTTGGGTATATGTACGTACAGTTGAAACAGCATAAGGTTTACAGCACGATGGTCACCGTTCACAAGAAGGAGCTCCTTTGAGGATTCTTCCACCTCAACCATATTATAGCATAATAGAATTAAACCTGAATGCAGAGAATCGAACCAATTATGAGTTATTATTATACATACTGTTAAAAGTGCTTCGGCAACTGGTAGTTCAAGAAGATGATAAAACTTACTGGACGTAGGAGAGCACCGGATTGTGACGAGTGTAATCACAATGAAGTGTTATGAGTAAACATGGTGCTAGCGAGTCGGTAGAAGTTAAGTAAAAAATAAATAATTACTTACCGAATCCGTCGAGTGACTTACTTGTAATTTCCCTTAACTTGACGCGTTTCGAGGCATATGCCCCATCTTCAGAAGTAATTAAGTAATTATTTATTTAATACAAGTGACTTGGATACTTTAAAAATGAATATTAAGTAAAAAAGTGAGATGCCGCTTAATCAGATAAAGTTTCGATAATCAATAACACAAAAAGCGTGTTCATGAAATAAGGACATGCTGTAAGTACACTGTACTACCTCACCTTGCTACTGTTTGTGCAACTTGCTTTTTGTGAATATTATGTGCAGTACATGAGAGATTCAGCAACATATGTATTCAAGAATGAAACCGTTCTCAATGTTTTTTCTATATAAATTAATTTCTTATAAAAGTACGCCTATTTGAGTGTACAGTGAGTTTAAAATTTGTCGCACAGAAAAGAAACCGACGGGAAATATTTACATAATTCTCTGGTATTTACCTAAATCTTTCAGTTTTTACAAGGTTTCTCACAGGTATATGAAATCCCAATTTAAAAATCGATATCAATCTCTTATATGTTACTAGATTCCATTTCAGCATGACTGGCGTATATTCTGACAGAGTGCTCTTTATTTTGAGCAGGGTTAATTAATTTTTCACAATGTATGTTGATCTATTTCTTGCCGTTCCGCTTCACGATTTTGTCTCCGTACTTTGTTAACGGAAAACGCGCAAGTAACAGGTTAGCTTAATGAAAGACAACGGGTCACTAGTGTAATATATTTTAGATAAATTAATCGCTTTTTAGAATATTTAAAAAATGTATGACTGAATGAAACTATTTGTAATTCACTGTAAAAACTAAAAATATTTAGTAATTGAATTAAATGTCTTTTATAAAATTAAAACAATTTTAAGGTGCTTCCTGCCTGTCTTAAGCATCCCCACAGAAATATTTAGAGTTTCTTTAATTCTAGATGGAAAATCTATTTTTGTGTTCAGTTTATTCTGTATTAAAATTTCGGTGACTTCTACTGGTAAAAATATGTAAATTTTATAACATTTTAAATTTTATTTACAATTTAGACTACTACAAATTAACCTGATGCCAAAGAAAATGGAGTTTGTTTATTTTTAAAAATTAGTATTCCATACTTATGTCATATATTAGTGTCATGCTTATCAATGGAGAAACATGTTCTTCGCCTTCATCTCAAAGTTATGTAGAAAAGACTATTCTGTTCACAACTTAACTGTTATGTTATGAGAACTTCGGCTTGCCGGCCGTGGTGGTTCAAGGTTGTTTGGTGCAAACGTTTCGTACGTGACGGCCGTCTTCAGTGCAAAAGCCTGCAAAACACTGACAAAGGTTTTGTAGTCAGTGACCACTGATCTGTGGTTAAGACTACTGGCTGTGAGTAGGAGACCCATATTCATAAACTTTTGGAATCCGCACGAAGTTGTTGTCTGACACCACCAACGAAAAGGCACGGCCGAAAGGTTTGCACCAAAGAACCTTGGACCACGGCCTTACACCCCGACATGCCGAAGGGCTCATAACAATGAAGCCGGCAGTGAAAGCCTAAGTCAGAATTTAAAACTGTTATTTCTTTAATTTCAATTATAATTTAATTGTAAATTCTATGGTGTGTTTGTTTGTATGATTATTCTTGTTTTAATTAAAAGTTTGTGTGTGTACGTACACATTTAGAGCATGACATATAAAGAAATTTTTTGCTATAAGAAATTTTGTATACAATCTGTCATATTATATATAACTCGTTGTAGATAGTTTTGAAAATTTTGCAAATATATTATATTTTGCACTGCCAACGGACAAGTATACATTTTTAAAAAAAATTTTAATTGTGAATAAATCTATTCGATCATAATTGCATTTGGAGCAAAAATAAAAATGTAAGCAAGGAACATTTCATGAATGAAAACGTTTTGGTCATATAAGCCTCAAGCGTATTGTGTATTAACACAGTATGCTGAACATAATCGTATCTCAGATTGGTGTAACATAGGTGTGTTTAATAGTGCGCGTAAGATGGTTGTTCGAGTTACAACTAACAAGTCAAACGTGCTATATTTTTGAGTAATCGCAGTGTTAGATCTTCAGTTATTTCTGTAGGTCGCTGTGTAGGAAAGGAAACGTTTTACAACTGTACGTTAAGCGACCACTAAAAACGACACTTAGCGGTTACTTGTACAATATTCTACAGAATTCTATATTACAGTATCATAGTGATAACTGGCAGAAATTCAAAAAAAAAGTTCTAAGATTTATAAACTCGGTATTCTTTTTAAATAAGCAAACAATTCTAATCTACTGATATTTTAGGAACAGTAAATTTTAATTCTTTTAAACTGGATTTTCTCTTGTGATTGTATACTTGGTACTGTCAACTAAGTAATACGGTGACAAATCATTTGTCTTTGGAAATATTAATAATGCATTACATGTCTTTATGACAAACACTAGCTACCTTGTGCTACAACAGAATTCTGTAATATATTACAGTGGGCAATAAATTTTCTACCAGCGCACACTTGTGGCATCCGCAGAACTTGTTTATTAACATACAATAATATAGTATCCGGCGATACATTTTGCTTCCAATAATAACAACCGTACTTTATCAGACTTCCCTTAATCATAATTAGCACCATGTTTCCCTTCCAACAGTTACACTTTCCAACCCAAACTATGTTCGTAACAAAACATATCATGTCTTAAAGTGCACAGGAGGTTAGGTATGAGTTCTGTTCTATACTTACAAGATATAACATGTTTAAAATCATAAATTTTTGTATAAAAAATTTCAGAAGGTAAAGAAATACACTATGTTTTCTTATAAAGTAGTCTAGAAAGTAACGTACAGGCTGCAACTAATGTGTTAAAAAGAGAGAATATTTCTAATTAAAGTCTACTTGAAAGGTTTCAAAATCTGGATGCATTGTATGTCTTTTTCTACTTCTTCATCGTTATTAGTCACCAGCATAAAGTAACATAAAGTATTTAAAACACAATGTGTTTAAACGTTTTAACAATGTACTGTACAACAGAAATTTGTCCTCTTCAATTCCCCCACGGAATGACAAGTAATGATCGTTAGTAACAAACGAATATCCTTAAATGTGCCTCCACAATAGGTTCGTATTCTCCTAAATCTTTTTTATTTCAAATACCCAAACTTTTAAGAAAGACATTTCTATATATATAATTAATGTAGCCTATTTAAACTATGATGAACTCAACTCCATAAGAAAATACGCGTAACAATATTATGGATGATGAAATCCTGTCATAATACAAATGCAGCTTATTGATGCATATTTTGATAACCTGTATATCATATTTAGGAAATAGAAAAATTACTTTATGTATCAGAGACATTCTAAGAACCTGTTGTTGATTATTACAAACGAAACTGCTTTTCTATATTGTCGACATAAACATTTTACCACATACACTAACTTATTCAGCATTAATACGCAATTCTATAAATCTGATTTTTGAATGCTATAATCACAACATTATTATATAACTCATTTCAATATATACGTAACGAATAATAAAATATAATTTAATACTTATTTTGAAAACTACATTTTGAATAGTAGCGAATCCTTAATATAAGCCGGTAAAAGTAACACAGTGAAACTCGTAAGAATATGTGAAATTCTGTGACTGCGTGCGCCAGAAGTTTTAAGCTCATACGCGTTGGTTTGTTATAATTAAACAAACGAAGATCTTAATTTTTATAAAGGTGGAAGTCATTTCAGATTTCAGTTTTTCATTTTAATATAAGAACACTGTCCGGAACTTTAATTTCGAAATAAACTGGAAGTGTTATCAGAACAATGAAATAGAAATTAATATGAAAATGGAGGCTAGGACATAGATAACAACAAATACTGATGAAAAACATTTAAAATGAAAGATCGTAAAGGCCAAATACTCTAAGTACAGACGTGAGAGTTCCAAATAAAAGGAAAAATGAATTCGTAAATAACCTTAAAAAATTTCTGGAATTAAGGCATGATATTGAAACATTATTTGTCTTACACAATACACTATAACGTAACTCTGAAAACGCCTGTTGCTTCATTTTGTACAAATTAATACCACTGGATTTGTTATTTCGCTGTCTCCATGCCTCATGCTTTGCACTCTCTTCAGATATTGCTATCGGCAATATCGATTTTTGATATTTGTCTCTACAACTTCAGTATCGATAATGGTTATGACGGAAAGACATAATCTATAATGTTGCGTTAAGATTCTTAAATAAAATTATCAGCAGGGGTGCTACACCCTGGTGGGGACACCGCTAGCTGAAGTCAACGTCTCTGTCCATTGCAGCATCTTCCAACTGTCGATTGCACCTCTCCTACATTTCTCTGCACACCATCCTGCCATCTCTGTTATAGTCAGTCTGTTGTCAATGAGGCTATCCTTGCAACACAACCAGATAATGTAAGCCGTCTTATCTTATACATCACTTTTCAGAACAAGCGCGAGTCTATTTCAGAAATACTTGGACACCAAATTCTCGTAGGCATATTTAGTTTACGCAAATGAACATAACGGAAATACAAAATTGTAAAGGTGCGAAAGAGTAGGTAATACCCAAGTTCATTCTATTTTTCATCATGTCTCCTGTGGCTAAGTGCTGATTATGATTGTGCAATCCCGTGCAATCCTTTCTTCAGTTAGGTTTTCTTGTGTGTCAATTTCTTTATTCCCTTATTTGACCAACACATTAGAAAACTTAGCTAAAATAAAAACAATCAAGCAGACTGGTAACAAGAACGTTTTTATATTTTGTATTGTGTTATAAACATTGTCTGCTGTCCAAGGAAAATAAAGTTAATTGGATGCATTGGTGTTGTATTTGCTGGCATTGGATGTACACTGTATGTACTTGTTACAGTGTACATCACAGGCATGATGGTGTCAACACAGACACACATCCTCTGCAGCAAACTATTCTTGATTATTTCATTTACTAGTTTACCTAAGCAGTAAAACAGAATTACCTTCAGGTGGACCATTTTCTTGAGATTGCTGATTGCGTTTTGCAGGCCAACGAGATACGACTACTCTGTCATAAAACTATTCCCTGTTGCATGGAACTCGCCGTAACCAGGTCACGGAACATTCACAGTTAAACGTAGTTAACTACTCAACATTTGTTGGAACGTTATTGCAATCAATTCAATTTAAATTTAATGACGCTGCTCATCAGATAGAGTTGGCGACGAGGTAGTTCAATCATCGATAGAAATGTCGCACACTCACGTATTGTCCCTGACATGTATTTTATCTAAATCGTTTTCCACTAAAAACATAGACTGTCACGCAAACTGGAAAAAATAACACTAGAATTAAATGTGACTAATTCATTATAGAAACCGTTTTAAATGTGAACGAATAGTTCGTATATTTGATATCTGTTATCACAAATATTTATTTGCAAATTTGAATGTGGGTATTGTCAATATGATTTCTTCCGAAACAAGAACATTTTCTAATATAGCTGATGGAAGTATACTTTTCTTACATTTATTATCTTTACTATTCTAACCTGATATGAAAAACTTGTGTTACCTTATTTCATAACATTGTTAATATTAAATTCATGTTTGCTCAAATATTCTTGAATGTATTTTTTATATTATTACTAATAATAAAGAAAACTTATTGTACAAGAATATATTTTGATAGTTTATACTATCAAAACAGTGTTATATTCAAAAAAATATATATTCTGTACAAAAAGTTGTATTCATTATTAATAAGTACAGCCGTAGTAAACATTATATTATTAAAACTAGCGCGCGTGCGTGCAGGTCTATCTATTTACGCTACAATATACTGTATTCATTTACTGGCTCCACTACTTGTCATCAGCACCATCTCCACATCACGCCATCGGCAAGGTGCTGCCTGTTCCACCTTGAAAGAGCCTCCATTCGTGGGTCTACCACACACCTGTGTCCTAACGGTTTATATTTCCAGAAAAGTACTTGTCATTATCGTTAAATTATAACAACTATAATACAATTACTGGTTAACGTTACAACTAAATTACCATCAGTTTACAACGTTACACTAACGTTATTTTGATGAATTCCTTGTAATTTTATTAGGATTTTAGGTCATGCTTTATCAAATAAAATGTTGCAACAATGTTACAGAATTCGAAAGAACATAGGCCTAATAGAATGTAAGGAATGAACATTTACTAGATACTACTTTTACTGGATAGTACAAAGGAGCGTGATGTTAATAAGTCAGAAGAATGCGATGATCACAAACAAAAAGCATGGTATCTAGTGACCAGTAACAGCACATTCCGAAACTTACTAGAGTCAACTTTGTGCTTAACAATTACATACTTTATAGAAACCAATGCAAGCGCTGGCAAATCTATTGCTTTTTATAAAGCACAAACAACACGGACACATCAGTAAATGAGAGAACGGACATGAAAGAAGAGAGTTTAGTCGAGATGAATAAGGATAAATGATTTGTTAATACGCTGAAACGCTATAGTAAAGTATTTCTATAGCGTTATAATATATTATATTATTATATATTATTATATTATTATATATTATATAATAATATGCTGGCTGCTATCCGAGAAGAATTAAAGAATAAACAGAACAACATAGTCTTAAAGAAAACGGAATGTTAACGTGTTGGTAAACGGCAGAATATGAGTATACTCGACAGGATTGCACAGTATCGGCTGAATTGGTGGGAACATCTTTGGTGAATGGATGACTGCTGCATTCCCAAACAACTATGGAACTACAAGCCGAAGGCACGAGGAGGCGTGGCGTTTCCGAGAAAGCGCTGGAGTGACCAGATCTAGACTTTGCCTGTTTGAGACTGCAACAAACCATCCTTGGTTTAATCCTTGCAGATGATAATGAACGTGTCGGTATAAGAACAAAAACAGGTACAAGAACGTTTCGTTAATGAAGATTCTGTTGTGTGACTGCAGTCAATACAGCTCAACAATGAAGCACTTAGCAACAACGTAATGTTGCGTTGGGATATATGTTTATTCATGTGCACTTCGATTCGTTTTACATAAAATTGTCTGGAGCGTGCAGTGAAATGTATAACTTCCTAAGTCTATAGAGCATACAATTTCATATTACAGTAGCGATCATCGTTTGAAGTAACCTTTAATATTGTATTATGTATAATGTATTAAGTAAACTTTTAATACTATAGGACTTTGATGGTTGGTGGTTGGTTTATCGATTGCGACAGAATACTGAATAATATACGCACATCAATGACTGTACAGAGGATGAGATAATAGAAAAATGACAGTCTTGTACAATTATAGTAAATATTACGTTTTGATAATAAATCAGTCTGAAGCAAAAGTTGTGCTAGTCGATCGTGTCAGCAATAAGTCGTTTAGTACCAATAAATTAGAAAAATACGGAATTATAACCATACATTTCCGTTAATGATTTCTCAGAACGTTATTGAAATGAAAAAATTAAAAAGATTTGATATATTCTCAGTAGAAAAAATGTCTGAAAAATTATACGGAAATACTTTCAAAGACTGAAAACTTAAAGTATCTCATACTCCTACAGATGATAAACACATAGAAAAGCCGCGAAGCTTCCAAATTCAGACATAAACTCTTGTATCGATGGGACGAGTGTTTCACACATTACGTGGGCGGCTAATAAAGTTCGATTATTAAAACTGGATAATAAAGTACGCTGTGTTTTACACATAGCCATAAAGCTAGCTTTATACTATAAACCTCATAGTACAGGGTAAAGTGGAAGGTAGCCAGGGGTAAATTTCCATTATGTATCATACCTGAAGAATATATATTCACTATATGTAGCAAATAAAATACAACTAGCCCAGACCAGAATAGACAGTTTTGAAACGGACAAATGGGTACTGAAATCTAACAGGATCACTAAAACTTTACGAAGATAAAAAAATGAGGACATAAAAGTTACGTTAAGCCTTTTCCTACGTAAATAATCTCAAAGAATGTGTTTTTTCTTAATTAGCTTACAAAAACTGTATATAGTATAGAAGTATGTGTGTGTGTGTGTGTGTGTGTGTGTGTTCAAACATTTCTGGCTACAATCGTTTCTTCACAAGTACATTATTTAATATGTAATGTTATTTTTCATTCAAGATGTACTTTTCCTTATCTGGAAAGTTTCCTGGCATCAAATAGTTTGTCCGTTTTCAGGAGCCATATAAGTTTCTTTATTAGGACACATACATTGTAATAAGGCAATTCATCAGGAATCTAAAATACTATTAAAAATTAATGTGTGTGTGTGTGTGTGTGTGTGTGTTTTGGCAAAGGCATGTTGATGCCATTTTAGTAATTAGCAATTTGGGGCATAGAATTTTTACGTTCTTAGATGTGAAGTCCCAATTTAATAAGAAATTAATCTTTTATTCCATATTTTATGTTCCATAGTGGAAGGAGTAAAATGTCATTCCTGATAATAATTGCGTAACGATGTTGATGTGACAAGACTACCGTGTGCAGAAAGTCAATAAAAAAAATTTGTAGTTTACCAATATACGTCCTAACCATGCTGAGCACGAATCGAGGTGTCCTAAAATTTTTATACCTTCTTGTAATGAATATTCGTGTGACGACGCAAGCTTTTTACTGCTTTACCCTTGCAACATTTGTCCGTCACCAACCCCAGTTGTTAAATGTAATATTTTCATAAAAAAGCACAGACTAAAAGCACTCGTACATAAAAAAGCACAGACTACGATATGTTACCGCAGTGTGTTGTATGCATTGAAAACAGTCTCGTCAGGGATCGACAACGTTCGTTTGTTCGACGGGAGTGGCTTCTTAAAAATTGGCTGTGAATTCCTAGATAAAAGTCCCAAATTCCTATTTCAGCCTTCTCAACTGTCAAATCAGAGGTTGTATTATTCACATATTAGCGGTATACTTTGAATAGCATTTTTGTTTGAAACATTTGTTTGGCTATGAGTCAGTAGAAACTCAACAAACCGGGATCAAATTCAGTTCGGTTATTTCACAATAAACATATTATTATCTTCAATAGAACCACTTAAGATTAAAGTTTATTTAACATAGAAAAAAAATATATTCACACAAGTGCACTACCTTCCGTTGATACACTACCGCTCTGTTAAATGCGTAATGATTAAACAAGAGTACACGTCGTCGAGATATTCAAGTCTCTAGTGCTAACATTTAATTACCACCTGAAGAGAAATTAAAATGCTTATTAAAGAAGGAAAACATAAATTTCTAATTTAGTTTGTTAATTGTTTTCTTTTATTCTAGGGGATGGAACATTTCTTCAACAAAAAAATATTCTTTATAGCATTGGAAACGGTACATGAAGTAAGTGCTAATTTTTCTTTAGAAATACAGTATAGAATAAACAAATTATACAGGTAAAAGGAAAAATAAAATAGGTACAAAATGAGTTACAGAAAACAGCTACTGACTTGACACACTTATTAATGAATGATCATAAACTCTTCATTTGCTGTAATAATTTATTTTTTTATTATTATTACAAGTTAATTCCTTTCACCGGTTTTTATTTTTCATGGCTGGCAATTCTAGGATCATCGTTGTCTACGTAAGAACTTGAGAGCCTGGTATGATAGATCAGAACGTTTGGATTTTGTTTTTTAGGACGCTGCGTAACAAACAGGCCTACGCTTGAATTTTGTTCAGCTTGTTTGCTTCAAAATTATTACCCAACGAAAGATCACAATATCACTTCACATTTCTATTACTTTCCGGTGCTGGTTTTATATAAATTTACATTGAAGTTAAAATCTTTTTATCATCGAGCCCCATCTTTGATCTCCGCGTATGTTTTGCAATCGGTGAGTAAAGTTGAAGATGACTTCCACAGTTGCAACGAAACTTCAAGAACTTACAATAATGGACAACAGTTTCACTTTATTGCTCATCATCAAATGACTCCTGGCATGAAAGTTTAAATTATACGAGGAACTCTAAATTGTCTTTAAAGTATTTAATCATAAACATAGGTTAAGAAAATGAAATTATTAATTATTTATCTTACATTGAACTGAGTGTCAGCAAAAATATTAATCCATACCTAAAACGTTATAGGCATAGTTCAGAGTACACACAAAAATTAATTGCCGTATTAACAAGTAATTCTTTCATCTATATGCATATCCATATTAATTTTTTGAACATTCGAAACAACACAAACCTAAAATTTGTTAACTTATTTTGCTTTAGAATCGATGATAAACGTCAGGTTTGTTTACATTGGGTCATCCATTCTGTATTCTTTAACTAGAACGCTCACCGTTAAAAATAACTGTGATTATAAATTAGTTAATGTTTATATTAGTCAATTCGTTTTCCTTCTGCATATCACTACATTAATGGATTACAAAAGTTAACAGAATAGGTAACTACCCGTGTCTCTGCGGTAACAGAAAACTGTTTACAATTTTTTTAATAATAACCTCATAAACTTTTTTGACGTTGATATTAAATTACCCATATTTTTATTGGCTGAACGTAAACGTTTATAAAACAAATAATTGAATATAGAAACCAAACGGTTGGTTTTATTGGAGCGAGAACAGAGGGCTTACGACGGTACGCAGTCGTATCTTAGTACACGTTCTTTAAAAATGTAGTTTTATTGTTATGTTTCCCTACAAGAAGCAATAAAGTACAAAAAATGTAATAAGCACTTTACTTTTAATTTTACGCACAGCAGAAATATATGTTTTGTTTGGCTTTCTTCCAGTTTTCATGGCTACAAAATTACATAAGTATTTAATATATTAGAATAGTATAAACGTAATTATTAGAGTTTAATGTTAAATTCAGTTGGAGAAAAGAGTGATATAACATATATTTTAGGAACTTTATTTATTTCTGTTTAAACAGAAAACCTGATTTTAACACGTACAGTTCACTAAAATGTGTCCGTGTACCATTGGTTTATGTGATTTGTCGGGCGTTAGTTCACAATGTGATTTTTTTTCTTAAAAACAAACCTGATCACCGTTCTGTTTCCTGTTGCTGTTACAAAAAACTGCAATCAACCTTTCTTCAAGACTCTGATTTCCTCAGTCGCCTGATTTTAACGTTGACTTAAAAAAAAACATCTCTCACTGTACTCACTTACTGCCACAGAAGTGAAATGATGGTTTACAGTTTCGGAGACTCCATTAGCGTAGTTCTTAAAGATAGTTCAATTTTCCTCATAGACATCGGTTACATAGTTGTAAATCGAATAAAAATGTATTCATAAAATATTAGAAGTAGTGACATTATTAATGAACCTATTTCATTAACTTTCTTAACCAAGCTATGTTTTGGCTATATCTCGTGTAGCGTGACTCGCCTAACACCGATATGAAAAATAAAATATTTATAGCCGATGGAATTAGTAACTGCTTCTTAGCTAATTCCAGTAATTAACAGAAAGTGTAAAGTTTCTTCCATTTTATTTAAAAACTAGCTTTAAACTATAAAACTGTTTACAAGAAAGTGCTTACTACGCACATAATGAAACTTACGGTGAGGAACAAAGATTTAAGCTAACTACTTTCTAATACACGTTAGGATAGACAAGGTATAAGGATTAAGTAATAAGTGGGGACATAACTAGGTAAACACTTTGTAAGATTGAGAGGCTAATTAGGAGTATAATTACTTGAACTTGTCGTTCTTTTTAAAACTACTTCTAAATTAATATTTTCAAAAACAAATTACTGTATTTCATGCGATGATTTCATTATGTACGATATAAAACAAGTGCAATAATCAAATAAAGTGGGCTAGATCATACACATCAAACCAGCGTATATGACGTATATTCGGAATCGAGATGTGATCGAGACCTGCCGAAAAAAGTTTTGGACGAAACGTAAAACAACCATATGAGAAAAAAAAAGATTTCTGGTGAGAACGCAGTTGTTATGTAAACTGGATAACACAGACTTGCCCGATTATAGGTCTTTTACTCATGTGTAGAGATATTTCTAACATTGGCCAAAATGTAAAAGAATTTATTTAACATGTAGCAAACGATAGGGGCAATCAGACTAAGATTTAGTTTAGTACAGATGATATTAATTAAATACAGAAATTAAAATTATGTCTCTAACATCGTTTGACGTCCACCTATTGTGCTCAGTATTGTAAGTGTTTAATAGTGTTTATGTTTAAAGTTTTTATTTGTTTCTCTTGAAATTAATACGATTTTGTTTGTATTTTTTAGGTTAGTAGACGTTCTTCTGGTGCAGCGATGAATGTTTCAGTTTCATGACATTTTTGTCAAATGAATGCATTAAAACAGACCGTTTTTTATATTTAGATCAGGTAAGAATCTTAATTAAAATAATGTATTTAAGCAGTTTAAATCAATTTTGTTACAGATTAAAGCATTAAATAATAACGAAGTTATAAAATAAATTAACAAAATAACAAAAATAGACATTTAATATAGTTTCTGTACGCTATAGCTTATGTGATATGTGTCATTTATCGACTTTGACTAATTGACCATTAAGTTACATTAGAATTTAAAAAATTTTTAATTGTCATAAGTTTTACATTTGAGTGTGTTTATGTGTATGCATATCCCCGATTAAAAGAGTTGCAAGCTGAAGATAGAAATATATTATTATGAATATCGAATGGCTCTATACAATGCAGGTATTGTGTGTAAGGTCCATGTAATGATAAATCATTGCTTTCCTTGTACAATATCGCAGTGTGAGTATAGAAAATGTAAAGTAGCTATCGTAGTTAAAGTTATTGAAGTTATTTCTTAGCTTAAGTATTACGTAAATCTTTTATTATACTTTATTTTTTTATCAGTAAACATTAACATAAATGCTGATGTGTTAATGCATTATAATGTAAATATCGATGCACTTCGTAAATTTAATATACAACCGGCCTCACACAAGTGTAACTGGGATTGCCGTAGTACTGAAACTCAAGTTCTATTTCAGTTTTGTACCGACGCATTATTTTTCTGTTGAGTATATAGAGTAAATCAGAATATGTCTGAGTCGTTTAAAGTTAATGTTATTAGAGTAATGGAAAAATTCTCATATAAGTACATCTCACAGTCAATTGTGCAATGAATAGGGTGTAAGATCCAATTAATCCATACCTAAAACATTACAGGCGTAGTTTAGACTACATAAAAGAATTTGTCATTACTCTGATCTGTGTCTGTTTCATTTCTAACAGTATTAAGTTACAAAAAAGGTCAAAAACTCTTGAGCTTATAAGCAGGAAATGCAATGTAATCAGCGAGTGTCGTGTGCGTAAAGGAGCGTACAGTCAAGATTGTTTCAGACATACCACCCCTACTCAAGTTTACAATAATAAATGGTTTTGCATATTAAAAATCCATATTACACAGAGTTGTCATTAATGTTTATAAAACGCAATGACATAAGCTTTTCACGCCAGATTCAATATTGTTAAAAGTTGCCTGGCTACTAGTCAGTAGTGTGGGGTATCCTTCTAGGATTGCAGACTTTTGAGCTGTACCTACGACACCCAACAGGCAGTACTGGAGTCTTACAAGGAAACCCTGGTCCACGGTCTAGTAACTCAGCAACTTTTAATAATAGAAGTATTATAAAATATTATCATGCTTTAAGACTATGCAATTTTTTTGAAAGATTTTTTTAAAAGATACAAAAAAATTTTAAATTTATGGAAAGCATATGTTCTTTTCGTTCTCGTTTAACTTGATCTCAATACATAATAATAATAATAATAATAATAATAATAACGGATATATATTGTAACTTAACTCGTGTTACAAATAAAATTTATGTTTGTGTTTAATAAAAATTAAGGTTTGAGAAAATTTATAAGTTATAAATTTATTTTTTTTAATAAGTTATATATTTTAATTATTTAATTAGTTTTTATTATTTAATATTATTTAATTAAAAGTATTAATAATAATTTATTTCCGTGTATTATTTTGCTAGGCTCTGTAAAGAAATATTTGTTCTATTGTGTTAATCAGATTATGTCAAAGCTGGGTCGATTTGTAGTCACTTCTAACTCAGCTCCTTTTTTTCTTCTTCTTCTTTTTCTCGATTTATTTAGCTATTATTTTCTAAGTTAAATTAAAAATGAAATAAATTAATTTAATTACTCAAATAATTAAGAAAACTCGTATTTAGAAACAGTAATGACATTTATTAAAAGTGATGCGATAATCTTATGTGCATTGACTATTGCTGCGGCTGAGACTCAATTCACAGGTCGATTGTGTTAACTAACAAAATATATAAAATTAAAATATTGATTAACAAGGTTCTTTGAGCTGTAGAAATGGTCAGGGAAAGGCAAGTTACAAAATACTATACTTACAATTAATTAATGCTTAATTACTATTACGTAAAAGAAAATTATATTTGAAAATAATGTCATTTAAAAATCTAACCAGTTGGCTGCGTATTACGTCACGTAGCTGTTGACTCACCATGGCATTGTACTGCTGGCAAGATGAACTCGAAACATGGCCGCCATCGACTTCGGATTTCACCCAAGAATGCCGGCTCCTGGTTTTTTCCTCTCACCAAATGTAATTGTGATATTTTCTTCTGCGATAGTGTAGTTCCTCTGGATTCTTCGATTGTAAAGTTCTTTTTCGCTCAGAGAGGTAGTTTGATGCGGTATTACTAGTGTCGTATTAAGTGTTCGAAATCTGGCTAAGTTCGTTGTTCAATGGAATAGTATTAATTTGAAAATTCCAACATGGCGGATTATTCTTGGTGTCTTTGGTGTTTAATTGTATATATCTTTTTACTGGTTCTTCATTTCGTTAATTGGTTGAGTTATTTTTATTAATTTTATGTTTATAACCTCTTCTGTAACTCTTCAAAGGGTACTTTCAACTTAGTTCAAATTATTACATTTTTTAGATCTCCCTTCTGCACATTCCCATCCGTTCTGGTTCGCGTTTAACAATCAACTGCCAAATGAAATCGTTATTTAATATAGTAATTCCAGAAATATTTTGGTATCCTATTCCATTGTCTGAAATCAGCTGTTCGTCTTTGTCCAGATCTGATCTCATAGAAATATATGACTTTTTTTTCTATTTTATGGCTATAATTTAATTATTTTTTAATTTCATGAAAATTTAAGTACCTAGCAATATTCCTGTTCTAATTTTACATAAATCAATATCCAACATGACCTATTTCAGTTTCAATTAAGCTTAAAACTGGCATTTTTTGACATTTCTTATAGGCCTTATTATAATTCACATAGTTATAAATTAAATGGCTTACAAGTCGTTTTATGTTAACATTATCCTTAAAAAGATTACTTATTACATCATTATTCTTTGTCTTTAACAATTTGTTGTTACAACAAACCGATACTGATTAATTTACATTTTATTTGTACTGTGTCCTCTGTTAGGCATTATGTTACACATTTTCAATAAAGTCAATTTTATCCTCTGATCATTACATTTACTGTTATATATTTCTGTGATAATTATAATTAAGTATCTTTATTCTAAACTGACTAATCTCTGTTAATTTTATACAGTTTTATCTAACTTATCCTTTTGGATTTGATTACATAGTAAAAGTTGAATTTGGTCTAAAAGTCAGTTTTGCTTTGCTACTGATATTATAACTAGTTTGAATCCTTATTATTTCTCTGGTCTACAATTCAAAAGATATTATGGTTACTTCCTTGCCTTTCCTACCTTAACAAAACTTTAACACAAATTAACATTATTTAACTATAACAAAATATCTTATAATCTAACATTTTCGATTACATATAATGAAAGTTCATGTTCCCACATTTATATTATTATGAAACAATCCTTACGTCTTACAACTAAATACTTTATTACAATTAATAATATTTCAGTCATTTTCTGTCTTTTTGTTTGTTTGATTGTGACTTTTCTTTAAGCTACCTCATACCGCATTATTCTCTATTACAGTTTGTTATAATGATTGGTTTTTTTTTTTTAAAGAATAGGGAAATTCACAATTTATTATCACCGGTATTGGTATTTCACTATTATAGTTTATAGTTGATACCACTTTACTTCCCACTGAGGCATTCTTTATCACCTACACTAATGGTAGTCTTTAATCTTTTCTTCTTAATATTCTACTTTCTACACTGGTGTTATATCTATATTTAATTTACATTCTTTATCTATATGTAATGTATCCTGTAACTTGGGTTACTGGGAGTTAAGATTTTGTGTCATTTTTATTTTGAATCTAATTAAATTGTACCAATCTGTCATAAGATTTGAGAAGTAGCCTTCCCTAATACTACACTCTTTGTACAAAGCTTGAATTAGTTGGTCCTTTTATTCTCCTTCAATGAGTATGGTATTGTTTTATGTTTGGATCCTTTGCTGTGCTTATCTTAATAATTCATCCGTGATCCTCTTTCCTTACTGCTCCTTATCTTACTGGGTATACCGATGATGTACTGGGGTTTTAATCATCATGTGGTTGAACGTATATTGTTTTATATAGATTGTTCATTTTATTTGGACCAAGAGATTCTTGTTGTTGTAGAGTTTATTGTCAGCATTTGATTTACTATAATGATCAATTTATTTAATTTATTTTTAACCATTTTGTTATTACTCAGTACAGATTCTTTCTTCCTTTTCTTTTCAAGCTTGTATTAAGTTATATTCAGGGTGAACATGCTGTTATGCTACAATATATAACTTTTCTGTGGCGCGCGCGCGCGCGTATGTGTATTAAATAACGTTATCTGCATCCACATAATATTATGGATATTATATCGTATCCTATCTTAGCCTTAAAAAACAGCAGGAAGTTTTTATTACTTACTACATTGCAAACATAAACATTGTTCTGTATTATGTGAAAAGGAAACGATATCAATATTCTGAAAAGACAACATGAAAGGAAACTTGTAGACAACAAATAGTAGAAATGTTTTCCGCTACAAAGGTGTAGAAACTTGCTTAGCTGTTCCAGTAATAATTCCTATCAGAATATCTGCAAATTTGGATAATTTAGTTAGTACATGTTAATGAGTTATTCAATCTGTGGTATGTTATCAATCTGTACAGAATGAAAGTTGTGCCGTATTTCTGGTTTTGTAAATTGCGTACATTTCGCTCACGTTGGTAATTAAAATAATTGTTATCGGAGATTACCTACCATTTTTTATTAGTTATAGTTTATAAAGGATGCACTAAAGAAATTGTATATATTTTGAAGACAGACAGGCGAAATGATCAATAAATTTCTTCCTACCCGGCGGCAGTAATTTCTTCTGTTGATTTTATGGCGCTCTGTTGTTAACGCTGCTTGTTTATTACACAAAGTATAAATTACTGCACGTAGTTAATTTTTACTACCAACAAATGATATACAGCCGGTTATCAGACATTAATAGTGCACTATTTTCTTTTCTAAACAGTATACCTTACGGGTTAAACGTTATAGATTTCGAATTAAATACTGAAGCAATTTGTGATTTAAGTGCTCAAATTATATTTTCATAAATTCCTGTCTTCCATTCACGTGTCGCTGTTTACCAGGTTTCTTCATTTGTAGTTGATCAGTGGGAAACGCTTATTAAAACAGTAAAGTAGAAGTAAAACAATAAAAAATTCGTCTTATTAAAATCGCATTCATAATGAATAAAACTGATTAATTAATTAAAATAGTAAATACAGGCTGTAAATTTTCAAACATATTTTTGATTGAACATTTTTAACCAGTTAACATTAAACTCTCATGTTTTATTTTCTTTGCAGTACCGTACTAAATGCGTTAATTATTAGCTTGGTTTTAGTAACACATGTAAATAAGCCTGTTGTCAGTAAATCAGTTGTCTCGAGAAACGTTAATAGTGTGAAACATATATTTATTATCTACTTACAGCTACAGCGTAGCGCACAACACAATTCTGTAATACTTTACACTGGGCAATAAATTACAAGCGCACTTGTGGCATCGCCAGAACTCGTTTATTCATACAGAATAATGTGGTATTATGCGATAAATTTTGCTGTCAATAATAACAAACATATTTTGTAATGCTCCTAGTAATTATAAATATTTATAATTTGTTAATACTACTATTTACATAAATTTAAATTGTTTCTGATTACTAGGATTACCACTATCACTTCTACAACGTCTACTGATAAAACTATATCAACATATCGTAGGTCTTCCGCATAATAAAACGAAACAAAAATTTATTACACGATTAAAGTTTTGCTGAACAGAATTTAAATTGAACGTACCTAGTACAGGTACGTAGTAGTAGATAGTACGTAGTACTAGTACCTGTACTACTAGTATGCAGTAGTAGTACCTACCTGTACGTAGTACAGGTAGTACGTAGATTGTACAGGTGTAAAAGACAAAACCGACTATCTGATGTGATGTATAATCCACCTGGTCTTTGGAAGTCAAGGATGGAAGAATGCCGATGTTCGTTACAAAGCAATTTAATACGAAAGTAAAGAATCGGTTAAGACAAGTTAGTTTAAAATGAGTTTAGACTTTTGCCACCGATCTGACAAGGGAGAAGTTAGTTAGCCTCTTACACAGGAGATATGATTTCAATTGAAATTGTACAAAACGTTTTGTTACATTGAAATTTCCAGTTTTCCAACCTGATAGTGTTTTCCAGGGATACAAATGGTAATTTCGTGAAACCTTTTACCTTTGAAGATACTAAAGCAGCTTTTTTACCTGTTCTTAATCAAAACTATGTTAGCTGTTATAATGTCAAGTTACACTTACGTTTCGCTCAGGTAATCTGCACCCGTTGCAAACATCGAATGCACCCTTGCATATATGAGGTTTGATAAAAAAGTTCGAAAAGTTCGTGCAATTTTAGAATTTCCACCACTATAAGTGTCCGATTAAGAAACTGTTTTTACGTGATGTTGGTACACATGTTAGTGACAGTCGTCCAAAATTTTAGCTCTACTTGATGCATAGTTTACATTTCACATCTAATTGAGTAAGTCGTCCTTAGATGTATTAGGCGATTTTTTTTTGTCATTCTACAATGCAAGTTTGAAGAACATGGATTAAATTTTGTGCAAACTGTGAAATATATTACTTTGTCCGGGTAAACGTTGTAACATTACATTTGGAACAACTTAATATCGTACCTGATTTAATGAAGACTTTGGTTATGAAACTAACAAGAAGAACAATATCTTCCAAGATGATAGTGAAGAGGAACGACTAACCATTTTAGACTGACTAGTAAGACAACTGACCGTACCAAAATTAATGATTTAGGCTAAGTGATGCAAAATACCTTCAACCCCAATTATGACATGAATTTTCAGTATTGACCAAATAAAGAATTATAAAGACAGACGGCTTATGAACCAGTACTATAAAGAAACAAATGGTTTCATTTAATGTATCATAATATCCAGATAATCAAAATACAAATTGAGGGATAATAGGCCCAAACATGTAACATTATGTAAAAGAAATATTGGTAAATAATTAAGTTAATTGATGTGATGAAAATATAAATATACCTTATTATAGATACATAAACCATACAAATAGTTGTAACATATAGTGTTCATAAGATTGTCCAGTAAACAACAAATAATGACATGTTCATTATAACAGTTATAACAAGAGTGAAGCATAACATAGACAGTGTCAGAGAAATTATTAAATTAACTGGCAAAAGACTAATTAGTTAGTACAGAATTTGTTTTATAAATGTGCATGTTATTAGGTTTAAGCACATTGTTTTATTATCATAGTATTTGTGTTGTTTTTTGTATGTAGTAGGTGGAACAGTTATTTTAAAGGAATATCAATTAAATGATATTAATTTCATGTTTTATGTTAACAAATATAACCATAGAACTGGTGTTAAACAGTTATAAATTGATTTGGCAAAGCAGAATAGACTATAAAAGATGTTATGGCTAAGTGTCAAACAATTATACAGTTTATGTAAAAAAAACAGTTAATTTGTTCAAGGATTCAGTAAAATCATAGCCATGTGTGCATGAATTTAAAATAATAGAATAGTATGTCTTTTGTTTTGATAAAATAATGTTATGTGTTAAACAGTTTTTATAATTGTTAAAAGATAATTTAACTGAAAAAGATTTTAAACATGGTGATGAAAATAACACCAGTACATAGGCCAGGTGAAACAAACTTTTGTAAATTTTGAACAATAATATTAGAGATTTTGTAAAACAAATGTGAAAGGATAAATATATTTATAGGTAATAGTGTACACAACGAATATAGAAACAAAATAATACATATCAAGTTATTTAAGAAAATTTCAAATAACAAAATTGTAACATCTGTAGTTCTTAAGTAAAAATAGGCATGTTTAGTGTTTAGTGTAACAAATGTAAAGATCAAAATAATGCTGATAATGGTTTTAAATTCCCATTCAGTATAGAAAAGTTATGTTAATTTAAAGATTTTGAACAAATTTTAGACTTTGAAATAATGAAAGTATATGACAATGTATATCCGAATTAGCCAACCAGATTCCAAGTTTACCCTTAGCAACCAGAAATTTCGGATAAATAAAATGAGACTTCTTTGACAACGAGCTTAGCGGATAGACGCGTTTGTAAAACTTCCGACATATTATAATATAAATTGTGAAAAAACGATACAAACATATAAATACAGTTAGAGGTACACTACACGAACTTTTTAGAATAACAGAAGAACACCCATTACATGGAATAGAAGACACAAGAACCAGGAAGAAGATCTGAAGTGGACGTAGGCCAAGGAAGAAGATCTGACGTGTACGTGGGCCCTATCTTCAACCAGGAAGCAGACAAGAAGAGGATTTGGTGATTTTGACATCTTATTGTATTGTACTTCAACACACACATTTGTATACACGACTTTTAAGCACTAATCAACTAAACTACAGACACCATATCACAACAAACACTAAGAACAATCACTAATAACACGATTTAAGATTGACACCTTTTCAAAAACAACAAGAACCTTTGATTTACATAATAATTATTAAAGCCTGAACTGGACATAACCTTTTTAGAACTGGTAACCATTATACAACTGCCTGTGTGCACGTTACACTCTAACATTGTAATATCCTGTAATTGTAAAACTTGTATTTTGATTAATAGCGTAATATTTTGTTTAATAGTAATACCCGAACCATATACGCCCTGAGATAATTTATATTTTTATTAAAAACGTTAACAAGAGCATTGTTTTGGTCTCGAAGAAATACTGAATGTTTGGCTACTGCTGCCAACTGGTAAAAAGAAGACTTATAATTTGCGCTACAATTGTGATTATCCTGTTCAAATTTATTAAAACAGTTAACCAGTGTTTTTCCGAATAAAGGATTCCTGTAAGGATATATGTTTGATGGTATTTGTGTGTCGTTATTATTGCTGTTACATTTAGGAAATAAAATTCACAGATTGCAGCGGACACGACAGTTGGCATCGTTGAGTGACGTCACGGAAACGTGCGGTATAGTGGGAGCAAGCGGCAATTTACAAAACCATACGCCGTTCAACATAACACATTAATAATTACACATTGACGACTCCAGTGCGAGTTAGTCGCTACATTATTTATCTATTTACAAGTTGACACTTCCAACGGGCGGTGTAATTCAAGTGCACACAACATAAATACAAGTAACCTATTCCTGATAACATTGTACGTGACGAATAATCTGGTTACAAATTGACGAACCTGAAGTGAGGCTTTTAACTAAGACGTAACTATTAAATCGTTACAACGTGTTTAAAAGGGTTCTGGCAAGACTGCTATGCGTGAACAAGTGATTTACAAGCTTTAAATACTGTCGTAAACCAGTTGAAGATCGTGGTTGTCAGATGAAGATTATCTGTTTGTGTTCCATGAAATTTCATCGATAGGCGCAGTGGTAAATAAAGAGTACTCTCCGGACACTTTTAAGCCATTTGTATGAAGCTATTCGTAGAAAACGGCCAGATTTAAAGAAGAAGAATTAATTTATGAAAAAAACAGCCCGATAATGCGCCTGGACGCCCGTCATTGCTGGTTAAGAATTTTACCAAGGTAAGCAAAAGATAACGATAAGCCGGCAAGTGCCATATCCACCAGATATGTCCCAACGCGATCTTTCCTCCTCCCAATAGTGCTAATTTCCACGAAAGGTCACCGTTTCGCGACCGTTGAAGACGTAAAACGAAACTCGCTAAGCGAGCTCAAGACTGTACAAAAAGTGCATGCTTGAAATATTTTGAAGACTGCAAAATGGCTGGTTTAATCGTGTTTACATTCGACTCAGACTACTTTGAAGGGCCAGTATAAGTTTCGATGAATAATGCCACAATTTTTAAAATAAACAGAACTGCATGAACTTTTTGATCAAACGCCGTATGTGCAGCCCCGCACTTGTTTAGATTTTAGCCTTAATCGATAGATTTTATGGAACCTATCGGTTAAGTCTACGCGGGGCAGCACGAACGTGTTAGTAGGTGAGTGACATTAATATTTTATCCTCTCCACTGTTTGTTGAACTGCCCGAAAATGAAATTCTGCCCTTAGTTAAAAATATAATGTGTGTGTTTTTAGACTGTGTCACAATTATGGTACAGTATTTATCTGATATATGAAAACTTATTTACATACTTAAGAAGATACAATTTTCCATATGTCACTTAGAAAAGTTGGAATCTTCCATGATTTTATAACTCATAATTATAGTCTCTCCGTGTTATAACTTAGTTCAGATAACTGACAGCTATAAATATATAGTACCTGCCTCACTGTAAAATGCTACTCGAGGCGTCCATAAATGCAAATACGTTGTCAAAGTAATAGAATTATAAAGGCTTGACTTCAAACTACGTATTAAACCCTTTAGAGTTATTACCGTAAACATCGATATGTTAATCATACCTAACAATATATTTATTCGTAGTCAGTTTGACAAAGTGGTCAGTTTATATCGTAAATTTCTTAAAATAAATCAAGCTTATTAATTTAAAATCTATCTATTCTAATTTCTTTTTAAAATCATGTCTGTAATCTAGTTAAGTGTAACCATTATTTATCTTTTCATAAAGGCTATTTTTAATTTTAATATAAGAAAGCTACAGCTTTAGTCTTATATGTTTCTGTGAAAGTAAGTATACACACCTCAAAAAAAGAACGAATAACTAATTTAAAAATTTGAAGCGCCTTCAAACGTTCGGTTATATCCCGTTTTTGATTACTTTAGTTATACTATTAATAAAGGCATTTCAAAAACCTTTTACAAATGTGTTTGCAACTTCAGTACATTATGCTGTTTTGATATGGTACAGAAACTAAGTATTTACTTTGCAGATTATGTGAAGAGTTTATACATGCAGGTGTTTACACATTCTACGCACCCACTGCGTACATACTGACCTATTTATTCTAACAACAAGCTTTCATGTATGCAGTAATTTTATGTAATCGTATTAAATGTGAATTATTGAGCTTACATTTTCGTAAACATAAAAGAGAAGTGTATTTAAAGTCGTTGTTTGTCCTGTAGCCTCTGGCTGAGGCATGAACGTAGACGGCCAGACAAAAAGATTCATTCTTGGATACACTTTGTGTTCCCAGTAGGTAGTGAATTAATTATATTTAAAAGATTTAAAAACTTCTTTTAATTTATCTTCATCCCCCCGTTTATACAAAAGGAGTCCGATGTCCTTTCATTTCTGTTACCTAAAATAAATATTGCTGAAATGTCATATATGAACATTAATGACAGGAAACAGAAAATAGAAATTGAAATTAGGCTTAAAAGGTCTTACAGATTTACAGGCTTGAGCATACCCAACCATTACCCAGTATACCCACTAATGAAGTGGATATAACTTCTGGATTCTGTTAAGCGTAAATCACTACGAGGAACACATACAACATTCGTACATAGACATCAACACAAATCTGGTTGTTCTAGGCTACACATAATGAAAAACAGTGAACAACTAAATACAACAGAACAATTTGAAATATAAAAACATTACAGAAACCAATCCCATCTAATTTTAAATGATCAAACACATATCCAGTGGAATACAGTATTTGAACACACAACAAATTACACGATAACACTACCCCTGCCACAGCAGACATCAGAACGAGTTTCACACTGATCGTATGACGATTGCGTCTGTGGGTAAATAAAACACTTTTCAACTAGTCGTGTTATTGCAATAGTGATAAATATAAAACTAGAATCAAGCTATGCCGACATATCTAAGCTAAGCCGACAACAGATAATACAGCAAGAAAAATTTGGAGAACCTTTAATATTTAATCATGTATTACGTTAACAAAGAATGTAATCAATATTCGCATAGGTTTTTAGTATTTTAGATAATATTAAGTTTCTTGTTTATTTATACTTTAGGCTTACTTGTTAAAGAGACATTACTGGGTTGTTATAGCAAATTATAACAAAGCAGCCTATCTACCTTTTGTGAATGTGTCAGCTACTGTTCTTAAACAAAAGACATTCGTCGACCAGCGAAAGTGCACACACACAGTAGTATGTGAAGAAACGACACTTTTCTCGACAAAACATCGTCACGTCTACGCCACGCTGCATATAAAGAATAGATACACGAGTTTCATTCTTCGCCGCGACATAATGAAAATGAAAATGAATCAGCCTGAAATAATGTTGTGGAAATTCAATTAGCTTTCCAACCTGCAAACTATTAATGCTCATAACGTACAGTGTTCAGCTCGCTGCATTTAATAATGCACTCACATGTGTACACATTCGTACTTAAAGAAACTGCCTGTAAAAATATTTTCACCTTGTGAGATCTACATATTCTAACAAAAGTTTCTCCTTCCCTTATGGTTATCTCACAGTAAGGTCTCTGATATCTTGGAACGCCATAATCATTGTGTTATTATAATTACTATCCTTTTATCAGTACAAGTTGTTAGATATTTAATTATTATAATACGGAACATAAAGAAATGTTAGCTAACCATTTAGTTTCCGGAACAATGAACGAGAAGAGTAAAGACGAATCGTGTGGATACTTATTTTGCCTTCAAGACTTCTAATCGACAGAGAAAACGAGGAGATAAAATTGCTTCAATATATTAAACTGTCAAAAATAATAAATATTAAAATATATTTTATGTAGTCTAATATGGTGCCTGTTGAGCTGTGTGATAATTAAACCTCACTCTCAAAACAGTTTCTATAAATATAATAACTATGCATTCTCAGCAATTTATTGCTTTAATCAGATAACCAGAAGTCCTTACAGCTTTTGTTACGCAAAACCGTGATATAATACAATCCATAAACAGCTATTAATATCGTATTTAATTCAATTTACGTTTAAACTAGTCAATATAATAAATTTTGAAGTAATTGAAAGTACAGTTTCTCTAAATTGTTTTAGTACGAAGACGAATTGTGATGTATGATGTCGCGTAGCTCAAACGAACACACACACGCACAACAAACACAAAAGACGATTATTGATTAGTATATTTAATGGCTCATTTAAAGTGGATTGTATTACTGTAAGGCGCTCTATGCCATTTACTTGAGTTTGTTGATTGCTTCCTCAAGTTATATTCTACCATAAAACTATTCCCTATTGTATCGTAGAGTGCACTCAGGTCACGGCACATTTTGTCTCAGTAATACAATTATATGAAGTTAACTTCGGTACTTTGCTCAGTGCTTACTGTATGCCAGTTCTATTTATACTTAACAGCGTTGTTAACTAGACGAAACTTATGAATAATGAAGCTTATTGGCATAATAAACTTAGAGCAGTTTTAAGGTCCGTGACGCCTGTTTTATGCAAATTGATTTACTTTGAAATCATAAAATGTTATAAAACGGAACGCAAAAAACCACAGTAGAAAAAGTCAATTAAACCAATTTAAACCAACTTAAACGTTATCAATTGATGAAATAAAATTCTTTTATAAACAAATTGGTTTTGAATTTTTAGACAGCTTAATAATTAAGAAATATGTTCTTAAGTTATAGTTTTAGTTTCTTTATTTTTAGTTTTAGCTCTTTCAAATATATTCTTTCCATGCGACATTTCAAAGCTCGCTGTCAAATTCTTAACTTTGTTTCTGACTCACTTTCATAGAGTTTGTCCCAGACCGAAGTGCTCCATTCTCAAACATGAAACAATAATTTCTTATGTATTAACTTAAGTTGTAATAATAATTAATATGTACTGATTATGTATTATTTTGTTTTATAGTCACTTAGTTGTCCGATATTTTGTCCTTTCAGCCCTCACTACACTCTGTCCTCTCTTTATGCAGATGTCATCTTTACATGTTCTTCACCAGTCATATCGTTAGCCTACCAGGCCATGTGTGTTTAAAATCCACCAGCCCCTCTATATTCCAAAAAAGTTTTAATTATGCTCTAACAATTATTTACTCCGTTTATTGTTTTACAGTCAACTTATAAATCCACAAACGTTAGGACCAGTAAGTGTCCAGAGAATAGGAATACAGAAAGGAGAGAATAGACTTTGTGTCCTAAGAATAAGGAGAAGTAAACAGAAAATAGGAAATTTCATTTACCTTTCCTTTCGCAATACATTATATACTGACAGATCGTGGTGTTACTTGTACATGTTGCTTCCAACACTTCTGCTACCCCAACTTACACTTATTTTACGTTACGTATGTAACAAGATTCTCACGGGACATTAAAAGATTCTCGCTGCCATCTGTAAAACAACTTCAATTATACACCGTCGGTATCTATTGAGTGGTAAGAAATTTTAAGCTACCTCTATAGGAACTAAGCTAAAATAAATACACCATTTAAAACTGCGTGATTTTTGCTTCATTATTTATCTGCTCTCCCGTTAAAGCTGTATGTTATTTCTGATAGTTTTTCTTATGTTAATCCGTTAGAACTACTTATACGACATTATGAATACGAAATAGCTAAATATAAAAAACTATTATTTAGGCCTATATTAAACGAGACAAAAAATTACATCTTCGAAACACCAATGCCTGTATAACGAAACTGTCCATTGTATTGTATCAAACGTTGGTTTTAGCTTAGTCATTTATATCGTTATGAAGCTCTCTACTACGTGCTTGAAAAGCAGTCTTCTTGTATACTAGGTGATATGTTGTTACTGTGTTCAAGTGCATACAATGTTCACACGTTCATGCGTTTATGTGGTTAGCACCCGCATACACAAAACCACATTACAGAGTAAAAACGAAATAAACTTTATTCACACTACGTATAATATTTTTCCGGTAATTACTCTTGTGTCATAATATTATTCCATTAATCTGTTTAAAAGTAAAGTGTACAACATTCTGCGGTTTATTTTAAAAAGTTGTGTACAAACCTTGTGGACATCACTTTGTAATTGATCTGATACATATACTTCTTATACAGCTCTCAATCTTTCTCAATGTTTTAAGCAAGCTTAATAACCTCCAAAGACACCAATAGTACAGACCAAAATTTACCAAGTCAAGTAATATTCGCATTAACGAGAGCGATCGAATGCTTCGATGTCTGTGACACGATGTTTTTAGTAACCCGCAAATCGATAGACAGCCGAAGGCCAAGGTTTCGATCCTATGAAGGGCGGTCGAAGCAAGAGCAGAAATCTGTCACATATGGGCTTAATAAGCAGACTGTAAATATGCAGGAACATGTACGGAGAAAGTTGATTGCTCGCAAAATTATATAAAAATTGGAAACAGCCGGACGTATTACAATTCCAGCCATAATCCTTCTTCATCTCTTCAAACGCCTTAGATAGACGCAGTCTGTGTCGGTAGCTGATAGGAAGATGCTATCGATCTCAGTTGGCCAGGTCGCAATTGACCGGGTTCACATTTTCATCTCGGTCGCAACTGACCGCGGTCCATTACAGTTAACCTTGTAACACTGGTATCGTCCAAAATGTAATATAAACTTATTAACGTATAAAACGAAGTATTTTGCTTGTCTAAAAATTGGGCCTCATTCCATGTATACTGCTCTAACATAATAAATTAGTCAGTTCATTGTCTTGGAAATAATCCTGCTAATGCCTGTATTAGAAATATTTATGTCAAAATAAGTACATTTTTATGAAACTTCGGGGTATTCAAACTAAAAATATCGGTATGGGGAACCATACATGACTTCCATGTTCTAAGATTTATATTTAAAATCATATTCGAAATGAAATATTTCCACAGAAAATACTTCTTTCTACTTATTGCTTCAACATTAACCACAGTACTGTGGTCACTAACGTATACCACCTCACGTTTTCGCACTCGATTTTCACCTATGATAGCAGTCGATGCCACTGCCGAAAAGTCTGGTTTTGCAGAAAACATTGGACTACGGCTAAAGAGCCCGGGAAGCAATTTTAACAAAAAACTACTTCTTTGTTGCCGATAACGTAGTACACATATAAAAAATTCTTCCCTCCACCATCAACTATAATTTTTAATAATAGAAAATTACCCCACCCCGTTCACCTAACTTCTTCATTTATAGATATTTCATCTGCGTTTCTACAGTGGATTACTATGAGCTTCTTATCAGGATAGATTATTTATAAAAATTAAGTACTTTACTCTTGTTAAATCATAAAATGTTTCAGGTAAACTACCCCTCTCTCTTAACCGATCTTCTCCAAAATCAACAGACCTTCCGTGCTCTACAATTCAGGGAAGCATGCAAAAAAATATTTGATTCGCATTGAATTTTCGGCAGTTATCGTTCGTCATAAAAAAATTACCCTTTTTAAAACATAATACGTTGCTGATAAACTACCCCTTCCCTTAACCGATCTTCAACAAAATCAACAGACCTTGAGTTCTCTTTAGTTCAACAAGGTATGCAAAAACCTAGTTGATTCTGTTTGAATTTACGGCAGTTATCGTTCGTCATATAAAAAATTACCCTTGTTAAAACATAAAATGTTGCTGGTAAACTACCCGTTTCCCTTAACCGATCTTCACCAACACCAATAGGTACGGAGAACTCTACAATACAGGGCTGTATGCAAAACATCATTTGATTCTGTTTGAATTTGCGCCTGTTATCGTTTACTATAGAAAAAAATTATCCTTGATACAAAACAGTTGCTGGTAAACTACCCCTTTCCCTTAACCGATCTACACCAAAAACGACAGGTCTTGGGTACTCTACAATTGAGGCCTGTATGCAAACAATTATTTGATTCTGTTTGAATTTGCGGCTGTTATCGTTTGCCATAGAAAACACCCTTGATAAAACATAAAACGTTGCTGGTAAACTACCCTATTCCATTAACCGATCTTCATCAGAAACAATAAGTCTTGAGGACTCTACAATTCAGGACTGTATGCAAAACATTAGTTGATTCTCTTTGAATTTACGGCAGTTATCGTTCGTCATAGAATAAATACCCTTGTTAAAACATAAAACGTTGCCGGTAAACTACCCCTTTCCCTTAACCGATCTTCAACAAAATCAACAGACCTTAAGTTCTATATAATTCAAAAAGGTATGCAGAAGTGTAGTTGATTCTGTTTTAATGTACGGCAGTTATCGTTCGTCATAAAAAAAATTACCCTTGATAAAACATAAAATGTTGCTGGTAAACAACCCTATTCCCTTAACCGATCTTCACCAAAACGACAGGTCTTGACAACTCTACATTTCAGGGCTGTATGCAAAATATTATATGATTCTGTTTGAATTTGCGGTTGTTATCGTTTGCCATATAAAATACCCTTGATAAAATAAAAAACGTGTCTGGTAAACTACCCCTTTCCCTTAACCGATCTTCACCAAAAACGAAAGGTCTTTAGTACTCAACAAAACAGGGCTGTATGCAAAAACGTATTTGATTCTGTTTGAATTTGCGGCTCTTATCGTTTGCCATAAAAAATACCCTTTTAAAACATAAAAAGTTGCGGTAAGCTACCCCTTTCCCTTAACCGATCTTCACCAACACCAATAGGTATTGAGAACCCTACAATACAGGGCTGTATGCAAAACATCATTTGATTCTGTTTGAATTTGCGGCTGTTATCGTTTACTATAGAAAAAAATTATCCTTGATACAAAACAGTTGCTGGTAAACTACCCCTTTCCCTTAACCGATCTTCACCAAAAACGACAGGTCTTGGGTACTCTACAATTCAGGCCTGTATGCAAACAATTACTTGATTCTGTTTGAATTTGCGGCTGTTATCGTTTGCCATAGAAAACACCCTTGATAAAACATAAAACGTTGCTGGTAAACTACCCTATTCCATTAACCGATCTTCATCAAAAACAATAAGTCTTGAGGACTCTACAAGTCAGGACTGTATGCAAAACATTAGTTGATTCTCTTTGAATTTACGGCAGTTATCGTTCGTCATAGAATAAATACCCTTGTTAAAACATAAAACGTTGCCGGTAAACTACCCCTTTCCCTTAACCGATCTTCAACAAAATCAACAGACCTTGAGTTCTGTATAATTCAAAAAGGTATGCAGAAGTGTAGTTGATTCTGTTTTAATGTACGGCAGTAATCGTTCGTCATAAAAAAAATTACCCTTGATAAAACATAAAATGTTGCTGGTAAACAACCCTATTCCCTTAACCGATCTTCACCAAAACGGACACGTCTTGAGAACTCTACATTTCAGGGCTGTATGCAAAATATTATATGATTCTGTTTGAATTTGCGGTTGTTATCGTTTGCCATATAAAATACCCTTGATAAAACAAAAAACGTGTCTGGTAAACTACCCGTTTCCCTTAACCGATCTTCACCAAAAACAAAAGGTCTTTAGTACTCAACAAAACAGGGCTGTATGTAAAAACGTATTTGATTCTGTTTGAATTTTCGGCTCTTATCGTTTGCCATAGGAAATACCCTTTTAAAACATAAAACGTTGCGGTAAGCTACCCCTTTCCCTTAACCGATCTTCACCAACACCAATAAGTATTGAGAACTCTACAATACAGGGCTGTATGCAAAACATCATTTGATTCTGTTTGAATTTGCGGCTGTTATCGTTTACCATAGAAAAAAATTACCCTTGATATAAAACCTTTGCAGGTAAACTACCCCTTTCCCTTAACCGATCTTCACCAAAAACGACAGGTCTTGAGACCTCTACAATTAAGGGCTGTATACAAAATAGTATATGATTTTGTTTGAATTTGCGGCTGTTATCGTTTGCCATACAAAATACCCTTGATAAAACAAAAAATCAGGGCTGTATGCAAAAAATTATTTGATTCTGTTTGAATTTGCGGCTGTTATCGTTTGCCATAGAAAAAAAATCTACAGACACACACACAGATACACACACAGACACACACACAGACACTTTTCGAAAAATGACTTTTTTTCATGTTTTGAATGTAGTACAATCATATTCTGCAATAATTTCGAACACGATTTTTTTTGCCATCACTATACTTCCATTTCCTTAAGGAACGTGGAAGTAAAAAAATAGTTAGGAAGCACACAAAATTAAATTTTAAAAGACAACAGCCCGACCGGTTTTGTTATATGTTTATTAGAGTAAGAGTCACTGAACAGTAAGCAAGAAAGAAAAACAGTGGCTTGAGAAGTCAGTATTATTGTAGGCAAAACCTTTACTCTAGGCTACTAATGTTGAGGAACCTATACGGACGAGATAACTGCCTACTAAATAGTACTATATACGGCATTAGATAAATGCGGCAGAGATAGAAATCAGATATGTAAAAAATGGCATTCAAGCGAATTTTATATATCGCTCTCAAATGCAAGTGTATCTTCTCAACTTCCCTGATTTACGAAAGGTGTCCACTCTGGCTTCCCTAAAACCAAACCGGATTGGCCCATGATCTTTCAAAAATTTCAGTTTGAATCGCCAATAGAATACTTTGTCCGCTACAACAAACGAGAAACTATTATTAAAATAAACTGTGAATAATAGTAAACGGTAGTGTATAATACAAACCAGATGATTAATACAATATATTTATATATTATATTGTTTGATCTCTAATAAAAATGTTTAATAGAAAAGGCTCTTACACGCATTTAGTCAAAGCAAATTATTACCAAGTGCATTTAACCACTACGACAATCTTCAAATAAGAACGTTAATTACTAATGACATTTTATACCTGTTTCAAAACACAGACGCAGACAAAATCACGCACACAAACGCATGGGTAATTCTCTTCCTGCCCAGTGGCCATAAACTGTTCATGTTACGCGGCGCTCATTGTTAAGCGCCGCTTGTTTATTATCTTTGAATAATTTAGTGCAGTTGTTAAATTTTACTGCCGACAATAAAGAATACAATTTTAATGTTACTCGACATTAATAAGTTATTTATTTTATATAAACGTCATAAATCTTATGACGTTATGACGTGATACTATTTGCTAGTATCCTTATAAATTATTTTGTTCCATTCGCACAAATTACATTTCCATAACGTTTTTCTTCTGGTCCCACATTCGCCATCTTTACTTGCCTTATTACTTAATTTTTTTTTTTTTACTCTTATTAGAAGTTATAGCTCACAATCTACAAACCCATATTGTATTTATCGATTTAACTAAAGCGTATGACAGCGTGTCGCTTGCAACATTATGAAGAGCTATACAGAATCAAGGAATAAGTAGTAAATACATAAAAGCTACTAAACAACTATATAAAAATATTAAAGCTCAAGTTAAAATAGAGAAAAGGATATCCAGCAAGATAAGTATTAGTAAGGGCTTGAAAACAGGGTTATTGCATATCTCCGCCTTTGTTTAAGAGCTATCTAAATGAAGCCTTAACATCATGAAGGAAAAAATGCCGTAATGCGGGTGTACCAGTTGGAAATGACAAGATGTTTGCAATGCACTTTGGAGACGATCAGGCTATAATTGCAGAGGACGAAATTGTTATAAGTTATATGCTTAACAAACTAGCAGAAGAATATGCGAAGTATGTTCTCGAAATAAATACCTCAAAAACTGAGTACCTTATAGTAGGCGGTGAAGGTGAAGGACCTAGAACTGGGAACAAAAGAGATAAAAAATATTAAAAACTTCAAGTATTTGGGTGTAACAATGACATCGGATGGTGACAGCAACCAAGAAATAAAAGTAAGAATAGGACAAGCTAAGACAGCAACAATACAATTAAACAGTCTGCTTTGGAGTCCAGGAATAACAAAAAACAATAAAATCAAAATACTGTATATAAAACTATAGTCGAAACTATAGGCATACATGGAGCAGAACTGTGGGAAATTAATAAAAGGAATAAATCCAAAATAAGAGCTATGGAGATGGTTCACTGGCGGAGGTGCTGTAGACTAACAGACTAGATAGAGTGAGAAATGTAGAGATAAGACAAGCGATGGGTATCGACCTTGATATTATAGAAACAATAGAAACAAGAAGACTGAATTGGTTCGGACACCTGAAAAGAATGTCGGGTGAGAGATGGCCACGGAAGGTATGAGAATGGACTCCAGCCTCTAGAAGGAAAAAAGGAAGACCTAAACATTCATGGAACATAGACGTCGAAGATGCCATGAATGTAAGAGGACTTACAAAACAGGATTGTTTAGAACGGCGCCAGTAAAAGCTAGGATTCGAGAGGCGGCGCCAGCCGTAATTAAATATAAAAAAAAATTAAAAGTTATCTCGGGAATTTTTACTTTAAGAATTTTATTTCAATTTCCTCTGTTTCAGAATCACAGTTCATTAACCTCGATTCCAATATTTCCCTGCTACATTTTATGTTTGCTTTAAAAATCCCTTTGAGTACCATCTTCCCTCTCTTTAGAAAGTGATCTACCAGATATGCATATATGGTAGATAATGTTATTTGCTTTGTCCATAACTATAACCCTAATTTCTTAGTTTTTAATCTGCCTCGTAGTCCACACTCTTACTAATTTACTCATAATTGTTACTTTCCTTGTTTTTCTCAGATATATTCCTTAGATAATTCTGTTTGTCAAAAAAATTTATACTTGTAATTCATCTTATTTAATTTAATCAATATGTAATTTACGACACTCTGGGCTGGAGTGAATGTTAGTAAGTCTCTTTCACAACACAGAATCTCTCCATCTGAAGATTATTTTGATAGACACGATCGTCATGACATAACTAGACGTCGAGAGATAATCCGTTCTTTGATTTTCAGCAATATCCATAATTTTTATAGTTAAGATATGGTTAATGATTTCTAATGCATAAGATGAGCTGTGTGAGAGCCGTTAGCTATTTAGCTAAACGTAAATTTCTTTCAGTTAGGAAATAACTTTGAACTGTTACATTTAGTTTTAGCACTTCTTCTCTGAAGGCTAAGATGTTTCTCGTGGTTAGATTCCGATCACGTCTTGGTTCATTCTTTGCTATTATCATCCAGTTTGTAGAAAACCTTTTTTCACGAAATCCATTCGTTCCTATCACTAACGTTTACTTAGGTGTTTAAAAATATTTAATTAAAAAGCATAAAATAAGAAAAGGCTATATGTTACAGGCAAGTTAAAAAATCTCTTTAACATTGTATGTTGTCATTATAAAATAATTTACACACAACGCATTTATTCTTCTTAATTCCGTACAGGCTTCTCAATCTATTCTTCGCTATACAGAAAAACCTCTTTCTGGCCGACAGTTTAGCGCCAGAACTTTGAAATTTCATAGACAGTTCCTAATCAGCTTTGGAATTTATCCCAGGTCATTCCTTCAACATGAACTTTCTACTTTCCGTTGTATCCCTTTGCAGCTTTGGCCATTGGTTATACACCTATTTCTCCTTACACAATTTAATTTATAATTTTATCCTAGAAGCTGCATATAAATTATACTATATCAATTTATATAGGTTACATTGTATACATTGTATTACATTGTATAGCTTAAATAAATTTTATTAAATTATGTACAGTGTTTAAATGATTTAAAATTATTACTATAGTAATTTCTGGAAAAAGGGTTCAAAAATTAAAAGGACCATAATCTTGAAAAATAAAATAAACAGGCACTAAAACATATATTAAAAACTTTCATGCGGACATCGCCCATGCATTTGAATGTCTTTGTAGATGTCTGTGCAGCTTGTGCAAACAATTTTTAGGAATCTATGTATCTTCGTAGGATCCTAACTAGGCAATGGTCGATCCCAATAACTAGGTTGATACGTAATCCCAAGAACCTGAAGCTCTCAAGTGCTTGTGTTTTGTAGTTAACGTTAGCTAATTATTTCGAAATCCTTAAAAGTAGAACTTAATGTTCCCTGTGATACTTACTGGTATGTTATAAATATAGCTCAAACAGAGGGCCCTTAACTCTCTCTGTTGGTATTGCCATATGTTTGTACCACCGTGATGTTTCAGATTTAAGATCAATTAAATGCATTTTGTTGGATCTATTAATGGAAGTTATTACGGTACTTCATTTAGTCGAGTAAATGTTAGAGCAGTGTAAAACTGATCTCTATACTGTCTATGAACGCAGTTTGTTGTAGAGAGGTAGTAGCATAAAAACACAACGCAAGCGACTGGTTATCGTATCAAAACTAATTAATAGCAATTAACAAAGATGTAGACGGAAAACGTACAGCAATATATTAGCGGAATCGAGACGGAGTGTAACGAGTAGGAAACTTGGCGTACGCCCAGCAGCTCCATAAACCGTAAATACCTTAATTACTCACTGGCTGTTAGACTCCTAGCAAACGTTTCTTAACTTAATATTCAGTAGAGCACTACGTGGATACTATATAATTAAACTACGTCACATAACATAAACACTTATTTTGCAATTACATAAGTTTTATTTCAGTTTAACATTCATCTGCGTTTCCGATTTCGAACACGTTTTCCGAATTTCCTGAATTCAATTTTTTACATTGTAATTGTTTATTTATAGCGTGTATAATAACAAGTGAATAATAAATGATGAAATGTTTCAAGCATGAATACTACGTTCTAGCTATTTCAGTATTGTCCTCTTAATTTTAAATGTTAAATAAATATGTAACTCAATGGCTCAGTCTATTAATTTTTGTGACTAAACTTACAAAAATTAAAAGGCAAACTGACAATTTGCTATTTATTTTATTCTAATCAGAAAGAAAAATATAGAATTTTGTCCTTTTTTATAAGGTAACATTGATAAGTATCTAAAATTTTACAAAGTCATTAACAAAAAAATATAACATCTTACATTAAAATATAAATGAAATATACGGTACGAGAAAAATGCCAAAAATTTTTTTCCGTATTGGGCAGGCTGGTAGTATTCAGTTTTGCACGAATTTTAAAAGTTCGCCGTGTGTATGTGTATGTAAATATTGTAGCAAATGGAACTAAATCGGCATACCCTTTTGGTAACAAACATTAATAAACGTTTTCTTAAAATGAGAGCTCCTCAAAACACTGTTCAAATTTGCGCTACGGGTGCGCAAATACGTGTTTTGGGCGCAAATTTTGTTGAGGTTAGAATACACATCAGTTCACTGGTAGAAGCTGTGGAACATTTGTAAACTGCATTCCGATCACCTCGTTTAGTCTTAGGTTTACAAGTGTACGGATTACTGGACATGCCTTTAGATTTTAACTGTTAAAACTGTAATAAAACACTAAATTAAAAAAAAGAAAATTTAATTAAATAAGAATTGATAAATCCGGTAACACGCCAAGTTCCGCGTAGCAATCACAAAACAGTTTAACATAAAAATTTTTGAGTTGCTGTGGAATACATTACTACACTAAAAATATCGTAAACCGAGTTGAATACACTTTGAGCTAAAAAAACATGTGAAGGCTACCTCCTTCTTACTAACCTCAAAAGCTATGATAAAAATTTGAAAAAAATTCTGTATAATATTACCGTATTTCTTCCGTCGTGTGACTTCGTGTTGCGTTCGATTGATTTAAGCGTTTAGAAACATATGTTTCGTCTTAAGAAATAAAAAAATCGCTCAAAATGAGGTCGTTAAACATTAAAATTGCAAATATCGAAAACAATTCCACTCATATCCGCATTACATGAGTGCGCACTCAAGTGGGACCGATCGGGCAAAAATTTGAAATACGAGGTTTGTCTAAAATGTAATGAGACTGATAGCATAAAATTACTTATTGATGAATTAACTGTAAAAAAAATTGTATCTTCTTTAAAGTAGTTCCCTTGTGAAGCCACACACGTACGGAGACGTTGTTCCCATTGATTGAAACAGTGCTGGAAGTCTTCAGCTGTCAATGACTTTAGCTGGTCCATCACAATTTTTGGATGTTCTCCACACTTCCAAAATGACAGCCACGGAATTGGCTTTAATTTCTAAAAACAGGAAATAATCACATAGACTAAGATGACGGGAGTAAGGGGGCTGGGGTACTACAGGAATGCCTTTTTGTCGCAAAATACTCGTTCACAGAAAGTTCGGTGTGACATGGAGCGTTATCGTGATGAAGCATCCAAGAGTCAAAAATCTTTGGCCGGACACGATTGACGCTTTTTCTGAGTCTTTCAAGAACCTGACGGTAGTAAGTTTGATTTACTGTCTGTCCTTGAGGCACAAATTCCTTATGCACAATACCTCGAATGTTGAAAAAAGCAATGAGCATTGATTGATCTTGGATTTGCTCTTTCTTGCTTTTTCGGGCGGTGGCGAGTTTTTGTGTGCCTCTCTTCACTTTGCCGTTTTGATTCTGTATCATACTCAAAAATCCACAAATCATCACCGGTTATGACACTTTTCATAAAATCTGTGTCATTTTCGATTCACTCAAGAAGGTCAAGACACACATTTTCTTTTGTCCTGCTCCTGAGTGAGGCTTTTTTGGAACCGTTTTTGCGCAGATTTTGTGCATGTTCAAATCATGCGTCAAAATCCCATTAACTGTCTAGTGATTTAAATTTAGTTCACAAGCAATCATTCTCACCGCCAAACGACGGTCAGACTTGAGATCTCTCACTTTCAACACATTTTCGTCAGTTCGTGCTGTGCTTGGTCGTCCAGAACGGTGTTCATCCTCCACGGTTTCACGGCCATCCAAAAATGCTTTGTGCCACCTAACAACCTGAACCGAGGACATCGTTTCATCTCCGTAAGCTTGTTTACCTTGATAAATATTTCTGTTGCACTGTCTTGGATTGCATAAAATTTGTGCAATAGATGTTACACAAAATTTGATTGCATAACGCTGCTCAATATTACAAAGCCCCATTTTTGTGACATAAGACAAAAACAAACACTTACAAAAACTATGGCACAGCCACATCTGTTAAGGTTAAGAACTAAAATTTTACGAATGTAAAAAAATGTTACAGCTATCAACTGTTGCATTGTTGGTCTCACAGTGTTGCCACTTCCTGGGAAAAAAATTCGGTCTCATTACTTTTTAGACAAACCTCGTATCCCTCAGCAACAAGACAAGTAGGAATGTTTATCTACAAACGATTTATTGCTCACAGGTCGGTTATGTTCAACAATTAAGAATGTTTGTACTGACGAGGCTTTTTTCAAAAACCCCTATTTTCTTTTTACTGAAATTAAGTTTTACTTTTTTTGATTAAAGTCCTTTTCTCTTTATCTCTCTGGGGCGAGAGGCATTTAACGCCCACATAATCCCCTCTCTGTACCTCTGTGTAACTTACTTTGAATACTTATATTTTTGTTTTAAAAAAAGGTAACCTATTTCGGTAATTCTGATTACTAATTAGTAAAACTGATCTAAAAGTATCTTTAATATACCCATCCTTTCCAGTTGCAGTTTGATTGGATTCCATTTGCAATTCCACTTATAAACCCCTTAGTTGATTAATGACAAGTGAATTCTTTAAGTTAAGAAGTTTCTCCAGAGGAATCAGAATTTAACAAACACATAAATTGCTGCAATTTGTTCAAACTCTCTTCACATAAAATCTAAGATAAATTTCTCTGCCCAAAAATTTTAAAGCTTACTGCATTATTCTAGTTAGCTGAGTTTAATGATATTTCAGTACAAAATATTTCATGTTCTCACCTTTGAGATTTTTGGGATACAGCTAGATAAAAGTATGAGAATGAATTTTAAAAACAGTTTGCCAGAATTCCGTTGCGAGATTTCGAAAAATGGGAGGGGCAAGGTACAAAAAATGTATTTTTCGTAATTATCCCGGAAAATAACAAAGTTACAAAAAAAATACAAGACACCAAAAAGAAAAAGCATATAATTCTCTACATTGTTTGTTATAACATTTTCCTTTCAGTTCAACAGTTTCTGAGATATCAACAATGACATATTTTGCAAAAATTGATAGACGTGGTCCCCGCGGACGCACGAGAAAGCTCTTGTTATCAGAGGCTGCAACATTCAAATTATCATAGAATCATAAAAATGGCCGTAGAGAAAAAATAAAAAATGTATTTTAAAGGTGAATGTACAGACTTACATATAATAAAAACATATATTGTAAAAATTAATTTTAAATACTCAAAATAAAGTAAATTTTCTTTCTGGTTTTATGCAACTGATATATACCGGTATATATATATATATATATATATATATATATTAACATTTTGTTACAAAAGCATGTAAATTAAAAAAAATTTTACAATATAAACTATATAGGTATAGTTTACCGAAAATAATAATGAACATTTCTACTGTTTTCTTGGCATAAAATAAGATAACCTTAAATTTTTTTTTTTGGAGTTATCCTCATTTTTTATACTTTACACTTCTGTAGAATTTAAACACACCTTTACAAAAATATTTTTTACAAGTTTTAAATTTGTTCTCATCCTTTTATCTAGCTGTATCACAAAAATCTCAAACGCGCCACTTAATTAGAGATTTTTCCTTCGGTACTGTAGTATTAATAAGTAATTAAGAAATACTTAGTAAATAATTAATTTACTGTTGACTATAACTATAGTGCACACAATACGTGTCCTTTCACGCTTCGGGCCATAGTGGTTAAAAATTTATGTTACTAATAATTAGAATGAATGTCAGACAAACACAACACACACACACACACCTATGCGTATATATATTGTAATATTACTATGAAGTCCGCCTTATTCAAGCCCCGCGATGGAAGCCAAATTATGTAATATAACTATGAGTTCTGGTTTCTTCAAGCCCCGCGATGGAAGCCAAATTAGTAATATTACTATGATTGAGTGGTGGAATAATAAAATAAATATCGATGTATGTTGATTGTGTTCTCCTGTAAGCCCCACTGGTTGGGCTAGCCAATTTTGTAATAATACGTTGAAGTCCTAGTTTCTTCAACTTCTGCGATGGATGTATTTTTGTAATAATACTGTGAGTGGTGTCTATAATAAATGATAAATAATATTTCTGTCGTGTTATTCTGTCCCACGTTGGATACGTCAATTTGTAATAATACAAGGTGTTCTGTAACAAAATATTTTATGTACGTACGTGTGTAGTTTTCTGACGTTCCGCTCCGGAAACGTCAATTTGTAATGTTCCTAGTCTTCGTAGTTACAAATAAAATCTGTGTATATTGCTGTTGTAGCAATTTGAAAAATAAAAGTAAAATTTAAAATTTTATAAAAAAAAAAATTTTAATTTTCTGGAAAATGTTCTTTGGGTAACTTGTTCTTAAAATTTAGGAACAAATCGAGTTAGTCGGTTGAAATTATAAATGAAATGGTATCGTGGTTATTCTAATAACAGTGTCATTTTCAGTAATTTTGTTGAAAAGATAATCTTGTTAACTCCCAGTTTGAATGAAAGACGGCTCTCTTCTTCTTCTTTTTGAAACGTTGTTGTTTCGTGTATACCGCCCTTCAGTTAGTGGGGTTTCTTCATTAATTACTTGTTAAGTCTTTTTTATAATAAAGAATCAACTCCAATTTACCGAAATAGAATGTTTATTAACAAAAATAATGAAATTGTTTGATTAAAATTGATATCACAATACAGTATCGACTCGCTCAGGGACGGTCGATATAAACAATTTATATTGGTATTATAAAATAGGGTTCTTTAAACGGTTATTAAAATATATAGCCAGAGAAGGTTGTGGGAAGGAAAGTATAACACTTACACTTATTAAATGTCTTAAAATTTAACAATACAATAATAATTAAAAATATTAAAAGTTTATATATAATTTTTATTCACCCCAGTTCAGCAAACAGTTGTCTAGTTGAGATGACGAGATTGGGTCAAAATGGCCGCCTGGCGCATGCGCGGAGTTCACCTTCTAACACTGACAGAGTATTTATGGAATAAATATGTCCCTTCTGCGGTTAAATCTTCTTCGCAATCGTATATTATCTTCTGGTGTATAGTTTAATATCACTGTAGTAATATGGACTAATTCACTTGGTGTTAAAATGTTGTTAATTAAGTATATCAATTGGTGTTTATGTGTGTCCGTTTAACCTCGAATATTCACTTGGTATTTGGTGTGATTCCAGTGTTACTTCATTTAAATAGTTATATGTGGTTCTGTTTATTAGTGTTATGTAGTTCGTATGGCAACTTCACCACTTCACAATGATTAGAATAGTTAAAAATTTAATTTTTACACAAAACTGATTCCGAACTCTTGTTATACGTAACCGTCATTAAGTTTGGTTTTATCAAATATTCCTGTCAAGTGCTCTCTTCAATGTATAATAATGAACTGTCTGTATTTCCTTCATCTCATGAAAATCTTAGCCTATATAATATAGTTCAGACATTGTTAAAAATTGCCATAACTTCCGACACGTTTTAAAATAGTACACTATGTTCATAAAATAAATTCGTTATTAGTTAACTGTTTGCAATATAAAATACATATTCGTTTTCACTATTCTATTCTACTTATTTTGATAGTAATTAAGTTAG
The DNA here is from genome assembly GCA_034769895.1 of Magicicada septendecula. Taxonomy (NCBI): domain Eukaryota; kingdom Metazoa; phylum Arthropoda; class Insecta; order Hemiptera; family Cicadidae; genus Magicicada; species Magicicada septendecula. The sequence continues at coordinate 290,723,371 of CM068371.1, forward strand.
TATTACAAAGTTTTATCAGAAAATCATATTTCTTATAATTTTTTGGGAGGTAGGCCTAAAATTATACTTCCCTGTCTTCTATGTAAATAATAGCCATTTTAACTAATATAATTATTATTCTATGAAATCTGAAATTTGTATAATTATCAATTCTCACTTATTTTATTGCAATTTAGTATACTAATGATGGTTTTTTCACATAATTCAGTTGTATATGATTCCCCTTCTGATAAAGTTAGTGAACCTATTTCAGTTTCAAATGGTATTTCATTAGACAATCAAATAATTTTACTCATATAATGACCATATCTTTAGAAAGCCTTATTTACATAGTATTTAATATGTTGGGTGTATCTTGCCTAAATATTGTCAGTTTGCCTGGTTTATAAGATTAGGTTTATTAATTATTCTGCATTTTAACTTTATTATATTGCCTAGATTTGAATTGTGGCCATTTGCAGAATGTTTTACTAATGTAATTATTTTATTTCCTTCTCTGACTTCTGACTCTGATATATTTGATTAAAAATTAGTTCTCTGATCTGGCATAACAGTAATTACAGATTATACAATTAAAATATAACACCCAGATATATAAAACTGGTGTTCTTAATAACATTGTTTTGGTATATCACCTAATAACATAATAAAAAGTATTTCTACAACATTGGAATGATATCTAATTTTAGATAATGCATTCCTAAATTAACATGAACAATAAAATAACAATTATAATACTAATATCTCTTATGACTAACCCTTACTTATCTAAATGCTATATTTAATTGGAACCCAACATTTGGATCCATATATAATTGTTAATACCTTCTACTACTTCATCATAAACAGTTAGTTCTGTAATTCCCCATTTTATAAGATTTATGCCCCCTCTTAAAGTATAACCCTGGCTATCTAAGTTATATTCCATTCTATGGAATGTTCATACAGTTTTAGTAGCTTTTTATTAGTAAAATTACTACTTCATTATCAAAGTAGACACTGTTCACAAAACTTAAAGTTTGTTACCTTGTACTGCTACTCATGCACCTTTCTTAAAGTTTATTAGTTATAATTTGATCACTTACACTTTTCCATGGTGAATTATTACTATATTTACTAGTCTTTTTCTAGTTTTTAATATGAAATATTCAACCATGGGGGAACTGTGAAGATTTGTTCATACACATTACACAATAACTTTTTGAATGCACTAATATTTACTACTGCTAACACTTTGTTTTTTGCCAGTTTTACAGTGATATGGTTTTTTAGGGTGTTATACTTTCTCTTTGGGCATTCATTGATTTTGGGGTTTTTTGGGGGTTTTTTCCCTATGGGGTTTTTGTTTTATATGGGTCGTCTTAATTATTCTTCTTTCTTCTTGAGTTTGGTTCTTCTTTATTCTTCCTTCTTCTGTAGATTTAGTTTTGATTATTCTTCTTTCTTCTTTGAGTTTTAATTGTTCTTCCTTCTTCTTTAGCTTTGATTGTTCTTCCTTCTTCTGTCTTCAGTAGCTTTGATTGTTCTTCTTTCTTCTTTAGTTCTAAATATTCTTCTTTCTTCTGTCTTCGGTAGTAGTAGTTTTAATTATTCTTCCATCTTCTGTCTTCTGTATCTTTGATTGTTCTTCTTTCTTCAATCTTCAGTAATAGTAGTTTTAATTAGTTCTTCTTTCTTCTGTCTTCTGTATCTTTGATTGTTCTTCTTCCTTCAGTAATAGTAGTTTTAATTATTCTTCTTTCTTCTGTCTTCTGTATCTTTGATTGTTCTTCTTTCTTCTCTAGTTTTAATTATTCTTCTTTCTTCATTCTTCAGTAATAGTAGTTTTAATTATTCTTCTTTCTTCTTTAGTTCTAATTATTCTTCTTTCTTCTGTCTTCGGTAGTAGTAGTTTTAATTATTCTTCCTTCTTCTGTCTTCTGTATCTTTGATTGTTCTTCTTTATTCTCTACTTTTAATTATTCTTCTTTCTTCATTCTTCAGTAATAGTAGTTTTAATTAGTTCTTCTTTCTTCTTTAGTTCTAATTATTCTTCTTTCTTCAGTAGCTTTGTTTTTTCTGGTCTGGTTTCTTGGACGGGGTATATTAATTGCCTGCTTCTATCTTACCTGGGTAATTTTGTTATTATCATTTTTAGTCTTCTGGGTTTTTAAATTTGTATTATATTATATTATTTGCAGAATTTTTCTTTATTTAACCTTTCTTGTGAATATATTTAGTAAATAGTGCATTTTAAACGATTCTCATTTAGATACTCCATATATTAGAGCTTCATTAATGATCATTGAGTAATGTATTTGTGTGGATTATCTGTCATGCTACAGATTGCTCTCTTCCAGAATTGATTAGTTCAGATCATACTTAGTTTGTCTGAAGTAATTGCTTATGACATTATATTATAAATTATATTTCTTTACTTCCTTCACATTTCTAAAATTTTTTCTCCTATATTTTTGAGCTTATTTATATCTTATTATTAACTGGATTCTTACTGATAGTAATAGTCATCTGAGGTTCGTTATTTTTTATTTTTCCATTTTCTTCTTAACTCGTTTCTTTATCCTTGGGATATTTATTCCCTAAAATTCCCTAATACGTTAGCTGGGGCAGTGTCCAGAGGGGCTCTGTAGGCATCTCACTCTGCTGGCCATACTACGTCATTTATTGATTACAGAGGTAAGTCATCTCTGATCAATACATAATAATACTGCTGGACTTATCTCAGACAGTTATTTATAAAAATTATATAAGAATAGTCCACCTTATGACTATAAAAAAAAATTAAATATCTTTGGATATTTCACTTCGTATACGAACAGATCTATTAATATTTCTATCTTAGTGAATCTCTATCTCAGTTATTTTTCTCAATGGTTAGCTCTGTAGGCATTTTATTTCTCCTTGTGATTGGAAGCTGGTATAATATAATTATCACTCCTTATTCAGTGTAAAGTTTTTAATTCTCTGTCATTTTTTGACTGTTATTACAATCTCCTTCTGGTCATTGGTAGCATATATTTTGTATTATATTTTTGAATCATTCCACTAGTATTATGTTTTTTCAATTACTCTTTTAATTGTACTTCTTATAATTGACATTTATTATATGATCATCTTTTTCTTATGGATTTATTTATATATAGATTTTTCTTCCTTTTTCAAGATTTTATTCTGCTCTTGCTTTTTATCCAAATGCACTCCTTTATTTTTAATTCCATATGTTTAATATTTCTGTTTATTTGACATAAAATTCTCATTAATTTTACTTCACAATAAGTTTATTCATTTAAATTGTATCAGTGGTTTGTACTGCCATTTCTTTATTCTTGAAAGTTTTTCAGAATTTGTCCCATATATAATTGTTTGTAATGTGTTATCCAAATTCTTTTTCTTCTTGTTCATTTCTAAAAGTTGTTTTTAAAATAAGGTAGTAAATTGTACTTCACATAATTTTACTTCACAATAAGTTTATTCATTTAAATTGTATCAGTGGTTTGTACTGCCATTTCTTTATTCTTGAAAGTTTTTCAGAATTTGTCCCATATATAATTGTTTGTAATGTGTTATCCAAATTCTTTTTCTTCTTGTTCATTTCTAAAAGTTGTTTTTAAAATAAGGTAGTAAATTGTTTTTACTTGGGTTTTTGAATTTTGATGATTTAATTCAAAATTCATTTTCTCTTTGATTCATAAATTGTTTCCTAAATGGTAGGCAGTAAGTAGTCATTACTTCATTTTTGAATTTTTAGTTTATTCAAAATTCATTTTCTTCTTGATTCATAAATTGTTTTCTAAATAACAGGTAAGTAAGTAGTCATTACATCTTTTTTGAATTTTTACTTTATTCAAAATTCATTTTCTTCTTGATTCATAAATTGTTTTCTAAATAATAGGTAAGTAAGTAGTCATTACTTCTTTTTTGAATTTTGACTTTTACTTACTTCTTCTATACCTTTCCTTACTCATAATATTTTTTCATAAATATGGTTAACATATCATATTATTACCCTAAATATGGTATTAGCTCTCTTCTTTTCTTTATTTCAAATGTACTTCTTATAATTATTTTTCTTTTAAATACCCAGGTTGAAGATTTTTATTAGGTTGGACAGTTGCTCATAATTTCTTTTTCTTTGACGTAGTTTTTTGCCGTTGCCGGTTATCATAACATCAATCCCTTTTTGTGGAAGTGTATGGTATTGGACTTAACCGTAGTCTGTCACTTTAGTTGCTCTCATTGTCCGGATGACCATAGTTTTCATCATAGTTCCGGTACTAGTGACATCTCTGGCCTTTGTCTTGTATTTCATTTTCCTAGCTGCTATTCCTTTGCTGGCTGCTAAGCTTATTCGGCTCCCTCTATCATAGTGTTTTATACACCAGTACGTCTCTGGTCCATCAATGATCAATGATACCATTGACAATCTACCATATATCTCCATCCCTGTTGTATTCCATTTACCTCTGATCACTTCCCCGTGGTAAACTACTGTCTGCTGGTAAACCATTTCTGAGATTACCATCAATCTATTTCGATAATTTCTGGAACTCACGATTTCTTCATTGTTGGTAATAGGGATATTATCATTATCAAATAAACCATGGTTCATCATTTCCATTTCTTCCCTTGTTTTCATTAATTTCTTTGGATGCCTTCTTTTCATTCCCTTTTGTTTCACTTCCATATCCTTAGTATTTTCTTTCTTCCCGTTCGTTTTCTTTTCAGGTAACACTATCACTGGCTCCATTGTTTTATTGTTTGGTATTTCCTTTCGTTCTGGTTTGCTGTTGCCCAGTGTCTTATCCAATTCTTCATCCAAGGATGTGACGTTTTTATCTATTTCACTCAAACCTTCCTTCAAGATTTGTCTGTATTCTTTTCTATCCCTTCTTTCCTCTTCCCTGTCTTCTTTCATTTCCTTATGCCATCGTCGGTTATCCTCCCTTATTTCTTCTCTTAACCGTTGGTAGTCCTCTCTTAACTCTTCCAACCTCTCCCCCATCTTCTCTTCCATTTTCTTGTTATTCTCCTCAAATTTTTCTTCCATCTTTTTGCTGGTTTCCTCCATTTTCTGGTTAGTTTCATCAATTTTTCGGCTTAAAGATCGGTTGTCTTTCTTCATTTCCTTGTTGGTTTCTTCCATCTTGTCTTCCAAATTCTTCTTATTTTCTTCCATTTTCCTTTCCACCTTCTTACTGGTTTCCTCAATTCTCTTATGGGTGTCTTCAATCTTTTTACTTAATTCTTTCTTTGTTTCTTGGTTGTCCTTCTTCAATTCTTCTTTTGTTGCTTGGTTGTCCTTCTTCAATTCTTCCTTTGTTGCTTGGTTGTCCTTCTTCAATTCCTCTATGTTTTTATTTATATCACTTAATTCTTCCATGGTTGAATCCATTTTCTTACTGGTCTCTCCTATGTCCTTTTTCAATTCTTCCTTGGTTGAATGGTTGGTGTCATCCATTTTTTTATGCAAACTTTCTTCCATTCTCTTGCTGTTTTCTTCCATCTTCTTGCTGTTTTCTTCCATGTCCTTCTTCATTTGCATGAACATTTCCATCATTTTCTCTAAAATCGGATCTTCTGTTGTTTTGGACTTCTCCTGGTCTTGGACATGGACGTCCCCTGTTTGAGTGGATATTTCGGGTTGTTTCTCTAGTGGTGCTGGTTGTTGATGTTCTACCCGTTCTAGTATTTTTTCCACGTCCTCCACTGGGGTCGCCTCCTTATTATCCATATCGAGTTCTTTCTCGGCCTCCGCCGCTCTCTTCTTTGATGTGGCACGACGCATTATTTTCCCTGATTCCCTGGCTGGGTAACCGCTGCCAAGCTGAATTAGGAATTGGGTAAGTAATTACCGCCTTTCAACCCCTAATTACAGCCCTTTAGTTGGACGCCAAATTTGTAATATTACTATGAAGTCCGCCTTATTCAAGCCCCGCGATGGAAGCCAAATTATGTAATATAACTATGGGTTCTGGTTTCTTCAAGCCCCGCGATGGAAGCCAAATTAGTAATATTACTATGATTGAGTGGTGGAATAATAAAATAAATATCGATGTATGTTGATTGTGTTCTCCTGTAAGCCCCACTGGTTGGGCTAGCCAATTTTGTAATAATACGTTGAAGTCCTAGTTTCTTCAACTTCTGCGATGGATGTATTTTTGTAATAATACTGTGAGTGGTGTCTATAATAAATGATAAATAATATTTCTGTCGTGTTATTCTGTCCCACGTTGGATACGTCAATTTGTAATAATACAAGGTGTTCTGTAACAAAATATTTTATGTACGTACGTGTGTAGTTTTCTGACGTTCCGCTCCGGAAACGTCAATTTGTAATGTTCCTAGTCTTCGTAGTTACAAATAAAATCTGTGTATATTGCTGTTGTAGCAATTTGAAAAAAAAAGTAAAATTTAAAATTTTATAAAAAAAAAAATTTTAATTTTCTGGAAAATGTTCTTTGGGTAACTTGTTCTTAAAATTTAGGAACAAATCGAGTTAGTCGGTTGAAATTATAAATGAAATGGTATCGTGGTTATTCTAATAACAGTGTCATTTTCAGTAATTTTGTTGAAAAGATAATCTTGTTAACTCCCAGTTTGAATGAAAGACGGCTCTCTTCTTCTTCTTTTTGAAACGTTGTTGTTTCGTGTATACCGCCCTTCAGTTAGTGGGGTTTCTTCATTAATTACTTGTTAAGTCTTTTTTATAATAAAGAATCAACTCCAATTTACCGAAATAGAATGTTTATTAACAAAAATAATGAAATTGTTTGATTAAAATTGATATCACAATACAGTATCGACTCGCTCAGGGACGGTCGATATAAACAATTTATATTGGTATTATAAAATAGGGTTCTTTAAACGGTTATTAAAATATATAGCCAGAGAAGGTTGTGGGAAGGAAAGTATAACACTTACACTTATTAAATGTCTTAAAATTTAACAATACAATAATAATTAAAAATATTAAAAGTTTATATATAATTTTTATTCACCCCAGTTCAGCAAACAGTTGTCTAGTTGAGATGACGAGATTGGGTCAAAATGGCCGCCTGGCGCATGCGCGGAGTTCACCTTCTAACACTGACAGAGTATTTATGGAATAAATATGTCCCTTCTGCGGTTAAATCTTCTTCGCAATCGTATATTATCTTCTGGTGTATAGTTTAATATCACTGTAGTAATATGGACTAATTCACTTGGTGTTAAAATGTTGTTAATTAAGTATATCAATTGGTGTTTATGTGTGTCCGTTTAACCTCGAATATTCACTTGGTATTTGGTGTGATTCCAGTGTTACTTCATTTAAATAGTTATATGTGGTTCTGTTTATTAGTGTTATGTAGTTCGTATGGCAACTTCACCACTTCACAATGATTAGAATAGTTAAAAATTTAATTTTTACACAAAACTGATTCCGAACTCTTGTTATACGTAACCGTCATTAAGTTTGGTTTTATCAAATATTCCTGTCAAGTGCTCTCTTCAATGTATAATAATGAACTGTCTGTATTTCCTTCATCTCATGAAAATCTTAGCCTATATAATATAGTTCAGACATTGTTAAAAATTGCCATAACTTCCGACACGTTTTAAAATAGTACACTATGTTCATAAAATAAATTCGTTATTAGTTAACTGTTTGCAATATAAAATACATATTCGTTTTCACTATTCTATTCTACTTATTTTGATAGTAATTAAGTTAGTATTACAAAGTTTTATCAGAAAATCATATTTCTTATAATTTTTTGGGAGGTAGGCCTAAAATTATACTTCCCTGTCTTCTATGTAAATAATAGCCATTTTAACTAATATAATTATTATTCTATGAAATCTGAAATTTGTATAATTATCAATTCTCACTTATTTTATTGCAATTTAGTATACTAATGATGGTTTTTTCACATAATTCAGTTGTATATGATTCCCCTTCTGATAAAGTTAGTGAACCTATTTCAGTTTCAAATGGTATTTCATTAGACAATCAAATAATTTTACTCATATAATGACCATATCTTTAGAAAGCCTTATTTACATAGTATTTAATATGTTGGGTGTATCTTGCCTAAATATTGTCAGTTTGCCTGGTTTATAAGATTAGGTTTATTAATTATTCTGCATTTTAACTTTATTATATTGCCTAGATTTGAATTGTGGCCATTTGCAGAATGTTTTACTAATGTAATTATTTTATTTCCTTCTCTGACTTCTGACTCTGATATATTTGATTAAAAATTAGTTCTCTGATCTGGCATAACAGTAATTACAGATTATACAATTAAAATATAACACCCAGATATATAAAACTGGTGTTCTTAATAACATTGTTTTGGTATATCACCTAATAACATAATAAAAAGTATTTCTACAACATTGGAATGATATCTAATTTTAGATAATGCATTCCTAAATTAACATGAACAATAAAATAACAATTATAATACTAATATCTCTTATGACTAACCCTTACTTATCTAAATGCTATATTTAATTGGAACCCAACATTTGGATCCATATATAATTGTTAATACCTTCTACTACTTCATCATAAACAGTTAGTTCTGTAATTCCCCATTTTATAAGATTTATGCCCCCTCTTAAAGTATAACCCTGGCTATCTAAGTTATATTCCATTCTATGGAATGTTCATACAGTTTTAGTAGCTTTTTATTAGTAAAATTACTACTTCATTATCAAAGTAGACACTGTTCACAAAACTTAAAGTTTGTTACCTTGTACTGCTACTCATGCACCTTTCTTAAAGTTTATTAGTTATAATTTGATCACTTACACTTTTCCATGGTGAATTATTACTATATTTACTAGTCTTTTTCTAGTTTTTAATATGAAATATTCAACCATGGGGGAACTGTGAAGATTTGTTCATACACATTACACAATAACTTTTTGAATGCACTAATATTTACTACTGCTAACACTTTTAGTTTTTTGCCAGTTTTACAGTGATATGGTTTTTTAGGGTGTTATACTTTCTCTTTGGGCATTCATTGATTTTGGGGTTTTTTGGGGGTTTTTTCCCTATGGGGTTTTTGTTTTATATGGGTCGTCTTAATTATTCTTCTTTCTTCTTGAGTTTGGTTCTTCTTTATTCTTCCTTCTTCTGTAGATTTAGTTTTGATTATTCTTCTTTCTTCTTTGAGTTTTAATTGTTCTTCCTTCTTCTTTAGCTTTGATTGTTCTTCCTTCTTCTGTCTTCAGTAGCTTTGATTGTTCTTCTTTCTTCTTTAGTTCTAAATATTCTTCTTTCTTCTGTCTTCGGTAGTAGTAGTTTTAATTATTCTTCCTTCTTCTGTCTTCTGTATCTTTGATTGTTCTTCTTTCTTCAATCTTCAGTAATAGTAGTTTTAATTAGTTCTTCTTTCTTCTGTCTTCTGTATCTTTGATTGTTCTTCTTTCTTCAGTAATAGTAGTTTTAATTATTCTTCTTTCTTCTGTCTTCTGTATCTTTGATTGTTCTTCTTTCTTCTCTAGTTTTAATTATTCTTCTTTCTTCATTCTTCAGTAATAGTAGTTTTAATTATTCTTCTTTCTTCTTTAGTTCTAATTATTCTTCTTTCTTCTGTCTTCGGTAGTAGTAGTTTTAATTATTCTTCCTTCTTCTGTCTTCTGTATCTTTGATTGTTCTTCTTTCTTCTCTAGTTTTAATTATTCTTCTTTCTTCATTCTTCAGTAATAGTAGTTTTAATTAGTTCTTCTTTCTTCTTTAGTTCTAATTATTCTTCTTTCTTCAGTAGCTTTGTTTTTTCTGGTCTGGTTTCTTGGACGGGGTATATTAATTGCCTGCTTCTATCTTACCTGGGTAATTTTGTTATTATCATTTTTAGTCTTCTGGGTTTTTAAATTTGTATTATATTATATTATTTGCAGAATTTTTCTTTATTTAACCTTTCTTGTGAATATATTTAGTAAATAGTGCATTTTAAACGATTCTCATTTAGATACTCCATATATTAGAGCTTCATTAATGATCATTGAGTAATGTATTTGTGTGGATTATCTGTCATGCTACAATATATATATATATATACTGTATATATATTGCAACAGTACAAGTGTATAGGGTATTGTCCATTGGACAAAGTAATTAAAATAATTGTAAAGTAAATGAATAATTGATATTGTTAGCAATAATAATTCAGCTTTCAACCTGAACTGTATAAGGAACGACCAAACTTTCATGTCGAGACAGGTTGATCACGCCATTTTGCTGTGTCTGTGTGTACACACGTATGTTACATGTGTGAGTGAAACCTGTCAATTCCTGAAAAGCGTTACCCTTAAGGAACGCTATCAATTATATGAATTTATTTATTTTGTAAAGATTGTGTGCATAATATCACAAAACCAAATACACCAAAGTGTGTATAAAAATAAGACGCACATGTATAAAAAATAGTGTAAAAAGGATGAAAAGTGTAATTACAGGAAAATAAAAATAATTAAAACTTATGTTAATTAAGATAAAGAAAAACGGTTTATCCATGGTGAACACATAATTTCCGACAGAATGAATATCGGATAATGTGCAAAAAACTTCGCATTTCGCGAAGACAGGCGAATTAAGTGTGACAAGAATCATGTGTGAGAAGTGACGCCTTCGACAGACATGCAGAATATTGTCGAAACATGATTTTAGCGCACTGGGTATAAATACACGAGACGCGCTAACTTCATTCTCTTTCTCGTTCAATCATCTTAGCAGTCGGAGGCTCTGCCCAACAACTACAACTCTTTCACGGACAACTACCGTAGCAGCCGGAGGCTCTGCCCAGAGACAACAACGTTTTATCTTGTACCTCAACCACAGCAGCAGCCAGGGGCTTCACGACTACTCATCATTTTCTTGAGAGCACCTGCAACCTGAGGCCATGACGGGAGACGAGGGAGCAGCCAAGTACATGCAGTAGAATCCAGCGTACGAGAATCCGACGGACTAAGGACGAGGATCAAGGACTCCAGACTACACGACGACAAATGAGCATCCAGGATCAAGGACCTAGGACCGAAGAGGACACGCTACCGATTCACCACGACAATAAGGTGACAAACAACCATGTACTTGTAAACCAGAGACTCGCACAAACACAAAATTGAGGAAGTAAAAAAAAAAAGAGAGACAATCTAATTCAAATATGAATTAATAATTTTTGCAAAATGTAAATATTCTTTGTATAATAATTAGAGTAATTTTTAAGAATATTTAACTATAATTTTGAATCAATAACTTTGAAGCTATAATTTTGATATTTAAATTGATAAAAGTAAGTAGTAAATTTTTATTAGAAAGCAAAGCAATGCATATGCAGTAAAATCAAAAGAGATTAGATCATTAGAAAATAATTAAACTGATCATTATCACACTAATGAGCAACCCAACAGCAATATTAGATAATTATAAATGTGTATTAGAGAATAAGATTGTATATTATGTCTATGTGTAATACGAGAGTATCACTTTTGTAATAATTAGATGTGTGCTATGGCTACACACACACAAGCAAATAATAATGATATTTTAATTCGCAATCAAATAAGAATTTTTGTTTAATCGTTAAATATTTAAACGATTTTAAAACAAATTACATAGTGTTATTATTGTTACGATTATACCTATCACCACATACAACTCGTTAACGTTGTAATATATATATATATATATATATATATATATATATATAATATAAAATAAACTAAAAAAACATACCTTATAAAACTGCCAAATATACTGTTAATGAAATATTCTAAAATGTATGAATATTTACGGTAACATTAGTTTTTTATTTGACGTTCCGGTATATAAGTTATGTTAGTTTTATTCGACTCGATGAGTAATCACCTACTTTTAATACAAACTACTGTATGCACTTTATTAAACATCAATATTCGTGTAAAATATTTGTTTAGTATTATTGCTAACGGTCCATTTGTGATTCCTTGATATTGTTATATTTCTTCATTAAACTCATTAATTGGTCCAAATAAATTCCTACAAGAAAAATAACAACTATTTTTAGTGCCCAAATGGCATGACGCGAATTTACAATTATTAAAAGAGTGGTCATTTTAGTAAAGATTACACATTTAGTAAACATTTACGACATAAAATTTTACATGCTAATATATGTTTATATTATGAGGCACACGAGTAAACCTCGTACAAACACTTGTGTAAGTGAAAAGTTTTAAAACTTTTCCTTTTTAGCTAGGTCTCTCTTTCTTTCCCCTCTTCTTAGACTCTATATCATTTTATTTAATTTTCAAGTTTTGCATTGCACTCAGACGTCTTTTGTACAATTGTAAAACCGACATTGTTTCTCAAACATGTAACAAGAAAATTAATATTTCCATTATCTGTATATAAATCCAATGACGTCATACAGATATAGCTTCAATTGACGTCTCCTGAGGTGTAATATGTACAGCTTATTAAGTCTAATGGCAAATTTTATCTATTTCATTAGAAAATTTAAAAAATATGTAACGATTCAAGTAGAAACAAATCAGAGTACAAGTTTCGCTATAGACAGATGTAAAAGTATGTTCTAACAAGTGTAGCATTTGCAAATACGTTGGTTATTGTTTACCTCATGTGGTTCTGGGCTACTATTATGTAAGTTTAATTATACTGTTTAATATTTTAATTATGAGGCGAAGTGAGAAAGTAACCACACCTCGTTTTGACAGGTACATAATAGCTGGTTAGACATATATGATTTGATAATTTATGTGTTAAACATTTTTCATTAAGTAAACAACGACCTAACAAATATAATTAAGATGTCATCGGCTTCAAGCCAAAAGTGCAGAGAATGGTGTCTTGCTGTCTTGCTTAATATTTGTATACACTAACTGTTTTTTTTCGTGATTATTTTTCGTGATTGAAGTTGTTAATCGTACAGTTTCTTACAATTTTTTAAATAATTTTTTAAATATCGAAATAAGAATAGTGAATAACGTCACAAAAACCCGCTATTAAACTATGTTACTCCCAAATATACTTTAATGTGCGTTACTCCAAGATAATAGAAGTTATGTTAGAAACTATGTTATTCCGAAAACATTTGGAGGCACAAATTCTAACGATCTTTAAAACCCCTAAGCGAATGGTGATTTATATCAGATAAACCCTCTACAGGACTGCCTTCAACGTAATATTTTTCACTCTCTGTCACTCACAGGTAAGAAAGATTTATTTTCTATTACATTAGTTTGTAGTTTATTTTTACATGTATATTAGTTTATGTTTGCAGTTTATTTATACGTTTGTAAGATGTTCATTGTTATAATAAGATTTTAATTGTAATTGATTACAATTTGCGAATCCCTTGTTTTATAATGTTTATTATAAGTTGTTTTATGTTTTTTTTTTAGCTTCAGAGGAAAATCCCGGATTCTAGGGATCAAAACGCCAATATCGTAAATTTTTACATCTCAAAACGAGAAATTAAGTGACTTGAGCCGATGATTAAAAACATGTTAGCGTGTTAGCGCGGCACAAATGAGAAACTTTGTGTCAGCAAGAAAGAAACTTCTTTCTCATAAGAAGAGAAAACCAGGTATTTTACTATGTATTTTTTAAATTAATTTCTTTAATATTACTTTTGATTGTTTCGTTTTCTACGTATACACATGAAAAAGACATCACTAGATTTAAGAGGAATCACTAAATTTTCTTATGGACAAATTTCTCTACAGTAATACAAAATACAGTACACATTTAGACTACTTGTCCAAAACGTATTCCTGATCTAAGAAAAGATTCATGAATGTGTCCATTAATTTAATACTCGACTTTAATTCCGCCATTTATAATTTTTCAGTTACCGCTATATTTTTACTAATGAGAGTGAATATTATATTATATGAATACTACCGGTATATTATTTGTCACTACCGGTATCAAATACCGTCGATATTTGGACTTTCTAGGAATTGGTCACTATGACGCTCTTAACATTATTTCAGATTCTTGTGTTAAATACTAGTGCTCAGTATTCTTTAGTTTATGAAACTTGAGTTCTGATTAAATAATAGTTAAAGTAAATCTTTTTGATTATAAATTATAGCTTCTTGAGCTATAGTTCCGTGTCCTTGTCACTTTTGTAATGACACTTCACTTCATTAAATTGGTAATAGCAGTTTAACAACTGCTACCCACTCACTTCATATTATAGAGAAAAGTAGGAGACAACTATTTCAATTAGCGAAATTTACCCTACCCAAATGGATTATACGTCATTATTCCATAAATACAAATGAAATCAAATTTATTGATAAGGTGTACTAAGAGTTATGGATATTATGGAGATTGATAATGTGGAGTAAGAGTTAGGCTATCGTTTGTTTTCAATACTTTTAATACTAGTAAATTTACTAGCAAGCGCTTAGCACATAACCTGAGAACGCTTAAAATATATTTCGTAACGAACATAAATGAAATTATGAGGTATCACAGGGCAGTGAACATGTCACATGCTTTGATAAATATCGACATTCTCGTAATTCTGCTTTTACAAAAGTTAGAAATATGATTCCCTCAGAAATTCATGTATCTAAGTAGGCCTATTTCCACAAATGGTGCTCCATTTCCACCAAAGCATACTTTACAAAATTTTCCAAACAAATCTTTCAAGAAGATAGAAAGGGGTATACAGTAAGATGTTTAAAACAATCAGAGACATATTTTACAGGAACAGTAAGCTAGCCATACTCTGTTTTCATACAGACATTTTTAGAAGAAGTCACATCATTTTTTTCGAAGAGAAAGGTGGTGAACCTGTATAAAATGTAGTTTCAATGTGTAAGACGTAATTTTCAGAAAGAATATTTATAGAGGCCCTGACATTTTAAAAAACCAAGTGTTTTGGAAGATCGAAATATAATTAAGGACTAATAAAGTTATATTAGATTGTTAACTTACATAATTGCTATGTCGAACAAGGGAGGTAATAATTGTGATGCTCAGGTTAGAACAGTCGTTCACCGACTGCACTCCGTTTGAAATGAGAATACGAAAGCATAACTAAATAAAAGCATCTAATAGATCCCAGTGGAAAGTATCGCAACAAAGGAGACATGAAGTTAAAAAATGTCATATCTTTACATTTTAGTACATACAACAACGGGCAATCAATTATTTCTGAAAACAAAAATAAATTAATTTGAATAATTACAAGGAATAATGACTCCATTCAATTTTTCATACTTTTGCACCCTTATATTGTCAAAACATTGTCAAAATAAATTTAGTAGTAAAACGTAAGACTAACTAATTCATTAATGAATTACGTCGGTAACTGAACTACATAATAACTGAGCTCTTTAAATTTAATAAACGTTTATTAAACATATGTTGATTGAGCATATTTAACATGTAACGGTAATAGAGGTTAACTAGTAAAATTTTTGTCGCTCAATATGTGACCTTATTTAGATTACTGTATAGGTTTGGCGTATGACCCTGGCCCCCGCCAGCGAGCAGATAAGAAACTCGTGAATGAACGAATAAAGAAGAAGCGTGTTCGGTGATTTATAAGTGCAATCTAGTGTAATTCACTACACTGCCTGCGCTCTTAATGCCTTGCTCTGTGCTGGTGACACATGTAACTGAACCCACACAGCGGCAATCATCAATCACGCTCTCTCACACCCTTTCAGTATCTTTCACACTTTCTTTCATACATGCGACTTTTCACGTGCTTTGCTTTATTTATGTTTAGTTTATTTTTCAAAGCTTAAACTATTTAAAATGACAACTGAATGTTTCATGTTACCGAAACAGAAATTTTACTTGATTATCAAAATCTGAATATAAAATTAGGTAAAAATATATAAGATCTAATTATTGAAACAAAAAAATTTAGGGTGCGCAAAAATCAGTGGCGGTCGCCACGCAGTTGTTTTTATTATACGGGCAAGTCAGACAACTGCAATTACTCAGTTTCTGTGATAAGTCATTAAGTTGGAAAGTATAATTTATGAAAAAACTACATTTAAATGAAATCTTTTTAAATACGGTGCTAGCTTAAATTATATTGACAGTAGCTTTTCCATATTTAGGTGTACTCAATAGTACAGATCGTAGGTCTAATATGTGATAATTCTTTAAATGACAGTATATTCATTACTGATCCACCTTGTAAAGGCAGCACTACACATGTAAACATCAGTTGAAGGATTTCTTGTTGCCCACAAAAATTATAGCAAATATCAGATCGTCTATATTTGAACTGAAAAGAAAACAATTCAGTGCCAATAAAATATAGGTTAATCTTAATTTAGTTATTTTAACTACTTTGACATGTGTTTCTTATACAAAAATTTACAGGCATCGCACAAATGCAATGGACAGAGAAGGCCATTGAAAATGCTTCAATAAATCTAAAAAATATATATATTTATTTTTTTTCTGCATTTACCAATGTACACATTATAAGTTAAAAGTAGTCGCATTCATAAGCGAAGTTTTATATGTGTACTACGTTATTGACAACAAAGAAGTAGTTTCTATGGAAACTCACCGGTTCCCATTTTCGATCACGCACCAGCGATCACGCGCAAATGTGCGACACGTCCTTATAAACATTTTCAATGTTAAAAACTGTTTCTTTCAAAATTATTATTGTATAACAAGTAACGATTAATGAAAATTAGTATTTTATTATGTAATTCCAAGGCTTCTAAACTATAATAAAAACAGTATTATTAGTAGTAGTAATAATAATAATAATATTTTTATTTACTTTTTCATTTTTTTGTGCAGGGCTCCCACACACCCAATCCACCCACTGGGACAGGACACCCAGTACAAGAACAGGGGACAACTACGATAGAACGGTTCATAGATTCTTAGTATATCACACTTGAAAGCTCATACATCTGAGGGATTCAGTGTGTCCAGTAAGGAGATAACTGTAGAAAGAAAAATAATAAGACAGTAAATTTGAAGAACTGCGCCTATAACTGTCGCCCCCAAAATTATAACTTTTGCCGGTCAAACAAGTACAGTCAGAAAATGCCATCCCTTACTGCCTGTCGAAACTTCATTATGTCACTAAAGAAGTCAAGGACGTCAACATACAGGCTGGCAATTTCATTGCATTTCACAACTACAGTACATAACCCTGCATGTCCACTTTCAAACATGGAACATACATGAAGTGTGTAATTATGACCTTCAAACCAGTGGTCGGGGGCAATTCATTAAGCTTAAGAAGAACTCGATGATATTAGAGCAGATCTCCATGAGTTCTTTTAGTCAAAAGTGGAGGAAGGCCAAGAGCTTTCGTGACCTCCACACACGACTTAATATCTAATAAGTTGAATCTGTTGGACATCAAATGCAAGAAACTTCTCTGAATTCCCTCAGACGAGTAAAATGTGTATACAGGGTTCCTGTTTCATATGACTAAAGTATATTCTAGATGTGTTCGGACAAGAGTTTTATAAACAGTCACACAGGAATTCATAATCTAAAAGAATCTCCCTATCCATTTTATAAGGCCTATATTACTGCGGACTTTGGAGACAACACTTTCAACGTGCTGATGGAAGAGAAGCTTCGAATCCATAAGGACGTTCAGACCATATACTAAATCCATTCTATCTACAGCCACACGTCAATCTTATAACCATAGTAAGACATATTGATAGTAAAAGTGTACGCGGCTATTACAGTTTTCTTCTGACTTAGTGGCATGCAATTCATCCGTACCTCTAAACAGCATCATCTGTGTATTGCTGAAGTGTAAGATGATCCTCCTTGCTACTGAGGAGAGTGAGAGTTTATTATTTTCTGTAAATACTTGGACATCACAATTTAGTACCGATATTATGTCATTAATAAACATCAGAAAAAAGGGAGGTTCTAGGTGACTGTAGCCCTTCGAAACTCTCTAAGTGGCTATAAAACTATCAGACGTCACAGCTCGTGGGCTATACAATCCACTGAATTAGTTGGGGATTAATGCGAAAACTTATTAATTTGTTTAGCAGAAAATGGTGTTGCAATTTATCAAACGTCTTCATAAAGTTCAAATATACGATGTCATCGACTGCTGGAACGGCGACAGGCAGACAGGACTCCAAGTGGTAATAGATCGCCTATTTATGAGGTAGAAAACAGATGGTATACACTCTCTACAGAGATACATGATCTTTTCAAAAATCTTGGGAATAACACCAACAACTAAAAATTAGCATAAAATTAGATGTTATAAGAATTAGATATAACATTAACACGAAGAAGAAAAAGAAGAACAAGGGCAAGAAGAAGATGAAGAATAAGGAAGGTTATGACGATGTTGAAGATGAAGAAATTTAATTATAATAATAATTACTATTATTCCAATGGGCTAAAATTGTGTGTGTGTGTGTGTGTGTGTGTGTGTGTGTGTGTGTGTGTGTGTGTGTGAGTGCGCGCGTGTGATATATAGCTACTATAAAGCAAAATTAGATAGCAGAATGTGTGATTCAATAGCTCATTACGACACTATCCATAAATCAATATGATTAAAATTATACGAGGTATTTCATTCTATAAAAATGAGGGCATAAACTTTGCTTTGAATTTTTAGATTGGTTTACGTAATTTCTAGAAGATGAAAATGGGGACAGAAAATCTAACCGATGAGAAATTTTTATTGATAATAATAATAATAATAATAATACGCAGAAGAAGAAAAATAAGAAGAAGAAGTATTATTGAGGGGGAGATGAACTGTAAACATCAGAAAACTAATCTGATGGACCACACAAACCCACTGACAAGCCACCTTCTCTTCAAGCAAATCATCTCGAGACCGCTTTCGCATTTCATCAAGATGGAGCCTGTGTTTAAATGCTACTGGGTTTCTTCTTGCTTCCTTTCTTCAGATCACTGATGATTCAAAGCCCTCCGTTTTGCTTCTTTCTGCGCAGCACACTCTCCCGCTGCCACCTGGTAACACTTGATCCAGTCAGATAAAATGATCTTCCAACGTTTTTGGGCGTTATCTGACAAATCTGCGATTAATTTGGTTTTTTTGTTTATCGCCCGACCAGCACTTTAGAAGAAAATCTGATGCACGTTGTCTAGATCCGAGTCATTACAGTGGCTCACAGGGAAGTACTTCACCAGACACAAAAACCGGAAGGCTGAGGATGGGTACAAGATGGTGCCCGAAACATGTTCCTAATAAGGAAAAAATTATCTTGAGGTAAATTTATTATAAATATTAAATGTATTATGTACATCAAGAAACGGACTTTAGCAGAAAGTGATTGAATATATATATATATATATATATATATACCAGAAACAAGATGGCGAAGGCTGAAGATGAGAGAACAGGAACTCTCGAAACATGTCCCTAATAGGAAAAAAGTATATCTTGAGGTAAATTTAGTTATAAATATTAAAGTAATATATATATATATACACACACACACACAGACGCGCGCGCGCGCGTGTGTGTAAAGTTATCTTTTATCTCTTATGGAGTTGTTTCTTTATCTTCAACTCAACTAACCCATTCTTAATGTCTATTCTAATGTTTTTAGTCGCACTTATAATTTTCTCAGTGAAAGCTCTATATTTAAGCAGTTTTTCCACCTCGTGGTTTTGTATCTCTGAAATGATCTTTTGAATTTCTTATGGAAGAAATATGTGTGGCAGCTGCTTCCTTGGCTCTACCTAATTCACATATTGTTCTCGCCTCTGTATCTCTTAATTTATATCCTTCCCTCGTTCTTGTCATCGAGCTTTCGGCAAGAAAACGAGGTTCTTCCACCAACGGGTTCCTTTGAGACAGATCTACTTTATTTTTTTACTAAGAAGCACTGGATGCCCCTTCCCAGAATTCGTAGGGTCTGCCACCAAAGAGGCTTTTCCAGTCCACCTAGAGTATTATTTTCGTTTCAAGCAAAGCCCATAGTTTATAAATTTACGTACTATACAGAAGAAGAAAATAGTAAGGCAAATGAAGATCCCTAGGCTTTGAATACTGTAAAAGCGTCTGAATAGGAAAAGAAAATTGGTCAAGGAAGGCTGAAAACAGAATATATTAAATAAAAAGTATCTTACCCAAGGAAAACTGAAGCAAAGTAAGACTCCATCTATGTAACCCGGGTTTATCACACCCGAACTGCCAAGGTATAAGCCCTTCGTATTATCATAATATTAATAATAATAATAATAATGTTGCTTAGTACCTCCGATAGTAATGCTGTTAAAAGCCTCATTCGTCGTACGTATCTAATAAATTAATATATATTTTTTGAGACATCGTCCTTCAAAATTTTGGTATCAGAGGAGAACTTATTCACAAATTACATAAAAGAAAGTATATAAAATTGGAAATTCTATGTGGAAGACTGACGGATCTTCTGTATTCCCCTGCTTTTAAGGGAGATTGTGATTGGTCAAGAATGCAATGACCATTTGGTGTCTGAAGTCAGAACGAGCTGAAGCCAACCTACGAAGTGCAAAAAGAAAAAGTACGATAAACCCTATGATGATGATGATAATGTGTTAGTAGCTATAAAAATTTTTTTGAGATTTATTGTTATTTAGTAGTAATTTGTTTTAATCCTTCATAACTGTATAATAGTTTTTCTATTTAAAAAAATCTAGTTCAATATTAGTATGATTATAGAACTGTGAATACTAAAAAAACAGTATAGAATATTATATTTTTACTTAAAACAACCATAACGTTAGGATGCTTGAAGACATTAGACTAAAATAGACCTAATTTACAACGGCGATGCCACGGTGTTAGGTACTCATGTTTGTATGTCGTCAGCGGACGAAATTCCATTGGCAGACGTAATGTATGTATATTGTTAGTCGGTAGACTATATATATTGTCACTGACAGACTTACAAGCGGCAGTGGATAGACAACTTTCAACTCCCAAACTTCCTATGTAGGTGCGCTCATCGTCATGTGTAATCGTTCAGTGGCGTGATCCTGCATTGTCGGAACTTGCTTACCACTGGTAAGCAAACTTGTGTCTGTGTGTTATTGTCACAGGTGACTCGTGATTCGCACGTGTATGTTATGTGTTTGTGTTTGTAGAGTGTCAGTTATTTTTCCTCGGACTGTACCTTACTGTTCACTCCGATAAATTTTTGCTCGTGGAAGGAAGTTCAGTGTTATTTTGTTGTAAAGCCTATGGTGTTGTGTTTGTATGTGTGTGTCCATGTCGCGTGCTCAGGAAATACTCACCACGGAAATTGTTACCGACGAGAATACGCGTTTCGTGTTAACTATTCGTTTTGAGGACGCCGAAACTCAAGGTAACGCTTTCACTAGTTTCACGATTTCATTACTCTTGATTTCAGCTTGGCCTGTTTTAATGTATTTACAATACATTTGTTCTATTTGTTGTATTTGTCAGTTTTGTTTAATTTTTTTTGTTTCCTTTATGATTATCTAAGAGGTGTTCCTTATTTTTGTAAATGCAGTAAAATATTTAAAACAGTTTTGAAATACATACATAGAAATATAAATACCTCACTCGATTTCAATGGGAAAAATTAAAAACACAGTACTTTTATATAATTTTAATTATATTTAGCTTTTAATTAATTTTATCTTTTATACAATTATATAATTTTACGTCCTATGTAATTATTTTTGTTACTTTATATTTAATATGTCTATTTATTAACAGTTGGAGTTTAGCTAAGAGCCTTAGTAGTTTTATGTCCGTGTATTTCTTTCCATGTAGTTACACTTCATTTTCATACATATCATAAAATACAAAGATAAATATGAATATGTAGGGCGTTACCAATAACATATAGCCGAATATTTTATAGCAGTATATGTTAGTAAGAAATGTTACAAACACCAGAGGTAATACTGCACAATATTAATCTATCTAGTAAACAACTGAATATAGTGTATGACTCTATTAAGGTAAAAAAATTTTAATGTTATATATTATATTATATTATTTTTTGTATTATTATAAAGTTTTGCATTATTTTTGTGTGCAGTGATTTTATTTGGTTTGCGTTATTTATTCTAAAACTTAAAAGTTGACTTACCTTAGTAGCCTAAATTCCGTATAATCAAAATAATAAAAAGTGCAATGACTTCAACCAAAACAGCTTCATATCTTGACTGTATAAATATTTTTATACGGCACATATAAAGCACGTAAACAACGCTATCCTGAATATTAAGACTGGAATCACGAAATGTAGCACAGTCATGAATAACCAACGGGGCTTCACCCAACATAATCAACTGTCGTTCTCAAGCAATTCAACTTAACAATGCAAAGGGCCAGTTTTATTAAGTTAGTAATTGTATATAAATTATCTCTTACAAAGCTTTTCAACTGCAACCTAGTATTGTTAACTTAAGATAATTCCGATTAATGACGTCATTTTGACGTATTAACTGTAGTGAAGCAATACTCAATTCGGTGTGTTGTGAGAATATTTTTGTTTGGTACAAATATCAATGTGTATATACACACGTATATTTGAAGCGGGTGAGTGGATATATGTCATCTTTTTCGGGACACCGGAAAATTCAATCACACGATTAATTTTACGCATTTTTAATAAAAAAATAAGTTTTAAATCTTAATAAATTTTAACTGTACTATCAAAACAGCGGAATAGTGATAAAACAAATCAAATCTAACATTATGTAATAATAATCCTGTAAATTCTAAAGTATTTTATATATTTATATTTTCTTATACTTACCTAAGTTACGTAATTAAAATTCATTATTATTTAATGTTATATTTCATTATTACGTCACGTTTCATTAAAGCCAAATGTAGAATTATTGGTTACACTTTATGAATTGGATAAAATGTAAATTGTGTTAATAAAATGCTTCGCAAAAAATGATGTTAATAAAATTTCGTTATTGAACGACTACGTTTACTTTTTGTCATATAAATGTTCATGTATGACTGTGCACAGATTATTTTAGTTCTATTTCGCATGTCACAAACAGATTCTAATATAATTAACACGTTTGCAAGCAATCAGCAGTGTTTATGTAACGAGCCCTACTTTCCAACTTAGACACTATATTTAGTTTCATCCACGTACTTATTTTCAGAGTTGTCCATCTTGATGTTCTCAATTTGTGTTGCCAATCTGCATGTCACTTCCTGTTACATAATAGGACGTGAGAAATATGAAAATAAGGTAAATATTGAAACGAAGCGATCCGTCTAGAAATAGGTATCAGCGTTTTGTAAAGAAAATTATCATCAAAAGTCTCTTTGTCGCAAATAAACGAAATATAAGTATCTGTAATTCTGCAGTTTCATAAAAAAGTTCTGATGATTCATTCTTACAGTGTTTCGCAATAAAGTATTTTGTTATAGCAAGAACAACTTGTTGAAATATTAATATATTTATCATGTCTCAAAGCACATGCATGTTTAGAAATATTTTAAGACCACTTTGTCTAAGATTATCAAAAATATTATAAATAAATATGGTATAATTGCAAAATAATTTCCAAATGTTCAATCAGTCTTCGTGGATGAAACAACCAAGTTCGTTTGAACGTTCATAATCAACTAACTGAAATATAAACTTCAGAATAGCAGCTATTTATGATCATGAATAATGATGGTGATGATTGTGGTCATTAATATTATTATTAGTAGCAGTAGTAATACAATAGATTGACTGACGTGTCTGTGGAAGCCTTGTGTATGCGTATGTCGCATTTACATCGGATTGTAAAGTTGCTGTCCGTTTTATGTACAAAAAACTGATAAGCTTTGACGTGCAACAAACTGGAGTTACTATTTTACCTATTACATTTCCAAGGCTGTCATGTTTTCCTACCTATTTCTTTTTACGTAATATTGCGTACGTACTAACTGCAAAAGTAGTACAATGGCGCACGTTTTATGACTACACATATTTTTCATTTTTTTCCTACACTTCAAACTATTAAAAACATACTAGTGGTCGCCCAGTGGTCGAAATTCGACCGTAATTCATTAAATTTTTAAGTTTGAACGTTATTGAGGTTCTTTTGTCAAAGAGTATACCTCTATAATCATTGCATATAATTTTTTTGAATTTTGTTCTATTACGTCAGCTGCGAGCGTGTACAAATACGTCATTAGCGTGTGTTGTTTGCCTTAATTCCCTGCAATACCTATGAAATTTAAAATTGAATGTTAGTAACAGTTGGAAAAAAACACA
This sequence comes from Magicicada septendecula, assembly GCA_034769895.1. Classification (NCBI taxonomy): domain Eukaryota; kingdom Metazoa; phylum Arthropoda; class Insecta; order Hemiptera; family Cicadidae; genus Magicicada; species Magicicada septendecula. The sequence goes on from CM068371.1 coordinate 290,747,581, forward strand.
ATTACAGCTTGTATTCGTATTTTTTTTTTATATAATTCATTGTCAGTTTTAATTTTTTCATGTTATTATTGAATCAAATAAACGCAAATAAAAATGAGACTTGACATTCATAGAAGTATAAGATACATTGTTTTCAATTCCAGTGGATTACATTTCATTTTTGGTAAGGTATAAAATTCGAAAACAGTTTGAAGTTTATCTGCTACAAAGCTTATATAATTTTTTAATTTTTTGTTCTATGCATTAATTTTCGAGTTATTTGAAAAATATGAAAGATAGGAAAAATGAGGTTTAGCTTGGCTAAGCCATATTTAAAAAGCAATAACGCGTTTTTTGACATTTCCTTGGTTTTTTTTTATTGCCATACTGACCAGGTTTCGCCAAGGCTACACAGTTATTTTGCCTATCTTTTTCGAATTATATAAAATTTAAATAAAAAATTAATACAAAATAAAAAGTGAAATAAAAAATACGAGGCACGTATTTTTCATATATTTTTCATTAAATCAAAAAAACCGGGCGGTTAAAAAAATAAATGTTGTCCATTGAACTTAAAATAGTTTGAAAGTGAATTTAATGATTCAGAACTTCTGTGTAAACGATGTTTTTTGTAAAAACTCTTTCATCATTTGTTAAATGCCCTTGGCCATTATATTCGGAAATATAAAATCTCAAACCATCGAATGATCGAACTCTACTTGCTGCGATGTACAATTGACCATGTGTAAAAACTGGCTGCCTCAATAAAATTCCAATTTTTTCGAATGTTTGTCCTTGAGACTTATTTATTGTCATCGCAAATGCAGGTGTAATTGGAAATTGAGTTCTTTGAAAGTTAAATGGTAAAACAGTACCGGAATATGTTAAATTTATACGTGGAATCAAAATTCTCTTATTGCGTGCGGTTCCAGTTAAAACTTCGCAATCAATAGCATTACGATGCATACACTTGATGCGCATTCTTGTTCCATTGACTAATGCTTCCTTTGTATTTAAGTTTCTGATCAGTAAAACGTTGCAATTAACTTTCAATACTAACTTTTGTGGTGCAAACCACTAATAGTCAAAGAATTCAAAAACTCTACTGGATAGTTATTGATTTCATTGTCATCATCACAAATTATTTTATCGTAGCTATGATATGTTTTCTGTTCACCTGGTATTCGATTAAGTATATCAGTATTAATAAAAGTACAATCATCATTTTTAGGTGCTAAAATAACTTACTTCAATATGTTATCTGATAGTATGTTTTCAGAAATATTTCCATACACCTCATTAATAATATTATTTTCATCTCCTATTAATTGTTGAGGTATTTCAATAATATTTTCACCAAACTGAGGGAATTGTGGGGCTTCGTCATTACCAATTTTTTTTGAAGAATTCGACAAATTCTATTTCACTTGGTAAGGCTCTCATATTTTGAGTAAACGTTACTTTATGAAAATAAACAAATTTATGCCAACTCGTGACACAATTTTCAATTAAAGTTGCACGTGATCCGTGTGGGACAACTGGTAAGATTTGCCGAAAATCACCGCACAGGAGTATCGTTTTCCCTCCAAATGGTTTATGTTTATCATTTTCATCGCATAGATCCTGCAATAATATATCTATGATTTTCAACACTTGCAGTGGGCACATAGAAATTTCATCAATAATTATCAATGATGATGAATTTATGTAACGTCCATAGCTACTATTTGCGGTAATATTCGCTACAGAATTTTCCAAAATGGGTATAGGCAATTTAAACACATTGTGTAAATTTCTACCTCCAAGTAATAGAGTTGAAGCTATGCCACTGAACGCTGTTGCAATGCAACTAAGATTAAGCGAATTTAATTTGTGAATGATTGCTGTTTATATGTTTTCCACAACCTGCATGACCGGTTAAACAAAAAACGTTAGATCCAGTATCATGATGCAAAACTTCACGAATCACACGATCAATTAGATTACGCTGTTCAATATTTGCAGTTTCATAATGCTCACAAAACAGAAACTCTTATTCTATTGGATCAATAGCATTTGCTTCGTCTGTTCTCTGCGAATACGTGGGAACTGGTAAACCAAGTTCTTGACATGACAAATTATGAACATTCAAAATATCTTCAATTTCTAATAGAGCTGTATTAAAGGATACTTCTTCGTTGTAATCTCTCAAAAAATCTTCACTAAGATATACTTTAAATTCATTCCATAACGCCAATGCATTGGCTGGCACATTTAATGCACAAATGTAACCAAATATTTTTCGCATTTGTTTTGGTGAATGTAATTCTTTTGCTTCATTTAAACATTCGCGCCATTCATTATCATTTGAAGCAATGCCGCGAGCATGGCACGCTTCAACAAAAGAAGTGTGTATAATTCCATTGTATGTTCTAACATCCTTAAATGATTTTGGACCACAGACATGTAATAAAAGCAATCGTAAATGGAAAAGTTCTATGTCTTTTGGTGATACAACATATATGCGTGTAATGATTTTATCACCTCCACGCCTTCTCTTCTTGCATTTTTTCGGGAACCCTTCCCACACATAATGCAAAGGAATTTCAATATACTTATATTCATGCGCTGATGGATCTGATCGATTCAATTCAAAAAATGCTAATAATTTTGTTTGTCTTGCATTTTCAATTGCTTGACGTTTTTGCCCTTCTCGAAAGTAGACATTCTGTCTACGCGGTAAATGAATGCCAGGTCTAACGATGACATGTGATTGAAAATGCATTGGTAATTCATAGATGCGCCATACAGCTTCAGTTGATCCGACATAACGGCCATTTAAAAAATTTTAACTTCATCAGAATTTGTATTTCTTGACCTGGTTCAATTCTCTCTGAACCTAATTCAACAGATGCACTGTCATAGCCTTTATACACGTATTTATAAATGTATTTAACACTTTTAACTGTAGTGCATCCTTCAACATTTATATGGCAATTAAATTTGGCAAGTAAATACGGATTGTATGTTACAACATAACGATTGTCGAGGCAACTACCGCGAACTTCAGCATTAATACTATTATCACGCCTTCTGTATAATGGATATTCATTTAATGATTCACATGTAAATTCATTAAATCGTTTTGGATAATCTTTTGTGCATTTTACATCTCTCATACATACAGGATTTGGATTAAGTACACCGCATGGACCAAGCATCATGTGTTTTACAACATATTCATGTAATGTAGGATGTGTTTGAATGTTAGGAATCTCCGCAGATACAACTTTATCAATACCGGTAGCATTAACAATTTTATCTTGCTCATTTAAAGAGAGTAAAATGTGAGCATGAGGCTATACTCTCTTTTGAAACTCAATTGTATAAATGAGTGCTTCAAATTTACCGAAGATTTTTTTTAGTGTAAGGCCCTCAATTAATGCTTCCAGTTTGGACTTGAATACACGCACAACAATATCAAGTCGAAAATTAGCTGACTCACCTACACCAATATTAGTAACTACTTCAGGCCAACTTGGATTGCAAGTCATTGTAATAAACAAAGAAGGCTTTCCGAAATGTTGTACAATTGACATTGCATCTAAATAATTCTGATACATTGAATGAAGATCCATTGAATGAAGATGGTAAAATTACTCTACGGCCAACATTATTGGCATTGGGGTTCAATTCTAAATAATCTGTTAAATTGTTGTAAACTTCAGACTTAAGACTTGTTTAATTTTGTCGAATGAAATGTAACCTTGTGCCCTCTATTCTCACATACTTATCAACTATCCACTGCAGAAATAATTTTTGGGAATGGTGCAATATGCTAAAATCTTCTCTAATTGCAAGTCGATAGGCTGCATACTGAAGCATGGTTAATTTATTTCTGGGCGCTCTTGAATTAGATGTAGTTGGTACATTATGAGAAATATTGATATGCCACCCAGTATCACCATTTGGAAAAAGTAATTGATACGCCAGAGGGTCCAATGATGAATCCAAAACAGAGATATTTTTAATGGTACCATTAACTTTTGAAAACGAAACCATATTTCGTTCAAAGGGTGGCTCACCATCAACTGTACTAAATATTACTGCTACATCAGTTTGAACTGCATCATTATAACGGCGTAGATCTAAATCACGATTTACTTTAATGAGCATACAAATTTCTTGATTTTGATTTTCAACTCTCTGACAATGATCTTTCATTGCAATGAATGACCGAAGGAAAGGATTAATGCGTTCCAATTCAAGAGAGATTTCGCGCATTATATTGTTATTGCATGTTTGATTATAGTGTTCACGTAATCTATAATTGACAGCAGTGTCAACATCGTAAAAATATAATTGCGCATAACATGGTGAGCGACCATATCCAGCAGTCATTGGACCTGATCTGTGATAAAAAACATCATGTATTTTAAAATGATACACTCCACGCGTAACTGTATCCGAAATTTTAGCTTCTGAGCTAACCATAGCAAATGATGAATTGTATTTACGAATGTTTTCAAAATAATTTTTTGACTTTCTTTATTATTGAAGGTTCATTTGAAGTAAGTCCATCATACAATGATTTAAAGTACTCATTTTGACTTAAGGCCGGTAATATTGCTTTACCTTATGACAACATGAAGTGAATGCAGTCCTTTCACCTAAAGTGACTTCAAATTCGAAATGTTTTGCATTGCAAAACCTGCATTGTAAATGCATTAATCCACAATCAAAAGTATTAAAATTTCTTGGAATGACATTCAGTGCGCATTTAAATGTATCCATCAAAATAATTTCATCATTTTGTATACTATTTACACTATTTAAATTTGCATTTGGTCTATTATCATTTTGACTTTCACGCGAATATATATTCCTTCTTCTTTGTCTCTCACTCCGACCCGTCAATGTTCTATGTCGAGGCATAATGGATGTAGGTGCGAATATCTGAATGTAAAAAAAAACATGTAATGAACTTACTGAAACTAAGATTAGACAGGGTTTAATTTAAAAATAATAAAATGTACTCACTTTTTTGAAACCACCATTAATAATTAGGCTAGAGTAAGTCAATTCAAATTCCTGCTACAAAATTTTCCTTTTGCAACAGGTGTATATTAAGCAAGCTGTATTTCACTTTCAACTGCACATTAAAACTGCATATATAAAACACAGATATCTAATATACAAAATATAAAATAAACGCTTTTTTGCCTTGACATACACTCCACAGACTATTGAAAAAGGAACACATATTATATATATATATATATATATATATTTTACCTTTCTGCACTCCTTCTCCATATAAACTTTAACTATGCCAAATCTCACACTCCTCCATGCGCGCAGTATGCTTAACAAGGGGTACAAAGTTTTCTCTTCGCGTATTAATATATAGATGAAAAAAATATAATTTTATTGCCTGGCAACAAAATTATTTTATTTTTAACAATTACCATTGTTTGAAAAAGTTTAAATGAATTTTCAAGTACAAATGAATGTTTTATTTTTATTTAATTTAATGAATAATCTGTATTAATTTAACACATATTGTATATAAATTTTAGCTTTCTGCACTCCTTCTTCATATAAACTTTAACTATGCCAAATCTCACACTCCTCCGTGCGCGCAATATGCTTAAAAAGGGGTACAAAGTTTTCTCTTCACGTATTAATATATAGATAATTTTAATTTCAGATACTCTTTCAATACGTGTACGAAAAATCTCCGTTTTAGTTAATCACATGACAGTAGCGATAGTTGTACAGTTGTACTAGATTTACTGCACATGTCGAAGGCTGCTTTATTGCACTTAGTAGGCTTATATTTATATATTGTAATATTAGTCAATTTATATTTTACAATTCTACAGACATTTTGATTCTTGGATAGCAGACGGTATGCGTTTGAAGCTTTACATGTGTTGTAAATAGTCTTGTACATTTTTGTGTGAGTGTGTGTGTTGTGTGTGCGCGCGCGCGTGTGTAAGGTGTAAGGGGGAAATGAGGTAAAAAGAAAGAATTGTTTTCGTTATTTCAGTATTTTGTGTCTTTTCTACAGTTTACTACCATTATAACATTATGATTTCCCCATTTCGACTTTTGAATCAGTGGAAGTGTGTTCTTTCTGCACGTTCTCTGTTCGCTAGTGTTCAGAAAAATAGAATGCCTTACTAAACTTCATAAACACAAAGTAAAGATAACTCTGAGTGATCATTCGCTCCCTAGTTCTTGCTTTCTCATTCCGTAGAAAAGAGAACGGAAAAGGCAGCACCAATCATGGTAAATAATTTACAAGGAGATGCCGTTACCTGAAAATAGAGATAAAACAACAGACTAGTATATAGGTGTATGCATCTACAATTAAGTATGAAGTTACAATTCATAAAACCGAAGTAAGTACACAGTAAGTAACTGTACGTGCCTGTTGTCTTTGCTAAATCAACTAATGCTACTGTAAACTGTCCAATACGGTAACACGCGACAGTGCAGCCAACATCTATTGCTTACATCGTCAACAAGCCGTATGTAAGAACCGTAAACTCCGCCGTTTCATGAAGCATTGTATAATTAATACAAGGGCCTAGTGCTTTCCCAATTTTACCCAGCTTCGTTTAAATTACCGGTATTTTTAATAAAAATTAACGACTGCAGCTTGGTCAAGCATCCTTCAGTTCCACGAATTGTTTACAGTGACCAGAGCGCGAGATCAAGGGTTAAATAATTATTTTATGTAATGAAACAACATTTGTTAACAATTCGTTTATTAATGAAACTTGTGGTGACCTTCATTTCTTTGGCATTTAATTTCTTATATCCACTGTTTTGAAATTCCGCCTTGACAACAACATAAAGATGAATTACGTTTTCAGGTTAATTGAAGCCCTCAAGTTTCCAGGGTTTCAATTTTTATAATGTAGAGCGTAAAATTGAAGTAATAATCTTTAATTGTTCATAGTGCAGTTCCTGCTAAAGTTAGTCTATCAGAGCTTAATTTAAAGCTTTTCAGCATGCAACTTCAATTAATATTAATATGCTTTACAGTAGTGTGAGATCTGTGTTAGCGTAGGCTAAGCCTCATTACTCTGACCGGTAAGTCATTATGCAAATTAGTGTCAGCTTTAACTAGAAACTAATTGATTGCGTACTAAGTAACACTGTCATTTCTGATAACTTAACGTGTTGCTTTCTATCACATTCTGTAAAATTTAAGTAGTCTAAATATTTGGTTACCAGCAACTTACAACCATGGAAACAGGTGCTGTCTCACGCGCATGCTGCGCGCACACACAAACACGTTTCACCAAAAAATAGTCGCAGGTAAAAAACACTGAACACTAATAACGTACAAGCAATACATATTTAAAATAATACGTACGTAAGGACAATGCAATATTAAACTTACATGTTTTAGAACTTTTTAGCAACAAAAATACGGCTTCTGTTTCCAAAGGCTCTACCGCCTACGGAGCAATCTTCATCCAATATTAATTCTTAACATTTATTTTTTCAGCCTTTCCTATTAAACATGTGCTTGCCAACGTCGATTTATTCTGAATGGAACTGTATTTTATTTCAAAATAATTTGTGGTTTTTATTGCAATTTGTTTATGACACCATAAATAATAAAATGCAGTAGGCTTACTAGTAAAATTGTAGTCGTAGTAGGGCAACAGGTTTGCAATAGTAATGTTTCTGACAATATTCTTATAACACACGAAGAAAATAATAGCCCGGTTAAGAATTAGATCTAATCCGTACGAACAACTGCTGACACTCGACGTACAGTATTTAAAGTTGTGTGAATTGAGCTAAATTATTCCTACTTTTCGTAACGAATTATTACGTCTCCGAATGCAGATTACTATAGATATGTAATATGTGATATGTGTACTTATGTTTATATGACTTTTGAAGTTCTACTACTTAGGTAGCACTAATTTAAGTAGGGCACTGCGGTTTGTTAAACAAACAATTAAATTGTTATTTAAGCATTGCAGCAAACGGCTTAGGAAAGCAGTGTGGTCAGAACTTATATTGTGTGTTACTGTATTGTGCTCTAGTGGTGGTACTTACTTCCACTGTCCCAGTCGATCTGGGAAGTGAAAACACCAGTTTTATGGTGCAAGCATGCAAACGAATCTGGGCAGCATAAATGGATGACACTCCAAATTTTCTGTTTACAAGGAGTGCAAATCAATTACTTTGTGTAATATGCAATTTTCATTTCGTGTACGGAACAGCAGTTTCATCGTGTATTTACAATTGTACGTATCAAGCCACTTCGTGTTTTCTGTTTTCTCACAATAATTTTGTCCACTTCATTCGTAAGTCAAAAAATTCTGTGTTACATGTCAGTTATTAATTATATAAGAATTTTATTATATATTGCAAAGAAACAAATATAAGGCATAATAAATTACAACAAAATAATATAGAGTCTTTTATCTGGAGTTAGGTATTTATTTTAAAATAAATTTAATATGGTCTGTGATTTGAATTTAAATTATTTATTCTTAAATTTTAATAGAGTCTGTGAAATGGTTTCAATGTTTTTCTTTCTTATAGTCAATTTTACTTGTTCGACGAAATCCCTTGACGAACCGTTGAACTGCTCCACTGCCACACTCGTCGCCTGTTGGATCCGCTGCAATGATGACACGTAGAACTCTCGCGACACACGCACGCACGCCGTTTCACCGATAGAGTTTATCTCATTCACTTCAGGGCTCGATAATGGGTTTAACTATTATTAATTCAATTTCGGTGTGTTTTACGTACACCTTCCGGTATCTTGACGTGTCCTCGCGTTCACCCAGATGTAATTCAGCAAATACACCTAACTCCTATGCCGAAAATCTTTACTACCGCGAGATAGCACTATTTAATTCATAATTAAATTATTTTGAGTTCTAACAGACAATCGATCTAGCAAACGGGCAACTCGTTGATAAGACCCAGTACTCGTAGCCTTATGTAGGACGTATACTGATACGACAAACTCGCACAGAGACAACGTCTGTTAAGGCCGAGCTGTTAGGTTGAACTGCCGAAGCTTCTTCCGCTAGGGACCAAACTAAATGAAAATTGGAGCCTCCGATTGGTTAAAACCCATAGCACGTGATCTAAAAGTTTTATGACTTTCAGAAGATAAGGATTCTTCAGAAAAGTGAATTCTATTAAAAAATACATATTAAAACAATATGTTTAGAGTCTTTACATATGAAAAATTTAGCGCTAATTCAGAAGTATGAGCTGTCCAAGTTTCAATTCGATACGTTAATTTACACCAGAGTTATTCATGCAAATACGAATAACACGCGCCCTCGCGCACTAAATTCGCACTTGACATGACAGAAAATAAATTTATGGGCATTTTGACATACAACAGTTGATAACCCATTTCTTATTTCTAAACTTATAGCTATTTTACAAACTTTAACAAAATCAATTTTCAAGATGTCTATAACGTCGTAAATTGTATAAAAGCATGTAGTCATAGCTACAAAGACCCTTTTCTGCGATGTTCCATTGCAATATATATACGGCTTCAGAAACAGACGGAGTGAATTCGTTAGAAACTAAGTGTAAAATAGTAAAAAAGATGTGTTTAACCAACTGACAAATTTCCAACATACCTGTTATTTTACCTGTTATTTATCTTTTAACAAGCTTTATATATATAAAATCAGTAACGCTCTCAAAGTTTATATAGGCTAGTAGTCAAAGGAAGTTAAAGCGGTTACAGTTTACTCGAAAGTATCGAAAATCGAAGCTAAGTGTACAGTCTCGAATACTCAATTCTGTAACTAGGATCATGACGAGGATTCAAGAACTTATAATGAGGAGTCAAAAGAAGCTTTATGTCTTGCAAATTTTGACGGCGAAGAAGTAATCGATAACCAAAGGACATAATTGGTTTCATCAATGCAGACAATAATTATGATTATAAGCAATATAATTTTGTTTTATTCTTTTTTTACTGTAAAATAAGTTTACGCATTGTTGACAGAGCAGGATGTAAGTATAATAAGAATATACAAAGAGGTATAAGCATGTCCGATGGAAATTTTCCAGTTCGCCAAGAGTTTTTTATGGAAGTAGAATAATAGCTGATGAGCGGTTCATTATTCAAAATATGACAACATTTATTTCAGTCATAAAGAAAGACGGAAGGAAATATTTTAGTACGTAATTGCAATCACCGTTACGTTTGACACGGACGCTGTCAAATTATAGTTACAATTACACTTCTGTTGAGTTTAAGAATTACAAGGTTTGGGGTAAGCTTCGACACTTTTAGTGATCACATTATACGTACTTTGTGTCATGGTAAGCGTTTCAGCATCAAAAGTTTAAAAGATTAAAATTAAATTATACATTAATACGTTATAAAAATTTATTTACCTTTTACAAAGAAAGGAATGATTTTATAATACACCGTCATATTTTACCCTATAAAATCAGAAAACAAATATAATAAAAAAACACATACATAAACAATAAATTGTTATTTGTAACCTAACTTTTCTACAGTCATATTACAATTGTTACATAAACTTTTTATTTTGTCTGCGGGTATAAAAATATTTATGACCTAACGATTCACAGACAAATTAATAATCACAGAGTAGAGTACGTTCAGTTTGTACCTGTGAAAATTACTTAAGTCTTATAAAGTACGTAGAATGTTGTGTTAAGAGCGTGGTGCCTTTATTTCGTTACGAACAGCAGTCAAGTGTAAATATAGACAAAAAACCGATCCATAAGAAGAATTAGAAGTTTCACCATGAATGTGTAGTTAAAAATAAATAACTTAAAATAATGTTGCAATTAAAGAAAGTCGATATAATAAGACTCGGTAATTATGACTACCGTAAGTATTGTCCCAATTGACGTCGTGTTTACGTGTATAAGCAACAATCCCAGTGCAGTGATATCGTTGCAGTAAAGTCGTTGATATCATCACCGATGCTCCAACACTTCATTCATAAATATTCCCTCAAAGTTTCCATAACCTGGAAACAGAAATTTTGAACTGATTGTTGTGAAAAACTTACAATCAGAATAAAAAATCTCTATTATGTACTAGAAATTTTGAGGTATTCTGATGTTGCCGAAGAAATTGGTAAAGAACAAGATGAACCGAAGCATCATTTACCGGTAAAGAGATTGGTAAAAGCATTTTATTTTATCCTGGAAGAGTTCCTAATTTTAAGCGTCAAATATACGAACCGCAAAACCATTTCAAAAGTTCAACGGAATGTGGTGGCCAGTCTGAGGTGCTACCAGCGAGTTATACAAGGACAAAGGAAAGAATACAAAACCACAATGAACTTATACTCCTTTTTTGAATCAGTAGGTAAAACAGCTAAGAGTGGCGTTGGAAGGAGATTTCGCTTCTGGATCCTAGTTTAGCCGCTCCTAATGAGTGTAAAAAATAATAAAAATTGTGTAGTAAACACATATGTGTATAAGTAGAAACTCTGGGACGGTGTCAAAATTATTCTACTACATGTTACATTGTTTGTCGATAAAATCGTATTGCTACAATTAAAAGTCATGTACTTTAAGAGACTAAGCCCTAGTGAAGTGAGAGCTTCCTGCGTTCCATATAATTTTAATAATAAATTAATGCGGCTACAAGTATCTAACAGAATCGAGGCTAGTGAAACTTTAAAGCAACAGGAATTCATTATCTGGTTCCGGTTTTTAAATAAAGATGAATGTTACTGAGAATACATTTACACATTTTTCCGTTACAACGAAAGCATTGTAACATAACGTCATTAAGGGTTTGGTAGTTTGCAGGCACGGTTTAAAGCCAAGTATTTTAAAATTAACAAATGGATCTTTTTTTAAATAAAAATTACTGCCGTTATTATGGCAGATGTTATCCAAAGGAAGATTACATTACTGAAAATTGGAAAAACCTACTTGAGAATAAGAGCAAAGATCCAAAATCTCACATATGTTTTACTCATGTTATATTATTTTCTAAATCTTAAATATCAATAGTTCACTTATAATAAACCGCTTGGAATATTACATGATGCAGTCACAACAGACGCAAAACGTCAATTGTAACTGGACAAAATTATTACTGATTTCATCGTAACATCTGGATAAAGCACTGACTTTGATGTCATTGGTATTAAAACATATACGGATAATAACAAAATTGGTATACTAATAACAGCTCCTTTTAATACCACCAAAGTAGTTTACGAGTGCCAGGCAGGTAAGCTGTTAGATTAAGCTCAACGGTATACAAAGACGGTAATGTGGTTGATACTACTGATTGTTTAATTGTAAACAATTTTTATAATTAAAGGGCATGGAAAAGTTCTAATTACAATGACATAATAGCGTAAATTGTATTATTAAATATATATTTTTATTAGCTTGAAATGTTGGCGTAAGCGTAACAGTTTAACTTTACGGTCGAATGCATCGATAAAAATTATAGTTCTCTAACGATTGTGTACGTCATTTGATAAAAAATTTTCATGCGCCTTCCGTAAAATATGGAAATGAAGTAAATACACTATTAATAGTGTTTAAATTTAAGGGAAGGTTTTATCGTTAATTTTTTCTCATCAATTTTAAATACGTAAATAACTGTTAGTCATTTTCCTTTAAACTACAATTATCAACCGTATTCTAGCCTTAGCTTATTTTCCTACAATATGGAAATATGTTGAAATTATAATGATCGTACAACAAAATAAACATCCTCGTGAACCGACGTCCTACCGTCCTATCAGCCTTTTCCCCATATTCAGTAAAGTGTTTGAGCGATTGTTCATAAAAAGAATTCAAGACGATCATGATATTCTAACACCGCTGCATAACCATCAGTTTGGATTTCAGGAGCGCCACTCGACAACTCATCAAATCCATGGGATAGTTAATGAAATCGCAAAGGGTCTAAATGGAAAGAAGTTCTGCAACGCAGTGTTGGTTGACATCTCCGAAGCGTTCGATAAGGTCTGCTCTTCAAACTGAAAAACACACTCTCCTCCAACTATTATCTTCTGCTAAAGTCGTACCTAACTAACAGAACCTTCCCAATCAAATACTATGATTCAAGATCCACCTACTTCTCAGGTGTTCCTCAAGGCAGCGTTCTTGGACCTCTACTCTTTCTCATCTGCACAGCCGACTTACCTGAAACAAACGCCACGCCCATTGCATCTTTTGCCGATGACGCTGCAGTGCTATCAGGTAACGAAAATCCTCAAGTTACTTCTGACAACCTACAAGTGCATCTAAATCTGCTCTGTAAATGGTACAAGAAATGGCGAGAAAAAATCAACGAAACGAAATCTGAGCAGGTCACATTCACTACGCGGCCTGGCATCTGTCCACTTGTAACAATTAATAACACACCTGAACAAGTGAAGACTGAAACTTAATACCTTGGACTTTACCTCGATCAACGATCGCATACCCAAATCAAACGAAGGCCATTAGATCTCAAGCTCCGTCAGATGACCTAGCTCCTTGGGCAAAAGTCTAAGATCTCATTAAACAACAAACTACTACTGTACAAAACCATGCTGACACCTACATGGTTCTACGGACTTCAGTGGGGATGTGCCAAACCTACAAAAATAAAAACTACCCAAAGATTTCAGTCAAAAGTTCTGCAAGCTTTATTGGATGCCCCATGGTGCGTCAGCAATCGGACACTTCACGCCGACCTAAAAATACCTTTAATAACGGACGATATCAAGAGGATTTGCAACAAAATGTAGACAACGAGTAGTAGATGATCATGAAAACTAATTGACATAGCAGCTATATAACAACAGTCCGGACGAGAGAAGCCTCCGCAGAAATTGGCCTCAAGAATTGCTACATCCTTAAAAACAATCTTCCATAAGGAGAAACATCAGAGGATGTTTCCTTTTCAAACTGAACTCCTACATCTCATTTACGTATTACTCCTTCACAGATGTAGATTGTAAATTGCAAACTATCGAAAAAAAATAACTGTTAGTGCAGTAGACTTATGTGTGCGTACGTTTGGCTTAGCGTCTGAAGGAATTAAAATTGTTTAAAGTCTATATTTATTTGAAAAACAGAATTATGTCATGGACAAAATTTATCAACTTACCTGCTAAAGATCAACCACAATACAGCTATATTATACCTCGTGAAAAGTACTATACTTTAACTACAACAACAGACATCGACTCGAACCCGCGACCTCCTTGTGCTGGAAGCGGGAACGGAACCACAATGTCAGCTAAACTTCTTCACTTTAACATAATCATTCAAGCAGGCCAACAATACAACAAAGAACACAATATTCACCTTGTGGAGGAATTGGTTGAATATGTTGTATAGTGCAGTGTGAACGGAATGTTGAATCTGTTAACTGTTTACTTACAGAAAAGAATATTGTAACGTAAGGTGGCATAAAAAATAAATGTTCCCGTTTTCGATTGTTAGCCTAATTATAAAATTTTTGCTAACTGTGTCGAAGTACGAGCCGACTAACTGTGTCTAGTATGCCGTAAACGGTAACTTACAAAACGTGAAAATATATTTAATGGTATCGTAAAGACATATAATCGTAACTTTATATTTTTACTTATCACGTTTATTTTCCAAATTCAGTTATTATAGAAATATATTGTGTGGCTAAGTAACGTGTAAATTGTATGTGAACAAAAATACAGTACAGTGTGTATGTCCGTCTACATAGAAAACATTTAGTAGTAATGAAAAATACTTCATTCTTACACGTAATTATGCTCCTTCCTTCTTCTTGACATGGCCTGCAAGCTTGCTTCTATGTTGAGTCAACATAGACACAAATGTCTATTTTGTTAAATGTCATTTTGTTTCTACGTTGAGTCTCACAATAATTATGAGATGTCCTTGGCAGTCTACGAACAACTTTGAAATCAGTAACCGCACTTAATTACACGGTCAGGATTACATCTTCCGTGCTTCCTTCCTTAATATCATTCGTAAACGTTGATTAGCGCCAATTTTCGATTACGTTTCTGAAACACAAACCACATATATGCAAAACACGTTTAATTCCGTTATGTGCTTATAAAAAATCGCTTCTAGAACATCGCTCTGCAAATGCTAGCAACATATTTCTTATATTTCTTAAGGTACTTTGAGTACAGCTCTGTAAAAGTATGCCAAAAATTTGAAAATTTTACTCGCTTTTCACTCTCAACCACACAAAAGCGGTATGTTTTGATAATTATAATTGTAATTAGTGTAAAATATGAAAATAATCTTTGTCCACGTGAAGGTATAACAAAGTTTCTCTCCTGCATGCTGTATCCTTTTGAACGCAGTCTAAAACTGTTCAAAAGAAATATTATGTTTAATGTTGCCAAAAGTTTTGTAACGTAATTTTAGGTTTCTCAGGACATACAACATGATTACTTTTCATAGAGGAGACGGACTCTTACCCTTATAAGATAACATTACCTTGTGCTCGCGCGCGCGTGTGTCTGTAAGTTTGTGAAACAGATAGAGAGAGAGAGAGAGAGAGAGAGAGCGTGCCTGCAGCATGTATATTCAACACGTATTAAAGATTTTTTTTTATTTAATGTTTAGTGTTTAGTGGAATAGTTTATTTTGTTACTTTGTACGCACAATGTAATTCAGATGTACATTTCACTCACCTCGGGGTTCATCATTGTACTTCATTTGATTCCAATCACAATACGCCTTTAAAACTTATATTTGTTCATACTTAACAAAGCAAAGGGATGTTGTAGTCTGGTCTTCGAGTTACTTCGTTTCTCATAAAACATAAAATAATACAACTAGATTTAAGTTTTAAGAAAATTAATTGGTTTATAGTCAGAAAATTTAATTTATCTTTATAAAACAAACTTCTTCTTTATAGGCCTACAACTGTCTTTAAACCCATATGGACTTACGGAACCGAACTTTGGGGCTGCGTCACCGAATCTAGTATAGCAATCATACAGCGATGTTAATTAAAGATCCTACCAGCTATCGTGGATGGCCCGTGGTATGTGTCCAACCACACTTTGCACAGACTTTCATATTCCATACGTAAGTGAAAATCATTCGTGAACGTAGCACTAGACACCACACAAGACTTTACGACCATGCCACTGATCATGGCACTTCTACCGCCTGCAATCGACAGAAGATTGAGAAGACTTTGGCCATACGACCTTTAGGACTTCGAGGTGACATCGCTGGATGGAACACCTCTTCACGCATTTAGTTGTACATCTCCTATGTGTGTACACTATTCAGCAGATTAGCTTAAAGAATGTATTTCTGTGATTGATAATAAATAAATAAATAACTTGATTCAAATGACAATACGTATCTAAAACTAAAATTTGTTAATACGCATTTAACAAAGCCAAGGCATGGTGTAGCCACGTCTTTCAGTTACTTCGTTTTTACCGTCCCAACAAACTCAGATTCTCTTTGTCTCTGTAATCCCACGTACTTATAGGCAACACGGAAGGAGTTCCCGAAAACCGCATTACATTATTCCTAAAAAAACGCATTATAATATTGTATGTCTATAACAAAACAAAATTTATATATCTAAGTCTAACCATTACAGTGACAAAACTTTTGGCGTTGATACAAATAAAGTGACTATTAAAAACCAAAAATGCCTACTTTGTAGTGTGTAAAATACAAAACCATCCGACCAGCATTTATACGAAGACTTAGGTGACAAATTTGGAGTACTCAGATATAGCATGCTGAATAATTTCAACAAAGTAGGCCTATACATTTTTTAAGTTTATTTTTCATCTACTTCTACAGTTGCTCTTAAGTCCACCTATGTGATCAAAACCCTTCGCGAAGTCGTGAGTCGAAAACTCGTTTACAAGCGTGAATTAACTGTTTTACTGAAAATGCTGTTGTAAAAGAACTGTCCAATTCAAAGAAAGAAAACGTCAAAAATAACAAAACTGCAGATCTGATAAAAAATTATATCAAATTGTGACCAATTTAGTTGTTTCTTGACACGCAGACAGGATCCAGGAATGCACTTAATGAAGTCTTTAGTCTTTAGTCGATTATGTTTCTAAATGAGTTATGAACTGGGTAACTGTCGACCTGCAAAATACCAACAATTATTATCTTTTTATTATGATCCAAAATATACGTTCAATTATAATCAATAACGCCAGTAAATTTAATAACAAAATTACGTAATTACGTTGTAAAATTTTACAGCGCCAAACGTTTGTACAGCAGCAATTTAGCCTACAAGTGTACGACCGTTACTGTATCATTTCAGTGTCTAATATTAATTATTTTATTCATATGTACAGATATGAATATAAATATAGTCTTTTACGTCTCTAATTGTACATGTATACTGATATAAGTCAAAAGTACCCCACATATTACTTAACTAAAAGTAGGGCCCATTAGAAAATATTGACCTCCGACTTTCTTAAAGTTATGCATTTAAGTTTTGATGTAAATATATCAAGAAAAATAGTTAAAGAATAATAATGCAACTTGTCAAAATCCGTGAATGCTGTTGTATTTCTCACCTCCCCTGAATTATCAGTGGTTTTCTAAGCTGAAATTAATAATAACGTATGTAAGAATTTCGATGTTTCAAGACTATTATTTGGAGAGTAAATCCTAATTATGAGATAGGCTACCTAGCAAAATATACTTTTACTCTGTAAGTGATTCGTTTTGCACATTCCAAGTGAGAAAGTAAGCAAATTAGTCGACTAAGAGAAATATAATATAGTAAATATCTTGACATTTTGTAAATATCTTAAAATATATTAAAAGAAAATATGTTTTCTAAGAAATATATTTTTAATTTATGCTCTGCAGTCAGAAGACTACTTTTATTCATACAACATACACTTCATTAATTCATATAATATGTAGTCTACACTCTATCTTTAAACATAATTAATATGTAGTAATTGGCTTAGAATAATTAGGCAAATGATATCGCTGGAGGTGAGTGCATAGGTCTAATCCTTAAGTTTGCGTCGGGGACGATCAAAGCCAGAGCTATCACTGCTTGTGTGTCCCCCATAACGGCTGAATCGTAGCTGATTATGCAAGTCGATAAACAGATTTCAGTATAATGTAATGACACTAAGCATTATTGCAATTATTCCGTTTTTAGGATTCCAATAAAATATTAGAAATAATATTTTTGGTGTAATAATAATTGTTTACATTAAAACTAAAAAGTTCTTTAAACTTTGCAACGCTCCCAAAGGCTCAAACACGCTAATGCATAGACAAGTACATTAGTATCTACACAAAACTGATACAAGCGCGCGCGTGCAAACACACATACACAGGCAATTAAAAGTGACTGAATATCACTATATTTCGGACTTGTAAAATATGTTTCGAGGAAGCAAATTTGTTTCTACAAAATTATACATGTATTTCTTAATATCACGTAAAGATATGAGCTTTTGTAAAAGCTTGTCGTTGTAACATTTAAGGTAAACATTAACGTTTGACAACTCAATAAAAACTCGGCTTATATTTCAGAGCGTGAGAAATAGAAGCGACCACTTGATACGGAAGTCAATTATCGTAATCTTTATGAATATCTGCACTTTCCATTTCCTTTTTCAGTTTCGTTTCGTCAACTTTCTCTTATACTGCTTGAACCTGTATTCAATGGAATAAACGGAGCGTGTATAATGTGATATCGTCACGTTTCCACAAATAATCAAGTTGACCGGGTTTGCAGGTAATGCTAAAGAAACCTTTTGATTGAAACGTTTTTAATAGCAGTTGTGTGGGTTTCATTTACTTTTTCTTACATTCAATCTTTTCCTGCAAAAATTACTTTTAAAAACAGGTTTTGAAAAATGGTATGTGTTTTAAAATATATAGTTCAGTAGCTCAAAAAAATATAAATAAAATGAACATAAAAAATAAATAGTTACAGCCGTAACTATATGCCTGCCTATGTGTTTGTGTGAGCGCGCCCAAGCTTTCAATTGCATTTATATACCGTAAACATTTTTTAACTGAAACCTTCAAAGCTCAAAGTTTCCAGAAAATTATGATTATTTTAACGTTTTTATAGGAAAGTAATGTACATAAACCATATAAAACTACGTTGACCTGTACAGTATTCTCTGGAAGAAACGGGAAACCTAACTAAAACAGGAAATTTTTAATTACGTATATTGAGTAGAAACTGCAGCTAAGAATCATGGAGGGAAAGGTAAGACAGAGTGGTAAGAAAGATTGGAATACTTGATGATATCAGAAAAGGAAGAAGGTATAGTCAGATGAAGACAAATGGACGGTACAGAGAAAAATGCAGAGTATCCCGTCGAAACCCGCCGTAGACAGTTTTAATAAAGAAGAAGACTGTTAGCAATAAACCACCGTCAAAGTTCTATCAATTTATTGTCACACATACTGCTGTAGGCTTAATTCATTATAAGATTACCTTTGTGATAATGTTGGTCATGTACAAGAAACAGTCAAGGCAGACAGTTTCTTTCCGTCGTGAATATTCACCGGTGATAATATAACTGCCTGTAAGCGTTTTCAATTAAACCGATCTTCCTTATCATAAGGGGAGAGGAGGCTGTCACTTTTTTTAGTTACCAGCTACCTGTTTTACTTACTTCAACAGAAGTAAAATTACTCGACTATTTCAGAAGAGGAAGTGGAAACAGAATAGTAGCGTTATATAGTACAGGTGTGCAAAATGTCACAATTTCACGTGGAACTGAGGTGTCCAAACAGTTAAAACATCTGTAGTGTGTACAGACGTCAACGACTAGTTTAACACGTTTAATTTAATGAACAGTAACTGGAAATGCTGTTAAACCCTATGTGACAGTTACGCTAACGTCGTATCTAACTATTAACACCTAAACACAAGATTCCAAAACACAGGACGAACAACACAGTCGCTATAGACTTTGTTGGAGCGCGTACAAATTGTAATCTTTATCAATTTTATAAATTGTAATATATGTTTATCAAACATCGACTATTTTGTTATTAAAGTCGTTAAAGTAATTAAAGTAATTCGTTAAAGTAAAATTAGTTACAAATTTTGGTTTCACTAATAATAATCCAATTTCTTGTCTGGCATTTTTTCTGTCAAGGGAAATGTTATTAACATTTTTAAAGTATATTCAAAACTTTACAACGTGGAAATTTTTAAGATACTTGATATTGCACAGTTTAATAACGACTTGTTATTAAATACACATGCATGTGTATGAGCGACCTTGTGACTACATGTGAAACGTAAGTGAAAGAATTTTGTCGATTTCGGAACCCGTTTTCCGAAATACAGCCGTTTCATTCGTTTTTACAGAAATTTCAGTTCTAGAAAAACTAGGATTGTAATAAAATATTTATTTTCAGATAATTATCAGATAAAACTGAACACACACTCAAGTAAATAATTGTTTTGTCTTTCCAATGTATTACTTAGAAATAGTCCATAAACAAAATGGTTATGTCAGTTTGACGTTCTTCCTCAACTATTACTTCTTCTAGCTATCCGTAGATAACATATTAGATTTTAATATTATATATTGCTTTAAAATTAAAGTAAAACCAAAATAGATTTTTCTAAAAAAATATTCCTGTAATTGTTAGCTACGTTATGTGACGGAGTACGTAAAAGGATAAAGTAATTCAAGGAATATATTGAAACTAATGGTACCACCTAGAGTAGCCGAGAGCGTCTTCGACCCGTCTCTCGTCTGGTTTGGCAGGTGTTGCCTCAGTCAAGGCCGCGTTCAAGTAAGTTCCAGAATACTCTACAGAACAGTTGAATACAAATTAAGTCGCGTGAGTTAAGGATGGAACGTTAATTTTAGAACTCTGCGCGACCTATGAAAGCAGAGCTTCTGGTTTTGTCAGTCAGTTCGTTGAACGATTTTTCCTTTGTGCGGATCGAGTAGTGTTTGTGTACAGTGTTATTGTGTTACAGTTAGTGCGGAATTCGTTACAGTTGACATTTTTATTGCGTGTTAACAAGTTTAACTTGGATTATTGCACAAGTTGATTATAAACTCTTATTTATGATAATTGAAGCTGGTTATTAATTAATTAATAACACTAAATTCATTAGTGTCTTGTATTTTGCTTTTCACCGTACGACAACCAGGGAGTCCATCGTAACAATATTCTTACTTGAGGAAGATATACTGCACATATATAGGTATGCGTACGCGTCTGTGTATGATATCATTATACAGTATATATTATAACGAAAAGAAATATAGGGTGAAAAGTAATGTTTGTGTTGTAATTGTGTCGGGCGTTACCTCCGCGCACTTTTGTTACTTACCCTGTTGACTGGATCCTCTGCAGTGATGTAGTCCTGTAACACAACTTAAAACTATGCTTTTTGTGGGCGCCACTTGGAAACGTTTGTTCCAAGAAAAAAAAAAAAATTAAATGTGATTGATAAAATTTTTAAATCTACGAAAAAATTTAAACAAGTCAGTTCAGCTTTGAAAAATCAGTTAAGTTTAATGGTTCTTTAAAAACAACAAACAAATCGTCTGAAGGACTAACATTCATAAAAATTATAAAATTGCAGAGAAAAAATTTTACAAGTTATTATTATTGACAATTTTTTATATGTCCAATCAAGTATCGGCTAGTATTTCAGATTCTGACTCAGTTGACAAGAATGAGTTTAATATGTAAAAAAACTTTACTCTCAGGACGTGACTCCTTTGAACTACCAAGACATATCAATTAGATGCCTTACAAGAAAAAAACTAAGTGATTTGAAGGTGTATATGTGGCGTGTAAAGTACAACTGTGTGATAAATGTAACCAGGTAACAAATGACTTTAATTTTGGTAACTCACGTTCCAACGGTCGTTTATTCTCTCACTGGACACTTCCTTCGGGTAGTTTCTCGATCTCGCCTCTTCGGGTGTACACTGAATCTATTTAAAGTCAATTTTTGCGATCGTTACTTTTTCCGCACTTTTTGTCAAAACGTTTGGCAGTAAAATCTCGTTCAAACGCCGCCACTACGAATCATCTGTTTAGCGTTGATTCAGAAATCTGCCACCGCAGCGCTGACTCCCATGCAGTTTTGAGGAAGGCTTAGATGTATTGTTTGTTTACGTTCGGGGGAATTATTTGTCACGTTAGTCAGTCAATGCGAACACAGCAGAATTCGTTCTCTATTAAATGTTTGGGACCCTCCTGGGCCGTCGACGTTCTGGCTGCGTGCTTTCTATTAAAATTTGCCGTATCGCTGCTCTATTTCAGCGATATTTTTTGGCGACTCTCGTTGAGGTTAAGTCAGTCGGGTATGTCTATATACGGGAAAAGCCTTCCTGCCGTGTCTTGTCGATTTCTCGCCTCTCGGTTTCGCCTTAGCTGCGTTGATCAGTGTTGTGTGAGATGCATCAGTTCTGGAGTTCAATCTTCAAGTGTTTTTTGTTCGAATTTGCTCTCGCTTTTATACTAAATCGGGATGACTGTTTTCGTCGACTTCCGGTATATTTGTGTAAAAATTCTTTCTAGATTGTTCGAGAATAAACGAAATGGAATGTCATAGAACAATTTTCACTTCCGTAGAAGCTTTTAGAACGAATTTCTTATTCTTCATACAATGGATATTTCAAAATTTACACTGGTATTTATCAAACAGTTTCACATTAGTACTTACAATTTGTATGCCATTAATGTATTTAAATTCCTTGTTTTTAACTGAATCTAGCGATACTAAATATGATTGGTATCTAATTAACTTAAGTCTAAAAAACATTACAATATACAACCCTCACCTTGAGTTGTAGTCTTTAAAAACTCAATATTTATAAGAAAAATTGTTGTGGAGTTATAAAGTTCCCTTCACAAGCTGGACATCTACTACTACTACTCTCCTACAACAAAATAAACAAATTTTAACATCAATAAAACACAAATAAATACAATTTTATATGGCCTCTGCTCATGGCCTAGGTTCTTGTCAGTTTTCTAATACAATGATTAGTCTTTTCTTTAATATATGTATTATTTCACCACCATACACACAGAGTTTATTATTTTGTCTATCTTTTGTGATACCTGGTTACTTTGTACATATTTTATATTTATCACAAGATGACATAGCATCATTGATTGTCTTGAGATGTCATTTTTTATGGTGTGACAAATCTCACTCTAATTAGTTAAATTCTTTTAGAATTGACTTTACTTTCAACTGAGTTTATTTCTTATTAAGGTATTCTGATGTATTGTACCTTTCTATCTTATTTTTGTTAGTATTATGTAAGTATTTTGCCAGATATGATTCTTTTTGTACTGGATAATTGGCTTCAGCCATACATGGTATAAGTAAATATTTTGCTGACTTGACTATTACAATGTTAAAGTTGGTCAGGTATATTAGTATAGTTGCTTTATATCATATTGCAGCTTTCTAATACAGTTTGGTTGCATTTTGGCAACATTAAATTCATAAATTATACAATATTAGATGCTTATTACATGTTTTTAGTTAACACTGTTTTTGGCTATTTTGGCTGCTTTTTATTCATTTGACAGCTTCCTTTATTTAAGATAAATTGTTCACTATTGTCTGCTTGACAATTACATATAGTTTTTATTTAAATCTGATAATAATTAATTTTTTCATGAAATCTTGGTGTATGGTCTCAAATCCAACACATTAATATTTTTTGTCATTGCAAATATACAATTTTTATTTTAACTTAAACTCTTTCTAATAATGCATTTAAGTCATTTAATACATTTATTTTATTTACATCACATAATATAATAATGGATCATGTCCATTTATTCACAAAAAATAGTTTTTAATACCCTATTCATAGTTATAAAACGTAATAATTATTGACTTTATTCTGGTGGATTCTGACATTATTTCTCTCTCTTATAGTGTCTTATGGTTTTTTCACTCTTATTCACTTTAATAATATATATGGGGTTTTGTCTTAGTCATAGTTTGGTCGTTTTTTCAAGTTGATAGAAATAATTATTATACAAAATTACACAATTTTTTGGGACTACTTGGGTTCGATACTGTTCACTTCACTCTCCTGTTATGCTAACTTACTATATAAATGATTTCTTTTTATGGAACGTTCTGTGACGTTACATATGCCTCACCGTTAAAGTTGATAATTTTGGAAAAACATATCTTTGGTTTTGATGAAATTATCATCTCTATAATAACCCTTTATTAGCTTCTTTATATTTCATTCTTTTATCTTATAATTAAATTCCTGTACTACTCCTTTAATATATTAATCCAACTCAATATTCCTAGTTCGTTCTTTGTCATATCACCTATTCCTTTTTACCTTGATGTTTTATAATTAATCTTTGATATAATTCCCTATCAATTCCCTAACTCACATAGAGGGTTGGGAGTCAGAGTGGCTCGCTATGGCATACATTCTCTGTCCCTTCCTGTCTATCATTACTGAAATCAGAGGCAACACATCCCTGTTCAGAAAATAATAATTGCACCTTTGCGACAAATAATAATAATAATAAAAAAAAATACAATATTCAAAGATCATAGGCTCCTACACATAAATTCCCTTTCTTAAACTCTTCTGACTAATTCACAATTATATTAATATATCGTTCTCCGCAGGTTAAATTATCGTTTAAAATCATTCAATGTCAATAGCTATATTCATATTCATCATTACCTCCTTATGTAACACACTGTTTTCCCTTTTTTTTTCTTTTATCATTTCCATTTAAATATCAAATATATGACAGTATTTCTCCTTCTTTCTCCTTTACTAAGTGTCCATCTAGTAATATTTATTTATAATAATCTCTCTCCTTCTCTAAGTACGGGTAAGCTGGTAAATATACGTTGACATGGCTATTGGAAATAAATCTTGCCTATGATGGAATGTGTCCATCTCGTAATATTTATTTATAATAATCATTATACAATAATATTTATATTTATTTAAAAATCTCTATCTCCTTTCTAATTATGGTTAAGTTAAAAAAATTCACGTTGACATGTTTAGTCAAGGTACCTTCTCTATGATGCTGTATTTGACTTGGGTCTTTGGTCATGGTACTTGGTCACTGATTGAGTATTCGACTTGCGATTTTTTAATCATGGTACTTTTTTAATGAAGTCTGGTTATACGTTCCTTTTACCTTGTTCCTAATTGTGTCAGTTACCTCGTAGGTATTGTTTTTATTGTCTCTGGTTATCGTGAAAGGCCCTGTATATAAGAGTAGCAATTTCCTCGTTATGCCTTGTATAGCACTGGGCAATTCTCTATTTTTAACTAACACCTTTTCACCTACCTCATATTTAATTGCCTTAGGCTGTGATTTGATATTTTTTTTCCGCTGCTGTTCCGTTTTTTCTAACACCTTATTATAAAATTTTGCCCCTTCAAATTGGTATGCGGGTTCGTCGGGAAAATTAATAATTTCTTTTATCTCTCGTGGTGGGGGTCTTTCGAACATAACCGTATATGGCGACATCTCGATGGTATTGTGATGCGAGAAATTTAGAAAATCCTCGGTAGAGGCTACATATTTATGCCATCTTATCTGCTCGTTATGGCAGTATGTTCTCAGTAACCGTCCTACCTCCCTTAACACTCTCTCGGCTGGGTTACTATTCGGGTGATATACGGACGTCTTGTACGTTTTTATTCCGTGTTCTCCCAAGCTTTCCTTCCAAAGTTTTCCCCTAAACTGAGTACCGTGGTCCGTAATTATAGAATACGGTCGGCCCACTTCCATTATATAACGCTTGATTATTATGTCTATTATTTTCCTGGTCGTTGCCCTAGTTATTGGGTATAGCTTTGTATACTTGCTAAAGTGGTCGAAAATGATTACGATAAATTTATATCGGTGTCTCCCACCGCTGCGTGGAAAGGGTCCGCAGATATCGAGAAATACCTTTTCCAATTTTTCGGTAGATAATATGGGTATCATGACCCCTTCCTTCCTTTCGTTATCACACTTTACCTTTTGGCAACCGACCGTATCGCCAGTTGCACCTTTTTATTCATTCCCTTGATGTATGTTTGCTCTTCCAATGCCTTCCTTACTTTAAGGGCACCCATATGTCCGTACCTCTCGTGATAGTCGATTATTAGCGGTCTCTCTATCGTTGGTGGAATCACTAATTTCCAACTCTCCTGGTGCGGGGTAATCCTAATAAATAAAGTGTCATCGTGAATACAATAAAATCTGTTTATGACCTCATCGCCTTCCTGTACCCTTTTTCTAATATCTCCTAATTTCGGATCGGCCTCTTGTTGTGACTTTATTTCGTGCAAAATATTTTTTAAATCCTCCCTGCTCTTAATAATGTGATAAACCTTGGCTAATTGTTCCTTTTCGCCGTCAAAGGTTTGGTCTGGTATATTGACGCGAGATAAGACGTCGGCGGCTACGTTCTGTTTGCCGGGTATATATTCCCATGTGATTTGTACTCTTGCAAGGCCAAAACCCATCTAGTCAGCCTTCCATGGTTCAGTTTACAATGCTTTAAAAATGATATAGATTTGTGGTCGCTTCTAACCGTTATGGGGTACCCTAATATATATGTCCTGAATTTACCGCATGCGAAAACTACACTCAACAGTTCTTTTTCGGTAGTATTGTAGTTTCGTTCGCAACTGTTCAGCACGCGGCTAGCAAAGCTAATTACTAAATGGTTACCGTCCTGATCTTCCTGATAGAGGGCTGCACCTAAACTCACGTTACTGTAAAAATGGTTTTTTATTTTTCATCGCAGTTTAGAAAAAATGGTTTTGTAAAGTCGGGATGATGCAACATTACGGTTTCTAAAAACTTTTCCTTTATGGTATTGAGCTCTGGTCCCCAAGTCCATTTGTCTTTAGCTGATAACTGCTTTTGGAACCTGGCAGTTAGTTCTGAATAATTGGACCGAAACTTTCTGTAATAGTTGCAGATTCCTAAAAATGACTGCAGCTGTTTCCTATTCTTTGGGGTGGGGAACTTCTGTATGGCTTCTACCTTTTCTTTGGATGGAGTAATCCCTTGTTCTGTTAAATTAAATCCTAAAAATTTCACCTCATTTGCTATGAATTGGGACTTGTCTAATTTGAGGGTGATATTATTCTCCGATAATTTCTGTAGCACCTGTTCAACCCTATTACAATGGTCGTCCCAATTCGCTGAAGTCACCAGTAGGTCGTCGACGTACACTGTCGTAAACTTCAGTACTTCCTGCCCCAATATTCTGTCCATTATCTTTACAAACACCGCCACAGAATTTATTAAGCCAAAAGGTAACCGCTTAAACTGATAGTTTCTGCCCTCGAATATAAATGCCATATATTTCCTACTATCAGGGTGGAGTTCTATCTGCCAGTAACCGCATACCGTATCCCATGAGCTTATATATCTGATTCCGTGGAACTTTTTTAATATCTCCTCTATCTCCCCAGGTGATGTGCGGTCGTTAACAATCATTTTGTTAATCTCCCTAGCATCGAGACATATACGTACCTTTCCGTTCTTTTTTGGCACCGCTATGATTGGGCTGGTAAAGGGCGAATGACTATACTCGATTATGTCGTCCTCTATCATCCTGTTCAATTCTTCCCTGACTTCGTTCTTTAGCGAGTATGCGATCGGGTACGATTTCCTGTTAAATTCCACCGGAGTTTTGAATTTTATGGTGCACTGATAATCTCTGGCTTTACCTGGAGCGTTCGAGAATATGTGTTTATAATGGTTGTATACCTCGATTAATTGTTCCGCCTGTTTCTCGCTGATCAGACCCCTTGCTTTCGTCCTTTGGAAATCCCGTATTTCTTCTAATTTTTCTAACCACAACTCTGGGTTTTCCTCCTGATATAACGGCATATTGATTGGACGATCGGTACAATAATAATGGTTCACTATCGCTTGATAAGGTGTATTGTCTGTACCACTTCCTTGGACATCGATTAAATTATTGGTCCAAATCCCCTTGTTAGTCTTAAAAGTTATCACCTTACCTTCCAAATCTATTACAGCATTGTATGGCCTAAGTATATCGCAGCCTATTAGTATACTCATGGGTAAATTACTCGCCACTAATAACCCTATTGGTATTGTTACCCCATTACTAGTCATCTCTAATGACACCTGTTTCTTTATTGATTTATTTTGCCTCCCCGTTGCTCCGACTAAAACAATGTTATTTATCGGTAGAGTGGGTATTGGTAAATTACTATTTTGTTTAATCCGCTCTAACTCAATGCTATCGATAAGTGACACATTTGACCCCGTGTCAATGAGTAGTATCGCTTCTATGCCATTGATATATGCTTTAATCTGCACGATACTATTGTTCCCTTGGTTGCTATTTTTAATGATATCGTCACCTTCTTCTAATAACTCCTCTCTAATATTCTTAAGGTAATTATTTATTCTTAATATAGTCCCGTCTTTGTCCTGTCTATGTTCGTCGTTTGTCACCCCATAATATTGGTTCAGTGAAGGGCGGTTTTCCTTTTTCACTGCCGCGTTTAGTTTAAATGAGCCACTGTCTCATTGGCCCGGTCTCCCGGAACATTGGGTTGCTGACCCGCCTGTGTTTCCTGCCTGACCTCGGGATTACCGTTAATAGGTTGGCTATTCGCCGTGTTACCCTGGCTAGCTGGCGCCTGTTGTGGGTAAAACATGTAAGTGGGTACATTAGGTGGATATGGCCGTCGGTTATTGGCCATTGTATAATTTACCTGGGGCCTGTACTCATTTTGGTTTCTCCTATCGCTTCCTCCTTGGTTTCCCCCGTTGCGATAACCATTACGTTGGCCATAATTACTTCCTCTATAATTATTCCCGCGATAACCGTTTCCCTGGTGGAAGTTCCTACCGTAGTTATTCCCGGTGTAATTACCTCTGTTTGGTCCCGGATAGTTGCGGTTAATTGGGCCCTGAGTGTTATCATTTCGGCCATTTGGCGGGATATTATTATTCTGATTATTGGTGTTTAGATTATTACCGTTCCCACCTCCATTCCGGTTTGGTCCGTTATTATTGCTGTTGTACTCTACCTTACGATTGGGGGGTTGGTAATCCTGGAACCTTCCTGTGGATTCGCAATTTTCCAATAATTTGGCCAGATCGGCTATTTTGCTAATTTGTTGGTATAATTGGGCATCCTTGATCCCATAGCTGTAATGTCCAGCTAACTGCCTTACCAAACATTCTTCTGGGATCGGCGGTATCAACTTCCGTGCTAAACATACCTTTCCCAGGAAATAAGACGTCGGGGACTGTCCATAGGACGCGTCGTATTTGCCATAGAAAATGTCCATTCTTACCCTGTTTTGTGCGGTCTCTGACCAATACTTTTCCTTAAACTGGCGTTTAAACTCTGCTAAATTCGTTATTTCGGGTCGTACCGCTATCCACCAGTTATCCTTAGTATTTTTAAATGTCTCGTCAAGCATCTCTCTTATCCTGTCCCACCTTGTTTCTCTACTTCTCCCAATAACCTCCTCCATTCTTTCCAAAAATTCCATTGGGTTTCGTCGATAGTCCTGGAAGTTGATTACTTCCCTGTTTTCACCATGACACGTATGAGTGTTTAGTATTGGTGTGTCTCTCAGCGCCTCTAATCTTTCCTGCAGGTTTTTCTCTCTCTGGTCTATTTCCAGTATACTATTTTTGTTAGATTTTATTTGTTCGTCCAGCCTGTTAGCGATATCATATGTTTCCTGCCTCCTTTCGCTAACGTCTTTCTGGACTTCTCCCACCTCCTGCATGATGGCGTCATGGTTCTGCCTTACCTTGTTTTCAAGATTTCTAACATCTTGTTTGGTCTCTACTGTCTGTTCCTCTACTTTTTCGAAACG
The DNA here is from genome assembly GCA_034769895.1 of Magicicada septendecula. Taxonomy (NCBI): domain Eukaryota; kingdom Metazoa; phylum Arthropoda; class Insecta; order Hemiptera; family Cicadidae; genus Magicicada; species Magicicada septendecula. Next base: position 290,777,388 of record CM068371.1, read on the forward strand.
TGTATTGTTTCCCTCCCGTAACCTTTCCAATTGTTTCTCCATGTTTTCGACCTTCCTGTCACTATCGATCTTATTATCATCGATCCTTTTGTTTACTATTTCGTATTTTATGCTAATTTCTTTTTTCAGGGACTCTATGCTTCCTTTTATTTCCTCCTTATCTTCCTGTCTGTTTTTATTCAGGGATTCTATATTTTTGTTCACACCCTCCTTTAAAGATTCTATACTTCCTTTTATTTCCGCCTTGTCTTCCTGTCTCTTTTTATTACTCTCCTCCTTTAGGGATTCTGTATTTTTGTTCATATCCTCCTTCAGGGATTCTGTATTTTTGTTCATTTTTTCTTCCATTCTTTGGAGCATCGCCATCATCATCATTATATTCGTGTCAACGCTCCCTGTTATTTTTTCTGGTTCGGGTTTCTCTGTCTGTTCTACCATTTGTATGGGTTCTTCTCCCGTTTGCTCCTCTAATTCCTCTGCCGTTTGTACCGGTCTTTCCATTTCTAGTGTGGGCGGTTCTAATTCCGTTTCCTCGACCTGTACTGCCTCTCCGTCTTCCACACTTAACTCGGGTTCCGCAGTCTTCTTCACCTTCTTTCCCTTTGGTTGCGGCATCTTAATATGTCGGTAGTTGCCGAGCTTGTTCCGTCTTTTTCAAGCCTCACTAGTTGGGCTGCCAATTTATAACGAAAAGAAATATAGGGTGAAAAGTAATGTTTGTGTTGTAATTGTGTCGGGCGTTACCTCCGCGCACTTTTGTTACTTACCCTGTTGACTGGATCCTCTGCAGTGATGTAGTCCTGTAACACAACTTAAAACTATGCTTTTTGTGGGCGCCACTTGGAAACGTTTGTTCCAAGAAAAAAAAAAAATTAAATGTGATTGATAAAATTTTTAAATCTACGAAAAAATTTAAACAAGTCAGTTCAGCTTTGAAAAATCAGTTAAGTTTAATGGTTCTTTAAAAACAACAAACAAATCGTCTGAAGGACTAACATTCATAAAAATTATAAAATTGCAGAGAAAAAATTTTACAAGTTATTATTATTGACAATTTTTTATATGTCCAATCAAGTATCGGCTAGTATTTCAGATTCTGACTCAGTTGACAAGCATGAGTTTAATATGTGAAAAAACTTTACTCTCAGGACGTGACTCCTTTGAACTACCAAGACATATCAATTAGATGCCTTACAAGAAAAAAACTAAGTGATTTGAAGGTGTATATGTGGCGTGTAAAGTACAACTGTGTGATAAATGTAACCAGGTAACAAATGACTTTAATTTTGGTAACTCACGTTCCAACGGTCGTTTATTCTCTCACTGGACACTTCCTTCGGGTAGTTTCTCGATCTCGCCTCTTCGGGTGTACACTGAATCTATTTAAAGTCAATTTTTGCGATCGTTACTTTTTCCGCACTTTTTGTCAAAACGTTTGGCAGTAAAATCTCGTTCAAACGCCGCCACTACGAATCATCTGTTTAGCGTTGATTCAGAAATCTGCCACCGCAGCGCTGACTCCCATGCAGTTTTGAGGAAGGCTTAGATGTATTGTTTGTTTACGTTCGGGGGAATTATTTGTCACGTTAGTCAGTCAATGCGAACACAGCAGAATTCGTTCTCTATTAAATGTTTGGGACCCTCCTGGGCCGTCGACGTTCTGGCTGCGTGCTTTCTATTAAAATTTGCCGTATCGCTGCTCTATTTCAGCGATATTTTTTGGCGACTCTCGTTGAGGTTAAGTCAGTCGGGTATGTCTATATACGGGAAAAGCCTTCCTGCCGTGTCTTGTCGATTTCTCGCCTCTCGGTTTCGCCTTAGCTGCGTTGATCAGTGTTGTGTGAGATGCATCAGTTCTGGAGTTCAATCTTCAAGTGTTTTTTGTTCGAATTTGCTCTCGCTTTTATACTAAATCGGGATGACTGTTTTCGTCGACTTCCGGTATATTTGTGTAAAAATTCTTTCTAGATTGTTCGAGAATAAACGAAATGGAATGTCATAGAACAATTTTCACTTCCGTAGAAGCTTTTAGAACGAATTTCTTATTCTTCATACAATGGATATTTCAAAATTTACACTGGTATTTATCAAACAGTTTCACATTAGTACTTACAATTTGTATGCCATTAATGTATTTAAATTCCTTGTTTTTAACTGAATCTAGCGATACTAAATATGATTGGTATCTAATTAACTTAAGTCTAAAAAACATTACAATATACAACCCTCACCTTGAGTTGTAGTCTTTAAAAACTCAATATTTATAAGAAAAATTGTTGTGGAGTTATAAAGTTCCCTTCACAAGCTGGACATCTACTACTACTACTCTCCTACAACAAAATAAACAAATTTTAACATCAATAAAACACAAATAAATACAATTTTATATGGCCTCTGCTCATGGCCTAGGTTCTTGTCAGTTTTCTAATACAATGATTAGTCTTTTCTTTAATATATGTATTATTTCACCATTATACACAAAGAGTTTATTATTTTGTCTATCTTTTGTGATACCTGGTTACTTTGTACATATTTTATATTTATCACAAGATGACATAGCATCATTGATTGTCTTGAGATGTCATTTTTTATGGTGTGACAAATCTCACTCTAATTAGTTAAATTCTTTTAGAATTGACTTTACTTTCAACTGAGTTTATTTCTTATTAAGGTATTCTGATGTATTGTACCTTTCTATCTTATTTTTGTTAGTATTATGTAAGTATTTTGCCAGATATGATTCTTTTTGTACTGGATAATTGGCTTCAGCCATACATGGTATAAGTAAATATTTTGCTGACTTGACTATTACAATGTTAAAGTTGGTCAGGTATATTAGTATAGTTGCTTTATATCATATTGCAGCTTTCTAATACAGTTTGGTTGCATTTTGGCAACATTAAATTCATAAATTATACAATATTAGATGCTTATTACATGTTTTTAGTTAACACTGTTTTTGGCTATTTTGGCTGCTTTTTATTCATTTGACAGCTTCCTTTATTTATGATAAATTGTTCACTATTGTCTGCTTGACAATTACATATAGTTTTTATTTAAATCTGATAATAATTAATTTTTTCATGAAATCTTGGTGTATGGTCTCAAATCCAACACATTAATATTTTTTGTCATTGCAAATATACAATTTTTATTTTAACTTAAACTCTTTCTAATAATGTATTTAAGTCATTTAATACATTTATTTTATTTACATCACATAATATAATAATGGATCATGTCCATTTATTCACAAAAAATAGTTTTTAATACCCTATTCATAGTTATAAAACTTAATAATTATTGACTTTATTCTGGTGGATTCTGACATTATTTCTCTCTCTTATAGTGTCTTATGGTTTTTTCACTCTTATTCACTTTAATAATATATATGGGGTTTTGTCTTAGTCATAGTTTGGTCGTTTTTTCAAGTTGATAGAAATAATTATTATACAAAATTACACAATTTTTTGGGACTACTTGGGTTCGATACTGTTCACTTCACTCTCCTGTTATGCTAACTTACTATATAAATGATTTCTTTTTATGGAACGTTCTGTGACGTTACAATATGTATCATTATATGCTATTTGATTTTGCATAAAAATACATGAAGACCTCAACTTTCTGCAGTAAAACTGAAAGAAACAAAGTATATATATAGGCTATACAAGTACTGTATTGCGACAGTACAAATAAGTGATGTACTTAGCATGGAATATAAAAATTTAAATGTACCTAATAAACTGTAAATAATTAATAATATATTAGAAATAAGCATGTCAGGGATTGCAAGCTTGACTCAGACAAAAATATGAACAGGTGTTTCGACCTGAATCGACGTGCACACACACACAAATGTAACTGAAAGTGTGTACACCAGTATTTTGCTAGTGTGTGTGAACGCAGGTCTCTGCAGGCGAGTTTGCCACCCCAAGATGAATAATTGCACAATTACTGTTTTTCCGTAATTATTCATAAACTATAATTAAGAATTAAAATCCAAAAGCACAATAAAATGTAATAAAATTTACTAAATACTGTGTACGAAAACCACGCGAAAGTGACACACCGTACGAGTGTAATAGTGAAATAACTGTGTACAAATCGAAAGGGTTAAGTTGCAATGTCCAAAATTACAGTGAACATGTGTTGTAAAAATAGTTATAAGATAAGTATAAGAGTATACTTACAGGACTCTGCAATTCGCAGAAATATAAAAAATAGCGAATTTGACAAAGAGTGGGGGAACTGAATCCAGAGACAGTTTCTAACATGTCGATTTCGTACCACTGCAGGTGTCGACCAAGACATGGGTATAAATAGGGCACGCAAGCTACAGTGGTTCTCTTTCTTAAATCATCCACGGTGCAGCGGGAGCTTATGCCCGTCAGCACGGCGTATTTATTTTTTTTTTGTAAACAGTTTAAATTTTTCAGTTACGTTCAACTATGTAACTAAGTTGTAAAGACAATCATTTAATTAATAACAGCAGTACATAAGAAGAACTACATAAGATGATCCATTAACGTCAGAAACAGCACGAGGAGAGTTCCAGAGAATGATTCGACACTAGACAAGAGAGTGATACGACGCTGGACAAGAGGAGAGTTCCAGAGAGAGATACGACGCTGGACAAGAGGAGTGTTCCAGAGAGAGAGTGATACGACGCTGGACAGGAGGAGAAGATAGACAGCCGACGCTGGACAAGAGGAGAAGAGAGACAGCCGACGGTGGACAAGAGGAGAAGAGAGACAGCCGACGCTGGTGGCGAGACGAGGACGAATACCGATGGATCAAAAAAAAAAAATGATCGAGTATGATTGACGACAATAAGGTGATAAACAACTTATTTATATCTTAATCATACAAAGAACTCAAAGACATTTAAAGACATTTCTATTTTAATTAAAAGTAAGAGCAATGTTTCTTGTAAAGTAGAATTAAAATCATAGATGTTTTAGAAATACGATTAACGTAACAAGAGCTCAAATTAATATGATATAAAATGATTACAAAGCATTTAAATGAAAACAATTAGTATTTGAGAAAACAGTACTGAGAAACAAAAGATAAATTCAATAACTATTAATATTTTGAGTACATTACAATATAGAAAAAGAGATTTAAATATTGATATTTTGAGACACATTAATTGACTGAGTAGTCTGAAAATGAGATTTTTCTTTTATACAATAATTAGTAGAATAGAATATTTAGTCAGTAAGGATGTATATAGCTTAAGCCTTACGGCATAATAACAAATAATAACGAATGTTTTAAATCGAAGTCAGTGCCATGTGCACAATTTTTAATAGTATCAAATCAATTTTAATTACCGTTTCAAGTTACATAGAGTTCTTATTGCAGATACACCTGAAATCCAATTTAAATGTTATATTGTTACGTAGTTTGTCAATCTTGAACGTGAGTCCGGTCACGCCTATTTTATGTATATGTAACGTTGCATAAATTTGGCGCTCCAAGATCGTGGGGCTCCACAAATTTAAATTATATTAAATTTGCAATTTTGTTACGTTGCATAAAATGTCGCTTCCAACGTGGGGCATCACAAACATAAATTACATGTAAATTTGTACACATACAATATAATATTATGCAACTTTGCAACGTTGTAATGTTACAGTATATTTGTATAGATATATTTTTTCTTAAGTGTAGTTTTGTAGCGGCACACACAACTGTAATCCATAATACTGCAGGAGAACAGTAGCAGAGGTAATTCTTAAATGAGAAATTTTCATCCAGTTATTAATGTAGCTATTAAAATTTCTGTAGAATTTAAAATTGAGATTATACAGCAAATTGTATTATAACAAGCTGTTATAAAGTTTCCTACATAACACACATTTTTGCCTTCCCAAGCATGGGATCGACACAGACGTATGTTATCTAAATGTAGAATAGATTGCGCGAGCAACACTTTACAGTAATTACGTTGTGGCCAGCCCGAATCGTCTAAGGAAACACTCACAGAAGAACATAAAACACTTTAAGTGCAATGCAGTGGTCCCATCAAGTGGCACCTGGACAGAAAGAGAGAGAGAGAGAGAGAGAGAGAGAGAGAGAGAGAAAGAGAAAGAGAGAGAGAGAGAGAGAGAGAGAGAGAGAGAGAGAGAGAGAGAGAGAGAGAGAGAGAGAGAGAGAGAGAGAGAGAGTGAGAGAGAGAGAGAGAGAGAGAGAGTAATACAGGCAGACAGAGACAGAAAAACTTTTAGGAGTATGATTCTGAAGAAAGAACGTAGAAATGTAATTAAAAATTACTAGAACTAACGTAAAGCCTAATATCACATGTTTAATATTAATACTACATGATAGTTTTAAATGTTCTGAGCGTCATTAAAGCAACTTTAATAAGCAGGAACATTTTCCAACGTAACATATTTATTCAGAAATATACCGTATTTTTCTCTTGAAACAAGTAGGATAATTTTATTTTGTCCTGTTACCAGAGTTTAAATTTAAATATTTAAAGCAGGTAACCAAACAAGGACATGAAAAGTATTATCACACCGATTATTTGCGAGTTTCATAAAATATACCCATTTTACCGACTTACGGACGGATCTAACTAAAAAATAAGCCATTTCGAAAGCAACACCGTGCACGAATATGAGGACAGGTGCAAAGACTATAACGGAAAATTAAAGTGAATTACGAATTATATGATGAGTGCAACGAATCGCTTGAATGTTTATAAGATTACAAACGTTGAGTTGGTTAGGTCGCATGGTGGGAATGGAAAGGTATAGAAACCCAGATAACGCACTGTAAGGGAAATGAATTGACGAACAGCTAACATATCTCTCTCGAGATATATACATGATGGGAGGAAACAGTAGAAGATGCAAGAGAATTAGGAATAAGGTACTGGATAAAAGCAGCTGAACAAATGAGTGAAGCGAGACGCAAAATAAGACTGGCACCCGACTTTACATTAAACGTCAAAACAATAGTACACAGTACATACTAACACAGTACTATGGTACACAATACATACTAACACATTACTATAGTACACAGTACATCATCATCATCTTCACTACAGGGATTTTGCCCTAGTTGCCCTGTGCCGGAACCCATCTCCTCCTCGGTCTACCAACATCCCTCTTTCCACTCGGCTTGTACTAGAAAGCGGCCACTGGCAATCTGGTATCTGGCATTCGGGCCACATGTCCATACCATCTCCTCTTATACTCCTCAATCGTCTCATTTAAAGACTGGATCTTTAAGCCTTGTCTAATGTCTATGTTTCTTCTCCTATCCAGAAGGGAGAATCCTTGGACACTTCTCAGAAATCTCATTTCGGCAGCCTGAATTTTCCTTTCTTCCCCTTTACCGAGGGTCCATGTCTCACTTGCGTAAAGGAATGTCGGAACAGCTACTGATTTATAAAATTTCATACGGGTTTCCTTCCGAGTTTTATTTCGTAAATTTCTATGAATTGTCCCACAGATGATCTAAACTCTGATAGTTTATTAACCCAATCGGTATCAACGTTGTATGAGATGTTATATCCCAGATAATTAAAATCACAAACTTGTTCCAAAGTTTGATTGTCTACCACAATTTTTGTTCTAATGGGACGTTTACCTAGAAACGCCATGGTTTGTACACAGTACATACTAACAAAATCTTAAAATACAAACTTTTTATTCACTTGTTATGTAATTATTTTTCACTCAGGCATAATAATTATATTCATTACATACAGATTAGCTCGTGTTGAAATTATAGACTGAGTTTTGATACTTCTGGGAAATACGTAAAGTGGGCTGATTATTAATTGCGTGCTGAATACGAGGTTTATGTGCTATGTAATTAAAGCTGCTTAACTTTTAATCACACGATAAAGTGAGAATGTGGCCACGCCTCGCTGTAGACACAATACCTTTAACAGGATCTTAATGTCAACGTATACATCAAACAAGTATGTCAGAAAACGATGTGTTGGTGTTAATAGTAGCACCATCTATTCATTTTGTTTACAGGGTTGGAAATCGAAAGATTACGTTCAGTCCAATCTAAAAGAAATAGTCCTGTCTCTCATTACCTAACTGTTTTACACTGACTGTTATACAGTGGACGGTAAGATCACGGATCAGTGGTTTCTTACACCAATATCCATTACCTCTGTTGTTATTTCAATTCACTACAATCTGTCATAAAAATATAGTACTCGTATAAGATTACATTTAACAAATGTTTTATGAATGCATTCAACTTAATATCGAGTGCTAATCTAAAAACTTAATTTTAATAACAAATTTGTTCTTCTTCTTCTCTTCAATTTATATTTATTTTATATAAATCTGTTCCGGCACCCATCTCATCCTCGGACGATCCACGTCTCTTCTACTCCTGGCTTTATAGTTCAGTGCCGCTTTCGGCGATCGATCGTCAGTCATCCTTTGCCATTCCATTGTCATCATCGTCTAATAATTCCACCATTGTCTTTTGTAAATTGAAACAATTTCATTTATATCTTTTACGTTCAGTTCCGTTCTGATATCCTTACTCTTAATTTTATCTTGCACTGTATAATTTAAAGTATTTCGAAGAAACTGAATTTCAGCACTCCTCATTCCTTTTTTGTCATGACCCACACCTCACACGCACATGTCAATGTGGGTATTGCAATTGTCTTATATAAAATTTAATCCTTATTCTGTGTCTTGTTTTATTTCTAAGATTTCTAAGAATCGTACCACAAATATTCCTAAAATTAACAAATAAAAGTCATAATGGCTGCACGTTTTCAACCATATATACACATTTAAACATTATTGTCATTGGTGTGGTAGAGCTTATTTGTGTAAAAGTATGAGATACGGTAATTGTGGAAAATGGTGAATACTCTTCTTCCAATTCGAAGTCTTCAACAAAAACAAGTTATGTATCAAACAACAGTCGTAGCTCTACCTCTCTCTATCTTTTTTCTATCTAACGCTTATTAAAAGAAAGACACACAAAATAGAAAACGTTTTCCCCACGTGTGACGGTAAATGTACGCACATTTCAACATGAAATAAATTGCTTCATATAAAATGTTTGCTTATGAAAGCCAAACTAATTAATTTTTGCTAACGAGTCCATATTTCTGGACATTATTTCTTTAATAAATTGTTAGGTAAATAAATAAGTCAATATTCTTTGAGCAAATATGAGAGCATTCTTTTACTCTACTGAAAGGACAAAAAATTTCTATACACTATGTAAAATAAAAACGAAATTATGAAGTTATAAACTTGCGTTATCTAATCTTTGTACATGAGTATTTCTAGAAAAGAATACATTCGTCTGCGTTTACATGCATCTTTAAAGTAAGATGAAGCCCGATTTTAATGTAGTCAATAAACTAATTAACTTATACTCCCTTATACGTATCAATAACTTTATTCGTGTTTCCACTGCGTCGTAACCGTTTTTCGTAACGTATTCAGGATAGTTTGAATTATTCTCTGTAATTAAATTTCTGTTCGTTCTTCCCCTTTTCATTCCCACTGACAAGTTACATAAACTTAGTTTACTATTTGTTTCTTCATTTATTTACCCGTCACACTCTCAAATACTCCTCCATTTCTATACGTAAAATTTCTCATCACTACCAGAGCTTCATGCCTTGCTATATCATTTCACGTTTCTTCTAACCCGTTATAGCACTCTCTGTCTGTCTGTCTGTCTGTCTCTCTCTCTCTCTCTCTCTCTCTCTCTCTCTCTCTCTCTCTCTCTCTCTCTCTCTCTCTCTCTCTCTCTCTCTCTCTCTCTTTCTTCCGATTTACCTTCTGTTAATACATACATATTAAACATAACACGCCACTTTTCCAATCCCGTGCTCCCTTTATATAAATGATATTTTTGCACTTATTCTCTAAACGTCAAACACATTTACTATAATAGTAAAGTTTTCCGGGCTGTTTGGCAGTGGTCTATGGTTTATTGACAAACCAAACGTTTCAACAGTACCACTGGCTGCCATCATCAGTGGAATTAAAAGAAATCCAAGGCCTCCTGAAAATAGGTTGTTCACGTCAGGCCCACAGTATGCATACTGCATACATCAACAGTTTTCTCTCTACCTTTTCCAATGTTCCCCCTTCCAGCGTAGTTGGTGTACTGCATGTTGCAAGTCTTATCTCTTCTCTCTGTTTCTTTCTTTTATTTTTCGTTATCACGTCTCTTTATTTGCATTGTTTCTTCATCTCATTCTTTCACTTTCCCGTTGTAGTTTTTCTTGGTTTTAAATTTGTTTTTTTCTGTGTCAGCATCCGTTTATTTATTAACACCTCCCTGTATCTAATCCTGAATTTACATCATCTGTCCGTATCCTTTCATTTTATCATTTTCGATGTCCCAAACTCAATTCCTTTTCTGCTTATGTTACTGTTTATGTATACCATCTGATTCTTTTACTTTTTACATTGCCCCTTATTTACAGTACCTTCTCTTTTTTCTAGCTATGTCTTGCACTATCTAAGCATAATTACTGCCTATACAATTACCAAATAATAGTCATTACTTTTATATATTGTAGCACTACTTAACAAACAATACATTACTTTACATTCTGTATAGCAATAAATATTAAAATCAACGCATAAATATAAATAACAATTACTCAAAACACTTATCTTGATATACCGTGCGTTTTAATAAGAATTTTCTTATTTCTTTCATTGAACGAATATAAACTAATTCCTTACCAAGCATGTCAATTTCAAACATTTTACACCAAAATACTTTTCTACGCTCATAGGATAAACGATAAGCTGTTCAACCCCTCATTCAGAGAACCGTACAATTAAAAAACAACAAATATTCCGTTCGTTTATAAAATCAATAAAGTGTTTGCTATTTCCTATGAATCGCTGCCTGCGGCAAGGTACCGACTGCGAGAAGCCGTTCAAGAAGTTAAATGAATGGAATGCGACAGTCGCACCAAATCAGTACAGACATTCCAGCAACATACGAGTATACATGACATTCCCTCCTTACTAATTAACTGAGATGTCGACAACTGAGTAGCCTATTAAAGTTTGGGCGCAGGACGTCAGTAATGTTACATTAACCGTCTGTGAAATTTTACTACAGTACGGTACACTGTGTTTACATTAACGCAAAGGGTAAGTACTAAAAGTACGGAGAGACATTTTTGCATTTGCACATCGTGTTCTGACACAGTCGCAGACAAGAACGAAAAAGAGTGTAAAAAACATAGGTTGGTTACAAACAGCGTCTGTGTGCACCCCATGTTTGTAGAAATGTCCTTGTTCATTGCTAATTTATGTACACGGTCAGCGAGCAAATAATTGGGATATAATATTGTGTAATAGCACAGTCTCAATTTGAGTTTCATATTTATACAAACTGTGTGTGTGTGTGTGTGTGTGCGTGCGTGCGCGTGTGCGTGCGTGCGTGCGTGCGCGTGTGTGTGTGTGCGTGCGTGCGCGTGTGTGTGTGTGCGTGCGTGCGCGTGTGTGTGTGTGCGTGCGTGCGCGTGTGTGTGTCTACAGCATACATGACTGTTTATCGTTACTAGACCCAAATTAATATGTACATAGATTTTTAAATCATAATTTTTTTTGGAATGCATTTCATCACAGAACAGAAACCGTATTAATATCATATTTTTTGTAACACACTAATTTATGTTTGCTTAATAGATGCTATACATCTTTAAGATATATATTACTGTATGCAATAGTCACTAGATATTTATTTATTTTGGTATTTTAGTATTTGGTGTTTGGTGTTTTGCGCGCGCACAAACACACACACACACACACAATATACTTATAGTATAGTATTGGGAAGGCGTAATTACATGCGCCATAATAATAATTGTTAAATATTGAAACATGAGCGTTAAAACAATTGTACACAAACAGTGAATAATATAATAATATAGCGCCCATCACAATAAAGTTTTATTTGAATAATAATATTACATAATAGAATATAATAATAATAATACATGAGACTGGGTACGTATTATACCGAATGTCTGAAAGGGACAGAATATTTATAGTTAACCAAACATTCAAACAATAAGAACTTTTTTGGATGTTCAAAAATGTTTAATACAAGCCAACTACCAGATCAGAGTGTCCAATAAGTCTGTGATTCATGTACTTAGTTATTAACCTGCGAAAGAGCATTATTTTTGTATAAAACTGTATTAAGCTGTGACGCAATCACCTTTGACTGTGTCATTTTATGTAATGCAGAAAATTAATGAAATTCATAATCAAGTTTATTTTATGGAAATAGTTATAAAAGTCATCGATTGCAATTACAAATCGCCAAAAGCAAAACTCCATTGATTAATGAACAAGTCTGAAACTGTATGAAATTTGTGTTTAATTAACTATTAACATATTATAATGTTATCCTTTGTCCTAACAATGCTGTCCTTTGTCCTTTGTGTTATTATCGTAACAGCCTATGATTGTTATCACCAACCAATAAACTGAGCCTATAACATTATGTGGCACTTTATTTATATTTGTTGTCTATTTTGTAACCAACATTATGACCGGTGGTTTAATGTTTCTTACGATCAGACGTATTTGTTCTCATTTCGTTTATTTAAATATCTTTATATGATTTATAAAACTTATTATCTAGGTTTACTTGCTACGATTTCTCTTCAACTACAAAGTTTCTTTAAAATCCTATTTTTTCTGTTCACTTGTATTTGCGAGTACATATTTCATTTTTCCTATACAATAATTTTGTTATGCCTCACTTTGGACTAGGGTTTCCTAAACTCCAACTATTATTTATTTGCAATATTGACTTACATATTGGATGAATGGAAACTATTGAGACTGTTTCATGAATTACTTTACAAAGAATATTTCGGTTTATATACATTTTAGTCTTTTTCGCTTCCTTAGTCTTTTAACTAGGCGTATATTAACCTACCACTTTTCCACTCAGAAATAATGCTAACGATAAGTAGAGCTCAATCACGAAACTGTAATCACACACACACACACACACACACACACACACACACACACACACACACACACACACACACACACACACACACACACACACACACACACAGAGAATTGACCGATTTAAGACTCTCCTTCTATCCTCCATCACTCTCTAACTCTGTCTGCCTCTCTCTCTCTCTCTCTCTCTCTCTCTCTCTCTCTCTCTCTCTCTCTCTCTCTCTCGTTTTCTTCTCAACGACACCTAGCACGCATGTTTATTTTAGCATGAGAATAACTGTAGTAATGACTCATGATGGTACACTAGACTGACATAATAGAATAAAATCCTTCCTTACTAACAAACTATGCATACATTAACAACGTACAGACTGAAAACAACAACGTTAGGAGTAATATTGTTATTTTATATTGTTCTGAAGATGTACTGTATTATCGACATCAATTCAAATTCTTGTAATAATAGCGCCTGTAAAGTTTATCCATAAAAGGACACTAAACTGCATGTAATCTCTGTTGATAGTAAGGGTGAGCAGGGTGAAGTGGCCACCGTAAGCAAAAAATATTTTTTACTCTTAGTGTGTAGTATGGAAAAATCATTTAAATATTTTTAATTAATCTATATTTAAATCTAAACCATTCTTATAATTAGGATTTTTGCGAATTTTGACTATGGTTTAGCCACAAATAATATAGTTTCTGTGCACATGCGAACGCAAGTATCGCAGTTTTTGGCAAATCGAAATTTAATATTTACAGTAAATTTTAAATGAACCAATATTTACAAACAATTTTATTTACTTGTCACTAAAACTAGTTTAAAATATTGTTTTTCTAATTTAAAATGTTGTATAAATGTTAATTATTCAACACTTAATTTTTCGGGTAAAGTGGCTAGGAGTGTGGCCATTTCTTTACACTCTTGTGCGCCATTTCTCAAAGTCGAGTCTACAGTAAAAACTAAGCAAGCTACAATAGTGTACTACACACGGTTTTAAAACATAAATTACATTCTTTCTGTGGGTACAAAGTAGACATTTATGGACTTGTCACTAATTCTTTGATAAACTGAACAGTACTGACGACATACCTTACACAAAACAGATAGAAAATCACAAAAAGTTAAATATCACGACTAAACAGCACCTGGCTCACAAGTTATCACAGCACTAAAGGCTTCCCTCTGAACTATTTGAAATGTTGGCACCAGACCACGGGAGTATCTAGTAAAGTAACAGCCAATGGCCACTTTATCCGCCCTGGCCACTTTACCCTGCTCTGTCCTATATTGCCACTTGTTTTAATAAGCGAAATTTAAAAACGATTTTCAGGACATACAAAAATATTATAGGTATTCAAATTAGTTTTAAGTCGAAATAAAATAATAAGGATATAAAATACACAAAGACATTGCCAAAAATAAATTATTATTTTAACAGTAACGATCATTAGTTCCAAAACTACGTATATTCACATCTTCTTTGCTTAGAAAACTTTACGTTGACACAACGTGTAAAGACAACGCAGGCACGGCGCGGACGTAGACATTGACTGCGACGGCCAACAGTGTAAAATTAAAGTGAACACCACGGACACTGGTGGTCCGTTATCTAATACACACACATGAGCGCCCGTTATCTAATAAGATAATCCCGTAAATTACAATATTAAATGTTTTTCAAAGTTGTGATTTTACGGTAGCTCTATAAAGGTACGGAATGTAGTTTTCGTTGACTAGTCACTGAGTTCATTAATTTGACATTACTGAAAAGGTCCCGTAATACCACACCATTTTGCAACGAAGCATGCAATCCGTTATACAACTGGTAAACACACATTCAATGAGTTGGTGAGCGGGCTTTATTTGCTATCTTATGTTCGGCTCAGTTGCGTTCATGTATACTTTTCTGTATTCAAGTTCTTCCGACAGAACGAAAATGTTGAAAACTTTATTTAAAACTGATCTGGTTGGCAATTTGATAGAAGTAGGCTATCTATAAAAGCTACCAAAATCTTTAACTATAAGACTGTGGTTTGTTGTGGATGTTTCATGTAAAGTAATAAACAAACAACATGTTAAATAAAAGTTTGAAATTATTATTTTAAACAACCAGTTGCAACATAAAAAATAATGTGCAGAAGACGAAAAATGTGGCATTCATAGGCAAATACGCCTTGCGAACTAAGACTCTACTGGATAATAAGAGTAGGCGTCACATTTCCGCTATCTTGGCTGTGACATCACTTATGATGTAGATCATAAGTCGGCTTAGATCCAGTCAATATGTGGCACAATTCGTCAAACGTCATCGAGGAAAACAGGAAAGGAACCTGAGTACTATTTTATAAGGTAATAGCTGTGCCAGTTATATTATATGGTTCAGAAACTTGGGTTCTGGTGAAAAAACATCTGAATAGGATAGCGGCATAGCTTCGGACAGGCGTCAGAAGTGAGATTCTTGTGAACAAATACACTTACGATGCCAGATGGCAGGTTGCTTAAGGAAGTTTGGCAATAGAAGTCTATTGGACAAAGAAGTACAGGAATACATAGGTAGCGTTTAAAGTGGATGTATTCCTTTGGGACCGGAACAGGTGAACCGCCAATTTCCTGATAGAAGAAGAACAAGAGAACAATAAATTAATATAGATTATTAAACTTTCACTTATGAAACTTACTTTGTTTCCTCCCGTACGCGTTTCGGCGTGATGTGCGCCTTCGTCAGCGGTGTGAGACAGACTGCCAGTAACTTGTAACGGTTTTAGTTGGTGGTTAAGTGGGGGTGTTGTGTGGTGGAGGGGAATTGGCGCGGGGATCCGAATAATTGTTTGTTTTATGTATAATTGTGTCAAAGAGTGTGTGCGATTTATAGTGTAATTGGTCGTTAAGTATGCAGTTTGGTTGTGTTGTGTAGTGTTTGTATATTTCATATTGTTCTGTTGTGTTAAGTTTTCGACTTTTAGGTAAGTAGTGTAATATCTCAAGATTAGTATCTATGTTGGTGTAGCTGTGGTTTTTTGTGTGTATGTGTGTGGCGAATGCGGAATGTATGTTGTTGCTGGATAGAGCTTTTATGTGTTCAGAGTAACGTGATGAAAGACGGGAAGATCTTTTTCATCACGTTACTCTGAACACATAAAAGCTCTACCCAGCAACAACATACATTCCGCATTCGCCACACACATACACACAAAAAGCCACAGCTACACCAACATAGATAGTAACATTGAGATATTACACTACTTACCTAAAAGTCGAAAGCTTAACACAACAGAACAATATGAAATATACAAACACTACACAACACAACCAAACTGCATACTTAACGACCAATTACACTATAAATCGTACACACTCTTTGACACAATTATACATAAAACAAACAATTATTCGGATCCCCGCGCCAATTCCCTTCCACCACACAACACCCCCACTCAACCACCAACTAAAACCGTTACAAGTTACTGACAGTCTGTCTCACACCGCTAACGAAGGCACACATCACGCCGAAACGCGTACGGGAGGAAACAAAGTAAGTTTCACAAGTGAAAGTTTAATAATCTATATTAATTTAGTGTTGTGAAAAAAGAAGATATACTATCAAAACAACAACAATAAATTGCTATAAATAGAAAAATTGCTCTCTATATACCTACAAAATTGTTTAAATTATATTTTAAATACGTGGTAGTTGATAACAATTTTAAATTTAATTAAATTTCTTTCTTTACTTACTTTAGTTTATAATTTTCTTAACCTTACAGACTTGTAGATAAGAGTAAGAACATAATAGTATTTTTCGCACAGTCTTTTTATGCTAATGTGTTAATTACACCAAAAACTCAAATGGAGACAAATGTCACATTTAAAACCATGTAGATAAATTTAGCTTTATATGAATATCTTATTCACTAATCACCTTTTACGAGAAGAAAACACAACGTATGTTTAGTGAAGATAATGTCTTGTACCTATAATGTTTTATTCATGGTAAACAGGCGAGATTGCAGCCAGCGTCTGAGACGAATGTATCTTGCGCACAGATCGGAACCAGGAGAAGTTAAATAAACACGTAACCCAACGAGTATGGATGCCTCTAACTAGTGAAGTATCTTGCTGCAAATGTACGGCGTGTTTTATTGATAAGAGACTTAACATTAATGGGTATTCAACAGGCATACATTTAAACACCTGTGCAGATCGTTTGCACTAGATGCACCCGAGACACTTATTCATGACTTTATTTTGGAATGTGTGTAGTTCTATTTCCACCTCTCTATTTGTTTCTTTAAGCATTTATTACGTTATTAATATACGTGGTTATTTATATTTATGTATCAGTCACGTTAACCCTTAACTTCATTCTCTGTTGTTTTATAACAATCGATTTTTCGAACATTTGTAGTCATTCAATATTTCCACATTCCACTCAATTACCATTCTTTAATTAGGGGTTTTTTGAAGACAGAGAAGGCACCTTACGTCTTATAGTATACCTTACTTGTCTTCAATTTTAATATTTTTTTACTCATCTTGGAGACGGAATCGTTGTAGTTTCTATCCCAATTACAGAAGATTTCCTATTATTTTGTAACTTTCTATTTGCTTTTCATGTATTATTTTATGTAATTAAAATAAAAAACTAAGCCCTTTCTTCTTCTTCTTCTTCTTCTTCTTCTTCTCTACTTCATAGCCTAAGCTTCACTGCTTCCTCCGAAAACCATCTTGACCTCGGACGTTCCACATTTCGCTGACCCCTTGGCTTGTAATTCAGGGCAATTCGGGGAGGACGGTCTTACTGCATTCTTTCCAAATGCTCCAGTTGAATTTGTATTTATGAATTTTGGTTTTCGAATTAAATATTTACATTACCTGGCTATATATTTTTGTTACTTACTTTGTCTGTTAGCGTGCAAAATCGTTTACAGCTCTAGGAAAATTTATTTCTGCGGATGTAATTTTTCTTCTGTCTTCCTTTAAAATTACCGCCATTCTCTTATACAACCTTAGTTTTATATTTTAAGTTTTACAGATTGCTACACATATATGTTTGAATCTGTTAAGTTTATTTTTAAAAACAATCTACCGTAGGAGATATTACACACCCAAGATAGTCACAACTGGACACCTTTCTCCACAGTTTTGCTATTTAACTCTATTTTAGAAAAATAAAACCATTTACCTGTCTCTACGCAGAAACGTAACGTAGTTAGGGGGTGACTGTTAATTGCAAAAACCAGAATAACCTCAGATTGGGACTAGGCAACTGACACTCTCTGTATAACTGAACATGAACATAGAGTAAAGCTATTAAGTAGAAAATTAACCAATTATAAATATATAACTACTGACTCGGAACACTAATTTTTTATTAGTGAAAATGTTAAACTTTTACATTGTAGCCTTAACTAGTTTTTGCTTATTACTCTAAGCCTCTGACAAGCTTGTAATAAGCGAAAACTAGTTCAGGCTACAAGGTAAAAGTTTAACATTTTTACCAATAAAATTTAGTGTTCCGAGTCAGTATATTATAATTAGTTAACCAACGGACACGTCATGGACAACAAAATCCAGGAGTATAAATTTTTAATTATTAACTATAATTTTTATTAAAAACTATAACTTTAATTTTTGTTAGTCGGCTTTTAACGATTCTGACAATTAAGAAAAATCTTTTGATTCAGACTACAGGAAATCAGTAGTGAAAGTAATAGAAAAAACAAGAGATATGAAAGTTTTCAGTATTTGGACATTCACTGGTCCTGTACACTCAACAGCTGCTTGCATGTGATCTGAATCACATGTCAATTAAAATAATAACTATGCCAACGTCAAATTTATAATTAGCAAATAAAGGTAGACAGGAGAGATTAGCATAACTGTAGGAAATGTTTAGGATGTTACAATAAAAAACTATACAAGCTAAATCTCAGATTTTCATTCAATATGGTAGTTTATTAAAGATTCAGTTAAAACTGGCAAACAGTAAGTATAAAAATTATCTAAGAATGCTTGGGGACAGGACTAATATAAAATTAACCAATTAACTGCCATACGAGGTGAAAACGATGAGAAACATTTCACAGATAAAACAAGATAAAAATTTGGGTTTAATAGTAAAAAACGAAATTGAAAATACCACTAAAAATGATCAAAGTTATAGGATTTTTATTAACTAAAATACCACTAAAATACCACGTTTAATAGAATCAGAGTTACATTTTACTTAATTAGGAATACTAGGAAAAAGAAACTTGTTTGATGTGGGACAATAAGAGACTTAAAAATAATTATTAATAACGCTGGGAAACATGGCCAAAAGTATGTTATGACACTATTAAGTTTATAAGAATATCAGCTAGATCGTATGATATGTACAAAGTTCAAAAAATGTAATTGTTTACCATTCATCAGGTTTACTATATTGTAGAAGTAGAGATAAAGAACTTAATCATAAAGGTGCCTATAAAAAACACGAATGGGCTCTTAGCAAACGTGAAGTTTGAATTGGTATTGTGATCCAGTGAATTACACAATTTTGCTTTAGGTGCATACCTGAATGTACAGTCATCTTGTCTACCCTACGTTGCAGTACGCAAATTCGCACGGACGAGCGAGCGAGCACACACATACACACACAACATATCTACTTAAGGTTTCACACATGCGTAAAACTGTAATACGAAGAATGTACTCATTTCTGTGCTTCCATGTATATGAGCATATCTCAGCAATCTTAAAGAATTGCACTCATGCTAATACAAATGTTTTGAATTTCAAATTTTTCTTCCGTACTTTTTATTATGTAAACGCCGAGTTAAGCGTGCTTATAAATTATTTCGTCTTTAATTAGTATCTAACATGTCTAGAAATTTCATAAGCCTATAGTTTTCTTAATTTTCACTGACGATTCCAGCAGTAACACATTGTTAATGTTAAAGTAAAGAATCTACTTCGAAGTTGTAGATTTAAAGAATCTACTCCTAACAAAAAAACCTCGCTAAACTCTTGGAAAAGGAGGACTAGACATAAAGCTAAACAACTTGAATTGATAAAACCTAAAGATGTGCGCAGACGTAATTTATAAGCATGATAAGAGAGAAAGTTTAATCCAGCACAATTTGGGAATGTTGTCTGAAAACTTGAACGTACTATATGACAAAACAATATGGGGGGTTTAGATCACGAAATTAGATCATTTCGGGGAGACAAAACGTGAATAATTACTGAAAGGTGGCTTTCATCGGATTAAATGAATAGAGTATACTGTAAAAATAGTGAAATGCTGCTGTGTATAGAAAAAGTTTTAAATAAACCTAACAAAGACGTTGATTTTAATAACGTTATTCACAATATTAAAACTGTAATAAAGAATTATTCGTCACGCATTCCTCTTGAATATGTAAATCTTATTACGCGAGTGAGGAAATTATATGTTTGTTTCTTCCGAGAAGAATTCGGTATAAAGAGATTAATAATTTTCTTGAGTGTAGGCAACGCGTAATGTATAATTAAAACTGTTTAAATTTTTAATCACACGACGAAGTGAGAACGAAGCCACGCCTTCTAAATTCTGTAATACCAACATACATACGCGTGATGTGTCGTTAATTGTGAATAAACACGTTCCTTACGTGAAATTACGTAATGAAATTTCGACACAACACCAGCTCATTATTTTTGTAAAAAGGTGCATAATATTGTTTAGATCTGAAGATACAAGTTCTCGGGTCACGAGCAGTAAAATTTTAATGCAGATTTATATAGACAAGAGAGATTATTCTTTGCATAGATGCATATTATTATTATTATTCTTTGCATTAATGCATAGATTATTCTTTGCATTTTCTAATTTAATCTTCATTGGAATATACACAGTAAGCGTTCATCGTGTCGATTCATCGCAGTCTACCTAATATTAGGAATTAATAAATTGTGTTCCTTATTTCTGCTGAATAATGTTATTTGTAAACAACAGTAATAATAATTCAATTGAATAAATAAAATATTATACAAATCCAAATTAAGAATAATTAAAAATACATGCCAGGCAACTGATAAATGATCGTAAATAAATAAATAAATCTGTGTTCCCACGCCACCGATGATACCCATCACCGGTACGGACGAAACGTCTGGTGTAAAACGTGAAAAACTTAGACCACCACCTAATCCGGAAATTATGACAATTTTCACTGATTGTTCCATCTTTTAGTTTAATTTGTTATACTATAAGAATTGTCACTTTATTGATTGTAAGTATTGCTGTAAGATTTACTTACATTATTTTACGTTAACACAAGAGTTACCTTCTTCTGAGGGTTCAGACAATGTCTGCGTTTTCTATCAGCTGTATCACCTTTCCATAGCAGTGTAGCTTTTCTTCTTGCTTTAATGCGAAACATTTTTGTTGGAAATGAGCCCTTTTCTGAATCTTTGATGAGGGTGAAATGAGCTCTATTTCTGAATAGTAGGGTGGATCAAGATTTCTCGTTATCATGTCATTTGAAAACTCTTTTGAATTATTAACATTGTTCTTTTCAGTGAAATATTGGAATTTTATATTCTGTACCAATCTGGGTTTTGAAACTCGTTTCTACTAAAAAAGTAGGTTGGAGTAACTCCAACGAAAAAATATTAATTTTTCTTTTTTGTATTTAGACTTTAGTGGCTTAAACACATTTTCTATGTGACGTACGTTTGCCATCTACAGTAATGTTAGTAATCGGTGTCTTGTCAAGAGTACTGTGTTGACATCAGTACTGTTTGAATATCTATAAAAATTACCGGCACATGCATTCAAGATGTCTATAAATTATGACTTACCATAAGACGTCTACTGAACAGTAGTGTTAGACACTTTCTGTGGATGTTGGATGCCGAACACTTCACAAGATAACATATGCTAACTTTTATGTCTTCCTTAGCTATCTAAGAGGACAAGAAATTGAGTCATTGTTATTGTTATTATAATAACTATTATTCAAGACTTCTGTTAGTAAAGTTAATATAAACATATATAGATTAATTTAGTTTCCGTTAAGACAAGAAAACACGGGATTAATATTAACAGATTACACATTTTATATTATTAAGTCAATTTACAAGCACCGACGCATGCTAAACACTATTCTGTTTGAAATTTTTACCCTTGTCGCATGATCGTCATGGTGGTTAAAATTTGATACTGTCTTGTTGGACTAGTTACTCAATATTATTATAACCTTTTGCATAATTAAAGAGTAATAAGAAATAATGTTAGTGATTAGATTTGAGTCTCACTAATAATGTTGCCTGTTATTTAGACGCCTAAAGTCCTGTTCACACGGATGTCTCGTTTGTTCTACGTCATTGCTACTAAACTGTGTAAACTGATCTCACCTACGCTGTCCGCGTTTTCGAAAACGCATTTAAAACACGAGAAGTAGTTGGATCACAGATCACATGCTATTGCCCGTATAGGTTTACGCTACTGTAATATAGAGACAAACATACGAAACGTAAATTTACTGCATGGTCAGTAAAATTACATAAACATTATGTACCATGTTACAAAAACATTTGTTACTTTCTACTGATAATTAATATCATTTAAATTAAATTGGATCTTGTTCATTGAATACCACGAGGAATGCCATAAATGTTATTAATGCAATTAATGTTATTAATGTAAGATAATTACTCATTTACACACACACACAAGGTTAAAATATGTTTTAATTAAAACTTCATTGTCAAATTTTTACAGGGGTTCAGTTTATAAATGTAATTTAATCATGTAACTTAATGTTCACTTAAATTAGATAAAAAATAACATCACATAACAACTTACAGTTATAATTAAAAAATAACACCTTCCGTCTACTTATGGTTAATTCTGTTACGAAAATATTATTAAATTTCTGCTTATAATATATATTGTATATTGCTTATATGCTCTATATTTTTACAAAACTGTAAACAGTACCTTACGCCATACTACGTTTGGCGCATATCAGTTGCCTGGCATGTATTTTCAATTATTCTTAATTTGAATTTGTACAATATTTTTATATCTTCAATTGAATAATTATTATTGTTGTTTACAAATAACATTATTCAGCAGAAATAAGGAACACAATTTATTAATTTCTGATATTAGCTAGACTGCAATGAATCGACACGATGAACGCTTACTGTGTATATTCCAATAAAGATTAACTTAGATAATGCAAAAAATAATCTATGACCCTCTAGTCCATATAAATGAGAGCAGTGAATAACTTTTGATTGCCAATTAAAATGTTTCTGTATAAGAAAAAAGATATAATTAGTTACAATTATATGCTGAATTTATATAAAATTGTTTAACTGCTTTTAAACAAAATATTACTTATGAATAATCAGTTATACGTTTCCTATTTCCACTGAAGTGCATTAGGAAACACCACACACAAAAGAAAACAGTAGAACACTTGTTATATGTAATATAGCTAGAGGAAACAGTCTGTCGCACATTCCGGTAATTCCTAACTACCTGCATACCGGACATTCTCTCGATACTACGCGTACTTCCTTGAGTTGCCAATTCTAAGAGTAGAAGCGGTAAACATCTATTTATTCTCATTACCGGAGTGCGAATCAAACTTCATGTTCAGGGGGAGGGGTTATTTAGCCAACATACTTCGTGCACTGACATATCAAAATGTTTCCCTCAAAAGCAAAAACATTTTTGTCAACATCGAGATAAAGAATTTTACGTTCCCTCCCTTTCACCCCGTTAATTTGCACACTGGCAACTTAAAATTATATGTAATTATTAATGTTATCTGAGAAGCATTAAAATGTACGTATAGATAGAGATTAAAGTGCAAAGATTATCTTAAAACACAAACACACACGCGCGCAGACAAATAGACCGAAAAAGTCATAAGTGCACAAGATGGTGTACACAAATTTGATAAAAATTAAGCAGAAGTTCATAAAATTATTTGTCACTAAAAATGTAATATACGTGATGTTTTTTCTGCGCGTGGTATGCGCGTCGGATAACTTTGAACACTGGCATGCCCGAAATAACTCTTTTTTTCTTATTTCTTAAAAAAAAAAGTCACCGGTAAGCTGTAGTCATAAACTTTTTTATGAACAGCAATATACAATTATCTACAAAAAATATGCACACACTTATTCTGGAATAATCGTAAATTACATTATTTGCATAACAGTTATTCTGAGAGAGGCGGTTAAAATATTATGTAACAAATTAAAGGATATTTCACTAAACGAATTTAATTTTATTTCAAACTTTATAACTATTTAGAATTACAAAATTAATAATTACATAAATTGTTACATATGAAGCAAACTTATGAAGTGTCGGTCAAAGAAAGTGCGCCGCCTCTAGCATTTAAACTATTGGTAAAAACAAAACCATAATACAAGCTTTAAAATTAGGTTTATCTAAAAGAGAATGGCTTTGGGAATATTAGCTGAAACACACGCATCTAGTTAGAGAACTGGGGAGACATTACATCATTATAATCGAGGTGAAAACACGACAGTTCATTATGCACAGCAACATATGAAGATTAGGACTAGCTCAAAATTGCTACAGTCCTCTCTTGGAGGAACAGGAAAATTAAAATTCTAAGAAAACGTTGACTTATTAAATGGATCTTTTTTACTTCAGACTTGGAGACGTGGTTAAGCAAAATCTAAAAATTAAACCACGTCCTTATGTTAAAAACTAACGAACTAGTTTCCCCAGGTGTATCTGAAATGAGAGACTTTTTGTTGTTCTGCTTCTTGGCCAATTTTGTTATTTAGAAATTAATTCACACAGACAATATAAAACGCGGTATTCTTAAAAATAGACAATCGGCTTCTTCTCTGACATTATGCTACCCGCTTACGCTTCAATCTATGTTCCACTATTTGAAGTTGTCGAAATTATGGAAGAACAAAGTGAGGCAGCAGTCATTGACAGACAAAATAAATTTAAAGACTACACGTCTTGTTACAAAATAAATATTACAGAGTAAACAAATACAATTTATTGACACGATCGATGAACTTACAATTGAACAACATTGAACAGATAAAATATCAAAGAAAGTCAAAATTTATAGATTTAGTGTAGAATTAAAATTTTCTGATACACCAGTTATCACTTTGCCTCAACTACAACGAGCCCCTATCCTATTCCCTCCACACACACACACGCGCGCGCGCGCGCCAACTCGCAATAAATGCTTCTACAAACTACACACACATATGTTGATCATGTATCAGTTATAATAACATGTATATGATTTACAATGAATAATAAGCAGCCCCACTACTGCTTAGCAGAGTTGGCGTGCTAAAATATTTATTCTAGAGTTGTACTGAGTTGGAGATAAAACAGTGTCGTTAGTTTTTAATTACCATGCATCAAGTTATTGACGAGCAGCGTTAGGAAATTTTTTGTAGACTGTAACGCAACCAATTAATCTAATAAATCAAACGACTGTATTAAACAAAATCATAAAATAAATTATCGGTTGTTACAGACAACCAACTAATTGGCGGTCAGAGCAAAACGCTAAAGTGTATTAACAATGTCGTGTATTGTTATTGTGAATAACAATATTAAATTCGTATTTAATTGGTGTTGTTATCTTCCTAGTGCTTTATTATAATTACCTTATTTTCAAAAGAGTTTTTTCTATTTCTAACAAATGCTCACCTATTTGCGTTGATGAAAAGTAATAAACATTCGAAGCCCGTGTCAAGAAGAAAAAATCATTAATTTTGTGGAACATTATGAAACATTCGGCTGTGTTCACAGGACCCGACCGTGATCAGTCGTATCATGCATAGGCCGCGCTAAGATAGAACATCTTAGATAAAATGACCACAGAAAAGATAGGAATATAAGAATCAAGAGAACGCCAAGACAGGATAATGACTAAAAATTATAGCAAACACACGTCAACCTGAAGAAAAAATAAAAGACAAAAAAAACTCAATAATCTCGTGGAGCAACAGGATCAGAAGAGCTCCCAATATAGTTAGCTTCAGAGTAGCTACAATGTATTTATAGAAATATTTTAAAAAATGTATAGCTTTCATTGTCGTACGTTTATTCGTTTGCATAGGCCCTATATATATATATATATATATATATATATATATATTACATATAAAGTTTTATGTGTAATGATATATATTATAACGAGAAAAGGTGTAAACGTGTTTGTTTTTTTAAATAATAACACTTCTTATATATCATATTGAATATGGAAAATGATTTAAATTTTTATTAAATACAAATTTCAAATTACGAACTAAAATTCATCAGTATTATTCGCATAATGTGTTTTCCTCTTTTATGTATGCTCAGCATACACATAATTATTGTAACTATACAAATATCATTAATCTAGGTATTCATAAATTTCAAACACAATTATAAATTTACATGTAAACGTAAACATGAATAAATATAAGTTTATATGATATAAAAACGTGCTCTCGACTTGATCAGATATTCTTTTAAAAAATGCATTTATTTTAAATAATTTCTTGTAATAATTATTTTACTTTGTGTACGTAAATATCAACCAAATATCAAAGAAAAATCAATCAACTATCAAAGTAATAAAATATCTATAATATATTATAATATTCAAAACTAATTAAAATTTTCCAAGTTTTGTTATGACGTCATTATTTCTTTATAAATGACTCTATGTGTTATTGCGAGTACTGTTATTTGTATCATTTTAATCATTATAAAAACTGTACATTCTCTTACTCTAATTTAACAATATAAAATTTACAAAAATTATTATATATAGTCTCTCATAGTCTCTTTGTATTTTTTTTATATTCTTTCTTTTTTTTATGTTGTTCATGAACCATGTACGAACAAGTAATATGGTTTTGTGTCACCTTATTATTGATGAGGATTATTAACTCCTCGTCATGATCCTGAGTCTTGTGTCCTTGTCCAGCATCGATCCTCCATTGTTCTCTGGTCGTCTTGAAATTCGTCGTCTGGTCCTCCTGGCCCAGTCCCGATGGCTCCTCTATACCGCTGGGGGATCGACCTTCGATGATACGCTGTCGGACATAGCCTTCGGCTGCAGATGTGTTCCAGTAGACTGAGACTAAGGCTTGCATCCTCGCTTATTATACTTTCGGGCACAAAAATCATGTTTCGACAATTCTGTACACGATTTGGATTGTCACAGTTTGTTAAGCGTCCCTTTACAGATTCGTTTATTTTTTGTACAACTTATTTTAACTTTATTCGGAACATGCGAAGTCTTTTGGTTATTACACGATGCTCAAACGATTGGTAATTTTCTTATGTATAATTGTATATTAATAGTTTTTCATAATTTAGTTATTCTAATTATTAGTCACTTTTATTTATACTGTATAAAAATGCATTGCTTGTTTCGCACTAAATTTTGCACATGTGGGTGTCTTATATATTATTGATAACGTGGCGTAATTTGTTTCGTCATAACTGCCGTGCACTTAACAAAATTTAAATAAATTGTTTATTTAATTCACATTTATTGAGGGGTGACGACACGCCGGTTTCTACTGGTTTAAACACACACACACACACACACATACAAACTACACTGTACACAATCTCAGCTGGCGTGTGGCGTGATATGCCTGTACCGAGCTGCGTCCGTGTTCCCTGGTTACTCACAGCTTTCAATACAGATATTGACAATAATATTTATTTATTCTAATTTAGCAGTTTTTTAACTAATTACGACAATACACAGTATCGTACGCAGACGTACTGTTTGCAATATATAATACTTTTAGGTATAAAAATATTATGTTGTCAGCTTTAAAGAAACGTGTAGGCGGATTTGTTAACATTGCCTGCACAAAAAAAAAATCAAAAGCAGTCAGGTAGCTTGTATGGTACTAAAAATCGCCGATCACTATGCCACTTGGATACATAGGCCTAATTCGTCTAATTTGGCCTGTTCTTATAGTTTTGTTGCCAACTGAATACAGGAAAATTTAAAGTAGGTGAAAATGATTCAAACCGTCCTATACTTCACTGTTGGGCGTTATACTTTTACAAATATAAATATAAGATAAATTTCTTCTTCCAGTGTTTACTTACAAGGCAGTAACAGAAGTATCAGATTATCTTTTGTCGTACGTGTAGGTTACTCCTACTATTCAATGAGTCGGTTTCCTCTCGTAAAGTTCAGATTATGGGACCAAATCTGTTTACACACCAAAAATTACGTCGTTTATGACTTTTATGTTCTTATAATTTGAGTATCAGTAATACTCTGATATTAAACACGTTTTCACATGCCTAGTTAAACTATGTGTGGATAAAAAACTGGAGGAGGGCTGCAATGGATAGAGTAAATTGGAGGCGGAGATTGGTGGGGGCCAGGGCCCGACTTGGACTGTAGCGCCATAGGAGGAGGAGTTAAACTATATAGCCTATTAAATATTCAATTTACGAAATTAATATTCGCATTATTATTAACGTACATACGAAACGTTTAGATATGATAACTACTGAACATACTCGAAGTAGAGTGTGGTAATTGAATAACTCTAGACTTTGTCTTAAAGCTGTCGACAGTAGCCTTAATAGTTCGCGAATGTGTAGATTTAATTTGTATTTACATAATAAAAGGCGAATATTGATGTCTGAAGCAAGTTTGAAATAATAATGTGCTGTGTAAACTCTGAATAACCCTTGCGATGCAAACAGAGCCGCTAAAAATAAATATCTGGCTTTGAGTAAGTTTTTGTTGGAATTGTGCGACATATATCACACTGAATTCGGAGCAATTTTTATCAATAGTTTTGTCAGTTCTACAGTTTTAAATTTCAAATTTTGTTGTACTCGTAAAGACCAAATTGAGCATATGCGGATAATTATGAGGAAAACGAAAATTTCAATTTTGTACGCAGCTGAGCGGTACAACAGCTATAAGCAGAAAACGTTTTTAATAAAATGTTGACGTGAATTCAAGCGTGATTCCAGTAACATTCAAGTGGCACTTCAACTGTCTCCCTATTAACGATATGTTGATTCCATAAATGTTACCGTACTGACACTGAAAGCGGTTGAATTATCGTTGACTCCGACTCGACGACGCAACCGTTCAAGTAAACGGCTAGCCGACATCTCCCCGTGTGATCAGAACTCTTGTCTAAGCAAACCTTACATCGTCTGTTCGTGACCATCCTTTTGTCGTTTATTTGTGTTACACGCGCGAATTGTGAGTGTGTGTGTTAACATTTACTTGTTACGTGTACAAAAACTATCGTTGAATGTACGAGGCAATCAAACCTTAAATGCGTATTTTTTTATCTTTAAGGATTTTAACGCGTGATCTAGCTATAAAAAACGAGAAAAATTCTAGATTTAAAACATAATTATTGTACATGAATACGCAAGAGATAGCTCTTCACACTTACTCTCTCTCTCCTCCCTCTCTGTCCGTCTGTCTGTCTGTCTGTCTGTCTCTCTCTCTCTCTCTCTCTCTCTCTCTCTCTCTCTCTCTCTCTCTCTCTCTCTCTCTCTCTCTCTCTCTCTCTCTCTCTCTCTCTCTCTCTCACACACACACACACACACACACACACACACAAACGTTCTCTGTAAATTCTGTATTTCAAGGCACACTTTACGATACAAATATTTTACCCGTTGAGGATCACCACACGTAAAGTGCGACAAGGGAATCCCGCTGTGTGTACATGCTGACTTATCAGTACCGTGCCGTGTCGAGTTGGATTCACGCCAGCTACTGGAAACACACTTGTAATACACTTGTACTAAAACGACAGACTGGTCTCGTCAGCAGTAACGGTTGTCGCAGGCGAAGTGCGTTTTTTGTACTTTTTGTTCATTCCCCTCACAGAAACTCTCGTTAACGACCTACTAAATCATCGAACGAAGTTATTTATGGTAATTAACGTTTAATTCCAAATTAAATGGACTGGTGGACAACTCGGCAGAAGCCGAGCCGATATATCGGTTATAACGCTGTAGATGAGACGGACAGTCGTCTGTAAATTGACTGATGGAAACGCCCTCTGGATGGAGTGCAGTGTTTTTGCATTTAAACTGCACTTTCATCTGAACTGTTTTTAAAGTTCTAAACTAAAGCGTCAGTTTATTCATTTGACGGAACGATTCACTTTATGTCCAATTTTAATGTTATAAATCGCCATAAGAAACGACGAAGAGTGTTACAAAAAATCTGTTTACAAAACTGAACCAGTATTATTTTTTATTTTTAAATAATAAAGCGAAGAATAAAAAATGCGTCGTCGTGATTTAAAGAATTTGCCATTCATCCATCATTTTACGAAGGAACTTGTCACTTTCTGAACAGTTATAACCAGTGGTAAAACTCGAGGAGGGGGAGGCAACGGGATTAATCACTGCCCAGAGTTATTGAAAACTGCAATGAAATTCCATTCCATAATCACTTAACCTGTTCCTAAACCAGTTCCGTGTGTTACACTAGGACTTATAAATAACTGTAGTAATGAAAGGAATTACAATATTTGTAAATTAATAAAATTAAATTATTAACAGTTTTGATAATAAAAACTCAACGTTTGGTAAATAATGTACGTATTTACTATATAATTCGCTTCGGTTTACTTAAAAACTTTGAGACGCAAAGAATGTACGAGTATAAAAAGTATAATGTTTTACATTATAATAATGTTGAATATAATGTTTTACAAAAGAAATTTATAAAATTACATGGGAAGAATCCTGAGTTTCTCATTTGCTTCAGGAAAGTGAGGAGTTCAACCTTCAAGTAGCTTCACCCCCCCACCCAGAAGCTACTCTCACCCCGTCCAGAATCGAAGCAGCCTTACTCCAGAAACAGTCTCCGCCTCAGGAGCAGCTTTTAAATACACCACTAGTTGTATCTGCCTTTCAGCTAGTTTAATGTGAATCATTAAAGCATCAAATAATATTGCATCATTACAACTTTAATGTGCAACACGTTATTTATTAAGATTAAAAGTTAATTAAATATAAAATTTTTTCTCTTCCTTTCTATGTGTTACTTGATTATGTATTCACATACTCGTATGTGTATGTGTGTTTTTTTTACTCTTCATCGTCTTGTATTTTTAAATTTTGTTTTGATTATTTACATAATCTGTTTGTAATTCCTTATACATGGCCAGACGAACGATTCTAAGATGTTTCTCTGCATCTATGATAAATTTAATGCTCCAATAGCTTGTAGGGGCTTACCATCGATTAATTTTCAAAATAATAATTACCTGTGTTTCATCTAATATAATTTTAATTGAATAATTTCCTATTATTTAACTGCGCAAATTGACTGTCTTTGTAATTTTAGTCAGTTTGTATCTAAATACTTCTGTTTAGACAGTGTTGGCTTAATTTTTTCACTGTGTTTTTTGCCCCAAACTAGGGTTGTTTTCTTGTTGTGACAAACTACACAGTTTTTATTGTTATGACATCAGTAACTATTGGAAATTCCTTTTCACTTTGCTTCAATTTTCGTTTTGTTGTCACGTACAGTTCACTGCTACCTGGCTCTCGATATGGCTTACAAGTTAGTTATAATGGCTGACAAAGATATGTTTTCACAGTTTTTCTCTAATTTGTTTGAATCTCTCAGTTACACACATTGAAACACTGACAAATTGACTTTCTCCTACAATTGACCTAATTAGTATTCAAATCCAATGATAACCTCAATTATGTGATTTAAAAAATGTTTAAATTGGATTTATAATGTGGCAACCCTTGAAGCAACTAGGCTTTGATTTAGTGGCCGATAGTTAACGCTCGTAATCGGAGTGAACTACATTTATCGACTGATGAATCGGGCACATAGCATATTATATACCTTTTTACACATTGTGATGGTAAGGAAATTATTTTTCAGTATCATTTACAAAATTGTTTTGTTATTTGTAATTTGTTTTTAAACATCTTCAAATAAAGCTGCGACTTCAATACTGTAGTAGCTGAAGTAATAGCCAAACCTTTTCAAACACGGATAAAATCAAAAAGCGGACTCAAGTCTTCGTAGGTTAGCAAGTATCATTATGCAGATCACAGACACAAATAAAAGACAAAGAAATTCCGGACAAGGTAACCCCTATAAAGTTCACTGCCTTGTAATATAAGATAGAAAAATTAACACAGTTTTTTCAGTAACAGAGAGTTAAAAACTATTTGTATGGTCCTTTTCTAAGATACAAACTACAGCAATCGACTAAGAAGAATATTGTTTTGCTAATAGTGAAACATTAACGCTGTGAAAACACTTAAAATGGAAGAACGTAATTAATTCTGTAGAAAGAATTTATAACGGTGCGGAACTGTATTCTTGTCTCAATAATAAGTACGTTTGTTTGAGTATATTTTATACATACAAAGAAATAACATTACTTATTTATTACAAAATTTCTATAAACTATTGTAAGAAAACTACCACATGGTGTGAATATACTTATTGTTCTACAATGTATATAAAGTACTGTGTCCAGTAATTGTTTGAACTATGCAGTAAGACGAAAAATTAATACGTCGCTGTAAAGTTAATATCCATTTCTACGGATATGGCTGCGTAAAAGACAACCAATGAAAATATAAGATAACTATGTAAGATAAATACATTTGTTTTGGCAAAAAGCATATTTTTCAATTATACAGTAACTTGCTCATCTGTTAAATTGAAACACATTTTAAAATAATTTATTTGTTGGTAGTATATTTCAGGTACCTTGGTGACTGAAAACAATGAAATTCTTGAGTTCACAGTAATTCTTGGTACAGTAGTAACAGATATCAGCAGTAACACATAATACATACGAGGTGTCATAATCACTTAGAATGTAGTCATTTCACGTATAGTAGTTTTATTGTTGTTATACTAACAGCAGTGTTATACACTATTGAAATTGAGGTTGGTTTCAACATTTCACTTTAACCAACATATCGATGTTAGTAGATAAATGTCTGTAACATTACAAAAGAGAGCTGCAACAATTAACATGATTACTTATTAATATTTGAATGATTTACGCCAAATGAAAGTATCTTAGGGTTTTTATTTAGTATAATGTTTAAAAACTTTAAATAATACTAATTTCTTAATTTCGGTTTGTTTCAGGTGAGCTAAAAATTTTCCTCCATGTTAATCTCTGATGACACTCGTTTCACAGGCTGTCATTTTTATAAGTTATCTCGTTGTTCAAACGTAAGTTACACAGCGATTTTATTATAATACTTTATCAGTTTGTTATAATTCTTTGTTAACAAAAAAGTTCTGTATTTTACATTATATTTTTATATTGGTTGTTGTTGACGTTCAGTTGCTCAATAGTGGTCGACTCTTCGAGACCCCACGAGCCAAACCACTCTATCTCGCATTATTTCCCTAGAGAAGCAATCCACCTAGACTTCTGTTCTCTCTCTTCTCCTCTTACGTTCCACTCTTCTCACTATCACCTTTTTTTCTAGTGAGTCCTGACTCCTCCTCGCATGCCTAAGGAATCGGAGTTTCAGTTATGCTATTTGACCGTCCAAACAGTCGGGATTGATTTGTTTCAGAATCGACTGTTTGATCCTGTTCATAGTACGTGGGACTCTCAGAGCTTTTCTCCAGCACCACAATTCGAAGAAATCATTATTTGGACGTTCATAATCTTTTATGGCTAGCTCTTAGAGTCACACATTCCACCTGGGAAAACCACGGGTTTCGCAATACGAATCTTAATTGTAAAAGTAATATTTCTACTTTTGAAAACACTGTTCATGTTTGTCACAGCTATATTTCCGAGAAGCATGCTTTTAGACTCATAATAATGTAGCATGATATTGGTTCTAATATGGCTTACGGTTGGATGTTTTTTCCGACGCAATCACTATATGCTTCGTCAAAGGTCCAGGTTCAGCCAAAGAACTGTGCAATTGAAAAATATTATCTCACTTACATTAATCCAAACATAAGAAATACAAAATTTTATACCTTATCTTGGCTCTGAATCATTATAAAAATATGGACCCCGATGTGCTTAAAGATGCTTGCAAGTATCATTCCATAGTAATGTGATCAATTTGTTTCCTTCGTACATTCTGGACTCGCATGAAGCATGTACCTACGGCCCGCTGTTAGCAGGGAGCAAGGCCCACATCGTCAATTTTGGTATAACGTTAGATGCTCTGTTAATTAATTTGCTGTATTACAAGAACATATATTCTGTTGCTTATGAAAAATGGACGTTTTACTTCTAATGTCTCACAACACTAATCGAAATATAGATCTTCATTTTCATTATCAACAAACTACTTATTCACTACAAAGATGTTACAGCGTCTAAGTGTATTTTAGTATTTAAAAGTAGTTTTCAAATATAACAAAATTGGACCAACATATTCGAAGAACTGGAAAGTTTTCAAATTTCCACTAAACTGCGAAACAGGGCATAACGCGGACGTCAGGGGTGGGACTAGCCATCAGAATTTGTTATAACTGACTTTGCTTATTTTCTAAATAAGTGAATAATTGTCATTAGATAGAAAAATGGCAATATTTAACTATATGAGGACAAATGCAGAAAACTAAATTCATGTAGAAGTTAATTTTTATTGAATAATAAGTAACATTCCAAAACAGTTAAGTAATATGCCAGTCGGAATAGATATACCAAATACTCAATTTTTAATGACGTTATGAATTAATCACCTTGTGGCAGAATTAGTAACTAATGTTGTATTCGTGTACATAGTAATTAGACGTATAGCGTAGTTTGAAGTTTGTAGTAAAAGAAGGCTTGTATTCGTGCTTATGTCACTATTAGGCTAATGTATTTCGCGGAAAGGCACCGTGAATTATTTTTGAGTTGTTAATTACAAAAATTATAAAGTTGCAAAAATTACAAGATATTTTACTTAAAGTACTTACTGATCTCAGTATGACATGGAACGTTTCTATATTTTTGTTCTCACTGCTGACGTCACACGTGATATTTATCAAGGACTTTGACAAAATAGTTTTGAGTTTTACACTAAAAAATCTTTGCAAACAGATTGAACTTAAATTATTTTAACTTTAATGCTTAAATGAACATTATTTTTTAACACCACGCATATTGAGTAAGCTGTTGGTTATCGATATGAAATCAAAACTGTTGATATCGGTATCGATATCAAATAATTTTTTTAAATCTATACCCTTTCTAATATAGTACGCCCTATATTATTTACAGAAAATATTTCTTGTCTTTTCTTGTTGATTGTTACGGAGTGGTTTCAGAAATTTCCAAAAATTTCAACCAATCCCGGAGGTTATAAAACAAATAAGTTTCTTTACTTACGTTTTACTATAATTTTTTTCACTTTATTTCATTGCAGCGAAACTCTGCTCCCAGAGCTTTTCCACTTTGGCAAAGCTTGCTAGAAGTTTTAACCTCAAAGTATATCAAGTATCATCTATGATTTCTACTCGATCCCGTCCATAGTCCCAAACCCTTTAGGTCGACTTCATCTTTGGGAAGAGAAAGAAGCCACAGGAGACCAAATCCAGTAGGCAGGCTAGCGAGAAAGGTTAGCCATGCTGCCGCGGCCTGAAAACGGAATGTATAGACGCTGCGTGAGCGCATGCATTTTTCGTAACGGAAGATCCAGTTGCCTCAGCGCCATATTCTAGATCTTTTAACTAAATATCCACCCTCATAACATTATAATAAAACTCAACATTGACGACCATCCGGTACTCGTGGATGCATTCGTAGTACATCTTCACACGGATGACGAAGAATATGAGCATGCTCTTAGTCGCGCCAAAAATTGATGTTTGGTCTTCGGATCCTGACCGAACCAAATCTTGCGCGGAACAAGTGCGGTGCATCTTTGTTGGAGAACCATAATTCTGAGCACAAACTTTGTCGTGAGTGTTGCCTAACCTACGCCATGTGACACTGATGATTTCAACAATTCCTAAATGGCTCTTTGATGATTCTCATGCACAAATTTCCTAATTTTAGCAACGTTTCCCAGGGGTTGCGCTCGTCGAAGTTTGACAAATCTATTTTCGTTTTCATTGATGTTCTGCCGCTTCTAAAACGTAAATACTACTCAAAAACCTTACACATGTAATTGCTTCATTACCGTAAGTTCACCGAATCATATGAAACCTCACTGTTTCAATTTTACTATCGTTTAATGTTAACTATCTGTTCTAGTTTGCGGAGCATACTGAAATCGCAAAAGTGCTTTCACATATGGTCACAAAAAGTTTTAACGGAACGACGCTACTCGGTATATAGCCCATTAATGAAAGTCATTGTTACCGCCATTGTCTTGTAATACTTTAGTTTAATTTTTGTGGTTTTATATTTTAAGATCCTATAAATTTTTCTACACAAATGCTTAAATCTATTCAGTTTATTTCAAACATCGCATTCTGCTGTGGAAGATATTTTATTAAACACGTTAATACGAAACACATCTGATTCATCAGTTCTTCACAATTACAATAATCCATTATGCACAATTCACAGCAGAAAATATAAAATCAATAAAATAACTGAGTTAACATTAAGTAACATTATTTGTAACATTACAGTTACAAATAAATAAACTTTTAATACCGCTTCCAACGTATCACAGTTCGTTCAAACTCAAGTTGGACCTTATCTCAGCCGAATATTTGTAGATCTATAACATACAATCAGGAACTCAAGGAGTAATAAGTAGTTGAGTAACAAATAATAAAGAAGAGTACTTACACCAGAGGTATAGATAACTTTTGAACAACACGCTTTTCCATTATATTTTAAAGAGCTTTGGACAGACGCTTAAATGAGAGGCAAACAAATAAATAGCACAGGCCTACGGAAATAAATAAATAATCATTCATTTTGAAACTACCAAAGATAAATATCTGTATTTTTAACTCGGAGTTTTAAACATTCTATCTTTATTTGTGTTCTGTTTATTCTTCTTCTTCTTCTCCTTAGTCATCCTCTTCTACCCGTCAGGTGTCAATGTTTTTTTTAAGAGTTCTCCATCTCGTCCTGTTCAGTGCCAAAACCCTGGCACGAGCCCAAACTGCTCCTCTGCCTTCTAGACTCTTCTTGATGTTATCCTTCCATTTCGTTCTCGGCCGTCCTCTTACTCGTCTCCCTTCTGGTTTTTGCCTCCCATGCTCGTCTCGGGTACATACCCATATTCATCCTACTGACGTAGCCAAACCAACGCAGTTGCGACCTTTCAGTTTAAATAGAATATCTTTTAAAGAGAATATCTTTAAATTATTTCGGATGTTAAGGGATGTGATATGTTTATGTAAAGCAAAAACGCATGATATTCTTGATATTCAAGCATGCTTGACCGAAACAAATTATTAAATAAAATTTTATTTTATAATAATTCACTTTAAACCATAATTTCATTTGTACAAAATGAATATTATCAAAGTTTACAGCACAAAGTAGCCCTATTATATTCATTATATTCTAGTCTATAAAACGTATGTGTGTGTTAAATTGTGTTTTCTGTGACACGGCAATTTCAAATGTGTAATAGTTTACAATGAAACATATAACTCATGTATAAGAACCTAAAATGCAATTCAGTTTGACTAAGCAACTCATGCTGTAAGATAAATTATTTATAACAAAGTTGTAAAATCACTGAGATTATTATAATGTGTACGAACTTTATCTCTGTTGGCATTTGGTGAATGTCTTACAGTTATGAATGAATGAACTTACCGCGGTAAACTACAGATGTAAGCTTTAGTTTATAAATATTCGGTTTGATTTAAATAACAAATGAATACTGGTTCAAGAGTAGTGAGTGTATCTGCTAACAAGGCAGGAATTCGTACGGTACTGCCGACGTCAAAGCGAGGCGAGCGTGCTTGAATACATTTGCATAAATAACCATTACAAGGAAACCATTGTTAAGTGCGGTCACTTGCTTTTAACGCGACGCCTTGTGTAATCTTGCAAGTTAACCGGATTACGAGCGATTTATGTACAGCAGCGTAGCATATTAGCTTAGTAAAATGAATATCGTTTCCAACAGAGTTTGTGCACTAAATCATACGTCAATGATGAATTAATGCATTAACTTTCGATGACGAACATTAATGTTCCATGACTAAACAAAGTTTTGTTCATCTAATAAACAAGGGAAGATCCTCTAATTCCGTATTACATCATTACATCCAAAACAATTACTAATATTATCATAAAGTCTAGGAAAAAACGGAAAATAATAAACACAAAGTAATAAAAATTATGTCGTAAAATAGTTATGTTTTTGTGTAGTATTTGAATTTTTAGTGTGGTATGCCGTACAAACAGCATAAAGATTAAATCCATATTATTATAAAGCCTAAAATCTTTACGGAAGTATAAAGTATATTATTGTATAAAAAGTTACTCGTATTACAATTCTGACGTTATGACGTTATCATTAAAGAAGTGTCGCGTAAAAGAATTTATTTTCATAATTAAATTATGTAACACAGAAGATCAATCATAGGCGTACTACTTTCCTGACAGTTTCTGCTTACAACCCTGCTTTGTTGTTTTATTTCCTATTAAGTTCTGCCACTTCAGATTCATAACAGTTAATTCATTATTTTTAAATGTTTTTCACTTATTTTGTTAAGCACTATTTTTAATTAATATATTAAAAGATTTTAGAATAAAGTAACTAATTACATATAACGCATATTAGAGACCACTAAGTTTTTCATAACATCCACATTTCATAGCACAAAGTTTCCATTATTATCTTCTTTAATTTTCTGACACAAAGTCTAGACGTTTCACAGTGTAGCAGAATATCTCATATTTTGAAAAAAATAAATAAATAACCTGTATACACTTACGAAACTAAAAGCAAATTCCAAAATTCTTACACGTTTGGTTATGACGTTTCCGTTTTTTAATTGTTCAAAATATTTAAATATTTTAATTAACTACCTGTACATATAAATATTTTATAATTTAAAAAAAAATAAAAGTTAAGTTTGTTTAAAAACATTATTCATGTAAAAATTATACATTTCCATACTAACTCCATGCCAGAAAGAATTGCAAACGCACAATTTAAGTTTCTGTATAAAAATTTCTCTTTCCTTAAATCAAATCAAGTAGAGGTAATATTTCATGTATTCCATAGTTTATACTGAAACCTGTATTATGTATCGTTATGTGCTTTTATGGTTTAACGTTTTCTGTTACCAAGTCAATAATTAAAACGTAAACGTATTAGATCTTAAATAAGTATGGAAACCGTAAACAGCATTAAGACGAGTCATGAGGGCAGCTAATATGATACGTTTCTGTGGCCAACAACCATAATAATTCTTAGAGACGTCCAAGGCGGACTTATGGCACACGCCCAACCACTTGGCAAGCACTGTGCATGCTTAGTTACAAGTCAGTAGTATATTACCCCAAGCTCTACTCGATAATTTGGTTTCTGTTCGAGGAACGAAGTCATAAACTTGATTAATTCCTTGACATTTCAGTATATAATATTTTCCTTCTATATAAAGTATCGGTTACCAAGTTACATGAAAAAACCTGTTTGCTCTCGTTACATATTTATTGACAATTACGTACCCACAACGCACTCCTTACGAGATGTTAAAAATGGTTACCTCAGACTTGTTTATTTAAATTAAAGATTATCATTAAAAACAAGATACTGTACGCAGTTATGCGTTACTAATTATTTGCTTAGCATAAAACTAGAAATACATGAAATGTTTAATGTGAATGTAAGTTGTATTTCAATAAAAAGAATTAAGTTGAAAACCTTTAATAAATGTGGCTAGAAGATGACGGGATGAACAGACTTACTAGTGTGAAATAGAGTGCTTGGCGTATAGTGTAATACTAAATAAACAGATAAATACTCGTACACTTGTGGACATATATGTATGCGGTGCTAAGTACCGTGAACAAATTCAATAAAATATATTAAAACTTATTTGGTTTACGTTTACATAACATTTATGTTGCAGGCCTAGACATCATGTTGTAGTAGACCTGCAAGTTTCGTCCGCGTGTGTGTTTCATGTCAGAACTGTATAATAAAGTTACGTCGATGAGACTAATGTAACGTGTGTAGCTTACGTATGTTTGCCATGTGGTGAGGTCAGCAAATTATTACAATATTTTAATAGTGTATGATAAAGAATAACTGAGATCGCGCATTCATGTGATGAGCCGATTAATGTAATGATTTTAATCGTCTGGAATCTTCTATTCAACATTAGGTGACAGATGACTTTTTCTTGAGTTATCTTGGTGCTGTGTCTGCAATTCAGTTATTGAAAGTTGAGCGATTAAAGAGCAATAAGAGTTGAATTCAACAAATGGATCTTTCAAAGCTATGAGCAAAATTTCGAAGAGAACAATTACAAGAAAATGGAACAGAAAAAATCTGTTAAAAGGCGTAGGAGGAGAATACAAGAGAGAAGCGATAAACACGGTAAATCACTGTTTTCAGCTGTCTACATGACACATACTGGTGTCGTGAAATATTAACCATAACGACCACGACTGTTTGTATTAAACATTTTAATGTATGTTCTTTCATAACTGTACGTGTGTTTGCATTTCGCACCACAACATCAGACGAATGTGTGTGCGTTTGAAGGCAGATGTTAGTGTCCATTTTAATACGGGATTACAACAAATTAAACGTTTTTAAAACGATTAAGTACGAGTGTTGTTCCAAAAGTTCTCGGCTTGACACAGAAGTACAGGCAAAAGCGTCAAGTATGACTTTTTGCAAGTACGATCCTGAGATGGCGTACCATGACATTACTAATAAACGGAAATACTGCTACTAATATTCAGAAATAGAAAACGAATTACATTCTACTTTAGAGACACTTTGCCATTGTTTTCCACAAATCTGCTGAATTCAAACATAAGCAGTTCTTTCCGTTTGTAACGTTTAAATTTTAGGTTGCTCGAAAAACTGACGAAATCATCAAATAAATCCAGTGTGCTGTGCTTAAAAAAACTGACGCTGAAAAATGCGTAAGGTTCCTGATGTTCAAACAGTTTAGTAGATCGTGTCCACAGCATGAACGTTTCGTGTCCGTATAAAACAGCTTTCGGCGCGTAGGTAGCATGTTTATAACGGTCCATCAGAAACACATTCAAATGAACGATTCTCAAGAATGGTTGGATAGGTTTAAACACAATTCAACCGAGTCTCTGCGACTCTTTGTCACTTCTGGCGAAACATGGATTCAGTGGATTGATCACTACACGACAGAGACAAAGCAGCAGTCCAGGCAATTGGCGAAAGTGCTCCAAACAAGTAAAACTCTTCCGACAGTCGGAAAAATGAGGGCGTCTGCATTTTAGAATGTGCTACTCATATACTATCTAGATAATACCATCGGTGGAGCAACTGAATCCGCACATAACAAAGGCAAAGAGCTTTTACATCAAGACGACACACCCATTCACATTTCGACATACATTTCTGTTTCCAAATCTGAAGAAGTGGCATCCTGGAAAAGAATCATTTCAAATATGGACGCCATCGCTGAGACAAATTCATGTATACTTTACTTGATTCCAGCACTGAAACTAGTAAATACAGCTGTTTCAAACGTTATGGTATGCCACCTGATAGATAAAATTTTATGACGAGCCATAGCAATTAGATACTCCTGGGATTATCTCTGTGTCAGGGCAAGAACGTTTTGAACTAACTTTGTAATTTAGTCGTTTCTGAGTTTTTGCTGACCTCTCTCGGCATCTGTCCCTTTTATTCTCTCTCTTCTTCTCGCGCACACACACACACACTCTCTCTCTCTCTCTCTCTCTCTCTCTCTCTCTCTCTCTCTCTCTCTCTCTCTCTCTCTCTCCCCGTCCTCTTTACACACACACGCACACACAAGTGTTTGCTTTATATTATACCAGCCATTAAATTTAACTATATACAACAACTCGCAATACGTAGTGTTTTTCGGGAAATGTGAAACATACTAACATAAATTCTTGGATTTCGTTTTCCATGACGTCTCCGTTACTTAACTAAATATCACTATAATATTGACGACTCGGAACACTATGAATAACACATCACACAAATGAATGGACAAAAAAACAAATACATAACATACAGACAAAACACGACAGAAAAATAAAAACCTGACACCAATCAAAACAGATATAATTCCCTCGTACAAATTCTACCCACGTACAGTAAACCTCACGAACGTCACACTCACAAAAAACGAACAAACACTCCTTGATAAAGGCCTAAAACATAACATACATTACAAACATAACAACCAAACACTAACAAAGCTCATAATTGACACAGAAACAAATATACAAAACACAGCACCAGAACATCAAGACACATTAAGACATAATATAAACAACACAATAGGAGTACATAAGACACCAGACAACAACAACCACAACTCAGAAATACACACAGCCATCAAACTGAGGGAAAAGGCACACAAACACAACATCACATTTGTAAAAGCTGACAAAGGCAACACGACTGTAATTATCCCCA
The DNA here is from genome assembly GCA_034769895.1 of Magicicada septendecula. Taxonomy (NCBI): domain Eukaryota; kingdom Metazoa; phylum Arthropoda; class Insecta; order Hemiptera; family Cicadidae; genus Magicicada; species Magicicada septendecula. The sequence goes on from CM068371.1 coordinate 290,819,941, forward strand.
CAGACAACCTACACAAAAAAGTACAAAACTTCATGGAACAGAACAACATCACAGAACTAAAACACGACCCCACCGACAGATACCAAAACTCAGTAAAACAAATAGTCAACAAAGCCAAACACATTATGACACATAAACAAAAGCCCTACGTGAAACAAATCCGACCATCAGCACCTACACTCCAAGCGCTTCCCAAAATCCATAAAGAAGACATTCCGATCCGCCCCATTATCAACTACCGTAATGCCCCTGCACACAAACTGGCAAAATATGTAGACAAAATTATTAGACAACCCACACAAATAGACAACAACATTGCAGTAAAAAACAACACTGACCTAGTAACAAAAATAAAAGACATACACATCCCCCATAACGCCACATTAGCCTCCTTTGACATTAAAAACCTGTACACAAACATCCCCATCTCTGAAACAATCACCATCCTACAAAACAAACTCAAACAGAACAACACACCAGACGAACTTATCAATGAAATAACAGAAACTCTGAACATTATCACAAAACAAAACTACTTTACTTATAACAATAAATACTACACACAGAACGATGGCCTACCCATGGGCTCCCCCATATCCAGCATTCTAGCAGAAGTCTTCCTCCAACACTTAGAAAAAACAAAAATACTCACAAACAATGACAGACACTCACATAAAATACTATATTGGCACAGATACGTTGATGACATTCTAATACTATACAGGGGAAACAAAAGACAATGTGAACAGTTACTAACGCACATAAACAAAATACATAAAAACATAACCTTCACTGCCGAATACGAACACAACAATACCATAAACTTCTTAGACCTCTCCATCACAAAACTAGAACACAGGCACAAATTCAGTATATACAGAAAACCAACTACAACTGACACACTAATACACAACACCTCCAATCACCCAATACAACACAAACTAGCTGCTTTTAGAACCATGATACATAGACTTAACAACATCCCCTTAGATGAAATAGACTACAAAGACGAACTAAACACGATAAAATATCTAGCAGAATCTAACGGTTATGACAGAACAATAGTCAGTAAACTCCTACACAAAACACAAAACAAACAACAGACAAAGACAGAAAACAACAAATTCATAACACTAACATACATCAACAAACAAACAGAAAAAATTGTCCACAAATTCAAAAAAGCAGGATACAGAATCGGTTACAAAACTACTAACAAAACAGAACACACACTATCAAACGCATGCCCAAAGCACAAAACAAATTCGATCTACCCGGTGTATATAAGCTAAATTGTTCAAATTGCAATAAATTCTACATAGGCCAGACAGGACGTAGCTTCAAACAGAGATACATTGAACACACAAAAGCACTCCACACCACTACAGAATCTACCTTCGCAAACCACCTCATTGAAGCAAACCACACATATAAAAACATCGAAAATAACATGAACATACTACACGTACACACAAAAGGCCGAAAACTAGACACTCTAGAACAATTAGAAATATACAAACACACAAAAACAAAAATAAAAACGACATCCTAAACGAACAGACACAATTCAAATCGCACGCATTATTCGAACACATCTCACCACACACACACACACACAGCTTCGATCTTTCGAAAAACTATCTCGTCGCCAACAACAAGACGAACAGCGCTACTTACGACAGCCTCTGATAAAGCCTTCTATAGGTGAAAGCCGGTTTAGGCTGTAAGGTAAAACTTTACGTTTTTACTTATAAAAAACTTAGTGTTCCGAGTCGTCAATATTATAGTGATATATACTAACATACTAAAGGCAGGCAAGCATATATGTGATATATGTGTGTGTGTGTGTGTGTGTGTGTGTGTGTGTGTGTGTGTGTGTGTGTGTGTGTGTGTGTGTGTGTGTGTGTGTGTGTGTGTGTGTGTTTTGGGTTTATTATCTGTTCTAATGTTAAAGTTATTTACTGTTTTAGGGGATTATACATGACTTGCCGTAAAGTCAGATAATTATCATACGTGTAAATGTAAATTAATTACATAATTTAAAAATTTAAATTTAAATAAATTTTAAAAATTAAATTGCATAATTTGAAAATTGAAGTTTACATAATGTCCACGCGAGTGGAAAGCAGTTTTTCTTTTTATCTATAGAACTTCGACTAAATATAGCTATAACTTATGCACTGTTAGAGAGCTAACATTGTAAAACACACACATTTGTATATCAATTTTAAAAGAACACAACAATTGCCATGAATTTTATTTAAAAGTCCATGTCTATAATTTTGCGCGCATTCTGTTACCACTGATAGATGGTTTTTGTTTAACTACCTTCTTTTTATTTGTTGTGTAATTCTGTGCTTTATTAGACATGTTAAGTTAACGCATTAACATCAGTAATAGTACTTTACATCAGTAATAGTGTACTTTCATAGTTAACACAGTGCGAAAGAATTCGTTAGGCACAAGTATGTAGGCCTAAGTTGAATAGCAGCATGTCACTCATTGTTATTTCGAAATTATAACAGAGTCCTTCTCTAAACACAGGTTGTTATTCGCACGAAACCTATACCGTGTAATTAAAACTTCTAAAATTCTGAAGCACGTGTTGAAGTCAGAAAGTAGCCACGCCTGGTGCGGCGGAAACACGGCACCTTTGACAGGTCCGTACACGCGCGATGTGTTGTTAATGTATGCATCAAACACGTGTGTAGAACAATCAGCGAAATGTCAACACGGCGTCAGCGAGTCTTTGTTGTGCACCTACGCGGTTCCTAACAGTCCTACTTTCCGTAACCCATCGTGCTAGCGATGACGACAATTGTCACATGTTTGGCCACGGGCACCACTGACCTGTTCAAGTCATTATTGTTTTGCCATTTTGTTGTTTAACCTGAATTTGGAAATGTTAGTCGGTCTTACTTTTGAATACAAAATTATAGACTACATTTCTGCATAAATACATTACGTTATTCGATGTTTTCATGTGTTCGTCGTGAGTACGCGCGCACTTGTGTGTGTGTGTGTGCGCGCGCGCGCGCAAATCCCACCTTGAAAGCCCTTGGATGTCGCCATCGATTAAGACATATTTAAAAAGCTGCTAATAGTTTCTATTAGTAGGTAACAAATGTAGGCTACTATGTATAAACTCATTCATTATTAGCAGAATACCAACATCAATATTTATTTCATATATAACCTATTCGCAGCTGAAAAAAATTTTGAATTACGATTTGAACAGAATACGAAGTATAATAACTAACCAGCCGTAAAAGCCGTGCTCAGAGTAAAATCACTTTTAAATTCCAGTGTAAGAAATAATTATGCTGATATAGGTCATTTCAAATTATCATAAATATGATATTACTGAACCGTCCATACTCAGAAATAAGCAGATACACAGACACTCATCATCATCAACATCACAATGCCAATCACCAACACCATCATCATCATAACCGTTGAAAATCATTGTCTGATCACTGTTAATCGATTTCGTTTACATCGCCTCTACACTCGTCTCCAGTGATTCATGTTAAGATCAAACTTTGCTCAGTCCTTTATACTGTAGTATCCGACAGAGTATCCTTCAAATATGTGGTGGTTTCTTAAGTATCTTGTCATTTCTGTTTATACCTACCTTAAGTATCTGCTCTGTCTTGCTTAGCCAGATGTCATGTCTTCTCCATTAATTACATATGTATTGTTATGTCGAGTATATAAATGAGTTTTATGATTTAACTGTTAAGTAGAGATTTCATATGCTCGATGAAATTGGAATAATATACGTTCTTATGTTTTGAGCTAATTTGTTACAAATTTACACTGTCGTGTAACACGATTGAAGACTAGATCTTTAAATCTATTAAATCCATTTAACACATTCAGCTGTAACATTTAACTGAGGTATTTTTTACTATTTTATTCTGAATGGATTATTTACTTACTGGCTTTTCGTTGTTACGTTTTTTCAATGAATTAAATATATAGTCAGTATCGTACAATAATTTTCCTTGAAAAAATATAAAAATTTAATATTTCTGTATTTCAGATATCAGTCATTGTATGACATCTGTATTTCAGATGTCAGTGTATTGAATTTCTATATATCAGCCATTGTGACGGCATAATAAAGAGAGAAATCATTTCGTTACAGAACAGTAGACTACAGTTTAGTTGACAGCGTTACAAACTATAAATGGCCTATATTTCATGAAGTGAATATGCATACTCGGTGATTTATTTATCAATAACGTCACCTTAGTACTATGTGCAGTTTCTGGATTTCAAAACTGCCAGGTTTACTGTATACAGAGTATAGCCAACATTCTGATGTCAAGTATTTAAATCAATTTGTTCTAAACAATGTAATAATATACGTTTGCGTGATGTAAGTATACTTACTCCAAAGTTCTATAGGAAGAGACCGAAAACTAAACTCTCAATAATTCTAGGAATGTGTTGTATAATATTCAATTGATCGTTTGTTTTACTTATTTTGTGATTTTCTTCTACTTATATTACGAACGTTTTATGGCCTCATATTTCCATGAGTTAAACACGCGCGCGCGCGCGCGCGTGTGTGTGTGTGTGTGTGTGTGACTTTTTAATAATTTTCTATTACTAAACGTAGCAAACGTTCATTTCAGACCGACCTATATGATTGCAAAGGGAAGGCAGAAATGGTTTTACTGTAGATAATAGCCAAGATTGAATTTATTTGTTTGGACTTAAAAATATTGGAGTTCATGCTTTGCTACTGTCCTAGTAAGAAGGTAAGTAAGGACGCACAACTTCTTCTTATGCCTCGTAGGAACGATCTTATTTTTTATCTGCCTCTTTAAATCTTCCCGGTTTTCTTTCGTTCAGTACCTAATGTATTCCCGTTATGTTCGTCTACACTGCCAGTTGCATACTACGAGGGCGGATTGAAAAGTTCGCGGCCTACCATATAAACAAATATGTGGCGCTTCTGTTCTTTATCGCATCGAGGCGCCACGTTCGCTCCACGAACAGCTGTGAAGCGTCAAGTCATTACCCCGTCATTTTCCCCGTTCAGGAAGTTCCGATTCTTTTTACTGTCACTTTCAGCTCATCATCTGAGAAAAATCGCTTCCCTCCAAAATTTTTTTGATCTGTGGGAATAGATGAAATTCAGATGGCGCTAACTCAGGCGAATAAGGCGGATGGTGCAACAGATCGTACTTCAACTCGGCGATTTTTGCCATAGACACAACGCATATGTGATGGCGTGCATTATCCTGATGGAAAATGATCTTGTTTGCTAAACCTGGTCTTTCTTCTCAAATTTTTACACTTAATTGGCCCAAAAGTTAGCGTAATACTCTCCATTTATCGTTTGACCCTTTTCAAGGCAATCTAGTAACAATATTCCTTTAGCATCCCAGAAAAATGGATCCATAGCCTTTCCAGCCGACAAAATTGATTTATCGTTTTTGGAGGCGGCGAATCACTATGCATCCATTGTTTTGACTGTTGTTTTGTTTCTGGAGTAAAGTAATGTACCCAATTTTCATTAGTTGTTACAAATCTACGTCTAAAATCTTTTGGATTTTTCTTAAAACGGTCCAAATTTCCTAAGAAGCTTGCATTCGCATGCGTTTTAGGTTACTTGTCAACAAATGAGGCACCCATCTTGCAATTACTGATTTTTCATACCTAATTCCTCAGTAAGAATGTGATATACCCTTTCATCTGAGATGCCCACGCTCTTAACAATTTCAGCGATCTTCCAAAACAATATCGTGCACTTCATTGATGATTTATGGTGTAGTGGCACTTTTCGCACATCCAGTACGCGGGTCATCTTCCGAACTTGCACGACCACGTTTAAATTCAGTAACTCATTTTTTCACTGTAGTAAATGAAGGTCTAGGATCTCCCAACACAGTCTTCATCTCACTAAAAATTTCTGTTGGCGTTAAACCTTTCTTAACAAAAAATTTGATGTTCAGTTTTCTCCATATTCAGCGTTGCTGTGAGGTAACCTTATTTATACTGCCGTTTCTCCGCAACAATGACTTGACCCGCCTTGACGCTTCACAGCTGTTGATGGGGCGAAGTCGCGCCTCGATGCGGTAAAGAACAGAAGCGCCACACATTTTTTTATATGGTAGGCCGCGAAATTTTCAATCCGCCCTCGTATTTATCTTTCGCGACTGCTGCAACTTTTACATTCAAATACGATTGAGTCTTTCTTCCTTTCCATTGAGGGAAATTTCCGATCAATTGGTGTAAACGGCCAAAAGCGTAAGTGAATCACATTGTATAATCCTAATTATACAATAAGTATTTCCTATAGCCAATTTATGCACTGACTGTGCTGAGAATTGTTATCTACAAAAATATTACAGAACAATCTACGTGTTTCTCGAATGTTACAGAGGAATACGGGTGTAATGTTGTGTGCGTACGTGATTTCAACATGCGCTCACGAGACTTTCCTAGACGTCGCCAGCCACGCGCACTGTGTCAAGGCAGCCAATTGCGTCCTAGTGTAGAGCTGATGCGTAGTGTATGGAATATTATAGATTTTCGGTGTTGTATAAATACAAGTGCTCTGCGACGCTCAGTTTAGTTTGAGTTGCGATATATTACAGTGCGGTTCGTGGTATTGTGGCGAAGTGTTATGTGTTTTATAATCGTGCGGGACAATTGCAATATAATTGTGTTTCATATTAGTTGACACTTTATTGTGTGTGTGAAGAATTTTTATTTGATTTGTTGTAAGATACTATCTTGTTGATTACAAACTGTTTAATTGTGATAATTAAAGCTGGTGATTGTGACTTAATTGGTGTCTTGTATTTTGTTTTCCACTGTACCATACGACGATCAGTTAGACCGTCGTAACAATATACAATATGCGCGCGTGCGCGTGCGCACATACACACATGTATATATTTAAACGTGACAAGCATTTCATGAAACGTAACCCATAATAAAAGAAACCTGATTTATTACGAGGGAAAACATGTAGGCCTAAGTGTATCTTTAGCAAAAGCGTGAATGCTTATAAAAATTGTTATTACCGTAAGTAAATTAAGAAGTTGGGTTTAACATACAATTAAGAAGTTAATGTCATAAACTGTAGTATTGTGTTAGTGAGAAAATGCGTTCACTGAAATAGTGAATGTATGTCCGCGTATCCGAAAAAACACGTTTTCGTAAATACCATTCTACCATAGTCGTGCTGCTAAGTCAATTTTAGCATGCAGAATGGTAAAGAAATATAGACAGATAATTTAATATTTAATAAAATAAAATATTGTAAGTTTTAATTGAGGAAACTGATACAATTCATAATTCAAGTGACATGGTAAAGAAGGTTCTCGTTTGTCGGAATGTAGACAATTTAAGCACGTGGCCTGTGTCTTAGAAAACGTTTAGGAAGAATTTTGGTTTGACTTTGAAAGTGACGTACAAAAGACAATGTTGACGTCATTTTCCCATACAGCAATTTTCCTGCTTAATCAGAAAGGAAGAATCATATGGACTTAGGCGTCAATCAAGTAGGTCATACTAACTTCAACACGTTCGTAAGCCTAAGGTTCTCAGGAGCTTCAACCTTGCGAACTCTTCCACAATTATTGGCTATCTAATTAAACCTACACGGTGGGTGCAGCAATGCAGGGCATACCTGTAACATCACGGGAGCCATAGGAACAGGTGAACGGGGGACGGCATTGAGATCTCGATCGAATACGGACTTGAAGTAAACACACTTCTTGACTCGTCAGCAACACCATGGAAGTGGAAATCATTCATTTTATAAAAATTTTATAAAGGGAAATTTAAAAAAACACATTAAAATATTTTATAAGCTTTTACACACATTTTTACTAATCGTAAAGACATCAAATCATGGTCATTATTAAAGAACTCTAATTATAGTTTCTTAAAGTATAGTAATTAAAGTATAACTCATAGCACCTTTTGTAAATACAGTAAACGTTACTGCTGTTCATTTCACTAAATGTTTTTAAAAATAATGTTGTAAAAGAATTATTTATTTAATTATATATCACATTATACTAAAGAAGTTTGAACATTCTACATGTTTAAACAGCTACGTAACTTTTTTAAATTCAGTTTTAAAACTACAGAAAACTCTAATTGTTTTAACTATAGATGACTGTAAAAATAAATTAGGTTACTACAAACTACTGTGTTTTACACGACTTTGCACGACTTTGGTCTCTCAAGTATTACATGTAAAATTTAGAAATTAGAATAACAGTGCAGTTCCTATATTAATATTAGTAGAAATAATGCTATAACAACTACCGATTTTATTCTGCTACTGTTTTATTTCAACATATCCTTATTCAAACCTTAAGATTTTCTTATAATAATTATAATACTGTATTATTATATGTTTTAATTTACGTCAATCAGATCAGAATAATTAATTCATTTTCCACTTGGATTAGTTTCCATTGATAAACAAAATAAAATTTTACTTATAAAATTAAAACTGAAAAATAAAAATGAATTATTAATTCTAAAATTTATAGTATTATATTTGATTTATATTATATTAGATTCAGATTAGTTCACCATTAAGTACATTATTTATGTTCGTTTTCTAATCGTCCTTTGTAGCAATGCTCGAATTGTAAAAAATGTTACATTTAGATATTACAGTATATAAATTTTAATAATTGCAATTTAACACACAAAATATTTGGAAAAGTGGGAAACAACCAACGAACAACGTATGCTTCTAAATAGTTGCAAATCGTCGCTACAAAATTTAGTAGTTTTCTTCAGTTTGAGGAGAAATAAAATTATATTAATGTTTTATTATGCACATTAGTAGTTAAAATCATTTTGCGATGTCTAGTCATATGTTCCTCTTCATCAAACGAACAGAAAAAAGTGCAGTTATATGAAACTAATAATGTATACTTGATGTGACATTTCTCTGTTAAATGATATATCTTTAACATAATCATGCCAATTGTAAATATTTCGTCCGTTATAACCTATAAATGCTTTATTTCAAGATTACCTATTAACTGACAATAATCTCATCATTTATACAGAGCTCATAAACAGCACTGACACAAACGTTGTGGGATGTAGCCAATAGCACTAAGATTGCCCTAGGTTCTTGTCATGCTCTCAGATAGGTTTAGTTTCACTGTTTGTTGCAAGTCGTGAGGCTGTTGCAACATGTAAAGACGTGGGAATTACAAAATATATTTGTTTAATCAATTTCGTTTTGTAATTACGGGTTCAATAAGTAAATAAACGGGTTACTCACTCGCATGTATTAAATTAATCAGAACCGCCTTGAACACTGAGAAACCAGGCAACTGTCATTAGCACGCCCGTTTGTGTGTGTCCGGCACGTATATTGTGCCACACCTTAAACTTGGGACATCGACCACGGCACCTGTGGGTGTCAGTTGCACAGTTTTTGCTAAAATATATTTAGTACCTTGCCATTCTGCACAGAATGTCTTCCTTTATTTGAATATTGTTAACTCCTACTGATCCGGGTAATTTTCTACTTAAATAATAAAGTAATATTTTTGTTGTAATCTTTTGATTTTCTACCACTACACCCCTGCTACATTTCTACTGCTACTGCTGCTTTTTCATTACCGCATCTGCTACACATACTACTACTATTCCTAATAATACTAGTATCTCCTTCTGCTACTACTACTACTACTACTACTACTACTACTACTACTAAGACACCACCAAAGTAACTTGGGGCACGTACGTCCAGTGAGACCACCGTACAGGACGTAATTTTATATTATTAATAAAATAATTTTATTTTACATTAAAATCGATAAAAATTCGATTATTTGTTAATTTTATATTAATAGAATTATTTCGATTGCTATTAATTTACTTAGAAACCTCTGACGATACTGATATTTTTCAGTGAAACATGCGTCAGGTGTTAAAAAGAATATACAAAATTATACTACTTGCAGAAGAAACAAATTGAAAACATCACAAATTATATGGAAATATATATAACAACAGGGAATAAAATTTTATAAAATCCTGAATACTGATGGGACAAGAGATTTACGCCTACTACCACCACCACCACCACCACCACTACTACTACTACTACTACTACTACTACTACTACTACTACTACTACTACTACTACTACTACTATTACTACTACTACTGCTGCTACTGCTACTGCTACTACTACTACTACTACTACTACTACTACTACTACTACTGCTACTACCACTACTACTACTACTTCTACTACTACTACTTCTACTACTACTATTACTATACTACTACTATTACTACTAAAGTAGTAGTGGCCTTTTTCCTATGCGCGAGATCGAGTTACCTTTGTCATTTTAAGACAAAATACAAACAATTGTACCCTTTTTTCCTACAAACAGTGTATTATACAATATATTAAACTCTTTATCTCATATGACAAGGTATACATCCGTACTGTTAAATCTGTATGGTCTATAAAGGTGTTCAGTGGCGCAACTGATCAATCTCCTTAGAGCTATTACAGTGAAATTCCATAATCACTAAACGTAGGTACATTTCTAAGCCAGTTTCGTGTGTTAAAATAAGACTTATAAACAATTTTATAAATAGTTATTTGGGAAGGGAATAAAATAAAATAAAATAAAAACAAACACAGCACAAAAATTAATTATTTTTTGCGTAAATATGAAATTATGTTACTCCTCTATACTAATATTGAAACTTGAATATCCCGAATATCCCGTGAGTGAATTATTCAAAAACTTTGTTTGTTTGTTTACCATAAAATGAGTTTAACTTGGGTGACTGAATTATCTTAAAGTTAAGTATATTTTCATGTGAATCTTCGTCTTCAGCAGTTCAGAGATTAGGCATTAAGCCTGATCCGATTCTAATATCTTCACGACGTGTATATTCCTTGGACTTCCCTTATCACGTGTATCCATCGCATCGTACTTTCAGCTTATTGTTGTTTCCGCATTCTACGATAACCTACCACATTGCTTTCTCTATGCTTAATTATTCTTATTTCTGCCGCCATATTACGAGCTCTAGAACCACCACTGTTCTGGGCGAAACAATAAATATTAGCTTTGAGTTATCTCGTGTGTAATTTTTCTTATTATGACAACTTTCTCACAATATACGTTAACAGTCGGATTAAAAATATCCAATATTTTTGTACTGATAAATTGCTTTCAATTATTTTTTTTAATTTCTCATTCACCAAGAAAATTTTAAACATGATAAGATGTCGTACATGAAACGCGTAGATTTCGTCGCCTGTAACTTACATTATATACCATACATTATAATTGCCTCTGGATACCAAGCAGCGAATACAATCCGACGATTCGTAACGCGATTCTCGACGTGTTTGCATGACAATGTTTCCTCACGTCTGCACGTTCAGTTTATAAGCTTCACTGACATTCGTGTACATTCAATTTTTTTATGTATGGGAATACGTTTGTATCTTGTTTCAGAACAGTAAATGTATGACAAAAGAATGTCTTCCTCTATTGAAAGGTGTATGTGTCATTAGAAAATTATACATACACACGTACACATACTTTTCAAATATAAAAGATTTATTTATTATATACAGATATTTAAATTAAAGAGAATTCGTCTTTACATTTCAGTTACCTCTTCCAAAGTATATAAAAATTAGCTATCATATAATGATAAACATTACTTTTTCATTATTTCAATGAACGCGTTTGTCATGAAACGTTAATTATTGAATTTCTGTATATAGTCTCAAATTTTCTGACTAATTTTTTATTTAAGAAATAAATTTTCTGTATAATATTATTTGCCAAATAATATATTTACAGATAGTAAATAGTTCTATCTTTTCTACCCCATGTTAATGTTTTACGATAACAGAAGGAGATAGGTGTGGTTTACTGGGGAGCGTGCACTAAACCATTGTTTGGATTATAACGGTTCTCCACATTGAAAAGACTATTTTAGCAAGAGCCAATAGATTAGATAAAATACTGACCACTGTCCATCACGGTGTATGTACAGTAAAGTAAATCAGGCGGGGCGCTGTTAGCAAGGCGCAAAAGGAAATATATTCCTGGAAAGATAAGGAAAACGATAATAATGTTAAGGGAATGTGTATTATCTGTGTACTACGTGTATTACGAGAGTGAAGATTCGGACAAAAGCAGTTTTTAAAACGGGGGCACTCGTCGTCGTCGTCGTCGTAGTTGTGTAAAGCATGGTCCTGAGAGTTAACGGTAGATTGTTAGGGAAATAGCACATTCTAGGAAACGGTTAATCTCTAGACATTGACTGTTGGTTCACAAAGACAGATTGTTAGGCAACAATGTATTTACAGTAATCGCATGTTGCCATTTATTCTGTAAAAATTCTTTCTAATGAGGAAAGGAGGAAGGAGGAAGATGTATCAGTCTTCTAATTCTCATTCTCTGCGAAAGATGTAATTAAAAGCATCCTTTCAGGTTAGAGATGTCGCTTCTCCAATATTTAAAGAATATTTGGAGTAGCAATTCTGTGTTGAAGAGGCACTGTCTGGTATACAGGCATTCCTAGATATTTTCCACTCTATGGAAACCTTAGAATAAAAAAAAAATCCTGTGCTTCGTCCGGAAACAGGTCGCGTCAGGAAAACGTGTTACCTTGGAGGTGGAGGTAAGATACAGTGGTAGCTTCCTTGTAAAAGAAACCGAATTTCAAATAAGGCTTCCACCCTTTACATAGGAGTCTTCAGTTGCGTGGACAGATATAAGTGGCATTGGCTCAAGCTGAAAACAGTTTGTGCTGTAAGAACAAACATTAGGCTTAAGTAGAAGTTTGCCTTTTACTCCATTTAGGAAAAACAATTAATAAACAAGGCATGCAATTAATTATATTTAATTGAATTCAAATACACATCCTTTTTATAAGTGTAAATGAATAGAAACGTTAAAAAAATAATGTATTACTAACAATAAAGTATTTAAAATATATTGTGTACGGTGTTATTAAAATTATTAAAATACACGACATTTTCTACTCGCGTGCCGTTTTTTTCAACTTCTCTATATACAGACATCGTATTCCTCTGATTACTTTAATTAAATTTCATTCAAATTCTGTAGGTACGGCATTTTTACATGAAGATTACTGATAGTATTTATTACGTACATAACCAAGCGTTCCCTTCCATCTGCTGTGCAAACAATTCATAACCTATGAGGTGATTGTCATTGATTGAGTGATCATGTTCTTTATTCTGCGATCTAAAAAAGTGTGTTTTACTTATATATAGTCGTAGTAATCTTTATTTTCTCTAATGTAAAAGTACATTTAAAAACATGCAATTCACTCACAGAAACCAGTAAAGATTAAAACGTAATAGGTATATTCAAAATACAAACTTATACTAATTCAAATTTAGATACGTTACAGAATTGTATGTGTGTGTGTAGCCTATATATATATATATATATATATATATATATATATATATTGTAATGGTACATATCTTCACCTAACAAAAATGAAGAAAACATGACAAGATAAATTGTTTAATCATTAACACTAAAATAAAAAAGGGATGAATCAGAGATTAAAGGAATGGGTAACTCAAAATAATAACACGATCAGACATATCCAGGTAGTCAGAACAGTAACCTCTAATAATAAAGAAGTATCAAACAAACAAACCAAATGTTAAATACAGTAATACATAGCGATTTAACCTGAGTAGCCCAATAGATGGTAAGTGAGAGAGTAGAACCAGCCCCATAAACCAAGAATAATATAAATAATGACAACTGTAAGTGAACTAGAACTAGCCACCACACTACCACAAGAGTGTAGTAATAATAAGAATAATAATGAACAAAGAATTAGCATGGAAGTGTGAAAGTATAATCAGCAACAACACATGTAAACTATGGCAAAATAAAGTGAGCCCAGAAAGAATACAAAACTAATGTTAAACCAATGAAAAGGACTAACTAATGAAAATTGTATATGATAATAATAAATGTAAAGACAGACAAGTTAAAAATATTAATTGTTAAGGACTTGAGATATAGAAGGGTACACTAACCCAAACAAATAGAGTAAACTAGGACAAATCACATTAGCACGACACAAACATATCATGTATAGTCAAACCACACAGAGTGAGAGATTATAAATTGTAAGGAGGATGAACATTTTAAAATAAATGTAAGAAAGAGAGTTTTGAATAAGCAATACACTAATCTTTACCCACCAGTAACCCTAAAACAAGATTGAGTGCAAAGTGTTAGTGTTAATACCCCGAAGTGAGAATAAACCCCATTAAAAAGTGATAAACACGGATAAAACCGTAATCAAAGTTTATAAGTGCATAAACTAGGTTATAAGTTATAAATGAGTGATAACTGATTATCATGGTTTTAAATGTGTGTCAATTAATGTAACAAGTGACTATTAAGATTATTAGGAAAGTAAGAAAGATTGACTATCAGTGTGTCAATTCACCATATAGAGAATGTCAGTAATATTAAGGGATAAAAGCAATGAATAATCATGATAAGAGTTAATAAGACATAGTGAAATGGTATTAGGTACCATTAGTTAATAAAACAGTGTCAGATAAGCTTAGTAATAAGGATTTTCTATAATAATCAAAATAATTAATTAAGGTTTATATGTTTGTTTTCTTTTAATGATACTACAAAATAATTATTACCCACTGAAGAGTATGAGTGTATAATAAAAGGTAAATAATTATGTTTTAATGAGTAAGATTTATGTTTCAAGAGAATTATGTTTTAATGAATAAAAATTATATCTATGGGAATTGTTAAAACCATAAGATGCTATGTTATATGATGCAATAAACAAGAAACAAAATAAATACAGTCAGATACAATGACACTAAAAGGCAGTTATGACAGTATACAAATTAACATATGAAACCAATAAAATCACACACTATTACTAGAACAGACATAAACATTGAGCAAATAAACAGAATCATGTATTAAAACAATCAGGACCCATACAAGGGGAGAATAAAATGTAATCTCAGTAATTAAAGAAAAAATAGTCAATTGCTATCTAAGCCTAGGCAGATTCCCAACAGTCAAACTACAAAAGACTTCAAATTTTTTGAATTAAACACTGACATTAGTAAGACTAAGCCACATAAACTATGAAATACAATTAGACTATCATGTTAAGGCAGGAATATTATGATAATAATGTAAATTAAGAAAACAGTATAATTAAATAAAATCCACAAAAACTGTCAAAATGTTGATACCTAAGTAAATACTGTAGTATTGGATGTCAAATTAATCCTTGAGCCAAAATTTAAACAGTGGTAATAATATTTACTACTAAAAAGGGAGTACTGAAGATTAATCACATTTAGAAGATCTGTGACCATTTTAAATAAAAATTCAAATACCTTAAACAATGATCTCAAGCCAATTTCAGCCAATCAAAAATTGTGAGTTACCATGACAACAACCGTGTATTGACTAATTTTCAGTTAGGAACAATAATAACTGTAGTGACGCTAAACTGGAGAGAAGCCACGCCGTGAAGGGCACAAATTTTTAACTCTAAAACAGTATAAGTGCCCATAAGTCGATGAAGAAGGACCAGAATAACTGACGAGAGGACATTCCAACCAAACTATACCAAGGACCAGAGCGGAATTAATCTAGATGACCAAAACATATATGGAATCCGACCAGAAGAAGACGCCAACCATTCCCGAAGCCCAAGACTGAAGAAGGAAGAACCGACATCAACCCATTACACCACTTGGACGACTGACAATACATCTTTTATATACTAACGTTGAGTATTGCTGAATTTTTGATTTATAAAAAAGACAAATTCTCTTTCACAAAATTATAACTAAATGATAAAACTCTCACTATCACTGAAGGTATTTTCAAGGATTGATAAAATAAAAAAGTAACTTTGTAAATACTGAATGACCAAATGATAACCTATGTATACACCAACGACACTGTCACAATTCAACACCACGATATTTAATTTATAGTAAACCTTGTTTAATTTTAATGATCACGTACTTTAAATGATATGTTCTAATTTTGTTATCTTGTTAGATAAACCTCTGTTTCGTACTTAAAAGAACTCTATAGGCAGATTTATTTTGTAAAATAATAACCACACTGTCTTGCAGCTAATATAAACATTGTACTGCCAACCCAGCGATCCGCTGATTGAGCGAATATTGCCGAGGCTAAAATCATTGTATAAATTATTAATTTTATGAAGCGTTAACAAAAAATAACCAGTCAAAAGCCTAATAAAAGAGTGTGTACCGATAACAACTGTCCATTATTTACTTGTAAAGAATATTATGCATGTTTTGTTTACTAGCAGTGGGTCAACACAACCAACGTTGTCTCAAGTTGGCAACACGTTTCCCCCACTCAGATGAGAATCAGTAACAAGCCAGACGGCGAGCGATTCGAATTTACAATAGTGCAATATCAAACTATACAAATAAAAACTTTTAATTGTTTTCACGAAAAACAATTTGGCGCCTATCCGGAATTACGAAAGAGTGAGAAGGGACAGGTAAGGCACACAGGCTACCAGACGCTTCCGAACGACACCATTTACGTTCGCAAAACACATTACGAAAACTTCCAATTCCAAAAGTAAACCAGATAAGACACATACACAACGTACAAGAGAGAGGGGTGGTTACAATATATATATATATATATATATATATATATATATATAACAAATTATAAATAACCAGATTAAAAGGTTTCAATAATAAATTGGATAACGGAAATAAAAAAAATAAATAAATAAACCTAGCCTGTCCTAATCTAACCTAATCTTGACATCTACTGTAAGTCCTACGGCATAGGATGAGTATTACACGGTAAACACGAAATAGGGATCTCCTATTTCTGCTGCCAAGCATGAAGCTGTTTTGCGCCAGCAGGTAAATTTCGAAACAGTCTCATTGTTTGATAACCAGAACCTAATCAGACGGTTGAAGGAAACACATCCCTTCGAGTTAATGAGTATTCAGTGTATTGTGTACCTCACAACATGAGTACCTCAGGATGAACTACCGACTTCCGAACTTATTAACACGTTTGGAAAAATTAATGCTTAGTCTTTACGAATAATATTTAATTTGAAATAAAATAAAAAACGTGTCGAACGTAAGTAATATGAGCGTAAGTTATACAATGTAAGACTAAATGAGTGAGTGCGTGTAGGTATTTTAATAATAAGTACAGCGTTTGTGTTACTCACGGAGGTAAGGATATTAATAACAAATTAAATCAGCTGAAAAATATTTTCGCGCTTATTCCAATTATACCAATGACGAGAGTAACAGTGAAACGCCAATGGGTATCATGCAAAGTGAATGGTAGGCAGTCAGCCTCCCTTCCCCAGCCCTGGCATCGGAGGTGGCACTGCTCGCTAGTAGTTGTTCCTGTACGTGGGGACCCAGCCGAGATAGACACGTTCAATTTGGTCCAAACATGTCAACCGGTGCGTCAGTGTATGTTTACAAGTGATGCGTTAGCGTGTATGCAAACGCTCGAGTGTCCGTTGTTTCTGCTCAGACTGTACCTGCCTCTTGACTCTGATATATATTATTATTTACTTGTGTAAGTGAGTTCAGTGTTGCATTGGTGTAAGCCCTGTGGTGTTGTGTTTTATGTGTGAGTGTCCATGTCGCGTTCTCAGGAAAGTCTCACCACGGAAATTGTGACCGACGAAAATACCCGGTTCGTGTTCACTATTCGTGTTGAGGATGCTGAAACTCAAGGTAACGCTTCCACTGATACCGCAATCTGTAACAGTAGAAATCATATTTTTAAAAACATTTATTCCCCTGCAAGGGTAAAGTTTTTAATATTAAAACTTATAAATGTGTATCAGTTATATATATAAAAAAATATTTACTCTAACTCACGAACGTTTCCCGTAATCAATTTCGGCCTACTCTTTGATTATTCCTACTAGAAGCAAATATATTTTTAAATCAATTAGAAGGAAAAGTACCATACACACGTATGTGTGTGTATGTGTTAGCGCGAGCGCTTCTTATCACTCTTTTGTAATAACTCTTCAAGTTTCGTGCAAAAATTATCAACAAAATAAAAATATTTTCCTTTATGAACTTATATTCTTATGTCATCTTACTAATGATTCTTAAAAAAAATCTCCATTATCAGAGTTTTAAGACACACACACACACACACACACACACACACACACACACACACACACACACACACACACACATTGTAGTATTATACAATATAGTTTCTTCTCCACAAATAGTGTATTGCGTTTTTGTCGTTTCAACACCTAAAACGACAAAAACCTAATACACTGCTTGGAGAAGAAACTATAATATTGAATAATATCACAATATTATATAGTTGCTGGAAGAAGAAACTTTGAGTTACGTATTATATATATATATATATATATATATATATATATAGAGAGAGAGAGAGAGAGGCTGATTCTGTATATATGAGGAGGGTGCGTTATCATCATTTTATTTGATTTAGTCTCAATTCAGTTTTGAATACATCTTCTGTATTATAATCTCATTACATAATATCGGGACATTACAATATTATTATAATAAAATCTTCTGTTTATGTTCCTCTGTTTTTACGACACATATATACGATGAAAGGTAAATATACTTGTAAACGAAATTATTTTTTTTTACATACCAGTTTTTATAGTTTGTATAGGTTATTTTTTATATAGTATGTGTGTGTGAACACTGTCACTCACTGAAACGATTTCTTGCAGACTCATAGCTAATTAAATAACATAAATGTACATCCTGCTGCCACATTTTGCACAAACTTATATCTGTTTCTTCAAGCAATCGAAATGGGGCTAAGGTTATGTAAACAACACACACACACACACACACACACACACACACACACACACACACACACACACCTCATCCATACAGTTCATGTACAGTTCAGAAGTGCTGAATGGCTTAGCAAATAAACCATTATTTATCTTGTAATGAATTTGGGATGGAGAATTTGAACCCCTAATACATACTCCTGCTCAGGATTTCGTAGCAGAACACGTGTGATTCCTCAACGTTATAACAGTGAAGAGTCACGACATTACAACCCAGCTGGGTTAACAAACAGGCGGTCAACTGTGGGTATTTAAAGCGTCTGGTTGATATTGTTACCGGTCAAAACAAGTATACACGCAAAATATGTGCTCGTATGTCTGTGTTACTGCATACTCCGTTAAACATAGATTCAAGCAACGATAAGTTTTTTAAACAATATATATTATTTCAGTAGTTTAAACCGTCATTATAAGAAGTTCGGGAGATTCTTTTCTATACGCAAGCACATTTTGAGTAGCTGTTGGTTCACTTTGTTAAGATGAAATTACTCATTTAATTTACACGTGTGTATACTACTATTAATACAACATATAACGTCTTCTATGTGTGTGTGTGTGTAACGATTTCTTTTGTGCGATGATAGATCTTATTGCGTTTTGTCGTTTTCGTGCGACGTTACGCTATATCTATTTCCGAATGATTCCATCAGAAGAGGGAACAATCTGCCTGAATACAGCTGATCTGTCGATTTTTTTGCGGAAAACATCAAAATACAACGCGGGACTCAACCGGCGGAAATCTTGGAATTACATATAGGACTACGAGAGTACACGAGGAATACGAACATTAATATTACACATATGTATGCAAAAAACAGTATTGTGAATACAGTTTTACTGAACTCTTCGCACAAAGCCTTTCATACATTAAGATCAGTTGTGTAGTCGTTTGCTATTATCTAATGAACTAATGACTTCAGTTTGGTTGAAAGTACGTAAATAATAAATTCAATGATAATCGATTTTCCTTTAAAATTACTGAACACACTGGCGACTCAAACAAATCTCTGGTACGCTCTCCGTGAATTCGGTTTTTAACTTTTCAAAATATGTCATAAATGTTTTATACCTGGAATTTTAATTATCTTTTTGTATCCCTGTTATTCGTTACACGATAAAATTTTTTAGTCACGAAATACCTCCTCTCGCTGGTTATCAAGCGAAAGTTGTTAATTGAAGATGTTAATTAACGAAAATATTTTCTCTCGTCCACATGCACCCTCTTTCCATTCGCCGCAAACAGTTTCACTATTACTTAATAAGTTAACCGTGTCAGAAAAATGTTGTTGAAATGTGCGCTTTGGTGCATATTAACCTATGATACAAGTAAAATTTATATAACAGTAATAAAACAATTACAAAAAGCGAAATTATTTTTATTAGACTTGAGATCAACGAAGAAGATAATGTACAATATATCGTGTACACTGCGTAAAGAGAGAGGTATAGAGATGGGAATCAGAGGAATAGAACGTTTGTACTTGTTTAAGTATTTTGTCAAAACTGAAAAAAATTTATTAGTTGACGCAACTCGCTTAGTACAGATCTAAAATTAGTTGCATAACACCGTTACAAAATTCAACATTAACATACTAAGTAAATACTTCCAGTTTATGGACGTAACCTGTTTCGTTAATTGGACTAGATTTGGTTGTCACATTTCTCTTTTTGCAATTGTAATGTTATCATTGGTTAAGCGGAACAAATACGATGGAGTGTCGACACTTTCTCCACTTGTAACACTGCCATGGTTTTACATAACATGCAACAATTAAAATCATTAGGTATCAAATTTGCCAAAGTAATTCATAATTTTACTTGATTTACTAATTTTAACGAAAACAATTTTTTGCAAAACGACCACAGGTCACTAAGATTTAGCGACCCCAAAATATCTAATCGAATAGGAAATAGAAGATATGTTTATATAAAATTCGTTTTTGAGATCTGACTTAGTTATTAAGTATGATATCACAGGACTCATTTAGATTTAGTCTCGATCCCAAGGCAGCTGACTAATATGTTCGCATTATTTATTAAAAAGTAAACGTCATTTACCTTTTTACAGTAGTTTTTAATTAATATTTTACCTATGTTAATTATTTTAGAAGTGGCGCTGCGACAGTTTCGCAGGCACGCTGACTAGATAAGAATAAAAAGAAGGGTTTTCAGTAACGCCATCTTTTAGACGGGGAGGGATGTGCTATCCCAAGTCATATTTAACATTTTGCTTGTGTAACTCTGTATATTATTATCTCTTAATGAACGACAAGAAATATTTATTTTGCCTGATAATCTAACTGGCAGCATTACATTGTGGGAAGTCAAAACGATAATAAAGTGTTAAGCGTTGTTGACTTATGTAAAACGAAAATGCCCACTATAACATGTAGCACTCTGCGACTATTCTTGTTATGTTTAATTATTCTCGATAATAACGTGTACATATTTTGATTATTACGCAAACGTAGATCATTTTTCTTAATAATAAATATACACAAATAATAAACAATTGTAATATTATAACAAATGTGTGTGTGTGCGCGCGCGCGCGCTCGTGCTGGATACAACACATGTATACAACAAATAATAACTAATAAGTAGGTTACATCAACAATATAATCAGTAATTATATTTTTAATTATTGCAGCGTCAAGTCTAACCATATTCTTGTTCTTAACGTAGAGATCAGATTTATTGTTTATATATTTTAAATATTAAGTTCAATATAATATGTATGGACAAACACATCGGTCAGCCGCTGGTTTTCCATTGGTTTGTTCAAGAGCGGATGCTTTCCCACCTCGAATAGGCTACCTGTCTCGAGTACGCCTAGTTACAGTATGTTGTTCCCAATGATGTTCCCTATATCGGGTAATTATTATTATTATTATTTTTGCATGGAATATGTTTGAATTAATGAACAATTTTTGATATTTTGTTTCATGTTTAATGCTTTGTATCTACACTATACAGTTACAAATTTTGTACAGGCAAAAAAATAAATACCTTGACTCGTTAATTTATCATAACTTTTAAGTTATATTGTAATTTGTGATTAGATTAAATGATACGCAACTGGCGACAAACAATGCCCCCTCGTTGTTCTATTCATTTCGTAATGTAGTTAACTAAATTGGCAGAATCCACTAGTGGTCCGCAGACATTTTAGCGGGGCGTTGAGCACAAGCGTGTTAAGTAGTCGTACGAAACCAGCTACACGAATCGAAAATAATTGCAACTGCTACCCTGCGGAACGAAAACGGAATGTAAAACAGAAACGTCTATTTCAACATATCCCCCTCCGGATACATAAGGAATTCGTATGTATTTATTGGAAACAATCACTTTGTTTAGTAATAAATTCGAATTTTCTGGTTAATAATAATTTTTATCCACACTGAGCACGTATTGTTTAGTCGATCCGTAGTATTGAGTAACTTCTCTCTCAGCTAAGTATTCCGTCACGCAACGAACAACTTAGTATACATTTACGACAACTAAACAGGAAATGTCATAACAGGATGTGAACTCGGAATATATTTTGGAAATTATTCCACCATTTCACGGAACAAATATAAATAAACCATTATTTTTTCAATTGAAAATTTATGTTTGTATACATACATCGTACGTGTACGATGCGCTCGTTTTTAGAAGGACGTTATTCTGGTTTGGAACTATCCGAAATTTATTTTTTGCTGGCGTACCACTTAAGTTGTAACTTTCTGTTTTCCAGGATTGTGTTGATTACTCCTATCGATTCTACATAATTCTTTTATTACGTCTGAGACTGTCCCAAAGGCCTTACACCATATTCTCGATACATTCATTTCAAAACAGAGATTTTCCTCATCTCTACTGAGATGGACTATGTATGAATGCACATAACGCTGTTTTACTTATCTTAGATTCATAAATACTGTATTCAATTTTCTCCGTTCGTTACGCTCTTTCTTCACTATATTGTTCAAAATCTTAAAAACTCTTCGCCCTAGATTGATTCGATTTTGTATTTCTTTTGAAGTTATTCCTTCGTCGCTTAGGTTTATTTTCTATTTTCGCTTTTATTATCTACGCGTGTCGCGACCTGAAAACTTCTTGATTACTCTCTAATCGCAAATTATCTGATAATCCTCCAACTCATTAACGTGTTTCTTTATTAATATTCACTGACAGATCATTGGTAGTCGCTATTAACAAATACAGAAGTATTGTCAATTAAAATATGTAATAAATACACAAGCTTATTAATATTACTCATAACGTCTTTGATTACTGAATCTCTTTCTTGGTTGAGTTAATATTTTATTATCTATCTGTGTCAGAAACTGATATTCCTCGATTTACCTGTAATTCGTTAAAAAATAAATACACACAAAGACGTACCCTTATTATTATTCAAATTTAGGTATAGTTAAGTTGTAATATACATCGATATTTAGGTATTGTTGTGTGAATATTGAATTTGCATTGTAAAAGGCCTGTATAACACGGCTGTAAAGGTTAAACTATGACTGGTTAAGACGAATTGTCACTGATTAAACTGTGAACTTAATATTTCGCTTTTACGAGCGTGGGACGTAGAAGTGTGCAATCTCTTCAAAATAGAACGTACCGTGAACATTATGCTTCGTTACCGGCAGAAATAGTGTTAGTTTCCATCACCAAGTGTGCTAAGGTGTGTAGTCGTTCAGACGTTTCACCGAAGTATAATATTTCACTGTGTGGAAAATAATATCTGTGAAGAATATGCAGTCGAGGTATGCAGATTTTAAAATGTATTACATACATTTCAAAAATCGAAAATTATATACAATTTGTAAATTTTTGACTAATCTAGTGAACTATTAGCTCAGATCACCTTTGATCGGTAAGATCTACTCACACATTTTAGAATTCTGTGCTGTACACCGAAATAGGCCTATTAGCATCTAAGTACGATATACTAGAACATTTGCTGATTTAACATTTATAATAATTCGCTTTTTGTTCCAAATCGTTTTACGTCATATTTCAGTTCATGTTAAAAGTAGTCGTTGAAACTAAATATTAATTGGTTTCTAAAGTAATAATCAGTTTCTTAAATCAACTGTTCACTCAACTGAGTTTATACGTTTCAATTTATATACTGTAGGCCTACACACGCATATTTGATTCTAACTAGAGTGCACGCTAAATAGTATATCTGGTAAATAGATTTTGTTTTATTCAAACATCTCATTAGTTTTAAGTTGGTATGGAGACTGAGAGCCTGGATATTAACATATAGTGGAAACGAGCGTGATGCTTGGCAGCAAAACGTTTTAATTCCCTAACTATATCCTGAAATTCAATTTTTGATGCTGACTGATGTTAAGTAGGTAGATACCATATAGCCAAACCGATTTTTATAGAGCTTCGTTTTGAAAAGTGTGAAATCGTTTATATTTGGTTAATTTGGATCAATTACATATCTGTATACAATACACACAAACAAACTTCAAATTTTGTTTTGTATTAACTATTTAGTATACTCTAGTAAGCCTTAAACTGTTTTCGATGAACGTAATAAATAATTTGTGATTGTATGATTATGGTTTACGTTGAACCAAGTAACTGGAATCTTATGAAACCGAATGTTTATTTACATTTTTATCGAGCCAGCTGAAAGTGTTTTAATCATTCAAGTGTCCTGGTAAGAAAACGATTTATGGTATATGAATTGACATAAAATGCCCCATTATAACTCTACAGTGTCGTTAATTATTTTTGTACTAATCATTTTTATTTGGGCAAAGATCGACTTACTATGTTGTACGAAGGCTTACACGGCCGGTGTCATTTTGATTACAATTAACTTCCAGGCTGTTTGGTCGTGTTCCAAAGATTCTGACAAAACCAGACTTTCGGCTGTGCCAGTGACTGCCATCTTCAGTGGAAACGAGTCAATGCTAACGTGGGATGATATACATCATCAGGCCGGGAGTTAATTTTTATCAAAATCGACTTACTATAATTGTAAGGAAATACCGTAAGGCCTACAGAAAGGTAACTGTTTTTCTGTGCTTTGGAAAACATTTCGTGTTTAGGAAACAGTGTCGACACAGTACAAGACTATACGGATTTTTAGGGTTGTATGGTTTGCAGTTGCAAATTTGTGAAGGGTTACCATGCGACCAATTTGCATTGATTACGCTTTCCATTCTCAATCCTGAGCAACGTACAACACACATCACACCAACATTTCATCTAACTACTTGAACATTTATTACTAACAATTTTTAGAAAATATACATCTGAGAGGAGATAAAATTATGTAATTAACTACGCAACGTTAAATATTTAAATAAAACGTGGAGCTTACAATGTAATAGCAGTGATATTTGTTATCTTGTTTCCTCAAGATACGACACGAAATTTTGTATGTACATACAGTTTAAAAAGGAAAGACTATTTGAATATAAAGTGTTTGAATAGAGATATGTTGAAATTTTCTGAAAATAAAGTTTCCAAATATTTTATTATTTTAGGTCATTTATAAAAACAGGTAGGCCTACAATTAAGCGTGACATAATTTAGTAAGAAGAAAAATTTGAAAATCAATCGAAAAGTAAATGAGTAAAACTTGTTAAGATTTCTTGTTTATTTTGCTAGATAAATCATTGCGTCGTGTAGATTTCGAAAGAATATTCATATTTTCAATAATTATAATTAGATTAATGTAACAAATACAAACTAAAATTAGAATATCAGTGTGTTTATCGTCAATTTTTATAGTTGCCAAATCAGTTTTGTTAAGTTTCTTATTTAATTATAGCTCTGAAATAATGGCCACGGTGTGACGCTATTGACTGGCTGCGTTATACATTCACGTAGACTCTGTATACATGCGTTTGCGCGCGTGTGTTGTTATTAGGTTTACTGAATATTGCAGAATTAAAGTTTACGGTAAGTATATGTCTCATATATGTTTGTCACCACTATAAGATTCTTGCACATTTAAATTGACTTTGGTATTTTGTTTATCACTTGGTATTTCACAACAACCTAATTTAGAAATGCATTGTTTTAAGGCTAATCAGTAATTTAATCAATAAAATAATTAAGTAATAATAGTAATAAAATTAATAATAATAATCATAATATTGACAATACTCTAGCAGCAATGGAAATAGTACGATAGGTAGTATTAGTTAGGTACTAGGTAGTGTTAGTACTATTAGTGATAGTAGATAGACGAGCAAGGACTGCGCAAGCCCCTCGCCCGTGATTTCGCCGTGTCCCGAGCTTCAGATAAGCTTCCGGCGCGAGGACAAGGATATTATGGTGGTGTTGGGGTGTGGCTTGCTATCGGCGAAAGGTTTCAATTAGACAGTGTCTAATTAAGGTGAGCGTTTGCTGAGGACGGGTCCAAGATCCACCTGGCACAGATGGGTGTTTACCGATAACGAAGGGGTACCCTGGAAACGAGCTCAACAACGGTAGAACTTGCGATCAGGGAACGGCCACCTAGGACAGTGCGGATGCTCTGGTTCATTGCTACAAAGTAGAAGACGGAGTTAATAAAGGCATGGCATTATGGATGCGGGGTGTCTTTGCACCCGTGGCTTGATTGCAGCATCTGGATCGTGTCCAATGGCTGCCAGAAGTAAACATAGTGCTGGTACATGTCGACAGGTTACCTAAAACTGGAAAAGGAAACCGCCAACCAGTTTACTGAGAAGGCGGGGGAGTATAACTTTTATTTGTTTAATGCACTGCCGCTGGTACCGATTCGAGCAACAGATGCTGCCCGTTTCAAGTCCAGTCAGCAGACGCCCTGAGGGCGTCGGTCGCTCCCCGCGAGGCGGAGAGCCTCCGTGCCAGTGATTGATGACAGCGACAAGCAGCCGGCTCAGCGTGCTAGGAGGTGGACAGGAAGGATAGAAGGACAGTTTGGTGAACTACTCTGGTCGAGGACTGATGATTACTTGTTTTGGTTAGTTTAAAGAGGATGGCGTTATGGCGGGTCATCAAGAAGCGCCCGAGGGCGCTTGACCCGAATGGGCGGTGGTGGTTCTGATGCACTGATGGTTCGTAGGTACGGGAAGGTGGAGGTCGAGGCTTTAGCAAAGAGAGTTAGAGCCAGCGACCGGACAAAGGAAGTCAAGGTAGGAACACGGAGACCCCTTCGAATCACGTCGTTCCTTACAAACCAAGGGGACCCCGTCAAGGATCGGAGTGTTCGGGACTGGAAAGCTTCCAGCCTACATCTGTTGGTGGTGGATAAAAGAGACCACCAGGCGGGTGCCGCATAGGTCAATACAGACCGGAGAAATAGTAGATAGATGGTAAGTTTCGTGCGCATGGCCAGGCGGCTGCGACACGAGAGGAAAGGAGATAATTTGGCTCGGACGCCGCGAGCCTTGGCAAGGGTTTCCGTCACGTGGGCGTTGAAGCAAAGGCGACGATCTAGTCGAACGCCTAAATACTTCACCGATTCTTTGTAGGCGATGGGTCTCCCTGCTAGGGAGAGGGGCTGGCATCGGGAGATGGACTTACGGGTGAAGCAGATCGCCTCGGATTTCTCCGTGTTGATCGTCACCCGCCATTTCCGTAGCCAGTCCGGAAGCTGGTTCAACTGACGCTGCAGCTTTGTACTCGCAAATCGCGGGGACAGGGAGCTGCAGTGATACATAGCATCGTCAGCGAACAAAGACAACGTGACTCCGGGCAAGACAGGCAGGTCGTTCGTGTACACAAGATACAGAACGGGGCCGAGGACAGATCCCTGAGGTACGCCGGCGGCGACGGGTCGAACTGTAGAACAGGACCCGTCGACGCTCACCCTGAAGGTTCGGTCGCTGAGATACGACCGGAGGAAAAACACTATGGTCGATGGTAGAGGGGAATTGGCAAGTTTGAAGAGAAGACCTTCGTGCCAGACTTTATCGAAGGCCTTGCTCACGTCCAACAGTACGGCGGCCGTAGCCGCTCGCCTGTTGGTGGCGTCTGACAAGTGCGTAACAACGCGGACCAATTGAAGCGTGGTCGAGTGCTCTCTGCGAAACCCGAACTGTTCGCTGCGGATGAAACCATCTAGCAGCGGCGAGATGCGAGCCAGCAGGAGACGCTCGAACACCTTCGAGATGACTGGCAAGAGAGAGATTGGACGATAGCTTTCAGGAAGCATGCGCGGCTTGCGAGGCTTCGGAATCATTACGATGTTGGCTGATTTCCACAGGCGGGGAAAGTACTGTAGCCGGAGACAGGAGTTAAACAGCTCAAGAACGAGGTCAACGCCTGAGGCCGGGAGATTTTGTAGAGCAGCGGCCCCGATCCGGTCAGGACCGGGGGCGCGACGGCGATTTAGTCGGCAGATAGATGAAACTAGTTCATCCCTGTCGATCGGGAGGGCTGGGATTTCGGGAGGGCGTGAAAAATGTCCAGATAGGAAGTCACGGACTTCTGCCGAGTGGGCAGGGTCCGAGACGCCTTGGTGAACAGTAAATTGCACCTCCATGCAGTCGGCGAAGACCTCGGCCTTGCCTTCTGATGAAGATACAACCCCGTTCGGAGTTTCAAGTGGGTTGCGAGTTCTCTTCTCGCGGGTCAGTCTACTCGCCGCTCTCCAGACGGAGGCGTGGTCGACTTCAAGAGACTCAAGGTATGAGTCCCATCGATCAGAGTTTACGTCCCGCAGTAGCTGCTGGACGTAAAGAGACTGGGCCTGAAAGCGCCTTTTGACGCCGGGATCACGGGTTCTTTGCCATCTGCGGCGGAGATTGCGCCGGAGCCAGATGGCGTGGAGTACTTCCGCAGGTAAGGCCGATTTACGATGATTCACCTCGAGAGTATATGTGTGTCGATCCATGACACCTTGGACCAACTCCTGAAGATGAGTGGCTCGGAGATCCAAATCGTCACAAGTGACGATCGGGTCCGCGGGGAGTGATGGTAACCGCCGTGAGAGCTCATCGTGGTAGGAGCGCCAGTTGACTCTCCTAACAGTCTGAGCGGGAGGTCGGGGTGAGGCCGACAGCTCACGGGCAGTTATAAAAAGGGGATTGTGATCGGATGAGAGATCCGACACTGACGAGACCTGGATGTGATGGGTCACGTCCTTGGCTATGACAATGTCAAGGACGTCCGGTCGATGACCGGAAAAGGGGAAGTGAGTAGGGTCTTCAGGGCCGATGACTTGAAGTACCGGGTCGTCGGAGATGAACCGATACAGAGATTTTCCGTAGGCGTTGGCTACTCTGCTGTTCCAGGAGGGATGCTTGGCATTTAAGTCGCCGGCTACGATGGTTGGTAGGGGATGATCGAGGAGAGCGTCCCACTCCTCGGGCGGAGGAGGTAGCCGCAGGCCGGGCCGAAGATACGCCGCAACAACGCGCAACTCCGATCCGCCAGCGTCTATCGCCACCGCACAACCTTCAACAAGAGATGTATCTAAAGGGGGTAGTGGCCTGTGGGATATCCGCCTGTGGACTAAGACGGCTGTCCCCCCCCGAGGGGCGACAGCCAGGCCGTTGGGGACGATCCTGACGAAAACAGATGTAAGATGGCAGGTTGAAGATATGGTAGCGAGCCAGATGAGTCTCGCAAAGGAGGACGACATCAGCGTCGTACTCCGTTACGAAAGTCATCAGTTCAGATCGTCGAGGGACTACCCCATGGGCATTCCACGCAACGATCCTAAGACTCCTAGCCATTCAAAGGAAGAAGAGGAAAGAGGGTAGACAGTGATTGAAACACCAGGGCGAGAACCGTGGTTGTATCTGGAGCAGACCTGATGTTGTTTACCAAAGTTTCAGCCCAGGCAGTCAGGGGGTCCACCGGGGCCCGGGAAGTTTCCCGAGATTCCGGAAGACGGACCTGGCTGGCCTCGGCCGGTGTTGCAGATGGCGCAGGGCTCGGGGACGGACGGGAGGTCTGCTCAGTTGGGAGCTTAGGTTGATGGCTGGGGGCGGGCGGGGCCCGCTGAGGTTTTACAGGCAAGGCCTGTGGAACTTGTCGCTGACGGCGACGAGTGCGCTTCGGTTTGGAGCTCCGAGGAGCGGAAGGCGGGACTGATGTAGCGGCGACAGCCGCGTATGAAGGGCCGGGCGCTCCGGCAGGCGCCGGGAGAGAGGGGACTGCAGGCGGCGCCGAAACGTCGACTGCAGGCGGAACTGGGGCCCTGGGAGCAGCCAGAACTGCTGCCGGGGCCTGAGATGATGCTCCGGAGAGAGGTGGGAAGGCCTCTCGGCGGTTAGGGAGGGGACCTGCAACACGGCCTGCCTGCGCGCCAGGGCGAGCAGGAGTCCGCTGCAGCTTCATGGCAGATATAAAGTCTCGACATCCTCTATAGCTAGCCGGATGGTCCCCGCCGCAGTTGCAGCAAATGGCCGTGAACCCCGTCTTGGGCTTATCACACCCACGATGAGGCTCAGTACACCGCAAGTTAATAAAGGCGACGCGACGGGCTGTTATGTGCTTCGGGCTACTTGCTTGAATGCGTCTGCTACGTGATACGTCTGTCGACGTGAAGCACTAAATAGTTCATGCCAGGAGACCTAGGTAGTCATCACCTATGCAGAAGCCTGAATGGGAGCGTTAGTAGGTAGTAGTAGTAGTTGTTGTTGTTGTTGTTCTTGTTAATGTTTACTAATAACGGTAGTCACCGTTGATAAAATCTTTAGCAATTTTGTGGTCATGCTTTTGAATAAAACGAAGGTTGGTACTGTCTCCCCGCGATTCGATGATAGAGCCTTGTGTAAGGTGGGGGAAGCATGTCCGTGTACTACGGTAGGCTAAGTGGGAGTAAACCAAACGGCTAATACACATATTTCACCCTACCTCGCTAACAAGCGGCCGCGTGTTGGGGGAGAACAGCCTCCTCGATCATCCGGTCGTGGCCAGACAGTAGGTCTACTATGCCTAATGTTAAAATAAGTGTAGAAAACTGATAGGAAGAATTAGTTCACACATTACCGAGTATGGATATGCAGTAACTAATTGACAGGTGTTCAAAACGTGAATAATGCGCATTCCTTGTTCGAAAACAGCTCGCAGATATTTATCAACATCTGACTGAAAACTGAGGATGTTTGTTCGCTTGAAACGAAAACAAGTATATTACTTATGCTGTATTAAAAATTATCCTTAATCAGTGTAATTAGTGTAGTACACTTACGACTATTTCTGATCCCATAAATACCCCGTCCAACGTTGTTGTAAATCTTAATGTCTTAAAATGTCAAGTAACTTTGGATACATTACTATAATCGCGTGCGAAGCCGCTGGTAACAGCTAGTAAGTAATAATTGTGACAACGCTTCGTCCAAGTCGACTGAATGTGACGACGTCACTTTGCTTATGGGACATTCTGATTGGTGCAAAGAGACATTGTCACACTTTTAAGAACATATTAATACATTGAAGGCTTCAGACTGTTAAGCTTTTGGCCAAGGCAGTTATACGATTTTGTGAAAACCCTTTAACCACGATGCCTTATCGCAAAGCAGGAATGAGGTATCTCAACTAAGGACATTCTTATATTGCTACGGGTTACATTGCTATTGATATTGCTATTCCTAACTGCTACTGCTGAAACTAGCGACATATTTCTACTGCTAATACTAACAATGCAAGTATCCTGAAACACAATTCTTTTCAGTGTCATTGATTTATATCTTCCTCTATAAGTCTCCATTACCATGACAATCTGAGTAGGCAACATTTTTGTGAAGTAACGGTAGTGGTAACCTGAACGTATTCTTCTTTTTGCATAAAGTTTATTGCCTGAATTGTAGCAAGTTTATGTTTGACAGCGGTAGCCAAGTGTATTGTTTGGAAGCGGTTTTATACGTTACGAAAGACGGTATCGAAATTTATTCGAAGCCGACGGACGGAAATTATTTCGGTAAACTGGAAAACCGATTGTGTCGCAATAGTATGCATGCATCGTGGGAGGGGGTAATGTATAATGTGATCGCTTTCTCATCGGGGCTCAGCCCACTCTCATTATCTCTCTCTTTCATAACACACGGCTATGCATCTGTCTCTGAGTATCACACACTGCTATTCTTAAATGTTTATGAGACTATAGAAATGAAAATAAAAGTCAATCATGTAGTCGTAATCAGCTTACACTGTTTAATCGGCGGAACAGGTTCTGGTTTTCACCATTCTTTACCAAATGTGAATACACAACTGCGTGGCCTGCTTCTCACCGTTACAGACTCTGCTGATATCATTTCGCATAATTCTTTTATTAAGCCAGGAGTATTGTCTCCTCACAGACTGCCGTCATAAATAATATTTCTAAATATTCTGTGAATTGAAATTTTATTTTGCGGGAGCTGAATACAAAGGTTTTAACTCTGTTACAGTACAAAATATACATGTTTATGGGTGTACGAGTGTGTGTGTGTGTGGGGGGGGGTGCGCGCGCTCCGTGGTGTGTGGACCAGAGCTATACAAATATGGTCAGAATGATCTGCTACTGAAACGTTAAATAATATTATAATAAAAGGTTTCTTTATAAAGGAAGAGCAAATAACAAAGCGATACAAAAAATGTAACTTAGATATGCATGGGAAGTATAGTGTTTTTAATAATAAATACTCATATGAAAATAATTATGATTAAAGTAGATAGACGAGATTATTTAAAAAATTAAAAATTAAACTGTCTAGATCATTTGGCTAGGCGTGATGCGTGATTCCGATGGTACAAATTTCAGATAAAAAGTTATAAAGACAAAACGTCAACTACAATCCTTTTCCTAGGAGCGTGAACAAAATATTTTTTGGAAAGAAATAATTATACGGGGCATTCGGTCAACGCGGCCTGATAATTACAATAACGTTTTATATACATAGAAACAATAGAATAACTAAACGTTTTGTAACACACACACACACACACACATAAATAAATCGTAACATACAATGCCCATTATTTGTTGCCAAAGGCAAGGAAGTCACGTGCAATACTTTATGCATATAGATCCTATATTTACTTTTTTTCTGAATCATAAAAAATGCAGGTTTATTATCAGGTGAAATATACGGAAGAAATATAGGCCTACTTAATACCAATAACGATCAGCGTTTAACAACATAAACGTACCAGTTCCGAAGGGGAATATAAATCATTAAAATTATATTTGATAATCTTTATCATTATCATCAACATCGTCGTTGTTGTTTGTTGTTTTGTGTTTAATATTGATTTCGTTGATTTTTATAATCAGTAAAAATTGTTACCATTAGTTGTTATGACTTTAACCTTAGGAAATTAGCAAAACCTAAATTGTTAATTTTTAATATTTTATTGAATTACTTTTAAGTTTTTATTTTTTATGAAATCTATGAAATTTCATCAAAGAGTTTTTAATAATTGATTTTTAACAATGCTGTCGATTAATCGTGGTGGACCCAGCACGTAGTTAATTAAGTCCATATCCGCTTGGATGAATGTACTTCACGTGAGAATTACGACTGTAATATTCGCCACTGACCACCACAAATTGTTATTATCCGTAGCCGGTCACCCGTTTTCTGTCGTTTTAGTTCTACTACTACTACTACTACTACTACTACTACTACTACTACTACTACTCCTGCTGCTGCTGCTGCTGCTGCTGCTGCTGCTGCTGCTGCTACTGCTGATGCTGCTGCTACTACTACTACTACTACTACTACTACTACTACTACTACTACTACTACTACTACTACTACTACTAATACCCAGGGCAGAACGCTTCCTACTTCCACGACCACAAGTAGTACTAGTAGTAGTAGTAGTGCTGCTCCCTGCTACCACAATTACTTACCAAATTATTGTAACATTATAAGTTTTGTACGTTTATTACTTAATAACACCGTACGTAACCTACAGTATTGAGTCCAAAGCCTTATTTTACTTTAATAGAAGCTGGTTATTTTGTTAATGGCACAATTTGCCGTTATTACATTATTACAGGTCATTTAAAGGTCATTTACAGATCATTATAATCATTATAAATGTCATTGTACTTAATGTATATTAACGACAATATTATTATTGAAATAATTGTAGAAATTATTTTACTTTTATTATTTGGAGCTGAAAGAGTATATATTTGTTACTTAATTAGCAAACTATTTCTTACTATTGAAGAGCCGAGGGACCGTCTAGCGAAAAAGGATACACATATGCAGCAGGATCTCTGCTAAAAGCATTTACTGCAGTGACAGAAGCATGACCAGCTGTACAAGCGAGTAGTCCTGAGTAGATAAAACAAATCTACAACAAAGATAAACACTGACTAAATTCTATGAACTCACTTTACGTGATTTGTATCTGAGTTGCTGCGTTTATCAATTTGAGGCCTTTGTTAGTCGTAAGACTGGAGGTATAGAAACACTTAGGATTATTTCGTCAATTATCATAGAAAGTAGACAGCGATTTTTTTTAACAGTTTGTCGTAAGGATTGACTTTTCAGATTCCCTATTCAACTCATCTCGACAACTAAAATGTTAACGATTTATAAGATACACATGCGTCACTACGAATGTAATAAAATACACAAATTACTGTTAACTTCGTATTTGAACAGTACAATCCTTAAATATAGAACCGCCGCGTGTGGTAGGACTGAAACTTTTGAAGTATTTTTGTTTGTAGGTATCAGTCAATGGTTAATCGACAGTGAAATCGGCTGAGTTTTGGTTTTCTATAGTTAAACATGGAGTGCATTCACCTTTCACTAAATTGTCTGTGGTCCGTAAATTACATCATATAGCTTACACATTTACTCTCAGTGTAATGTTATACCTTCATCACTGCCGTATAAGTACGATCTCCATTAACAGGCATATCCTATATTTTGACTACTGTAAACACTTTTGCAGTTATAAACATCTCCCCCCTCACTGTCTATCCCCCTCTCACTCACCCACTCTCATTTTAGTAAACTATTAACAACTTTAAATATATTTCTTCTCTCGTAGGAAATTTAAAGTCAACCATATCTGCCTCGAAGACCAGAAATGTTACCTTCAGGTTGTACCAGACAGAAGCGTTGGAACCCTGCTTCACACAATTAGAGCATGCGTACCTATCAGCACCGCTGTTATTGCGATTTCAAGATTGTACAATAAAGTAAACAGTTTACAAAAGATGAAATCATTAAGTCAAGTTCTTTTTCCAGTTCCCCAGCTGATGGTAGCAGTTAGGCTACATATTACGGATACATGGACCTGATTCCGACTCCGACTAATGCACTGATGAATTACATTACAAAACTCCCTCGTTTCCATGCAAACTCTCTGTCTATTAATTTACACGGATTGCGTAGAGATTGCAGGTTCTATTCTCAGAGAAGAGTCACCCTGAAGCGTCTTACTTAATATACGCACGTTTCACTGGAAACCATTTTGTATTTGCATGCAGTTTCTTTTCTATACCGCACTGTTCGATCCAAGTATGCCTGCCCTCAATTACACAGACTGGAATAGTCCAAAATTAAGCAATCCAGTATCATTTCCTATAATTCTTCTTAACTTGGTACAAGTGGGTACTGGTGAAATTCATCTGTAAGGCTTATCGACCTTCCGGTCTAAATCCGTACTGTTCTACGTTCACAGGGTATCCTTCTTAGGGCGTGGTTCCTTTCAGGCAGTACGGTGTTGGCGGAAGAAAGCTAAACCACTGTTAGGATTTATCATCACAACTCCAGCTCTGAAACTTTAAAAGGAGGAACAGTGGTCAGTCAACCAGGATGAAAGGTACTTCATTTCCGGTTTCCTTAGCCCCGAAGACTCCTGGGCAGTACCACCACATTTGAGGCACATAGTTCAGTTCCAGATCAGGTAATCTGTGTATATTACCAAGGAAAGCTGTTGCTCCCCTAATCGACATTAATGGTACAAGAAAGAATCTATTATTAATAAATATATCCTGAATGTGGATCTGAAACAAGGAGGAGAACGAGTTCTTATGTTTAAAATACCGCATATATGGCTAAACGTTATTAAAAATTGATATTTGCGTAATTTTTGCAATAAATAACAAAAATTATTTACGTATAAAAACGTAAGCTTATATACAGCTGTTTTTCATTCCCATAGGTTGCGAAGCACAGAATCTCAACAGAGTCCTAATAACCATAACATATAATTATGCATTTACATAATGTTGAGAGTACACTACTCTGTGTGTATAAATTTGCATAATAAGTAAGTACGGTGCAGAGTAGACTGAACCTAGTAAGGCTATGTTCAATATTTGAATTTCTTACGCGTGAGCAACTAGCCGGGTTGATGTCATTGGATAATTGTAAGCCCATAAATGTGCTCGTGTACACTCTACTAGATAGCAAACGCAAAAATACTTCATTAATATGACTGGCACTTGTTTAAAAGTAGCCCAAACATGTAATAAAAGCCAGTTTCATCCAAATCGTTCGACATGAATACAGAATTTTGAATAAATAAGAATGCCAACCGGTACCAGTATATCCGTGAACAAATATTATGTTCATTCCTTTTTGGTGGTGACTTATTGAGTCAGTTGTGTAAGCATATACCATTTGGTTTCAAATTGTCATGTCTACAAATAAACTATAATCTAACCAAATACATCAGACCCTGTGATTGGACAACATTTTTGGCCAAATTTAGTTGGTTCTTGTATATTGAACGTCACCTGAAAAACACACACGCACAAAAGCGCACACACCACACAGCAACCTACGTGGGTGGTTCTTACAAACGTGTGAGCACGGTTATTAAATTTCCGAGTATGACTACGGTGATTCTTCCCAATTTTATCTATGATGTCTTACTCAGAAATGTGTATCTAAGAAACATATACACGTGCACATAATCACACGCACACACACATGTAAATTGTGTATATATTATGAGGATATTATCAATATTCGACTTACTAACTCATCCAGAAGTGGATAAAACACATTGAACACATTCAAGTTGCTAGAATATCAATTTCAATAAGATTGTAAAGTCTTAATCTAAATAATAAACATAAAATGCTAACCTTTTAGTATTAAGTATTATACAAGGACCAACAAATAAAGATCTGCCTGTAAGATATAAAACTCATGAAAATTTCTGTAACAATGGAATTTTTAAGTACAATGGAAATTTCAAATACGTAAATTAAAAAGATAGATAAACACAAAATTATACAATACAAAATTAACACAAAATTATGAACAATAAACATGTATCAACACGAATTTATGGTAAATTATGAAAGTATGAAGTAAGTTTGGTAACAGTTTTAGGTTGTTAGTAGTTCAGTATGCTGGAATAGGATATGGATGTACATTTTGTACATACAGTAAGATCCGACGTAGGATTTCAGTACCTACTTAATAATAAAAAGAGAACGTTGGCCAATAAAGTGAGGAACCACGTCTCAGACTTATAAAATGTCAGTCTTGACAGATATGGTATGGCTCAGAATTATGAATTCTCAATAAACAATTTAATGAATGAATTCTGACCGAGGCGAGGTTTTTGAGGTTTGTGACAGGATGTTTGGACATGAAACGTGATGATGATATCCGTTCCAGATTACAAATATCTAGTACCGTACATGTATTTAGTTTGGCAAATTGGAAATTATAAAAAAATTATACCATCACGTCTCCAGAGTAAATGACGAAAATGTGTCGTTACAAATTCAAAATTTTTGCGACTATTGAAACCAGAGGAATTCGTTTAGCGAGCTGAAAGCTATTACAAAAAAAAATATTTCAAAACTGTTTACATGTTGTCGTAAGTATATGCACATTATAGCTATTGGAGATTAAAATATTATTGTAATAAAGATATAATTGTTTATATAAACATTAATTTAATAAAATTTTTTATCAATCTTCGTGTATCTGTGTATCTGGAAAATAATAATTCATAATAGTACAGTGACGAAAACTAATTTTCTTTTCAAAATACCATTAGGGTTATAAAATTTTTTACAACGTTTTTATTAATGCATTTTTTTATATTTTTTCTTGTCTACAATAATTGTAAATATTGTAATTAATTATTAATCCCATAACACAAGAAATCATTTTACTAGCTAATCGTTATAGGGTATTAAGAGACAATGGGACAAGGTTGTACAATAAGTATTAAATTAATTGTACTTGTTGTGTGTGTGTGTGTGTGTGTGTGTGTGTGTGTGTGTGTGTGTGTGTGTGTGTGTGTGTGTGTACATATATATAGAAATTACTTGTAAATGTTGTGCGTGTGTGTATGTATGTATATTTTTAATGAACTAATTTTTTTCCATCGGCCGTCTAAGGACCACATGCCAATTCCAATTCTTTACTCTTTGTTCTTTTCTTTTTTCCAATATTTTTCATCTTCTCACTGTGTCTCTTCTTCCTGTCTTCAGTCCACTTTGAACCTGCGTTTTTATCTCTCCTACCCTGGACTCCCTCCATTGTCAACACTTTTGCCCGAAAAACTTCTCTTTCAATTTGCTTCTTCTGCGTGTACATTACTTTTTTCTAAATCCTTTTCGACTTCTTTAATCCAACTTGATGTTGACTTCTTCCGCCACAGATATTTGAAGATTTTCTTCGTCAACCTATTGTCGTCCATTCTATATAAATGTCCAAAAGATAATAGTCTTCTTTTTTTCATTGTTTCTGTTATATTTTATATACTTTGATATATTTCATCATTACTTCTTAATTTCCAACCTTCTGAAGTTTTTCGTGGGATTAATATTTTCCTAATAATTCGTCTTTCCAATATTTCTAGATTGTCTAAATTTTAATTCAATGCTAGACATTCACTTGCATATAGGCATTCTGGCTTCACTACTGTACTGTAATGCCTTATTTTTGCATTTTTAGATATATACATTTTATTTTAAATGTCTTTATTTATACCATATGCCCTTTCCATCTTATAAATCCTTTCTTCAATAGCAGTTTTTCCAAGCTATTCTCTTGAATTATATCTCCTATATACTTAAATTTTCGAACCCTCTCTATTCGACCAATACCTGTTACCAGGAATTTTGGCGCGTTTTTAATGTTTGTGAGAAATTTGTTTTTTTTTTCAGAAATTCTTAAGCCTGTTCTACTGCCTATGTTCTGTAAAAAATTAACTTGTGTTACTGCAGATGTAAGATGTTCAGAGAGTATAGCAAAGTCATCTGCGAATGACAAACAGTTTATTTCAACACGTTTGTTCCTTTTTCCCAACATAATTGGTGATATTTTGCATTCCTTCAACTTTTCATTCCAAATTCTCACTACTTTCTCCAGGACACAGTTAAAAAGAATTGGGGATAAACCATTACCCTGTCTTACACCTGTATTTATTTTGAATGGCTGAGATATTTCTCTCATGAATTTTATTTTTGAGACTGTGTCCGTAAGGGTTTCACGGATTAGATTTGCCAATTTAGATTTAACACCAATTTCTCGGATTATTTTATCTATAGTTTCTCTATCAACAGAATCAAAGGCCTTTTTGAAATCAACAAATGTTACTACAATCTCCTTTGAATGCAGTAGCCTGTGACGGATTATTGACTTGAGAGTGAGTATTTGTTCTGGACAGAATCTGCCCTTCCTAAAGCCACCCTGATATTCACCCACATGGCTATCCAACGTTTTTTCTACTCTCTTCAATAGAATCTTTGAAAATATTTTATATGCAACTGGAAGTAAAGATATTCCTCTGTAGTTATTAACCTCTTGCTTATCACCCTTCTTATGCAGCGGATGTATTAAGGCCACCTTCCATTCTTCCAAGGTTTTTTGTTTTCCAAAATTTCTTCAAAAATTAGTTGTAGATCATTTTTGATCTTTGGTAGAGACCATTTCAAAAGTTCAGCTAATATGGAGTCTTATCCACTAGCTTTATTATTTTTCAAAATTTTAATATTTATTATTAACATTAATATTGATATGTAGAATTAACAATGCATGAACGTTTAAACTATCTATCTCCACCTAATTGTCTTTAGACCAAATTGTTTCTTTCATCTTCACTATTGTATCTCAGTTCATCAGCCCTTCAACACTTGCAGTTCTCTTATTCTGCATTTGTTACAAGTTCGACCGTTAACGGAGTTTTTACTGCTATTTGCAATCTTATTTTCTTTGTAGAAACAATTGCTGTCTGCTTTTGATGAGCTGCAACTGTCTACTTTATGCTTAATTACATTTTTCGGACGTTTTGTAGTTGACAGAATTTTAGAAAAAGTCTTCTCGGTGCCTTCCTACGAAAACGTCTAAGCTCGCTTGATATACATTTCTTGCAGTGATATCAAAGCGTGTGCAAATATACAAACAAACCGGCATTTTCTGTTGCAGAAAAAAATCACTGACAACGGGCTAATAATTCTTTCGGTACATGCTCGACCGCGGCGTCGATTCACTGAGCTGCATACGAGGGGGACAGGTCCGGCTATTTAAAGCACTCACTACAGCCGCAGGAATTAATAACAATTAATGTTGCTAATCCAAGCGCAAATGCCGGCACGTGATCAATTAACACATATAACAGATATAGCATATTGTTGTCAGTAACATATTGTTACTGTTTATTTAATATTGGATTTTAACGATTTTGGTATCTTCAGATCAGACACTAAAATCAAACGACTTGAATTACTAAGCTGACTTTTTAAATAATGACAGGGAAGGACTAATGAGGGGGCTATACTCCACAAGGAAGAATACAGCATGGATTGCTGTATTCTTATAATATTCTTTTCAAATATTATATATTATAATATTATAAAACAGTCTCTTCGAAGCGTATGGAACGTGGAACAAGCAGCATGGAACTACTCGAAGCGCATATTTATGTAAGGCATGTAGTAGCAGATTCTTTTTACCGACTGTGCGGCGTAACACCGTCAGCTTTCATTTCGTTTCCACTTCAATTAAAACAAAAATCCATTAATGTTGATCTGTAAACGAACTATTACAGTCCAGAAAAGTCTTCCTCGCGTAAAAGCATATTGCACTGAAAACATACAAAAGTCACACTGAATGAAAAGCAGTTCAAAGTTATGAAAAAAAATCTGTTAGGCTAATGAAGCGAAAGCGAAATTTGGAGGATTGTAGTGGACAGGCGGAAAATTTTGGTAAATTCCGTTGAAAATATGAAGGTAACAGGTTTCTTGAGCTTTTAAGTTACAGTGGTCACAATCACTACAATTTCATATTAATAAGTTAAATTTGGAAGTTATTGTTCTGTTAATTCTAATGTTACGGTCCTTTCCTAGCACGGTGAAAATTACTACCTTTCACCCTACACCCTACAGGGTGAAAACTACTAGTAACCTTTCGTGCCACTTAAACATCGTATTTATATCGAGTGGTGAAAATTTGTTAAAAATACCGTTCACTTTTTGTAATCTTTCCTTTCAAATAATGACACTTTCCTTCCGTCCGCGTGTTTACAAAATACAATTATTGGACCGTTGCATGATCGTGCCACAGTGACTTAAACAAATAAAGCTCTCGTGAACACTTCAACATGCACTTAGTAATAATGCTGTTTCGCGAGCACGCCATTTCTTTATAGGTAATAATGAACACATAAAATCATACTGTTCTCCCCCCTTTTACTTCTCAGTAGGTATCAATTAATACTTAAGCGTTTTTTTGTAATTTCTATCAGAATAAATTGCATAATAAAAAGTGTATTTGCTTTCCAATTGTACACGATTAATTTTCCATTAATAAGACCTTCGAGTAAAAAAATATTAGGGCCTACTGTCTCTTTGTCGTATTATCTATCTTTATCCAAAAAGCATACCTTAACAATCAGTTCAGTTTTTAAAAAAATTTTATTTTTTACTTAGTTAACCCATTTTTTTTTAGTATACAACAGAAGTTTCAATTTCAAGACACAGATATGGAACTTACATCTATTAAGCAGATCTTATTACTAAGCAGAGGTACTAATCCATTAAATGAGATTACATTTAAAAAACTCTAGCCTATATACAGGTCGACAAATACCGGCTTACTTATGTTTGAACCGGTAACCGTATCCAAGCTGAAAATGAAATAAATTTTCCCAGGTTGTTCAGAGGGTTTCAAGTATTTTTGATTAATATATTTAATACTGTTGATAAGTCTGCCATATTTTGGAACCGCGTTCAGAGGTTCATGATCGTGAATATTCCCACATTTCCATTTGTTTGTACGTATGTAAACACTATTTTCCTATTGACACATTTACATCAAAAAATTTTCTTATTTTATTCAATTAATCCTATTATGGAAGCGATATAAATCGATAACGTACATAGAGAAATCGTTATTTGGATTTTGAATTGCTGCGAATTTTGATCTTAGGCCTATTTAAGTGGGTCGCACGAGATCCTGAAAACGGGTTTATCCTATTTCTTCTCGTACTTGTTTATCTTTCTAGTTCAGAACAAATAGACTAATTATTATGATGTTGATTGTGGCGAAGATTTATTTTGTCTATTCAACAGGCGCCAAATGAATAGTTTAACTTCACATGGATGCTGACTACGAAAACTATATGTGTTTTTGGTTTGTATGAGTAACCACGCGCCTTCGTAAGTCGAATCCACTGAAAAAATGTTATTCATGGCAAATATAATCTATATTGAGTTTACCCGTGAAAATATATCCATAAAATATATCATCAAAGCGTGGTAATAATAGCCTATTATTAATAATCAGTCGTATCTGAACCACATTATAATTTAAGCATTAACAGTAGAAAAAAAGTAATAATTTAATTAAGTAAATCTTTTGAAGAGATTTATATTTAGTTTATATTTTGATTTATGTTTATGAATTATACCACCACTGAAGAAGGCAAAGTCAAGTAGGCTAGTCTTCGTGTTTTCTACAGTTCTGTGTCATCACTTTCGTGTGCGATACACGATATAAATAGTCTATATTCTGTGTTTTCTATTCTACAACATA
The DNA here is from genome assembly GCA_034769895.1 of Magicicada septendecula. Taxonomy (NCBI): domain Eukaryota; kingdom Metazoa; phylum Arthropoda; class Insecta; order Hemiptera; family Cicadidae; genus Magicicada; species Magicicada septendecula. Next base: position 290,862,810 of record CM068371.1, read on the forward strand.
GAACAATATTATACAACATTATACAACAATTGATATTAATTGAGATCTGAATAACCGCTATCAATCAGATGAGTCGGTAATCAGCTTTGTTCAAAGAACGGAATGAATGCAAATTAACAACACGCATACGTTTCAGTATTTTACTCTGAAGGGTCAAGTACAGTGTTGTTCTTTCGATGGACACACATTAGGAAACAGAAACGCGCGCGGCTTCGCTCAAGCCTTGCGCAAATGCGGCGTGTGTATTATTTATTACAAATAATAAGTACCACCGCTAGTTTGGGCGTGCCAAAGTAGTTATTACAAGGTAAGTAGTACTGAGTTTCCAATAAATCAGTGCCTCTAGAATTTAATTATTAATCGTACACCGGAGCGCGGCAGTTTTGAACCAACTGTATCAAGTCGTTGTGCAACTGCTTCAGGGCATAATTTTTTTAGATGACGCAATCAATTAATCTAATAAATAAACACGACTTTGTTACGAGAAGTAAAGAAATAAGTTATGGCTTGTTGGCCAAACAACACGAGATTGGCCAGAAGCGAAACAAACTCGATCATTAAACAAAGAGATGATGGAATGAAATTTGTATTTAATTAAGTTATAGACTATCATTAACTTATTACTGAACAATGCTGTTTTAAAAGCCTTGATTGTTTTTCTTCGTCACTGGCCTGCAGTACAGACCATTGACTTTATTTCAACCTCGTATTTTTCAGTAACAGCATTTCTCTGCGCATAATCGCGTTGGCTTTACTCGTGCACGCGCGCGCGCGGGGATTCGCGCTGCGAAGTTTGTGTACGATGACAGTGCACACACATGCACACTTACATAAAATAAATCTATATTACACACACTATACTCTATAATCATAAGAAGATAGCGTATAGATAATTGAAAGTATAGACTTGTTGTACTGTATAAAAAACAATTATTATTTTAATAGTAACATACGCGAGTAAAGAGTATATTCTCATATTGATAATAATTCTCAGATTAGTCAAAGATGTAATATGTGTTTACTTGTTAAGTACTGTGTTCAATTTCACTGTTTTTCCGAGAACCGTTTACCGCAACGTTTCGGCGGATACGTCGCTGCTATTCACAAGCTGATTCCTCCACGATGTTGTTAGATGGAAATAGTATTTGTTTCCTTGACTGTACATGTAACACCTACAAGTCTGTTTGCACTACTGAAGACATTTTATTTGTCAGTTTTCTTGAAAATTATGGACTTTTTTAAATAAATAATATGTGTATATGGGTAGGCGAATGTTTGTGTGGAGATGCATATTGCATTAATAGAAACAATACCTATGCCTACTTTCCATCAGCAAAATCGAGTGGAAATACGCTTAGTTGAATGTTACGAAATATTCAGTGCTGTTAGTAAAATATTATCAACATTAATACACTTACAGAATAGTGCCAATAGCTTAGTGAGCCGTGGAAAGGGGACTGCTTGGAGTTGTACTGAGAGGCCCAAAGAAGAAAGAAACACATAACAAAAGTGAATGACGTGATTGAAACGTCCTCAGCCTCGTAAGTAAGGCTGAGGTTAGGACAAGGTGAACACATTGCCAGAATCAAAGACCAAATATAGGACAGGAAATGTCCACGGAGGGAGCGAGGGAGGGAGTTTCTAGGACGGAGAAAGGTTTGAGAGGACGGCCTGTAAACTCTGGTACGATATGTGAAGAAACAGCCGGACTGGTTAAGAACAGCAGAGGACAGGAAGCGACGGAAGTAGATAAGTGAGTAATTGTACTCGATTCTGGGCGCTAGAGGGGTTAAAATGAGAAGACGATAACCTGTTCTATCCGCTCGTAAGTTTAGAAGAACGGACGCAATGTTAAGTTAATCGAACTGGATTATATTATGTAGCAAACTCTCCTATAAAAAGCGTAGTTACTGGTTGTACTGAGTTAACGCCTACACAGAATATGTGTCGCCATTGACAGTAATTAAGACTAATTAATGGCGGCCGGTTGTACGTGACACGAATTTCTGTGCTTCTAGTTTAGAGCAAAAACTGTGATTAATAAGAGAAATCCACCACGCGTAGGTGACTTTGTTTGCATACTGCTTGTGTACACGAGTTGTATAAGTGCGCGCACGTGTGTATGTATTCATGCAGCTCGTTCCATAACACGTCATCATTCACACTTTACCTGAACACTACTTGTACTTAAGGTTACCCTCTAAAGAGAACAGTTATAATGTCTAAAACTTGTGAAAAGCAAGTATTTCTTCTTGTTTGTTATTTAATACCAATAAGATGACATGGCACATGAAAACACTACACCTTAGTAGTTACATTCCTCTTACGTTGTTTCATATAAATTTTAACGGTTACGTAATACAAAACTGAAGATCACATATTTCTCTAACCATAAAACGATCATTTGCGAAAAACAGTCACACGGCATTATTCCAAGAAACAGCATACATTTCCGTAAAAACTAACAATTGGCCATAACTTATAAAATTGCATTTCATTAAAAGCTGATTCTGAGATAGAAAGAAAGTTAAGTACCCAGTGTAAAGGAAGTTTAAAGATTTCGATGCCCAGTGAATACGAAGGCATGACACATGGTATACGAAAGTGTTGAAGTCAGTAAAAATGATTCTAGTTAAGTTTCAAGAAAATCATTCTTGAGTTCAGAGTATATAGTCTATTTGTTGTAGCAGAGCCTAGTTGTGTTTTTGATACATACTCAGCGAAGAACTAATTTTTCATCAAAACTGTTTTCACTATTCAAAAAAAGTACATATGTTTCGACAGCTCAGCCTAAGCAGGTAGAGAATTGACTCACAAATCATGGACGGGCTCAAGCTTAAGCTGCATATATAGCTTAAGTGAATATTAAAATAGTGACGATGATGAAATTTTGTCTGTAGAATTTATCATTCTATAGTTTTTTAAGCATTATCTCTAATGTGTTTTACATGTTTTTTAAAAATTTATAGAACAAAAAATTAAATAATCTTTTTAATGTTTGTTTAAGTGTAGCTTACATGACTATAATAACAACATCGGACTTAAGTCAGAATACAACAACAGCAACAGCAGTGTGGAGATGTGAATACAGTAGTTGATATGAAATAAAATGGAGTATATGCAATCGACACCCATTATAATTAAACCCAACACTTCTTCTTCCTCTTCTTCTTCTTCGTAATATTATTATTATTACATTAAAATTACAAGCATATAAAATTACATTTTCACAAGCACACAACGTTTTTCTCATGCATCGGGTTAGGCTATTAGGATACCAAGTTTACGGGTGATTCCTCTTCTAACATGTTACAAAGTATATGGCAGGTCTCAAAGATTACTGATTTTTGTAATTGCCAAGTGAGTTGTTAGACTTTGAATGTTTGATCACTTTGATTCTTGTGCTTGGTATTACGCCTGTGCCAGAAACTACCACTGGATTCACTGTTACCTTGTTGACCTTTCACATATCTTTAATATCTATAGATAAGTTTTGATATTTGTTAATTTTTTCTTGTAATACATTTTTAAGATTGTGGAAAAGAGGAACTGAGATATCAATGAGTAGTACCCTACTTCTTTTTTATTTTTATCCAAAACGGTAATATCTGGTCTGTTTGCAGGAATTGTAATCACACTAGCCTATAATGTACTGTAAGTAGAATGTATATTATAATCTAGTATTCTGATGTTGTAATGTCAATATAAATTTTGATGTTTTCATTTTCTAAAACACCTTCAGGTTGTACTTGTATTACGTGATATTTGCGAAACGTAGTGTACGATTTTGACAAAATTGTTGTATCTTCTCAGATATTTATTCATTTTCAGCAAGCATACACCAGGATTCTGTGACGTATTCTGTAGTTTCAGAATGATGGTGACCTTTTCTACATCCACCATCTTTGACGTTTTTCTTAAGTATGTGTTTGCGGTAATTTTGCTTGGAGTGCATCTGCCCTGGATGGCCACAATGAATCCGGTTGTCTCGCCGAACATGTTCACTTTGTTAATCCAAATAGTGTTAGTAGTTTTGTATATTTTAGGGCTATTGAGATACTTTGAGTATGTTCCGTGTATTTTTTTGCTTTTACAGCTGATAATCTGGGCTTTTTCGGAGGTACATTCAACAGTATAATTTAGGTATGAAAAACGGAGAGTCATTTACACCTGATGCACAAATAACGTCAAACACTCAATTGTTTTCTCGGCGCAAGCAGTATTGTGCGGGAAAGTGTAATCATCCGCCTTCATTTGCTGGCATTGCAACTCTTTCAACTGCTGATATTGAATGTCTCATGCGATACATTGTCATGTTTGCTGTAATGGATCAGGAGGGTTCATTTAAGCCAGTTGCTGTATATTTCAGAATGCCAAAGGAGTAAGTTAGTATAGGAATGGAAAAAATATTTATCACTTTAACTTGACTGTATAGAGGTGTGACTTTAGGATACTGCGAACTGTGAGAAGATATTTCTGCTTTATGATATTTTTGTGTTCTGTATAGTGGATTCCTTTCAATTTGTAGAGCCCTAAACATTTTTACCATTCTACTTCAGTCAATCTTCCATTCTTTCCTGTTGATTCAATAAAACGCCTTTAATCGTACTGATTTTCTCTCTATTTTAGATGGATATATTTAGTTTTGACAATTTGTAGTGCCATGAAAATAGCATTTCTTAAGTGAACTGTGATATCTTAGAAGATTGTGAAAAAATTGCATCGAGTTTTATGTTATTCATCTAAATAATACGGTACACAAGATATTGCTCTTTTGAACTACTTGTAATTTTCTATCCACATGGTGTGTTGTTCTGAGTTCTACTGAGAGGATACAGAACCACAAAGCACTTAAAATTCGTTAAATTTTGATACGTCTTGTCACAATGTTCTGTTAGGACAGTACAGGTTCAAGGTGGTTGACCGCTTGTAAAAACTGACTCTTTGTAAGAATTGAGGTTAAATATTTATAGATAGTGAGTAGACAAGAGACTGAACATTTTGAGGGGTCAGTAATGTTTTCGTATTTCGTAATCAGAAAAATTCTTCCTGTCGTAACACTTCTAGGGTGCTTTCAAGATTCAGTAATAAATTATTTCAGAATTTTGCCAGACGTTAAGGTACACATGCGAATTTTTTATACCAGAAGTCTAAAAAATTGGTCTACTGGCCTTTTCATGGCACTTAATATGACCTGAATAAAACATCGATTTATAAAATACACAAACTTTTAAGATCGTGTTCATTTAGACAGCAGATATGGCTAAATCACAATCCATATTTGTGAGTTGATAGTTATGATGTTTTTGACAAACTGACTTCAATTATTGGAAATTGTGATTTTCGAAAATATGAGGTGAAGGTAATAACGTTTTGGAAAAGCTACATTTAATTTATAGTGTCTTAGCCTTTGAAAATTTCTGAAAGAATTAAAATCACGTGGCATAAGAACTAAAATTTACTCTTAATTTTACCAATTATTTTGACAGACGAATTCATAAAAAAGGAAACATAAATGTGAAAGAGAAAAGACCCCATGTTTTTTCTGAACACTGACTTGTTGCCACCTATTATAGTATTCAGCTTTCATTTCCTAATAAATAAATAATAAGACCTGTTTATGCAATATAATTAATATTTTCCACGTATCAGTAAAAAAATTACGTTTCTAACAATACCATTTCTACAGGTTTTGTTGCATCGATTGAGATGAAATTGGAGCTATGTGATAGGATTAATCTCTATGAGTGTACGTATACTATCATAATCCAAATGTAATTAGACAAAGCGTTCACTTGGGTTTTTATAAGTCCTCCGCAGTGTCGACTTCATAGTTGTTTCAGCGATGACTCAGCACTACTTTGGAGTGTGTACTTACTGTAAGACTACAGGAAACATTTGATGTACACATACCTATTCCTAAATAGACATGTTTTAAAATTTAATATAAAAACATTATTATAATATTAAAAAAATGCAATATCTATATCTGATTCAACTCTCTCAAATCTCTCAGCACCTAATAGATATTACATACTTGTAACAAAAAGTTCCGTCTCAATTTTTTTATTTATTATGTTCTCAAAAAGAAGTAATATCTAGTGTTGTTATAACATTTGTATTATGAGAATATTAAACTGTGTACCAGCTGTTTTTACTTAATAACTCATGAATTTTATGCTACACTCTTTACACATTCTGAGTAGTCAAAGTTGTTTGTTCTATATACCTTTTAACAAAATTAACTTCGTTTAGTTCTACAGATATTTTTGTACTTTCCTGACAAAATTTATGGCAACTTTATCAGTTACGGCAGCTTCAGTTGTTAGATTTGATTCTAACCTATTAGTTCAAATCTAAACTCTAACGATGCCATAACTGCTGAAACAATTGTCATGAAAGTTACTTTGATGTATTATTTTCTTGTGCGTTTTCATTCCTCTATCCTCCTTCGGTTATATTCTTTTTTACACGGGTTGGCTAATCGAAGGGTTCTCAAATTGGAAGTAACTTAATCGTTTACTAACCTAAGAGGCCGGGCTCTGAACGTTGGTAAAGAGAACTAATTTCTCTACGAAACTAAATTAACTGTTAGTGTAACGTAGAGAAAATAAAATAAAAATCTTGTTGAAACGCTAGTGTGAACATGCGTAGTTACCGTGTGTCTGTGTTAACACTCATTCAGATTCTGACACGACTGGAAGACGAAAATCAAGCCGTGTTGTACATTGCACACGTGAATAAACATCGCATAACACAAGTATCAACAAATAACAAGGTCTGCGAGTAGTAAAGTGTCATACTGGAAACGTACACTATATGTCTGTCTTGTTCAGTAGACTTAAAAACAGTGTAAATACTACGATCCAGACAGTGAAATGGATCTCTGCCATACTCAAGAATCGGTATCAGTGATCAGACACCGTTCTACAACGCACCTCCGCCCCTACACACACGCGCGCGCTAGCGTTCGCGTACGTTTCTCTTGTGCATGCGTTTGTGTAAAAAAATAAAAATCGGCTGCCAAGGATGATCGTATTTCAATGACCTACATTTATGTACGAGTTAAAAGCTTTTCTATACTCTCCTCTACAGTTAAACTCTAATCAAATTTCAAACATCGAAAAGGCTAAGTTCTTATGTGAGTACACAAAGAGTATAAAAATTTCAAGTATTCTCTTGACGGCAGCTGAACCAGTATAATTTACCAGTATAACTTTCATCACTAGGATGAGGTATAGTTATAAACTCAATAAAATGTTTACGTTTCTGAGCTAGCATATTTACACCTATAAATTAATACTTCACAATTTACACACTAATGGATGTTGGATAACGATACAATTTTGATAGATGTCAAAAGAGTTTTTGTTTTTTGTTAAGTATGTTACGAATTTCAATAGAGACATAAATAAGCATTTCCTCATCTTGTTTTTATAAATTGTACAAGTAAGGAACGAGTTTATGATCCAGTTACACAACACTTAAAACATGGTTTAATTTCCATTTAATTTACATCTAATTCTGCTTATCAATGTCATAGTTATATGCCTGAATACTAAGAACGACTGAAGACGAAATTGCTGTCCCTTCCACGTGTTTTTATTACTTCCATGTTCCATAAGGAAATGAAAGTATGGTGATGGCGAAAAAATCATGTTCGAGATAAGGGCTGATTATGAATGTACTACCCTCAAAACATGAATAAAAGTCATTTTCCGAAAATTTTCTCTGTGTGTGTGTGTGTGTGTGTGTGTGTGTCCGTGTGTCTGTGTGTAGAATTTTTTCTATGGCGAACAATAACTGCCGCAAATTCAAATGAATTAAATAATATTTTTTTGCATGTGTGCCTGATTTGCAGAGGACTCAAGGCCTGTTGATTTTGGTGAAGATCGGTTAAGGGGAAGGGGTAGTTTACCTGCAACGTTTTACGTTTTAACACAAGAGTAACGTACTTAATTTTGACAAATAAAGTATCCTGGAAAGAAGGTCAAAATAATACACTATAGAAAGGTAGTTGAAATATCAATAAATGTAAAGGGTAGTTGAAGGGGGAGAGGGTAATTTTCTATAAATGAAAATGATAGTTGAAGGGGGAGGGGATAATTTTTACTTCCATGTTCCATAAGGAAAAAGAAGTATGGTGATGGCGAAAAAAATCGTGTTTTGTACTACCCTCAAAACATGAAGGAAAGTCATTTTCCGAAAAGTGTGTGTGTGTGTGTGTGTGTGTGTGTGTGTGTGTGTGTGTGTGTGTGTGTGTGTGTGTGTGTGTGTGTGTGTGTGTGTGTGTGTGTGTGTAATTGTTTCTATGGCGAACGATAACTGCCGTAAATTCAAACAAAATCAAATAAGTTTTTGCATATATGCCTGAGTTGTAGAAGACTCAAGGCCTATTGATTTTGGTGATGATCGGTTACGGGTAAGGGTTAGTTTACCAGGAACGTTCTATGTTTTAACAAGAGTAATTTTTTCTATGCCGAACGATAACTGCCGTAAATTCAAACAGAATGAAATACGTTTATGCACATGTGACTGAGTTGTTGAGGACTCAAGGTCTGTTGATTTTGGTGAAGATCGGTTAATGGGAAGGGGTAGATTACCAGCAACGTTTTATATTTTAACAAGAATAAAGCACTTAATTTTGATAAAGTATCCTGAAAAGAAGGTCATAATAATCCACTGTAGAAAGGTAGATGAAATATCTATAAACGAAAAGAGTAGTTGAACGGGGAGAGGGTAATTTTCTATAAATGAAAATCATAGTTGTAGGGGGAGGGGATAATTTTGTATATGTGTACTACGTTATCGGCAACAAAGAAGTAGTTTGTTGTTAACATTCCTTCCCGGGCTGTTTAGCCGTGGGCCAATGTTTTCTGCAAAACCAGACGTTTCGGCAGTGCCATCGACTGCCATCGTCAATGAAAATCGAGTGCGCTGACGTGAGGTGGTATACGTTAGTGACCACAGTATTTCTGAAGAAAGAAGTAATTTCTGTGGAAATATTTTTTTTGAAAATGATTATAAATTTTAAAACATGTAAGTCATTTATGGTTCTCCATACCGCTTATAAGTAAGTTAAGTATGTTACGCATTTCAATAGAGAGATAAATTACTTTAAAAAAATTGCATTTCGTCATCTTGTTTTTCTGTAAATTAAACAAGTAAGGAACGAGTTTATGTTCCAGTTACACAACATTTAAAACATGGTTTGCTTTCCATTTAATTTACATCTAGTTCTGCTTATTAATGTCATAGTTATACGCCTGAATGATAAGAACGACTGAAGACGAAATTGCTGTCTCTTCCACGTGTTTTTATTTGGTGAACCCTTACCACTCGCAGATTCAGTGTTATCTTAACATATGAACCGTTCGACTGGTTACATGTTAGCTACAGACGTTTCTGTTTAAACGAACAGTACGTAATTTCATTTAGTTTAATGTACCGTAAACAAGTGTGAAGGCGTACATTAGTTGCTGGTAGAAATCCAGATCGTTATCACTCATAGTGTAAAGTCCGAACAGCAAAGCACCTGATCATTGTTTGTGTAATATGGATTTCTCTCACAAGTCTGTAACCTTAAGTTAATGCTGGGGTGGAACGGCTAAGAGGCACCGCTCACTGGTTTGCAGTAGACTTGCGAGGAGAGAATGACTGTCCAAAAAAAGTATTATATTTCACCGGAAGTAGCGATTTAACGCAATGACCTTCACACCGCGGTTCCCCCTTTTTGACTGTGCCGACACTGAAGGTCAGATTAACCGCTAAAAAGAAGGTCAGATTAACCGCTAAAAAGAAGGTCAGAGTTTACTAATGTTGACCGCAGGCGAACAATGGACATTTAAAATGTGTCTAAATTACTTATTTAAACTTTCCGCCGTATTTCATTTCTATTAAATTCTTGTTTTCGTTCTTCCTAGGGTCTATGAACACACTGAAAGAGGTGACACATGTTATTGAAATTTGGCGGTAACACGTTACGTATTTTCTAAACAAACAAACCTTAAAAGGTTTTGAGGCCCGTAAAAATGTAATAGTCCATATTTTAGCAGCCATATTGTTAACCTTTCCCAAATTTTTTGTACAAATTTCTTGAATAAACATATTTACTACATACGCTGAATATTAATGGTCGATTTAAATCAAACCCAAACTTTTATTTAATCTTTAAACAATAAACAATATAAATAATAAGATAGTCACAACGTAATATCTATTATTGCCAATGTTAAAAAAAGTGTATTAATAAAACAAAGATAGATATCTAACCCATAATCCGTGCGTTACAGTGTACAAACTCTGTTTACGCCTAACTATAAACTACGTTTTACTAGTATGACATACTTGTCTAGTTTTCTCGTTCCTTTTATTGGGTAAATATATCAACTAATTTTATTTGTGCTTGTTGTGTGTGTGTGTGTGTGTGTGTGTGTGTGTGTGTGCGCGCGCGCGCGTGTGAGAGAGAGAGAGAGAGTATTTATGGATGGACTCCATTATCTTCTTTGCTTAGTAATTATAACTCCAGTTAAGGGATTAAGGGATAATATGTCATCCTAACTTATAAATTAATGAAATTGTTCAAATTAGGTAAACACAATTCACGCACACACAAGCACCCAAATATTTTATTTTTTATTATTTTACAGTAAAGCCTACTCCGAAATGCGGCCGTCTGTCGCGAACGACATATGTGTGTTATTTTGGTCTAAGGCTCACGCTTAGTGGGCGAATTCTGCCAGAAGGTGTTTTGAAAACCTAACAATTATTATTACAAGTCTGCTACTACCATTACTTGTTAACATTATTTATTATGTTATTATGTATTAGTGTACCATTATTTATTACAGCATTATTACACTATACCATAATATACTGGAGACGGGTTTTATTTTTGAATAAAACGTTGTAATTCTCTGTGTAATGAAGCTATAGGACAAAGGTGTAGAAAATGGAAATACCGATGAATTGAGTGAAATTTTACAATATGGATAACCTTAACCTAATAGGAGCAATGGAGACAATTTGTTTATACTAAATTTCAAATTATAGAAAAAAGAGCAGCATGTATATATATATATATATACATATATATATATATACATATATATATACATATATATATATGTATTTAGTGTAAAGCAATAATCTAGCGGATCAACTCCTGAGAACGACGTTTATTGTCGCCTCTCATGAGAGGAGGTATACAATATGTCGAATAACAACACGATGAAGAAAGTTCTGACTGGGAAGGCAGATGACGTCTACGATGGGCATAACTATGATTATAATAACAGAAAAGATGATGACAACGATTGATTGAAGAAACATGAAGATATCACTTGCAGGTAATTGGATGTGGGACATGGTGTGGCGGTGTCTAGACTTGCAGTAGGCCTACTGCTGCCGTGGGCGATAACGTATAAAATATGTTTTAAAGTCATTGTACTGGTATCCGCGTCACAATTATTATAATTAAATTTTTTACCTTAATCCGTCACTGTGGCCGCTTGGTTTCTGTCTTCTAACGCCTTTCGGATTAAATTTAATCCATCATCGGAGTAAAAATTCGTCAGTTATGACTTCAAATATGGATGCAGTAGAAGAGTTTGAAATTTACCGGGCCTTCAGAAATAATCCTAATAATGTACTAAACGAACAGTTGGCATTTAAATCACATACACTATATGATAAGATTATAGATAACATAACCATAGAGTACACGCCCCAACACAACAATAGATAACATGATAACGTAAATAAACTGTGCAGTACGTCGTCAACCGGTGTCGAGTGCGCACTCACATCCGCGTACGTCGCTGTGTTTGTACAACATATACATAGATGTATTTTAGTGTCTTTTTAATGTTTTAATGTTTTAACGAAGTCATAACTGACGAATTTTTACTCTGATGATGGATTAAATTTAATCCGAAACGCGTTAGAAGACAGAAACCAAGCGGTCACAGTGACGGATTAAGGTAAAAAATTTAATTAAAATATGTCTGTTTAGTTAATTACCAATGACAAGAACTGCTCTCGCCTATGTATAGTATGCATTTTAAAAAGTAGATTTTGTAACTTACTCAGTTACTACTTTTTTTACCTGAAGCTAGAATAGTATTCAAACTGAATGCGACTTTTAAAGTATGAGCAACGCAAAATGTAGGTTAAAGAAATTAATATTTCAGAAGAAATGATGGATACACTGTGAATTTGTATGTGTGTGTATGCGCTCGCGCGCTTTCTCGTGTAAAGTAGTTCTTCTTAATGTAATTTTCGAAATTTTGTAACTTAATTTCACGGTAACATTCACCGGGGCTCAAGTCACTTGGACAGATTGAGTATTCAATAATAATTTCCTTCGCGGACAACGTACGGTTTAAATTGTCTTTATTTTATAAAAATGTGCAGACTTATGTATCTTTACGAGCGAACAAGCTTCATAATTAATTGCATACGCATGTTTTGAACTACCGTTATCCTTGTTCCGAATTATCAGTTGTGGATCCTGTTATTAAAAATTATGAAAGGAAAGCGTCAAGCAGTACGATAATAATCAGATGTGTTGATACTTTTGTTTCTGAACAGGTATGCAACCTGTAATTTGCCACAGCGCAAATCCTGTTTCTTGATTGAGAAGAAACTGATATCCATTGTGTGTAGCTAATTTCTACGTGCTCGATCAGCAATACCGGCTGTGATTATAAGTTACTTATTACATTGTTTGGTAACAAAGAAAATATGCCGTATTCCTGGGTAAAAATTATTTTTATTTATTATCCCTTTCTCAGCATAAGTTTCATCACTTTCTTAATTGAAGAATATATTTATTTAATTAAGTAGTAGCAGAATCAACAAAAGGTGAGAATCTCTATAATGGTTTCTTTTGTTTTGTTTTTCACTATTATTCTGTTTTACAGAAAACTGTGGGCTCATATGGAGAATTGACACATTTGTACAATAGCAGTGACGAACATCTAATACTTAAACGCACTTTACGACTCAGTTACTGTAGTATCCGAAATTGGTAAATAATCATTAGAACATCCAACTTAAATGCTGGCGGATTTCAATTAACGCAGATGCTATGACGCTTAGCAACATGAAAGGTGCACATTCATCTTCGGTTAGACACACATCTTGCACGCAAGGCCATTAATTTCATTCAGCCCCATACACAGTGTCAAGGCGTACGTATTGCTTAGCACTATAAACTGAATATAAAAAAAAAAACACATAAAAGTGAATGTAAACTTAATCCTTGAACTTTTATAAACAAATTTTGTTTAACTGTTAATGTTTAAATAGAATTATACAATTTAATATGTCTATGTGAAGAAATCGGTAAACAAAATGTTAATTATAATACCTGCCATAAAAATGCGATGAAATAAGCCATAAGGTAAATGGCTCATGGTGGGGAGTCATTTCTGAGACTGAGCCTATGGAACAATCAAATGAGGATGGTATAATTTTCTTGTAAAGGGAAAAATGGTTTCAGTTACATGAAGAACATACGTGTCGAATGTTTTATTCAAGGCGTTGGAAGCTCACAAGTTTCATGTAAAGTGATGGTAAACTAAAACCTTGTAAAATAATACACTAAAATATTCTATTAGATGTTCAGACAAAAATATAAATAAAAAAATTCGTTTTTAAACAGAATAAAAACACAATAAAATCTCCATATCTTCTCTTTAGAAAAATAAATTCTTCCTTATATTTTACGTAGAATCTCTCTCTCTCTCTCTCTCTCTCACACACACACACACACACACACACACACACACACACACACACACACACACACACACCAAGAGCGCAGAGATAAGGTTTAGAAGCATAAAATCACATAGAGAGTTAACTGCAAAAAAGAAAAATATAAAAAGTGAAAAAAGGTGAAGGAATAAAGCAAATCATTTACAATATTTGTGTTTCATAATTTGTTCCACAATTTGAAACTTATAAAAATTATGTATAAAAAGTATTTGCTTGTTGTTGGAATTTTATATGCCTACATGTCGGCCTATTGTTTTATCCGAGTTTTCGATTATATCAATTACCATTTGTATTTAGTAACTTTTTCTTATTTTGTAGTTTAGTAATTTATTTTATAAAATTTTGAACAAAAATAATATAAAAATCATAAAACGTATGTCTGAGTCTGAACAAGAAAATGATGATGGGAGATCTAGATGTCAGGGAAAGGAAAATATTAAGAAAACCTCGGAATAAAAATAAAAGATGGAGAAGAGTACAGAAAACGCTACAATAATGACCTGCACATACATGTTGAGAAAATTACAGAGGTAATTAGAAGAAGAAGAAGAAATACTTTCTACTGACATATTCAAAGAATGAATCCTGGCAGAATAACTTTTTAATTATTCCAGACAGCTCAAAACGCCCAATACGTAGTTCAAAGAAACACAGAAAAAGAAATAGAAGAACTCTAGATTCGATTGACTCAAGAAGACATTGCGAAACGCTTAATACTAAAAAAAAATTTTAAAAAGCCCAAGGTTTTCAGGAAAAACTAAAAAGAGGACAGGTGCCATATGGACTGACGAAAGGAGGGAGAGACATCGATCAAGAATGAAGGAGATATGTGAGAGCACGAAGAGAGGTGAGAAGACGGGAAGAACTAGTTGAACCAAACGTAGTCCACAGTGGCTCATACGATAAAAACCAACATATCCGTTACTCTGTATAAACATAGACCTCAACAGAGATCATGGCATGGAACGCCGTTTACAAACGTTTCACAACTTCTACCAATAAACTGATTTGGCCGGAAATTTAAAAATATGTGCTGCCCATCACGTATACCCGATTTCCATAGCGCAATTTTGAAACATTTGTTTATTTGTTGACCTGTAGCAATTATTTTTTGCAAAATAATGCAAAATATTTACATCCATGTACCGGTACTGCTAAGACGAGGTTCGCAAAAAATACGTACAAAACAATTACCATTTTCAGCCTGCTAAGTTACCATTACAAGATTTCTGATAATTTCCGAGCACGATTAACTTTATGTACACTGTAAGGAATTACCTTATCTTTAAATGAACTACTGTTCCATTAGCTAAAATGCTATTCTATGATAGGTACAGTAGTTCTTCAACTGAACTACAGGTAAATTAAAAAAAATACCTTTACAATCTTCAATTTGAACGAACATTTTTCAACTAACCAAATCGTGATGTGCCTGAGGCTCCCTGTTACAATATATCCCTCCATGAGGTTTCTGTTCAATCATGTCCTGTTGATTGGTGTAGTGGCGTATTGTAATAACATTTGACACACTTATTTGGAATTTGTGTCGAAATTACGTATGTATTTGTATGTTGTGGTATGTCGATTACGTGTGTAATTTTCTAAGAATAAATACGTAAATACTTAAATAAATACTTATAATAATTACACTACAAAACAACATTCTTTAAAATACAAAATGTAACACTCACCTCAAGCCTCATAACCTCACCTCATAACGTAAGAGTATGTGCTTACTACACGCAGGTATTAAAGTGGATATAATTTAAGTTAAAAGTAGCCTAATAACCACAAATGTATCTTTTCTGAAACGTGTAGTTATTGCTTAATTTTTCGGCGCAACATTAGAAAAACGATGTGCATTCTTCTAAAATCTTTAAAATCAAAATTTGAGCTACACATTTAATGCAATTTTATACTGTCGCCATTAAACAAATTATCAATCTAGCCATTGCCCTTGTTCAGTCTCACATTGTACTACAACAATTAAAACTTTTTACCATATTGTATCTTCCTAAATTCGCACAAATTCGTTTTCATTAATGGCATATCAATAAGGACAGACAAAAAATTTGATAAAATCATGTAGGTGTAGTGCACCTGAGCTAGGAAAAACAACCAAACAATTGTGTAACTAGTCAAATCTGAGTCCATTTTGCCGATTGAAAAGAAGTGCAGTAATAATCATGTAAAAGGAAGAACAAAAACACTCGCATATGCGCGGTCAGGTCAAGATTTCACGTACAAAACTTATTAGCATAATAATTATTTTAAATGTTAGAAGAATATTAATATTACTGATGAGAAATATACGACACTCATTCTCGACGCGTCATCCTAAAAGTGGTAGGTTCTTCTCGAACTTCTGCGGGTTATAAATATAAGCAGCCAGCGTTCTGCCAAGTTTAGTTTTTACAAGGCAATTCAATATGCATTTACTGTTAGGTGATTGTAATTTATTGTGTGGAACGACCGTACTTTATGACTTGTAATATCTGGTGCGACACCGTTATATTAGGTATATTTATTGTTTAATACAGTAGATTCCAACTTAAAACCGCCTGTGGGGCTACAATTAAACTCAGGAAGCTTCCGACGGGCCTCATCGTAAACGATCGATTTTCGAAAAGTACCTTAAAAATAAAAAGGAAATTGTTAATTGTAAGTCAGTAGAAAGATACAATTTGTACATTTAATATATCTTACTGCACATCTTTAACGATATCGGGATTACTTGACTACTACACTCTCTCTCTCTCTCTCTCTCTCTCTCTCTCTCTCTCTCTCTCTCTCTCTCTCTCTCTCTCTCTCTCTCTCTCTCTCTCTCTCTTTATCTCTCTCTTTCTGTTTCTCTCTCTTTATCTCTCTCTCGGAGCAAATATCAGCCAATGCCTGGTTCACGCGCAGCCAGAATGGCGCATAATTTTAAATGTCAATAAATGAACATAATTATTCAGTTATAAGAGTTTGTATTTATTTGTATAGTGAATGTTAGCTAATCTTTCTTCTAAAAAAATAATTTACAGTGATAAAATAAATATTTGAGAGGAAGAAGAAGAGCAAAGTCAGCAGAGAGAATCAACAGATCTAACTACACAATTAAATTATTAATAGAAACAAATAGTTTCGAACCACAAATTCATACCTATTTAATTGGAAGTATATAAAACAAATACAATTAATTAATTATGTATTAATTAATTTAATTAATTAATTAAACAAAAAATATATGAGTAAAATTTTATAACTTACAAAAATTTTTATTATCAACAAATCACACTTTATTATTATACATTATTTATATTTAATTTATTCTTTGTAATTGGGAATAATTACCAATTGGTGAATCTAAAGTGGAGCTGTATCATCGGCGAGTTCAACACCGAGATTCAGACAACATTTATTAGCATCACAATTTCTATCTTTATATCTTTATTTTATCAAATATTTGTAATAAATTATATATTACAGCGTTTATACTGTTCATGTATTCACTCATGTTTTCAAGTTGTCTTAATGAACCGTTAAAAACACAAAATGTGTCATCAACATATCGATGATACGCTATAATATTCTTATGATGCATATTGTTGTTCGATAATAGATACTTATTTTCAAAATGGTTGAGATACACTTCTGCTAATATACCACTTAGGGGAGAACCCATAGCGAGCCCCTCACCTTGTGAATAAAACTGACCACTGAAGGTGAAATAGTTCTGTTGTAGGATTTTTTGAACTAATATAATGAGTTCATTTATTTCTTGAATGTTCATTGTTGCTTTTCTTATTAAATTTTCTTTTAGAATTTCAATAGTTTCTGTGACTGGCACATTTGTGTATAAGTTTACTATGTCGAAAGAGGCAATTTTATATTGAGGTAGCAATTTTGTTACCTTTATTTTATTTATGAAATCAATATTATTTTTAATACCACGATCATTTTCAAGTGTAATGTTATTTTTTATAATTTGTTGTAGCAACTTAGCTATCTTGTAACTTGGGGCTGTTGTGTAATTAATAAGCGGTCTTATAGGGATATTTTGTTTATGTAATTTGGGTAGGCCTGTAAGCTGTGGGGCTTGTGCGTGTATAGGTTTAATGTATCTACGTGTTCGTTCGTCCAAAAAATTAGTGCAATTATTAATTGATTCGTTCAAAATCTTAACATAACGTTTAGTAGGGTCGTCGACCAATGTCTCAATATTATTACTGTCGATAAACTCATGGATTTTATTTAAGTACTCTTCCTGTGGTAACAAAACCACCGTGTTGCCTTTATCTGCTTTTGTTATTATGACATTACTATCATTTATTTTATCTTTTATATGTCTGATGTGTCTATAGTCGTTGCTGTATTTACCTTTAAGTCTTTGGTTTATATTATTAATTTTCAATAGTCGGTTGAGTTTATTATTTATTATCGTACGGGCTTCGTTTTGTGTATTTGTATCAGATAACGTTCTTATGGTGGCTTCCGCATTCAAAACCTCATGTACAAGGTGATCTTTATCAAGTCTAGGCAAATTGTACTTTAAACCGTTACTTAGTAATATTTTTTCTGCGTTTGTTAGGTTTATATTAGATAAGTTTGCTACGCGTCTATAGAAAGTATGATGTCTTCTTATGCTAATATTGTTCTGTTGATTATCGTGCAGAGAACGAAGCTTTTTATTATGGGTAAATAATATTTTACAAGTGACGCGTTTGGTTTGTTGTTCAATTACTTCAAACACATTGTTACTAACCGCAGGGTGCAATGAATTAAGCAATTCCAAATGAAGTTTATACAACTCATGATTGAGGTTGATTTTCTTTATATATAAACTATTAATCTCTTGTTTTATCCAAGTTTTTGCGCTGTTTGCCGAGTCAAGTACGCCGCCTTTGATTTGCTATTGATGTTGATAACAGCATTTAGGGGTTATGTTGTTTCGCAGACACATTTTGTTAAATATAATGTTATTAGTGGTTTTTATTAATTTAACTTTGGTGTTCTTGTATTCGGTTATACGATCTGGATTATAAGTAAAGATATTAAAATTTAAAATTTTAGTAGACATTATTCATTAAGTAGATAACAAATTACGTTTACTTAGCATTGAGAGTCACTGTACTTTTGTGTGTTTTATATTTATTATTCATTCAAGTTGAAGGCGCGTTGAGCTTAAAGTTGCTATTTCACATATTGGTGAATTGGTGAACACGCAACAATTTCGTTATCGCGCATTCACTTTTAAATGTCAATTATATTCGTCAGTCAGTAGTGTAATAATGGGGCTTAACACGTAGCTATGCCGTTATGTTTGAAATCAATTAGTTGCGTTTGGGGGTACAGATAAATTTACATTGCAAAGTTTCTAATAGCAAAAGGTTTCTCTTTGCCAGGGACATGCAGTCTCTTAATGGCGCACGTCTTTGATGCCAATAAGTATATGCAATACGTAATCGTCATTTCAAGCATGTTATTATATATTCTGTTTCGGAATCCGTTTCAAAACGTAAAATCGACATATTCCAGACAAATTTGGAGCACGGACCAGCACTTTGAAACAAGAAATGAAAGCAAAGCGTAAAATGAATGTCTGTTAAGAGCAAGTAACACACAGCGTGACCACCTGTATGTTGTGCGTAACGGAGCAGCGGTTACACAGTGAAACCACTTGCATTTCTCTGAATAGTCCTTTTCAGGCCAGCCGCTACACAGTGAAACCACCATAGAAGTTCATTTCTCTGCCACTTGGAGTGCTGGCAGTTGCGTCACCTTTAGGTGTCTCTCTGTAACCAGTGCCCTTGAGGTGCTTGTGGAAGGTAACTTACAAAATGTCTAGAAATTATCTGAGTGAAGAAGAAATGTTAAAATACGTATGCAATGATGGAATACCTTCGGACTGTGAAAGTACTGCTAGTGACTAAGATTCGGAATCTGACGTTAACCAAAATAGACCAGAAAATACAAACTTTTTTAGGTGACTTGAACATTTCTATTACTTTAGATGATGTTAGTAGTTACAGTGAAGAATCTGGTGATACAGAAAGTGATAAAATCTTTTGGAATACTACAAACACTGTCAAATGTGTTCCTCAGTTCATGAATATAGAGGTGTTACTGAACATACTAAAATATCGGTATGGAGAACCATACATGACTTCCATGTTCTAAGATTTATATTTAAAATCATATTCGAAATGAAATATTTCCATAGAAACTACGTCTTTCTACTTATTGCTTCAGCATTAACCACAGTACTATGGTCACTAACGTATACCACCTCACGTTTTCGCACTCGATTTTCACCGATGATGGCAGTCGATGGCACTGCCGAAAAGTCTGGTTTTGCAGAAATCATTGAACTACGGCTAAAGAGCCCGGGAAGCAATTTTAACAAAAAACTACTTCTTTGTTGCCGATAACGTAGTACACATATAAAAAATTCTGCCCTCCACCTTCAACTATAATTTTTAATAATAGAAAATTACCCCCACCCCGTTCACCAAACCTCTTCATTTATAGATATTTCATCTACGTTTCTACAGTGGATTACTATGAGCTTCTTATCAGGATACTTTATTTATAAAAATTAAGTACTTTACTCTTGTTAAATCATAAAATGTTTCTGGTAAACTACCCCTTTCTCTTAACCGATCTTCTCCAAAATCAACAGACCTTCCGTCCTCTACAATTCAGGGAAGCATGCAAAAAAATATTTGATTCTGTTTGAATGTGCGGCAGTTATCGTTCGTCATGGAAATATTTCTCTTGTTACAACATAAAATGTTGCTGGTAAACTACCCCTTTCCCTTAACTGATCTTCACCAAAATCAATAGACCTTGAGCTCTCTGCAACTGAGGAAAGAGTGCAAAAAATTATTTTATTCTTATTTAATTTTCGGCAGTTATCGTTCGTCATAAAAAAATTACCCTTTTTAAAACATAAAACGTTGCTGATAAACTACCCCTTCCCTTAACCGATCTTCAACAAAATCAACAGACCTTGAGTTCTCTTTAGTTCAAAAAGGTATGCAAAAACCTAGTTGATTCTGTTTGAATTTACGGCAGTTATCGTTCGTCATATAAAAAATTACCCTTGTTAACACATAAAATGTTGCTGGTAAACTACCCCTTTCCCTTAACCGATCTTCACCAACACCAACAGGTATTGAGAACTCTTCAATACAAAGCTGTATGCAAAACATCATTTGATTCTGTTAGAATTTGCGGCTGTTATCGTTTACTATGGAAAAAATTACCCTTGAAAAAAACCGTTGCTGGTAAACTACCCCTTCCCCTTAACCGATCTTCACCAAAAACGACAGGACTTGGGTACTCTACAATTCAGGCTTGTATGCAAACAATTATTTGATTCTGTTTGAATTTGCGGCTGTTATAGTTTGCCATAGAAAACACCCTTGATAAAACATAAAACGTTGCTGGTAAACTACCCTATTCCAATAATCGATCTTCACCAATAACAATAGGTCTTGAGAACTCTACAATTCAGGGCTGTATGCAAAACATTAGTTGATTCTCTTTGAATTTACGGCAGTTATCGTTCGTCACAGAAAAAATACCCTTGTTAAAACATAAAACGTTGCCGGTAAACTACCCCTTTCCCTTAACCGATCTTCACCAAAAACGATAGGTCTTTAGTACTCAACAAAACAGGGCTGTGTGAAAAAACGTATTTGATTCTGTTTGAATTTGCGGCTCTTATCGTATGCCATAAAAAATACCCTTTTAAAACATAAAACGTTGCGGTAAACTACCCCTTCCCCTAACCGACCATCACCAACACCAATAGGTATTGAGAACTCTGCAATACAGGGCTGTATGCAAAACATCATTTGATTCTGTTTGAATTTGCGGCTGTTATCGTTTACCATAAAAAAAGTAAAATATCGGTATGGAGAACCATACATGACTTCCATGTTCTAAGATTTATATTTAAAATCATATTCGAAATGAAATATTTCCATAGAAACTACGTCTTTCTACTTATTGCTTCAGCATTAACCACAGTACTGTGGTCACTAACGTATACCACCTCACGTTTTCGCACTCGATTTTCACCGATGATGGCAGTCCATGGCACTGCCGAAAAGTCTCGTTTTGCAGAAAACATTGAACTACGGCTAAAGAGTCCGGGAAGCAATTTTAACAAAAAACTACTTCTTTGTTGCCGATAACGTAGTACACATATAAAAAATTCTGCCCTCCACCTTCAACTATAATTTTTAATAATAGAAAATTACCCCCACCCCGTTCACCTAACCTCTGCATTTATAGATATTTCATCTACGTTTCCTACAGTGGATTACTATGAGCTTCTTATCAGGATATTTTATTTATAAAAATTAAGTACTTTACTCTTGTTAAATCATAAAATGTTTCTGGTAAACTACCCCTTTCTCTTAACCGATCTTCTCCAAAATCAACAGGCCTTCCGTCCTCTACAATTCAGAGAAGCATGCAAAAAAATATTTGATTCTGTTTGAATGTGCGGCAGTTATCGTTCGTCATGGAAACATTTCTCTTGTTACAACATAAAATGTTGCTGGTAAACTACCCCTTTCCCTTAACTGATCTTCACCAAAATCAATACACCTTGAGCTCTCTGCAACTGAGGAAAGAGTGCAAAAAATTATTTTATTCTTATTTAATTTTCGACAGTTATCGTTCGTCATAAAAAAATTACCCTTTTTAAAACATAAAACGTTGCTGATAAACTACCCCTTCCCTTAACCGATCTTCAACAAAATCAACAGACCTTGAGTTCTCTTTAGTTCAAAAAGGTATGCAAAAACCTAGTTGATTCTGTTTGAATTTACGGCAGTTATCGTTCGTCATATAAAAAATTACCCTTGTTAAAACATAAAATGTTGCTGGTAAACTACCCCTTTCCCTTAACCGATCTTCACCAACACCAACAGGTATTGAGAACTCTTCAATACAAAGCTGTATGCAAAACATCATTTGATTCTGTTAGAATTTGCGGCTGTTATCGTTTACTATGGAAAAAATTACCCTTGAAAAAAACCGTCGCTGGTAAACTACCCCTTCCCATAAACCGATCTTCACCAAAAACGACAGGACTTGGGTACTCTACAATTCAGGCTTGTATGCAAACAATTATTTGATTCTGTTTGAATTTGCGGCTGTTATAGTTTGCCATAGAAAACACCCTTGATAAAACATAAAACGTTGCTGGTAAACTACCCTATTCCAATAATCGATCTTCACCAATAACAATAGGTCTTGAGAACTCTACAATTCAGGGCTGTATGCAAAACATTAGTTGATTCTCTTTGAATTTACGGCAGTTATCGTTCGTCACAGGAAAAATACCCTTGTTAAAACATAAAACGTTGCCGGTAAACTACCCCTTCCCCTTAACCGATCTTCACCAAAAACGATAGGTCTTTAGCACTCAACAAAACAGGGCTGTGTGAAAAAACGTATTTGATTCTGTTTGAATTTGCGGCTCTTATCGTATGCCATAAAAAATACCCTTTTAAAACATAAAACGTTGCGGTAAACTACCCCTTCCCCTTAACCGATCTTCACCAACACCAATAGGTATTGAGAACTCTGCAATACAGGGCTGTATGCAAAACATCATTTGATTCTGTTTGAATTTGCGGCTGTTATCGTTTACCATAGAAAAAGTAAAATATCGGTATGGAGAACCATACATGACTTCCATGTTCTAAGATTTATATTTAAAATCATATTCGAAATGAAATATTTCCATAGAAACTACGTCTTTCTACTTATTGCTTCAGCATTAACCACAGTACTGTGGTCACTAACGTATACCACCTCACGTTTTCGCACTCGATTTTCACCGATGATGGCAGTCCATGGCACTACCGAAAAGTCTCGTTTTGCAGAAAACATTGAATTACGGCTAAAGAGTCCGGGAAGCAATTTTAACAAAAAACTACTTCTTTGTTGCCGATAACGTAGTACACATATAAAAAATTCTGCCCTCCACCTTCAACTATAATTTTTAATAATAGAAAATTACCCCCACCCCGTTCACCTAACCTCTACATTTATAGATATTTCATCTACGTTTCCTACAGTGGATTACTATGAGCTTCTTATCAGGATATTTTATTTATAAAAATTAAGTACTTTACTCTTGTTAAATCATAAAATATTTCTGGTAAACTACCCCTTTCTCTTAACCGATCTTCTCCAAAATCAACAGACCTTCCGTCCTCTACAATTCAGGGAAGCATGCAAAAAAATATTTGATTCTGTTTGAATGTGCGGCAGTTATCGTTCGTCATGGAAACATTTCTCTTGTTACAACATAAAATGTTGCTGGTAAACTACCCCTTTCCCTTAACTGAACTTCACCAAAATCAATACACCTTGAGCTCTCTGCAACTGAGGAAAGAGTGCAAAAAATTATTTTATTCTTATTTAATTTTCGGCAGTTATCGTTCGTCATAAAAAAATTACCCTTTTTAAAACATAAAACGTTGCTGATAAACTACCCCTTCCCTTAACCGATCTTCAACAAAATCAACAGACCTTGAGTTCTCTTTAGTTCAAAAAGGTATGCAAAAACCTAGTTGATTCTGTTTGAATTTACGGCAGTTATCGTTCGTCATATAAAAAATTACCCTTGTTAAAACATAAAATGTTGCTGGTAAACTACCCCTTTCCCTTAACCGATCTTCACCAACACCAATAGGTATTGAGAACTCTTCAATACAAAGCTGTATGCAAAACATCATTTGATTCTGTTAGAATTTGCGGCTGTTATCGTTTACTATGGAAAAAATTACCCTTGAAAAAAACCGTCGCTGGTAAACTACCCCTTCCCATAAACCGATCTTCACCAAAAACGACAGGACTTGGGTACTCTACAATTCAGGCTTGTATGCAAACAATTATTTGATTCTGTTTGAATTTGCGGCTGTTATAGTTTGCCATAGAAAACACCCTTGATAAAACATAAAACGTTGCTGGTAAACTACCCTATTCCAATAATCGATCTTCACCAATAACAATAGGTCTTGAGAACTCTACAATTCAGGGCTGTATGCAAAACATTAGTTGATTCTCTTTGAATTTACGGCAGTTATCGTTCGTCACAGAAAAAATACCCTTGTTAAAACATAAAACGTTGCCGGTAAACTACCCCTTTCCCTTAACCGATCTTCACCAAAAACGATAGGTCTTTAGTACTCAACAAAACAGGGCTGTGTGAAAAAACGTATTTGATTCTGTTTGAATTTGCGGCTCTTATCGTATGCCATAAAAAATACACTTTTAAAACATAAAACGTTGCGGTAAACTACCCCTTCCCCTTAACCGATCATCACCAACACCAATAGGTATTGAGAACTCTGCAATTCAGGGCTGTATGCAAAACATCATTTGATTCTGTTTGAATTTGCGGCTGTTATCGTTTACCATAGAAAAAGTAAAATATCGGTATGGAGAACCATACATGACTTCCATGTTCTAAGATTTATATTTAAAATCATATTCGAAATGAAATATTTCCATAGAAACTACGTCTTTCTACTTATTGCTTCAGCATTAACCACAGTACTGTGGTCACTAACGTATACCACCTCACGTTTTCGCACTCGATTTTCACCGATGATGGCAGTCCATGGCACTGCCGAAAAGTCTCGTTTTGCAGAAAACATTGAACTACGGCTAAAGAGTCCGGGAAGCAATTTTAACAAAAAACTACTTCTTTGTTGCCGATAACGTAGTACACATATAAAAAATTCTGCCCTCCACCTTCAACTATAATTTTTAATAATAGAAAATTACCCCCACCCCGTTCACCTAACCTCTGCATTTATAGATATTTCATCTACGTTTCCTACAGTGGATTACTATGAGCTTCTTATCAGGATATTTTATTTATAAAAATTAAGTACTTTACTCTTGTTAAATCATAAAATGTTTCTGGTAAACTACCCCTTTCTCTTAACCGATCTTCTCCAAAATCAACAGGCCTTCCGTCCTCTACAATTCAGGGAAGCATGCAAAAAAATATTTGATTCTGTTTTAATGTGCGGCAGTTATCGTTCGTCATGGAAACATTTCTCTTGTTACAACATAAAATGTTGCTGGTAAACTACCCCTTTCCCTTAACTGATCTTCACCAAAATCAATAGACCTTGAGCTCTCTGCAACTGAGGAAAGAGTGCAAAAAATTATTTTATTCTTATTTAATTTTCGGCAGTTATCTTTCGTCATAAAAAAATTACCCTTTTTAAAACATAAAACGTTGCTGATAAACTACCCCTTCCCTTAACCGATCTTCAACAAAATCAACAGACCTTGAGTTCTCTTTAGTTCAAAAAGGTATGCAAAAACCTAGTTAATTCTGTTTGAATTTACGGCAGTTATCGTTCGTCATATAAAAAATTACCCTTGTTAAAACATAAAATGTTGCTGGTAAACTACCCCTTTCCCTTAACCGATCTTCACCAACACCAACAGGTATTGAGAACTCTTCAATACAAAGCTGTATGCAAAACATCATTTGATTCTGTTTGAATTTGCGGCTGTTATCGTTTACTATGGAAAAAATTACCCTTGAAAAAAACCGTTGCGCGTAAACTACCCCTTCCCCTTAACCGATCTTCACCAAAAACGACAGGACTTGGGTACTCTACAATTCAGGCTTGTATGCAAACAATTATTTGATTCTGTTTGAATTTGCGGCTGTTATAGTTTGCCATATAAAACACCCTTGATAAAACATAAAACGTTGCTGGTAAACTACCCTATTCCAATAATCGATCTTCACCAATAACAATAGGTCTTGAGAACTCTACAATTCAGGGCTGTATGCAAAACATTAGTTGATTCTCTTTGAATTTACGGCAGTTATCGTTCGTCACAGAAAAAATACCCTTGTTAAAACATAAAACGTTGCCGGTAAACTACCCCTTTCCCTTAACCGATCTTCACCAAAAACGATAGGTCTTTAGTACTCAACAAAACAGGGCTGTGTGAAAAAACATATTTGATTCTGTTTGAATTTGCGGCTTTTATCGTATGCCATAAAAAATACCCTTTTAAAACATAAAACGTTGCTGGTAAACTTCCCCTTTCCCTTAACCGATCTTCACCAACACCAATAGGTATTGAGAACTCTGCAATACAGGGCTGTATGCAAAACATCATTTGATTCTGTTTGAATTTGCGGCTGTTATCGTTTACCATAGAAAAAGTAAAATATCGGTATGGAGAACCATACATGACTTCCATGTTCTAAGATTTATATTTAAAATCATATTCGAAATGAAATATTTCCATAGAAACTACGTCTTTCTACTTATTGCTTCAGCATTAACCACAGTACTGTGGTCACTAACGTATACCACCTCACGTTTTCGCACTCGATTTTCACCGATGATGGCAGTCCATGGCACTGCCGAAAAGTCTCGTTTTGCAGAAAACATTGAACTACGGCTAAAGAGTCCGGGCGAGACTTCTGCTCCAGCCTTGGACTGATCAGGACTGCTCTTCTTAGACTGCTCTCTCAGCTCTCTCGCTGGACCATCTCTACGGCTTTGCTGCCTTCGGCCACCTCGCCTTCCGACGAGGAATATCTTCCTTCGAGGGAACCAAGCCAGCTGCTGCCGGTGAACTTAGTAGCCGGTAGAAGAAGCAGCTATCCGAAGTTGCCCTGCTAAGGACCACCTGCGCCGGACCAACATCTTGCCGGACAGGAAAGAAGTGGATTGCTCTGGGCTCACCTGGTGAGTGCCGCATTTCCAGTGTGTAATTCCTAACTTGTTCACGACTGTTAGGTAGCGCTGCCCCGGACGATCCTTGCAAGCCCCCACCAGTGGTAAGCGAGCTAGGATATCGCCGGGGTAAAGGGGCCAGTGGACACCAGTCTTGGTAAGGACTCGTATTCAACGAAGCTGGTCGTTAGCCCAGCTCCTCCCGCATCGTCGTGAACAAGGAAGACGCGCGGGTAATCCGGCTTCGGCCGGACCCGAGATCCCTGGCGTCTGGCAGTGACTGCCTAGCAGTCTCTGCCCGGCAGCCGTCGCACCTGGCCAGCATGCCTTCTACAGGCAACGGCCCAAGTGCCGAGTCGCTCGGCCCCGCCTTGCTACCCCATCTGGGCGACTCGCCCGATTCGCCTCGGGCGATGGAGACGGACGATCCTCTCCCCAACCCGCTTCCCCCTCTGCCGGCAGACGAGTCGGGCGAGTTCGCGACCGTTGGTCGGCGAAATCGCCCGGCTAAGAAGCCCAAGAGGACCCACGCACCTGGATCCACTTCCTCACAGACCTCGGCCATGGACATTGGACCTTCTCAGGGCCCACAGGTCGCGGTTCCGACTACTTCGACAGCAGCTCCGGCTGCTGCCGCTGTTGGTCGTGCGCCGCCCCTGTACGTCCATAGCGTATCCAATGTCGCCGCCTTATACAGACGGCTGATCGCGGCCCACGGCCTGTCGGCCGACAAGCTTGACCTGAAGCTGCTTGGCGGTGATACGGTCAGGATTGTCGTCCGCCAGCTCGAGGACCATCGCTTGGTCGAGGCCTTCCTCCAAACACATAACCTCCAATATCATACCTTCACTCCTAAGCGAGTCAAGCCCTTGTCTGTCATTTTGCGAGGGCTTGACGCGCACACTGATCCTCAGGAGATCCTTATGGAACTCCGCGACCTCGGGTACCCGGTGCAGGCAATTTTCCGCCTGTTCACTCACTCAGAGACCCGAGTCCCTCTCCCGCTCGTCCGTCTCCAGCTCGAGAAGGGCGAGGCTGCAGACAAAATTTTCCACCTGACGCGGCTGTTTGGCTTCCGCGTCAGGGTGGAAACCAGTCGTCCCCAGGGCAAGCTCGCGCAGTGCCACCGGTGCCAGAGGTTCGGCCACCACACCGACGTCTGCCGCAATGCCCCGGCCTGTCTCCGATGTTCTCTGGGACATTCAACACAGGCCTGCACTGTGGCGGACAAAACCAAATTTCGCTGCATAAATTGTGGTCAAGGCCACGCAGCGTCTAACGTAAACTGCCCGGTCTATAAGGCGGAGCTCCTGCGGAAGCAAAAGCCGCAGGGGCCCCTCCCGAAGCCACGGCAGCCAGTTATGCAGCCCCAACCTAGACAGCCTAAAATGCAGGCTAGGCCTAAACCTCAGGCACAACCGGCACGGCGCGCGCCCTCTCCGGCTCCACCTCCAGCCCCTACAAAGGCAACTAAACGTACCGCGTCTCCTTCCACAGCAGAGACACGCCCAGTAGCTGTTATCTCGGTTTTGGAGCCGGAGAATGAACCCTCCACCTCCGCGGAACCTCCTACTCCCGCCTCTGAACCAGAGGTAGCCTCGCCGCCCCTGCCACCTCCGCGATTTCCGCGAGCAGGCATCAAACCCAGGAACAAAGGGATACCCACACCGGATGCTCGGCCCCGAGCTCCTGCCTGCCCACAGCCCAAGAAAAGTCCTGCTTCCCGGTATAAGTCCGACGAAGCGCAACAGCGTACTTTTCCTGCCGCTGATCCAAAACCGTCTGGCCCTGGTCCTATGGCTTCCACCATGACCCGATCTGCCGTAACACCTGGTCGCTCTTATGCGGCCTCAGTTTCCAGGCAAACCACCCAGTCCGTCAGTTCCAATGACGCACAGTTCGTCCGCGGCTTTCTGTCTAGCTACGACCTCCCGAAAGTTGCATCTCTCTTCAGGTCCATCCGAGCCCGCCTGGAAACTGCTGACCCAACTGAGAGATTCATGCTCTTGGTGGAAGCCTGCGAAGTCATAGGTCTTCTATGAACCGAGCCCTTAGACGAGATCTCTCGCTCGTAGCCTGGAATGCTAATAACATCGGTACCAAGCATTCCGACCTTCTTGAATTCCTGGCTCGGTTCAAACCCGACGTACTTCTCCTCGGGGAAACCCACCTGACCCCGGCGAACCGGTTTCGATTACCTAATTACGTGGTTTATCGGGATGACCGAGTTGGCCGACGAGGAGGCGGCACGGCGATCGCGGTGAGGACCTCCATAGGTCATCATCGTGTCGCTTTGCCGCAGCTTACCAACCTAGAGGCCACCGCCATTGAGGTCCACGGAGCTCTTGGCGGCGTCCTCGTGGTCTCAGCTTACAAGCCCCCACAAGCTGAACTCCTTGTCAGCGACCTGGACGTCATCTTCGATTCCCATCGAAGGGTAATTTTGGCCGGCGATCTGAATTGCAAGCATCGCGTTTGGAATAGTCGCCTGACTACTCCGAACGGGAGGCGCTTGCTCAGTTTTGTTGAATCGCGCCGGGCGATGGTGTTTGGTCCAGCGCAACCCACGTTCTTTCCGTCACTGCCTAACGCGGCTCCCGATGTTCTGGACATCGCGGTGACCCAAGGAATTGTCTGTCCGGTCGAGGTATTCTCACTTACGGAGCTGACATCCGACCACAACCCTATCTTGGTCCACGTCGCTACCCAGCACGCCTATGCACGTTCTGACAAGCAGAAGGTTATCGATTGGGATCGCTACGGCCCGGCCTTGTGCCGTAGATTGCCGCCAGCGGCCCCACTCGATTCCGTTCGCCTCCTAGACGAAGCAGTTGCGGGAATCGAAGAGGCAATCATCTCGGCTATAGGCGTGTCTTCACGTACGCGAGCTGGCTTCACGCCTGACTACCAACGCATCCCTGAGGAAGTCTCTCTTCTCGCTCGCGAGAGGAATTACTTCCGGAAACGTTGGCAGAGGACCCGTGATCCGGCCGATAAGGCAGCATACAATCGGCTCACCGGACGACTGCGTGGCAGTCTGAAGGCGTTCCGACGTAGCTGTTGGGAACTCGACGTGGCCCGAACGGGGGATGCGGACCCGCAATCTCACCCGTACAGAATACCTACCGCATTGACGGGACGGAGGCGCCGACCTCCACTTCCCGCCATTGTTGGACCGTTCGGTCGACTCCTGGGTCGCCCGGAGGAGAAGGCCGAGTACTTGGGCTTGTGTTTCGAGCGTCAGTTCGCTCCCAACCCGCCCATGGACTGGGACTTCGACGAACAAGTCGAGATGGCTGTGGAAGACTTTCTGTCTCTTCCGATCACGGCGGAGCCCGAACCCATCTCTTTGGAAGAGGTCTCAGATCGGCTCGCTGAACTTCAGCCAAGAAAGGCTCCAGGCCCGGACGGTGTTACCAACACCGCTCTACGACTTCTTCCCGAGCCTGGAGTTCAATTCTTGACTGATTTGTTCAACGCGTGTCTTAGACTGGCCTACTTTCCCAAGAAATGGAGAAAGGCGACGGTTATCGTGATCCCGAAGCAGGGAAAGGATACCACCCACTCGGAAAACCTCCGGCCTATCAGCCTACTTTCCGCTACGTCCAAGGTTTTTGAGCGCCTCGTGCAGCGTCGTGTACGAGAGCATCTAACCAACTTTGACGTGCTGGTCCCCGAACAGTTCGGCTTTCGTGTGGGGCATTCGACCACTCATCAACTGATGAGACTGGTGGAAAGCATCACGGAAGCCGGGTGTCGGAGAGAACGGACCGTTGGCTGTTTCTTAGATGTTGAGAAAGCCTTCGACAGCGTATGGCATGATGGCCTTTTATTCAAACTTAGGGAAGTCCAGCTCCCGGACTGCTACCTCCATCTGGTTGCTAGCTTTCTGACGGAGAGGACCTTCTGCGTGAGAGTTGGCGATTCTGTCTCTTCCGAGAGACGAATCACAGCCGGCGTCCCTCAAGGTAGTGTTCTAGGCCCCCTTCTGTTCTCGATCTACGTCAACGACGTGCCGAGACAGCCTGGAGTCCAGATGGCCCTCTTCGCTGACGACACGGCCGCATTTACGGCCGATCGTCATGAGGAAAGGGCCGTCCTACGACTGCAGCGCCAGCTCGACACGCTCGTGGACTGGACTGAGAATTGGAGAGTGCAACTCAACGCCACCAAGAGCGTAGCCGTCGAATTCTCCAAGCGACGGAAGAACCCCGTTAGGCAACTACGTATCGGCAGAACGTACTTGCGCTGGTCCAACGAGGTCAAGTACCTCGGCTTACACCTCGACCGTCGGCTCACCTGGCGTACCCACGCACAGACAGTTCTAAAGCGAGCATCCACTCGCCTGTGCGCACTGTTTCCACTCCTGATCAGCTCAGCCATGACCAGGAAATTGGGTAGGATGATCGTCGGCGCGTATCTGCTGCCGGTCATTACCTACGCCTGCCCGGTCTGGGGTTACCTCGCCGCAATGCATAAAAAGAAGTTGCAGAGCGTCCTCGACAGGGGGCTTCGGCTAGCGGCCAAAGTCCCCCGTCGCTTCTCATCTCGCCTTCTAAGGAGAGGACTTGGCGTCCGCTCCTTAGACGACACTTTCAGGCGGCTTGCACGCAAATTTTATGCACGTGCGGCGAGGTTCCCAGGCAATCCTCTAGTGACTGGGCTGGGAAGGTACCGTATACGCCCAGGTGATTCGTGGAAACGCCCTCGGTGCATACTGCGCTAGCGTAGGCTAGCACAACAGCCGAGAATCGGCCTGCTATAGAGCACGCGCCCTACTTGGGCAGGGCCACGAGGCAGGAGCTCCAGAAGGTAGCTCGGAACTCAGTTTCCCGTGCGGTTCGTCTCTGCGACGCACAACCGCAAAGCCCAGAGCGAAAAAAGAGTCCGGGAAGCAATTTTAACAAAAAAACTACTTCTTTGTTGCCGATAACGTAGTACACATATAAAAAATTCTGCCCTCCACCTTCAACTATAATTTTTAATAATAGAAAATTACCCCCACCCCGATCACCTAACCTCTGCATTTATAGATATTTCATCTACGTTTCCTACAGTGGATTACTATGAGCTTCTTATCAGGATATTTTATTTATAAAAATTAAGTACTTTACTTTTGTTAAATCATAAAATGTTTCTGGTAAATTACCCCTTTCTCTTAACCGATCTTCTCCAAAATCAACAGACCTTCCGTCCTCTAAAATTCAGGGAAGCATGCAAAAAAATATTTGATTCTGTTTGAATGTGCGGCAGTTATCGTTCGTCATGGAAACATTTCTCTTGTTACAACATAAAATGTTGCTGGTAAACTACCCCTTTCCCTTAACTGATCTTCACCAAAATCAATAGACCTTGAGCTCTCTGCAACTGAGGAAAGAGTGCAAAAAATTATTTTATTCTTATTTAATTTTCGGCAGTTATCGTTCGTCATAAAAAAATTACCCTTTTTAAAACATAAAACGTTGCTGATAAACTACCCCTTCCCTTAACCGATCTTCAACAAAATCAACAGACCTTGAGTTCTCTTTAGTTCAAAAAGGTATGCAAAAACCTAGTTGATTCTGTTTGAATTTACGGCAGTTATCGTTCGTCATATAAAAATTACCCTTGTTAAAACATAAAATGTTGCTGGTAAACTACCCCTTTCCCTTAACCGATCTTCACCAACACCAACAGGTATTGAGAACTCTACAATACAAAGCTGTATGCAAAACATCATTTGATTCTGTTTGAATTTGCGGCTGTTATCGTTTACTATGGAAAAAAATTACCCTTGAAAAAAAAACCGTTGCTGGTAAACTACCCCTTTCCCTTAACCGATCTTCACCAAAAACGACAGGTCTTGGGTACTCTACAATTCAGGCTTGTATGCAAACAATTATTTGATTCTGTTTGAATTTGCGGCTGTTATCGTTTGCCATATAAAACACCCTTGATAAAACATAAAACGTTGCTGGTAAACTACCCTATTCCATTAACCGATCTTCACCAATAACAATAGGTCTTGAGAACTCTACAATTCAGGGCTGTATGCAAAACATTAGTTAATTCTCTTTGAATTTACGGCAGTTATCGTTCGTCACAGAAAAAATACCCTTGTTAAAACATAAAACGTTGCTGGTAAACTACCCCTTTCCGTTAACCGATCTTCACCAAAAACAGCAGGTTTTTATATCTCTACAATTTAGGGCGGTATGCAAATAATCATTTGATTCTGTTAGAATTTGCGGCTGTTATAGTTTGCCATAGAAAATACCCTTGTTAAAACATATAACCTTGCTGGTAAACTACCCCTTTCCGTTAACCGATCTTCACTAAAAACAATAGGACTTGAGAACTCTACCATTTAGGGCTGTATGCAAATAATCATTTGATTCTGTTAGAATTTGCGGCTGTTACCGTTTGCCATAGAAAATACCCTTGTTAAGACATAAAACGTTGCTGGTAAACTACCCCTTTCCCTTAACCGATCTTCACTAAAAACAAAAGATCTTGAGTACTCTACAAATCAGTGCTGTATGCAAAAACTTATTTGATTCTGTTTGAATTTGCGGCTGTTATCGTTTACCATAGAAAAAGTAAAAAATTACCCTTGATAAAAAACCGTTGCTGGTAAACTACCCCTTTCCCTTAATCGATCTTCACCAAAAACGATAGGTCTGGAGAACTCTGCAATTCAGGGCTGTATGCAAAATATTATATGATTTTGTTTGAATTTGCGGCTGTTATCGTTTGCCATACCAAATACCCTTGATAAAACAAAAAACGTGGCTGGTAAACTACCCCTTTGCCTTAAACGATCTTCACCAAAAACTATAGGTCTTTAGTACTCAAGAAATCAGGGCTGTATGCAAAAACGTATTTTATTATGTTTGAATTTGCGGCTGTTATCGTTTTCCATAGAAAATACCCTTGTTAAAACATAAAACGTTGCTGGTAAACTACCCCTTTCCCTTAACCGATCTTTACCAAAATCAACAGATCTTGAGAACCCTACAATTCAGGGCTGTATGCGAAACATTATTTGATTCTGTTTGAAATTGCGGCTGTTATCGTTTGCCAAACAAACAAAATTACCCTTGATAAAAAAAAAAACCGTTGCCGGTAAACTACCCCTTTCCCTCAATAGATCTTCACCAAAAACAATAGGTCGCGAGTACTCTACAAATCAGGGCTGTATGCAAAAAATTATTTGATTCTGTTTGAATTTGCGGCTGTTATCGTTTGCCAAAAAAAAATCTACAGACAGACAGACACACAGACACACACACAGACACTTTTCGAAAAATGACTTTTTTTTCATGTTTTGAGTGTAGTACAATCATATTCTGCAATAATCTCGAACACGATTTTTTTTGCCATCACCATACTTCCATTTCCTTAAGGAACATGGAAGTAAAAAATTGATTATCCAGATCCTTATAAATTATTTACTCTTTTTATAAATGATACAGTGATTTCTCATATTGTTTTTTATACAAACTTGCATGCAACACAAAAATTTTAGCCATTTAAACCTACAACTTATGAAGAGATACGATGTTTTGTAGGTATAAATTTGTACATGTTAATTAATAAGAAAAAGCACCTACCGCGATTATTCGTCACAAGACGAAGACTTACATGATTCTTATATTTCAAAGCTAATGACAGTGAAACGTTTTAGCTTCTTGTTGAGTCATTTACATTTACATGATAATTCATTGATGCCTTTGCCAAATGACCCGAATTTTGATAAATTATACAAATTGCGACTTTTCATTGATTTTTTTATCTCAATCACTTATTGACTGCTACCAGACAACGTAACGTTGCTGTGGATGAAAGTATGGTTAAATTTAAGGGACGATCCAGTATGAAACACTTAATGAGGATAGGCCAATTAAACGTGGTTACAAAATTTGGATGTTATGTGGTGAATCTGGTTACAACTTGAAATTTCAAATTTATGTTGGAAAAGGTAAAATTAAAGTTGATTGTGGGTTAGGTGAAAGAGTAGTCATGAATGGTCTAGAAGGTAAGAACCACGTAGTTTTTATGGATAATTTTCTTCATCTATACAACTGTATGAAAACCTGAGAAATAAAAATATTTTTGCATGCGATACAGTGAATCCTAAAAGGAAAAGCTTGCCACCTCTTGAAAATGAGAAAAATATGGAGAGGAGAGAATTCTCATTCAATGTAAGCAACATTGAATGAGAAAATATTGTTTATAGGTGGAAACACAGCATAGGTGTGAATGTATTAAGCACTGCTCATACCCTTCAGAAATTTATACAGTAAAAAGAAAACAAAAAGATGGAACAAGAAAAACATGCATATCCACACTTGCTGTTCAGGAGTAGAAATGCCACATAAATTTTGTAGACAAATTTGACAGGCTGCATTGGCTATTGAAGTCGGATTTCCACATTAATACGCCTTGATAGCAAAAGCACGCTCTTAACCCGTCAAAGTCTCCATAATAACTAAATGACATAAACGGAACTTCGTACCTTGCCGAATGTAACGGAACATACCCAAACGTTACTGGATAAATCTGATGTCTATAATCACCCGTTTCTGTGGTCATCCAGTATGTGTAGCACTTACCTATATAAAATTACAGTGTTTCGCTATAGAGTCCCGATTCTTTAACAATTTAATGAGTATCTAGAAAGTTGCGATTATTTTTCTGTGTAGTGTACGTGGCCGTACAAAAAGAAAAATAACTCAGCAAAACAGACAACCTTCCACTAATTTTCTATTAGCAGGTGAAGCAGCTGAACAGTCGAGTGTTGTGGGTGGAATGTGATTGTAATTCTGTTTCCAAGTATAACCGTCCGATCTATGTAAAAACAAAGACGAAATATTATGTAGTCTGACTAACGAAAACAATTTTTAAATACGGTTTAATATCCCATTATATACGAGAACGTTAATAGTACAGAGACGCAGTTGCAGCACTTATTTGATAAACTGCGTACTTAGATAAGGCATATTTCGAAAATGTCCTAGGAG
The DNA here is from genome assembly GCA_034769895.1 of Magicicada septendecula. Taxonomy (NCBI): domain Eukaryota; kingdom Metazoa; phylum Arthropoda; class Insecta; order Hemiptera; family Cicadidae; genus Magicicada; species Magicicada septendecula. The sequence continues at coordinate 290,899,330 of CM068371.1, forward strand.
GAAACACAAATCAAATTTTATCAGTACTGCTATATCACAATGCAATATTGTGCATAGTACTGTAGATATATATTAAAAAACAATTTTAATAATAGCTGCATTGTATGCTACCTTAATTATTAGTGTAAACAAATATTTTAAACAATTAATTCGTGTCTTCCGTGAAAAATACGCGTGATTACAACCTAACTATTATCTAAGTTATTCTTTGTTATAGGAAAATCAACTCGTTGTATGTTATTTCGATTCACGTTGTGAACTTTAAGAACGTAAGCCCTACGATAAGCGGGCATGTACTGCGTATTCTATCAAAAAGGATTGTATTGGCAATCCAGGTTTTTGCACAAGATTCCTGCGTTTTCCAATAGAAAATGTCTATAGGCATATGTGTGTGTGTGTGTGTGTGTGTGTGTGTGTGCGTTTGTGTTTTTATCGTAATGCGTTAGCAAGTTAATTATTTTAACTATATGTTTAGTCGCACCTCGTTTATCGTCGACAACCCTAAGAGTATTATGTGCGTGTTATAGATGACCATTGTTCGGCAGCTTCCCTAAGTATTAGGTAATACAACACAATAGGCATATGCTCATTTCTACGAGAACTTTTTAATTTACTCATAGTAGTAAGTTTCTGATATTTAAGATTTTGGTATCGCTAATTCTGGCAATTACGACGATACGATGATGACGATAATATCAATACACCGATAATGCCAACAATGGCGTAACAATAGTGGCGAAGGATAACTTTTCTGGGGTAAACAAAACTTTTTGTGGGACATAGGAGGAACTTATGTAAATCCTGTAGTCTTTGTCGTGTTCCACGATGACAGTTGGCAAGTAATCTGTTCTGCTAACATAAAGAAATAAAATTCGAAAGCTTTATTAAAACCAAAATTAATTAAATAATACAAAATTCCAATAGCTGCTTTTCGCATATTAAAATTTCCTCCTGAGTCTGACAACACATCTACATCCCATAGGCTATCTAGATTTTTAGACTAGTCTGCAATCTCTCGTTACTTGTAGTCGAAGCCAAGGGTTCTTCAAGCCCAACTCAAGCAGTTAAAAACCTTTAATATGACATTTCTGTTAAAACCTCCTACTTTTGTGTTATATCGTCATCTTTATGTTGCCGAATTCAGTGTATATTTAACTCCTTTTCAGAATGACATTTCTGAGGAGCGAACTTTACTGTCTTGTGTTTTAGTTGCCGTGTATAATTTACTCCCACGGAAGTGGGATATATATATAAATATAATTCATTCCGGAACTATCAAATGAAGCTTTAAAGGCCTATGTAAAACTTCAATTTTGTATGTCGACATACCTTGTTTTTAAAATAAGACTAATTTCTCCACGTACATTCTGGAACTTGACCTAACCGTCAACAAACCCTTCACCCCTACCCCACCACACCGTCCTCACACACAACAAGCTATAATTGAAATGTCGTTTCCCCACCCTATGAGCCCTGTCACCTCCATCTGGACAGTTACATATTTTTCTAGCAAATTCCTTGTGTTTCAGTGTTGTGTGTGAGCAGGGTGTGGTGGAGTAGGGGTGAAGGGTTTGTTTTCATGTTTGTTTGTTCATTTCCGATCTGACGATGAGCTGTGAAGCTTGAAAGCGCTAATCGGAATAATTTTTATATAGTGGTGTGCAACAGTGATAATTCTGCTTGTGATTTTAACCACTAATACAACTTTCTTCATTATCCTTCTTTGTTGTCAATAATGTAGTACACATATAAAACTTATAAAAAATGACCTCCTCCCTCACCAACTACCATTTTAATTTATAGAAATGTACCCCTCCCCCTTCAACTAACCTTTCCATTTATAGATATTTCACCTACCTTTCTACAGTGGATTATTATAACCTTCTTTTCAGGATAATTTATTTATCAAAATTAAGCACTTTACTCTTGTTGAAATGTAAAACGTTGCAGGTAAACTACTCCTTCCCGTTAACCGATCTTCACCAAAATCAATACGCATTGAGTCCTCTACAATTCAGAGATGTATGCAAAAAATTATTTGATTCTGTTTGAATGTGCGACAGTTATTATTCGTGATATAAATAAAATTACCCTTGTTAAAACATCAAACGTAAACTACCTCTTCCCCTTAACCGATCTTCACCAACATCAACAGAGCTTGGATCCTCTACAATTCAGGCACACATGCAAAAAATTATTTGATTCTGTTTGAATATGCGGCAGTTATCGTTCGTCATATAAAATATTGCCCTTGTTAAAACATAAAACGTTACTGGTAACCTACCCCTTTCTCTTAACCGATCTTCACCAAAATCGACAAACCTTGAACACTCTACACTTTAGGGACGTATGCAAAAAATTATGTGATTCTGTTTAAATGAGGGGCAGTTATCGTAAGTCATAGAAAAAATTCCCCTTGTTAAAACATAAAATGTTCCAGGTAAACTACCCCTTTCCCTAAACTGATCTTCACCAAAACCAATGAGCCTTGAATACTCTACAATTCAGAGCTGTATGCAAAATATTATCTGATTCTGTTTGAATTTGCGGCTGTTATCGTTTGCCATAAAGAAAATTCTACACAGACACACAAATAGGCAGACAGACAGATACACAGACACTTTTTAGAAAATGACTTTTCTTCATGTGTTGAGGGTAGTACAATCAGAATCTGCCCTTATCTCGAACACGATTTTTTTCGCCATGACCAATAGGCTACTTCCATTTCCTTACGGAACATGGAAGTAAAAAAGAAGGCTACCTTCTAAATGTATGTTACTTTTTGTTATATAATAGGGGTTAGCTTTTGTTATTTTTCACAACAAAATCATATAAATGCAAATATAATTATTTCGTAGATCAATCATCGTAGACTGTTACTTTATACCGCATAGTATTAAATGTTACAGATGAATGTTCCTCTTAAAACTGGGAAGAAACGCGTTAAAAGTAGTTACGTAGCAACGTCTAGCGTTTCACAATGTTTGTTTAGTTTGCCTCAGACAGAATTTAAAAAAACGATGTTACTTTTAATTAATTAATGCCCTCTGCATTTTGGCAGGAACGTACTGATAAGAATAACCTGTGTTTGTTTCGCAGCTCCTTACGTAGCACTTGTAATTATTTTAGAACATTCTATGGATATACAAAGAGGCTATTATCTTGTAGAAGTAAAACGCAATATCTTAAACAAATCTGATAGTTTGTAGCGCAAAAATTAAAGACAAAAATGTAATAACCTACAAATATAGTGCTAAAAAATACACAAATCTGAGGATCAATTGCTATGGATATAATGATTAAATTATTTTTTAAGACCCTCTCACATAAAAACCACTATTTTCTAGCTCATGGTAGTTATAATTTTATAAATAATATAAATATAATAAACTTTCAACAACTAACATTTAATAAACATTCATTTTAATTAAAATTGAAAATATGTTTGTTAGTACATTATTTTACGTTAATAAAGTTCTACATTCTTTTTCCCAAGCTTTTTGTGTTAATGATTTAATGTTCACTGTCAAGTACCTAAAAATTTGTATTCAATAATGCACTTATAGCCGGTTTGGGTATGCAAGTAGTATTTTCAGTACTAAAGGACCATATCTTCTACAATTTTCCATATTTGTAAACATTTAATCCTTTTAATGTTTTCTATATTTTTGGAAGATATTTATTGAAAAACGTACGGCTAACCAATGCTACTACTATTCAAATTAATTTCTTCTCATCAGTACTGTTTTATTCAACACTCATTTTGATATATCAAGAAGCTTCAAAAATATTCAGTTTTGCTGAAAAAGGTAATGCAAAGTAACATATAATTTCAATCGATTAATTATTCTACACTTCTAAACTATTTAACACTCCTATTTGTATAAACTATTTAACAACTAAACCACTTATCCTAAAAATATGTTATTCAACCTCGAAGCGACTGAATATTAGGTTAACTGAGTTCTAATTTGACTGATCGAAAGTTAACCATGAGGTGCGTGGAAACAATGATATAACGTATTGTTGTTTCATTCATGTATTCCTTCATCAGTTTTAGTATAAATACCATTGTCCACTAGGAAACGATGATTGCAACAAAGGCCATTGTTAGACTCTTTAATGTCGGCTTTACAGTTGTTTTGGTAAAATAGTTGTCCAGAATGTCTTTTAAATTAAGGTAAATGTCACTTTCATTGATTTTTACGTGTTTGCTTCCCAAACTGTACACAAACGTAAAAGTTGATTATGAATAAATAAATCTAAACTCGTTCTTCTTGTATAATCTCTACTATAAAATTAAATTATAGTTCTACTTACAAACTGCTACACATAATATCTATCATTATTATATTACAAATATTATTACAGTATTTAACAGATAATACAAGAGATTACAGAAATCCTTCATTCGTTAGATTAAACAGAAAATTACAGACACACAGCTTCATGTACAGTTTTATGATTTGTGTGGGGGGTAGATAGAGAGTTTACATGATTGGGGATGCTGAAAATAAATACCTTTGTAAAGGTGATGGTGAGCCAAAATGTTGGTAAAAGGTATAAATTAATCGTTTGTAAGACATGGCCATACCACATAATTGTTTTTCTTATTGTTTTTATATTCTCTGCACGATGTTTTTTTACATTTCCATTATCTCTCTTACTCAAGAGTATTTAATAACCCTTATCATGGTTAAAAGATTCTTGGTTTATGGAAATTCGATTCAGTGTCCAAAATGTTTTCTTGCTTCCGTCGACTACCAAAGAGCAGAAAAGCATTATACTTCTCATAGTTTGTTACAAAATTGATTTTTATATTATTCCACATACTTTCAGACCAAAGAATTGAATCTAATGCTCTAATTGACTTTTTCCTTTATTAATTCTTTTATCACAAACTTTTTCACATAGAGCACTACTGAATAATTAAATTAATAGTTAATATAAGCCTATGTTTCCTTGTATACTTTTATCTTTGTATTTTTGTGCACTATTTCTATTCTTCTCAAAAGTATTTTATCTTGGGTTTGTTCATTTTCAGTCCGTATCTGTCACCTTCTTCATCAAATTTTGTGTTACATTTCTATTGAAAATTCTAACTAAATAATTTTGGGAGTAAAAATAGATATTAAATCATACACCCTTTAAAGCGTCACGTACAAACCAAGTACTAATACGAGAACATTTTACAATATATGTACGAAAATCATAACGTAGGCTTACAATGGAGATTACGGCAATCAGAATGTATTATGTTTAAATGGGAGACTAATCATTAGAATCAAATGACTGACGAATAAGCTATTTAATACCTTTGTCATTATTTAGAATGTTAGACATGTCGGCATGTTTGTGCCACATGGTGTACAACTGCGGGAAAGTGGATAGTGGTACATAGAGACCGCCATTGTTCTCTAAGAGAAAGGATGAGGTCTAATGAGTTGTCATTACCCTGGTGGCACACAGAATACACTTGTATGTTCTATTAAACGACCTACGCTGGGAAAGATCTTAATTCAGGACGCTCCGCTTTGGAGGAGAGTGCGTGATCGCTACGTTACAAGTCGACAATAGTGTTACTTACTGACAATTTTCCTTCATTAATATTATGACATCAAATATCAACGAACCTCATGTGAACGTAGAACTGCATTCGTATAGACTAAGGTTTTAAATTTAATTTCAAATAAATATAAAAACATAATTTCATTATGTAGTTAGTAATCATTAAAATGTATTGATATTATAATTGTGTGATTACTATATTTTTAAAATATTTATAATCTCAAACTCGACAGCATTCCTATGTATATCTGGACTTCTCAGTTTGCTTTTAAAGTGAAAAAATTATTAGCCTACATATCGAATTTTTGACATTGTCTGCTAGGATGCGCTGACTTGCCAACATGTGTCTCTGATTTGCAATTGTGAGTCTGCTTCAACTAGGCATAGACCTACCTCTGGCCCAAGAAGGTACAGGTATAGGTATAGCCGATCCAAGAAGACCAACGATACTAACAAGACATTTTACTAAATGAGCGTATATTATACTAGTAAGCTGCCTGAGCTGCAGAGTTCGCTCACTACTTTGAACTAAATTCATTTATTATTAGGTACATTTCAATATTACATAATTTTTCAATTATAATTGACGTCAAAGAAACCCAAATTACTCGACTACTTTTTAAACAAATGTAAAGCTAACAATTATTACTTTTGTTAATAGTACTTTTATAAATACAGTAAACGCTAAAAATTCCAAAAGTACTGCACTGTTCCTTTCTTTTAGTTAAATTTACAACCATAAAGCCTCAAGAACAAATAATTTAGTCGTAGCTACTAAACTTACTAATTTACCCTAGTTTTAGGTATTTTTGCAGAAGTACATAACTGATAACAAAATGTAAAGGTTTTTTTTACACATAGAGCTTAAAAACTTTTTATCGCCGGTGAAAAATTTGTAAGTGGTGACATATAAAATTATTAAAAACATTCAGATTATATTTTGAATACAAATTCTTATAGTTTTATGTTCGACTTAAAATATTAAAACTTTTACCAATTTTTAACTTTAAATTTCGGATCATTACATTACATTAAACATTACATTACTATTTTGGTTAAAGTTCTCTTTAATTTGATATTTCCCAACATGTAGGAGCGCAGACAGGATTTTTTTAGATGGGTTCTAGGAGTTTATATTTTGGTGACCAAAACTACAAACATAAGAAGAATCCGTTATTTGCTACTTATCGTACTGTAATTAAGAAGATATGTGTGGAAAAATAAGGTTTCAATTCAAAGATATCTAAAATCTATCAATGTCATGAAACAATAATAAATGACATATTTTATCAAATATGAATAAAATAAACAAAAGTAAAGAAAGGCACAAATTTTCTTACGTCTTCTACAGACACTGGTAATATTAAAGGAAATATTAAATGGTTTGTACGAATGCATCTAAATTATAAGTATACAAACTTTTATATATCTTTTTTAGAACTACAACGGTTTATATTTTTTTTAATTCAGTACAATTTTATACAAGGATTGTTCAATAGAAACACGTTTGATCTGTGCAGCCGTGACTTCGTCGCCATGGCAATGGAATTCATTTGTTTATATTGTCTGTTTAAGTACTAGTGACGCGTCTGTAAAAAATACTTGCAGTTTGATCTTTTCTAAACATCGTGATTGGGTTGAAAAATAGTATCTATGATAGAAAATCCGTCCAAAGATAGTCTGCGTGCCGTTATTCAATGGAAATTTATACGATAAAGAAAGCTGTATATGGTGACTATAGTTTTTCTCATACAGCAGTGGTTGAATGGTGCAATACATTTCGACAAGGAAGAGAATTCAATAAATATTTGGCCCGTCCCGCCGGACCTGCACGTGTTCCAGCATCAGATGAAAATGTGAGAGAGCTGGAAACTGTTTTTCGCCCAAATAGGCTCATCAAAGTTAGAGAACTTTCTCAAATGTTGAGCATCAGCGTAGGAACTCTTCATTTCCATCATTCATAGTCTTGGCTATCACAAAGTTGCTCCTGAGTGGACTCCACGACTGCTTACTGATGAGCAGAAAAATTTGCGTCCGGCCTCATAATTACAGCATTTGATGCGCTATTTACAAGGTAATATCTTTCTACACCAAATTGTTGCCGGTGATGACTCTTGGTGTTATTACTACGAACCAGAATCCAAACGTCAGAGTATGCACTGGAAGCTTGCACAATTTCCGAAGTCGGAAAAATGTCGGTCCCAACCTTCGGCAGGGAAAGTAATGGTGACCGTATTCTTGTATAATCAGGGTGCGCAGCTCTTACATTTTAAAGAACCTGGTGTCAACATCAACGCTGAGCGACATGCAGACAGCTTTAAACGCTTACGGGTCAGCATAAAGAATAAACGTCCCGGGAAACTCACAAATGGTATCATTCTTCTGCATGATAATGCTCGACACCATGAAGCCCAGACGATTCAAGATCTGCTTGGTCGTATGAAGTGGGAAGTCTTACATCATCCACTTTACAGTCCCGACTTTTTCCCGTGCGATTATCATGTTTTGGTCCATTAAAGAAATCACTATAAGGTCGGCGCTCCAAATCGGACGCTGAGGTAGAGTTTGCTGTTAGCGAATGGTTTCGCAAACAGCCGCAAGAATTTTACCAGCAGGGAATCTACAGATTAGTGCAACAGAGGGACTCATGCCTTAATGTTAATGGAGACTTCTTTTAAAACCGTTGAATAAGAAATGCTTAACATCCTCTAAACTTGTTTCTATGGAACAATCCTCGTAACTGTACGTAAAGAGCAATAGAATTGTTTTAGAATATTTGATAATTAAATAATAATTTATACCACGTCTACTAGAATTCTGTGGTTAGAAACAGTTTCCTTGAAAAAATATACAAGTGTGGAAGCATGTTGACTGTACTCAGCACCCCGCAGTTCTATTGGCTTGCTTCCAGTATTGTCATAACAGAATATTTTATACGTGGTGAAATATATTTTATTGTCACTATCCTGTAAACGTGTCTGTGAAGTAAGGTAAACACTGAATTAAAACCTAATTAAACGTTCCACTGTAATGAATACGTAATCGTTTGTTTAGGCGTTATGTCCGGCCAACGCAGCCTCCGCTGCCGCTGCCTCGCCTGTGTAAATTTCAGATTATAGTGTAATATTTCATTGATACATTATAGCGCTGTATCCCTAGAACACTGTTATGCATATCGCAGATTAGAAAACCCACTCACATCTGTACACTAATTTTTATTAAAAGAAAATGTAGCTGTCGAGTTTATTAAAGACGGCTTAACACTAGTTAAATATAAAGCGTATGTACGTTGAATTCTCGTACAGAGTTGAGCTTTCCTTAAGGTTTCACCGTCAGTTCAGTCCCAATTTTTCTCATGCGTTTGTAACTTTTGTCATTTCCCTTTCCCTTTGTCTTTACAATATGTCACCGTGTTTCCGTAATCTTCGTTTCTCTATCTTATAATCTGGTACAATCGTCTACCGATCGAGAGTACATCAGCCATACGGCATAATCGGCTACGTCAGTCCTACAGTCTCTACTTAACTCTACCATCGTATTCCTCTTGACTTTACTATCATATTACATGTTTCTTATGTAAGTCACACCAGTGGCGTAGCGTGTGTAATTAACAGCTGTTGCCGGTTGCTCTTAGGTCGAAAACGTTCCCTAAAAATTAATTATTTGTAACTCCCCTTAGACTTGTAATTGTAGTCTACTTGTACTGCAGTTTGATTAGGCGATTTTTCTCTAAAAACAGGTTTATAATGAAGCGATAAAAAAAAGCACTTTCTTCAGATTTTTTAGAACAGATTTTTTAATCGACTATTTTTATGGACTTGCAAATTTTGCAAGATTCTGATGATAACCTGCTGCACGCGCATTCCGCTCCTCACACTGTATTCTCCCATTGACTTGTAAAGTCTAGACAGTTCGGATTTACAATTAAAAATCACGTCAATCATGCTGCTTTTGTAGTTCCATCTACTTTTATATACTGTCGGATGACGCTTTTTAACTTTGAGATCAAGAACGTTAGTTATATTATATTGGTCCAAATTTTGTGGATACGGGTTTGGCAGTCTCGATGCGCTCTAGCTGGGTTCTCCTTTTGCTTCAACTTCTCTTGGGTGAGATCATTTCCTTTAGTCTTTCCCACGACCCTATTAGAGTAATCGAGGGCTATTGTGTTTTCCTTTGTTAATTCTAATTTCTTAATTTGGGTGGCTTAGGATCTTAGAGTGCTCACTGATGCCGATAAGTGAGCACTGGAAATACAAAGAAACGTTCAGTATGGGAACAACTGATACAAAGCCACCAAATCCTATGTCAGAAAGAGAAGGGCAAGGGCAAATCTCCTGCGTCCCAAAACACATGCCTTTCGACTAAGTTATGGTAACGCTGACAGAAGAGTCTCTGGTCCTCCTGGTAGGCGGTTGTGCAACAAGCTAGTAACCTGTTTATGTAAAACTTTATAATACTTGTAGTACTCAAAGCAGCCTCGGAATAAGGTTTTAAAACTGTGGCAGTAGGACCCTGGCAAAGAAAAAATTGAGTTTTTAAATTAAAATTGTATACACGTTCAGCAAGTTTCTTGAAAATAATACTGAACGTTGAGCTCTGGAACCCTTTACATTTAATACCTCAGGTCAAACAGCATATCGTATCACTATTATTGTCCCATAATTTGTCTTCCATAAATTTTCATATTACGTTTTTATTCCTTTCAAAATAGGAAAGTCCTATTGCTTAATTTGTTATTTAAAGAATATTTTCTTTATGTTGTGCAATACAGAAAACCTAGTTGATACAGGCAACACCTTATACAGCCTAGTAGAACTATTATTTTGGATTCAATAACAAACAAAACAAGTATTTACTATTTTGTTATTAAAATCAAGCATATAAGGCAAGAGTTCCCACGTTTGACAATACTTGACGTAACGTGGGCCGACTGTCATTTATAATTTACAAGTTGAGGTCCTGTTTTATTTTCTGGGTAGAATAAACTTTGTAATTCGTACAGTAAACTATTTTATAACAGTAAAGTGCTATATTATTGTCTAAGCGCTCGTTAATATTTCATGTATTTACTCATAACTTACAGACTGCGGCACAGTTCATTAATTTGTCATTTATATTTTACGTGTGACCGTCGTCGATTTGGGTGAGTTATTTATCGCATAACGACTGTTTTTCTGAATTACTTATTGAGATATACTTACGTTAAACTGCGTTGCGGTATGTACGTTGTTGTGTGTGTGACTAAATACAATTATTACCACAATCAGTTATAATACCATCACTTGTACTAGAAAATGGGTCAAGTAGTAACAAACTAGCTGGAAGAAAAGCGTAGGGAGACAAAAGAAGAGATGGGAATAAATCTTATGAAGCCGGAACAAGTCACCAAGCCCTAATCCTTGTTGGGAAAGGAGAAGAAGAGAAGAAGAAGACCATCACTTGTGACAAACAGACATTTGACCTGATTCTGTCAGTACTGAGAAAGAAATTATAAGTTTATGCATTATATTATATCTAATATGATAAATATTGTAACGTCATATCTCCTACTTAACGTGTACGTTTTTGTTTCAATTTGTTTTGAGCTGTGGAGACAGTTATGATCTGTTTCACTCTATATATTTCAAAGTATGTTGCCCTGTATGCAATACTCTTATACCTTATGATGTCGAAATTTTTTCTACTGATTGTTTACGTCTTTCTACAAATCTTAGCTATTGTGTCGGGGCAAATTTTAAATTTGAATTCCCCGGCCGGATTTCGCGCCGCCTCAGCTGGCGGTCTGTGTGCTGGTGGTTGGCAAGAGCGGCCTTGACCGATATGCCGCAACAGCGCGGGGCAGGGCAACGTAATTAAGCCGGCTACTATGCATCAGCTGTTTTTGTAACCCTTCGCAATTCTTAACAAGTTTTCTGTACTCGTGCTCGGCAGGCAGAAAACACCGCTCTCTCTCATTTCATTTTTTGCACTCCGACGGGGCGTTTAGTCTGACGGCTTGGTACATTTGTGGTCCATCTTTAAATGAGTTCGTAATTGTCTAAAGTGCTGCAGGTAAGCCAAAGTATTGTGTTTAATGTTAATTTAATAAGGGGTTGTGTGTGTATTACGTTTATATATGTATGTGTGTGTGTGAATCAACTCACCATGTTACTTATGGTGTAGCTGAGAACACGCGGCCGCCTTGTACCCAATTGCTTGAAAATTAAATGTGAAATGTCGATTGAATTTAAAATCAAATGTAAAGTAACAAGTTAATGTAACGAATACTTAAAGGTAAATGAACAGAAATTTGTAAAGGCAAATGAATTGTAATGTAAGATGAAATTTGAAATTTAATAATTTGAAAATGTGAGCTTTACTATTACTAATAACAGGTAGTCGTCGGAATAAAATTATGACAGTGTGTGTGTGGTCTGGGTTTACGGGGCCAAAAAGATTTGGGGTTAAGGTATTTTTCTGACGGTAAACTACAAATAGAATTTTTCAGGGTTCCCGCATAGTCGGGAGGAAAGTGGTTGCGAGGATGGGACATCCCACCTGTCTTCATCTGCAGAGCATAGCAACAAGCTCCCCAAAGCCGTCAGACCTACAGAGATCCCACCAACACCAAGCGGAACAGCTGCCCAGAAGAAGTAAACGACTCGGAGTTCGAGCTTACCGGTTACATCACCACAGCCATCGTCATCTCGAGTTTTATATAGCATGTATTCTTCTAAGTACAGGTGGGAGGATTCCTTTTATTAAACCACAAACACAGCACTCCACCGGTTTTAACGCATGAAATGAATGACACATTTATAAACAGTAAATTCATGTTTCTAATGATGAAAATTTTGTTGTAACATGTCCTATGGAGACATACTTGTGAATTACGTGATTACCTGTGTTAAAAAGATCTACTTGTTATACTGTTTGAGTAATTTTATTTGTTAATAGTATTGCCAATTGTTATTAGTACAACTTGAAAGATAGGTGTCTATAAAATGAAAATTAAGAACATGTATATAAGAATTCAATCGTGTGCACACTATATTAGAAATGTTATGATGATAAAATGAAACACTAATTAAAAAAAGCTCTTACTGTTACATAAGTGTTTTATTGCAAGTCCTGTCACTCTGGGCTCAGCGCATTTGTTTTCTTCCATCTAGGCCAAGTGTCTAGTTTTAAAAATTAAATAACGACCCCCACAAATAAAGGGGCCGATTCACTATAAATTACTGTTGCTTTTCGAACAAATGTTCTAATCTTCTTCCTTGTTTACAATAACTTCAACTGAGCTGTTACTTTCTGCTTTGCCTTATGACTTCTTTTTGATTGTTTTAAAAGCGTTTGTCCTTCCAAATGTTTTCTTTTCTTTTAACCATACCAGAGGTCCAAGACACATTACAGTATTTATTTTTAAGAGATTGTTTCACTCTTAATTTTTTTCTTATATCCTTGTTCATTATCTTTTCTACTCTACCATTCGTAGCGCTCTCATAAGTTGTTTTACTTCTGATGCTTGCGATATTGCTGCCACCTTCATCTTAATATCCAGTTCTCCACACCAAATACTCCTCGCAGCATATCATATTTCAAAAAAAAATTTTGTACTTAATGTACTTTGTCGTCGTATGATTTTTTCTGTTTTTTTCTTCATAATTTTGTTGCATGCTGCCCTTAGTGTTTGTTCTACCCCTTACGTTATGCGACTGTTCTTGGCTGAACCTTATTATTTTATAAATTGTATACAAAATTCTGATCTACCGCTTGATGTTGAAATCACAAGAGCATGTTCATATTCTTATTTTATTAGTTTCCTCTAATTCACTTAAGAAAGTAAATAGTGCTTACCTTAATTATCCATAAATCTAGTTTGTTCGCCTATTTACGTTAAGAGAAGCAACGTGCATAAAAAAGTATATAGGCTACAAAGCCGATGCTATAAATAGGATTAGCACCTGGCGGAGGTCCGAAATTAGCTTGCACGCCCCCATTTTCCTAAGGGAAATGAAAAATCCAGGATTCCTTCACTTTAGTGGTAAAAATGTTTAATTATAATCAATTTTTGGAACACAGATCATTTGATTATCTACGATACTCACATACTAAAAAACACATACCAACTAACACACATATCTAACATACATATCTAAAAAACACATATTATTCATTTATTTTTGTAATAATTATTTCGTTTCTTAAAATTTATGACTTAACCTAACATTAACTAAAATATATTGTCAATTATATTGTCTACAATTTACTCGGAACACCAGAGTTTTCCTGTGGATATGAGCCAAGGATGCTACGTACCGTACCAATACCCACGAACATACACAAAAAACTGCTTACTTTTAGAAGGAAGTGCAGGTATATATTCATTCATTCCACACAAATTCGTATGCCGAATTAGAAAAAACGGTAAAATTTACTTGTAGGTAACGTTTACTGGTTTTTGTTCCAACACTCTTAATTTACATATAAACTTTTTGCAAAAAACATTTACACATAATTATATTCTGTTGGATAAATAGAACAGGTACGATCGAATAATCGATTCCCTTACGGGTCTTAATAATAATTTAGTTTAATATTTTATACAAATATTTTTTCGTATCTAGAACTATGTTGTTATTAATTACATTAATAATAGGGTGTATTCTGGGCATTATAGCTTTTTCTGCAATCAATATGTTTTTATCGTTAAATACCTTTCATTCGTTTTGTTACATAGTAGACATTAACTAGGCCTATTTGCCAAATTTTGGGTAAATTTTTGTTACCACAAAATAGTCAGTAACCACTTCAGAGTAAGAGATACAAAAAAAGTCGTTAAGTTAAAAATTAGGTTTCTCATTATATTGAAAACTATTAAATGTTACACAGAAAGATTCGTGATTCCGTCTGTTTAAAGATTGCCAGAAATTGATAATTTCAAACAGGAAAGAATAAGAAGATTTAGGAAAAATATTTTCTCACAAGTTTAAATTTTGGGAAGTACAAGCAAATTACTGTATTTGTTAAGTCTTAAAATAAATTTATAAGAACATATTAACAGCCATGCATTCAGATACATACACGTAAGCCTACGTAATCTTAAGTGGAAGAACGCTAGGGCAGGTATCGCCATCTTACCAGTTAATGTATTTATTGCGTTATAAAATTTGATATTTATCATAGTGTAGTCACATGGAGAATACTGCATTAATAAAGTGTATTTCATTAATAGAAAACTTTAAATCAATAGAATTTGTGTATTAAATTAACTTGTATTTTGAAACCACGTTGTTCTAATTACAATGATTATTCGAAGTGTGCTGCAAGTTCCACCTTTGATAGAAAGCCTGTTCTAAAGATACAATATACTCCTGTATTAATAAGCAGGTAAACATATTATGTTACCGCGACTTGAACCAATTGTTATTGTATTAGTTGCAAAATGTATCGTTTACAAACAAGTGAGCAAGGGAAGTTCTTCTAGTAACACTGTGTAAGCCTAAGTGGTAATAAATGAACAAGTTTGTTTAGAAGTCGCTACCGATAGCCTAAAGATTTATAGGTTACTGTAAAACGCCTCTCAACAAACTTTGCAACTCAAAATGTGTACTGAAGTCCCAGGAGAAAATTGTGACAAAGCCAAACGGGCAGTAGTAGTAGAGTCGTTTCAGCGATCCTTAGACCTTATGAGCTACAAACACGACGAGCAAAAATTTAATTCAAATATATTTAACATAGTAAATTTTATTATTTAAAACAAATATGTGTTCCCGTAGAAGCTGGAGGTTTATTATATTTAACTTTTGTTACAGGAGCATGTTACAGGAATAAAGAGTCGCTCAATGGATACATAAATATTGACACATAAAATAAGTACATTCAAACATAACAAATGTGTGTGTTGGTAATGTGTGGTTTCATATTTTGTTTGTATTTGTCATAATCAAACTGAGATTTTTTGGTATCTTTCAAGCTAGACAAAACTATAAAAATAATTAAAATATTAATTAAATTCCGTATAAAACTAGCTTTATCTCACCATATCGTACAGAGAATAAAAAACTTCCGTAGGCTCTATTCTTACAGTAAATTGTTGTTTCCGTTATCTCATTCCTGAAAAACGTATATAGTAACATACCTTTATACGAAATGTTCTAACATTATCTTATGTTTAGTTATTTCTCCGAATGTAAGTAGCTCAAACCGCTTTACTCTAAGTACCTTCTATATCTGGCCCGATGCACTAAAGATGGAGAAGTACAGAAAACGTATGGCATCGGTGCAGAGAAGAGGAGCCCTCAGAGTAACGTCCTCTTACCGGACAGTGCCAGAGGCAGTAGTCCTAGTGATAGCGGGAATGATTCCCATAGATGTTGGCTCTAAGCGTAAGCATTAATTCGAAAAAAGAGACGAAATTGGAAGGGATGCCGCAAAAGCATGGAGCTAGGGAACTTCCTCTCCGACACTGGCAAGATCGTTGGTACAGAGAGGATAGAGGAAGATAGACCGCAAGGCTCATACCAAACTTTTCCCATACGCAAAGTCGATGTAAATTTTCCCATATGTTCATTATGGTGCCTTTGTGTGGTATGCGTTGTAGTAGTGTTATGTTGGTTATGTCTGGGAATTCATCTCCTGCGTTTATTGCATGTGTGGACAAATTTACATATATACAATCGCAAAACACAAAACAAACTAATATCTGAACAAATACAAATCAATACACAACACGACAGAATTTTCAAAGCACTCAACATCGAATATACACAAAAAGTTATATATACCACATACACCACAATCACACACAATAATATCATTTTAAAATACCAAAAACCAACAGAAAACTAAAACAACAACCAACCAAAACACAAGTACTCCACAAGATTTCAAATTAAGAAGGCTGAGGATGGGAACCAAAAAACATATTGTGGTAAATTAATTATAAATTGTAAACATATTAGATCGTCATGATATGCTTCGTCAAAGCATATGCTTCATCATCAGATCATAAAATATCCTTCGTAGCAGGACATCATTAGTTAAAAATCCAGTATCATTTTGCACTGTATACCAGTAAGTAAAACGACCTCCTACGAAGGATATTAAATTTTATGATATGATGACGCTTTGAAATGCGTGATCTACGTATATATAAAAAATAAGTCACAAGAAGGATTGAAAAAAGGTCAGTTTGTCTGTTCATACAAGTGACTAGGACAGCGTTGTGGACATGCATGCTAAATCATTAAACATGTCTATATTACACATATAATAACGCTTCTTTTATCATGCTTTTAAATGAACTTGTGATGTATTAACAAATAGCAGTATTAACACGGCCTCCAGATTACATCATTAACGAACAATTAATTTGCTAATAATATCTGTTAATAATTTTTGATTTGGGCAGCGATATAATCATCGAATTGTTTCTCTATGTATCTTTGTAAATGTTATGTTAAATAATAATCATAATCTCTTACATATATTGCATACACTTGTTCTTGTGTTTTAGGTGAGTGTCAATTAACGAAGAAGACAGCATAATTAACAATTAATACTTTCACATAAGATATGTAAGTAAACTATTTAATTTAATTTTACAAATATTTTTACTGCTTACCATTAACACATTACTACTACTTTTCCCGAGGTTACGCACCTTCATAAATGTAGTGCTTTCCGGTATGTGTAATTGCTCTTACTAAAACCTAAAAGTGCGTATTTCAAAACTAATTTTTTCATATTTACAATACGTTTCTGTACAAATACCCAAGATAAAGTTCTGGGACCTTCTTTTTTCAATTTTTTATGTCAACTACTATACGACACCATCAAATTTACTCCTTAATTGAATTTCAAGAATTTCAGTAAGGCTTAATTAAAGCTTTGGAGCAGAAATGAAGATGAAACTTTTGCAAACCACAAATAAAAACGAAGCATTTTCGGACCTATGTTTATATAATTTTTTTCTTTATTTCAGTCTGTAGAATGAACTCGTAAAGTATGTCCCATTTCTCATGGGATTCCTTCTATGTTATGTACTTTGCTCAGTAACATAATGTCCCTGTAGTTTTTACAGTGTGTTTGTGAACCATTTCTAGAATAGGGCCTACCAGAGCCTTTCTCCAGTGTGATGCCATTACCGTTTGCCTACAACACTGATTCACAATATTGAAAAGACTTTTCTTAGTTTGAGCTGGTAGATATTTATAAACCTGTAGGTTTATTTTATCTACTCCATTAGATTTTCTATTCCTTCTCCTACGTAATGTTTTTTAAAGTTCTATATCTTTTATGAAGTCAACTGCTTGGAGTAATTTTATCATTTCCTCCTAATCAAAGCATGAGCTTCACTATACCACATTTTTTACACACTCAATTCAATCCGTCATATGAAAGAGTTTGAAATTGGCTGCATTCTTCTCATCCATATTTAATCTTTTATGATTTTGTAGGCAGTATTTTGCCGTCTAAGTACATCACTTGTAACTTCAAACACGTTTCTCTGTGCGCGCTTTTAACTAGAGATTTTGAGATTTTGTTTCCCTTTTTTGTGTCTTCTTCTAGCCATTTAGGAACCTTGTCTGACAATTAATCCAAATACAGCTCTTTTTTCTTTGGGACTGAATCTTCAAGCATTCATCCATATATACTGACCTTTCATTTTCCGAAGTTGTTTCCTTATTCCTAGCACTTCTGAGTCTGCCTTATAGACCACCTCTGTAAATTAATTAAATCCTTCTTTTACGTTTGTATTGACAGACTTAATGTGCAAATATTTATTTATCCTTCTGCGACAGAGATCTCAGATGGAGTCTTTTTTAAGATGGTGACTTTTTACACCAAGTCAGCATTATACTGGTTACACCCATCTACTTCTAATGCTGATTTTGCTCTTACCAAACAATGACCAGAGTCGATAACCTTCGATTTCATTACTCTCACATTATTAAACAATTTGAATAAGGTGAATGTCCCCTCCCGAGGCATCATTATTTTAAATATGATAATAAGTAATATTACTTATCGACATATATTTTTTTGCGTTCTACTCCAACAAACTCCGCGTGTACAAAAATATGTGTCTGTCTAAGGTCGTGCGATCGGAACGTTCTTATTGCGGGCGGGGAGGAAAATATTTTGTACACATACCGTCAATTAAACATTCTTAATAATAAAAAAAAAATGACACGTAGAAGAAATGGCTACTAACATTAAGTAAGATTTGTCTTAACGGTTTCCAAGATTGATTGTCACCACAAATTAGTTTGACATTCAGAGTTCATATCAGAGAAGTGAAATACTGACGAAAAACGAGCAAGACAGAGTATGCTTCACGAACAAAAACGGACGGTTGAGATAATATCAGATGAAATTAAAATCGTCAGAAATGTATAATACTCTTGTTGTGAATGGGAATAAATAGAGGACTAATCTTAGATAAGGAAATAATGCCATAAGAGAAGAGAGTGCGGTGTAAATAAAGAAGAGTATAATATATGTTTATTATCCAAAAAATATTCAGTGAAGTTAATCTGCACGGCAGACGTTAGTTACATCCACAAGATTAAATTTAATATTGTCAAACCACTGCTCTGTAATAGCTAAACCTAATGTGGGCGTAGCCTTTGAAAGAGTTAATTTAATGAGTTTTGGGCAAATGTAGAGAAAACTTTTCGTGTTTTAACTGCATAACGTAAACAATAAAATAAATGTTGCTATTGATCAATTGTGTTTTTTATTCAAGTCGATAAGGCGGTATAAAACACTACTAGTTGTGGTATGATTTGTCATTTAGGCTTATACCTTCATAAAATAGCAAGTGAATAAAATGCCTTCATTAAATGTGATCTAAACGGTAAAAGTGACTACTCGTGCCTCAATATCGAACGGTAATAATTGCTACACTGCACATCAAAGTAACCAATTACTGTCTGTAATGATGTCGCTGGTTGTGGCACTCATTTTAGTTTTATTTAAACTGGAATTGGATTTGAGTTCAGGAACATTGTTGCCAGACTGTGACATATCTCGTGTCCATAGCAAACGTACAATTTGGCAGTTGTCACATTCCTTCCCTTTTCTTGTATTTTCACTGATAATAGATATCTAATGTATATACGCGTAAAATATGTGTGGTTTTAAGGGGACAGTTTATGGAATACTAGAGAGTAAATATTAGGCTAAGTGAAATAAATTTAATATTTTTTATTCGTATTGCAACAGGAAAATATTTTTGATTGTACAAACAACCAAACATACAAAAAGTAAGAAGCGTGAAAACTTGTTTTGGCCAGTTAAAAACTTCTAGCTCGAAGTTGTAGTAAAAAGTCCATACTTTATTTTGATTTTGGATTTTATAATTTGAGGACTACTTATTTACAAGTCAGAGTGGCTTTTCTGACCACTAACTTCCTGCACATCGCGTGCTATATGAAGTCGTCGTAACAACACACCATAAAGAATCAGTGCGACTATGGTATCAAACATAATTACAGTATCCGATTATTTCAGTGTCGTTATTATTAATTTAAAACAGAAATAACACTGTTGCACACCATATAGAAATTTTTTATTTTTCTCGATTACCGCTTTCAAACTTCACAGCTCATCATCAGATCGGAAATATAGTTATTTCCGATGTGATGATGAGCTGTAAAGTTTGAAAGCGCTAAACGAGAAAAAATAATTTTTTTTATAGTGGTGTGCAACAGTCTTATTTCTGTTTGTGATAATAACTACTAACACAATTTTATTTATTAAATATTAATTTCAGTAATGAATTGCTTCTTGAACCAAAAAAGTAATTATCTTTCTTTACATTTACAGATATTCTTAAATTAAATTATTTTTATGTCAGTTTAATATAAATAATGCACTTCCAATAAGTGATCTGTAAAAAGACTATTTGAATTTACTTTCTAAAAACCACTAACTAATAAAACCAGTAGTAAAATCACAACTGAAATGTGCAAATGTTACCACGCATGAATATCACAACTGCGGAATTTCACGTGTTCCACGCTGTGGTTAAGAAAACTGGCAACATGCGCCAATTCCATGACTCTCATTGGACGAATCCTGCCGACCTTCCTGCGCTTACGTCACGCAAAAGCCCATTCCAGTTTAAAACAACCTATTACTTGCTACTATAATCAACCAATCAAACGAATTTCTCTAGTGTCTCTTCGGAAATATAATTGGCTATTCGAAGTGACTATACTAAAAGCAGCTTCCATTTTTTTATGATGGACACGTTCTTCTTCATTGGTGCGTCAGATGCATGTAACTGTTCTTGGGCTGTTCAACCACTGTCGTCCATTCATATCGGTTCTGAGCAAGGGAGACGTTTATCCTAAGCTGCTTGAAATCACTCAGGGCGCTGTCTCTTCACTGACGTCCTGTAGGTCGAACTCCACCAGGAAGTTACTGTTTCTGCGTCTAAATTAATCTCAGTTTGAACTAAATAATTGAGAAAGATTTCTTAACAAAGGAGACACTCAAACAGAGTACGGACTGTCGGTAATATAATGAACAGCAATTGAATAATTGCTGAATTTTTAACTTCTACCTATTTCCTATTTAATAAACCTGTTTTTCCGTTTATAATATGCTATTAGTTAACGTAATAACAATACAGGATTGTACATATATATGTTATATATTTTATAACGACTTTACCTCAAGATGTTTTCTCCCTATTTGGAACATGTTTCGGGAAGCCTTGTGTCCCCATCTTGTCCTATGTAACATTTATTGCAATCTTGGCATTCAATTTTGTATATACCATTGGTTGTTGTTTTATCTTTGTTGTGTGGGTTATTTAGTTTTTGTAAATTATTTTTATTAGTTTTGTATGCAATTTTGATATCTGTGTTTTTAAATAGTTTTGTTAGCTTTGTCGTTTTATTATTTATGTATGTGAATGTGGCCCATTTTGTATTGTTATTATTTATGTGTTGTTCCTTTTGATTAATTCTTAATTGTTCATTTTTTATTTTTTATTTTTTTTATTTTCTATTTTGACAAAGACAGAAATATAATATACCAAATTGCTTATGAGAATGGATACAATAAAAATACTGTAAACAAAATCCGCAATTTCCATAGTTTTTGATCCCGATTGTTCTACAAGTTCATTTTACCCCTGGAAACCCTACTAGGGGTAAAGAATATTTCCCCTTCAGGAGTCCTTTGTGTTGTGATCGAAACGTAAAAAATTAGATTCGACCACAACAACACTTGTTTTGGTTACGGAACTTACAAATAACGAAATAGAACAGAACATCCATCACAGAATAACAAGGAAGGGAATGTAGAATATATTTATATTGAATCTTCAGACATAATGGAGTTTCAGAATCAGTGCATGTAGTACAAGTTTACATGAGTTGACAATTTTCTATTTTTGAATAGTCTATTTTACTGCCTTCTTAATATTTTTATAAGCTGCTAAGGAAATAGAACACCCTACCGCACAGTAAAATATTGTGTGTAGATTTTTTCCTGTCAGAATATGATATTTTTATCAAGAAACAACAAATTTCTCCGAAATTGAAGAGAAATAATTTTGACATAAATGAATTTTGTTTGCTATAGGGCCAAATATAACTTTGCTTTATAAAGACGCTTTAAAAATAATAACTTATAAAAAGGCTACGTTTTCCTAAAACGCTCTAAGAATGTCAGCTACACCAGAATACTTTTTACCGTACTTATTATTCTTTACTTATAATTTATATTCCTTTGTTTATTTGTTGTTGGTTTCACATGCAATAACCCCCCCCCATCGAAGTTATTCATTAATACTGAGGAGGGCGGTTTCTGTCGCAACGTTGCGGAACAATTCGGAAGCCTCCTGGCTGCCTCGGGAGTCTCCGATAGCCTGAATCTGGATCCAGATCCAGGTCCAGAATGTTTCGAGGCAGTGGTTATACCAATACCTGGCAAACCCGATTCTGCCAATCACTACTTGAGTAGACAACTTGAGCCGATTGAAGAAGGCGTCGTCATGGATGGTGTTCGTCCTATTATTTAATGAAAACCAATTCATACATAACAGCACAGGTTTGAAGAAAACATTTGTGAAATTTCAGTCAGGATAGCGGAGTGTAAAGCAAGCTGAGTTATAGTCGGTTGTGTGTTAACGTCTGGGAGCGTTTTGTGGGGACCTGATCTAGTCCCTATTATTTTCCTAGAATGATTGTGTAATTCTAGATTTCATGGACGAGGTTGATGAGCTTTATTGAGTACCTGGATTTGGGGCGAACATCGAAGCCACATGACGTGAATCAAATTTTTGAATTGTTGGGTCTATCGTATTCTGTTGTTTGTGTAACGATTCTACAGGATTGCATCAAACGATACTAGTTGCCACTTCTGTTCAGAATGTATTCTTCTTCTCAATTTGCACTGCTTTCCATATGGCTTGAGAAACTGTGATATTGTTTCTCATATTATAATTTAATTAAATTCACGCACTCTTTTACCGCAAGTGATTAGATTAACGCTTCGCTGACATGAAACTCAGAATTATTTTCCCACTGTTCTAAACTGAACAAAAGTTAGAATTATTTTAATAAAATTATTATGTTTTCCTTTATTTTAAATTTGTTTTCATTCCATAATATGGCATAATTACTCCAAGTGCTAAACAATGAATTTGAATACAATTTCACGCTTTGTTGTGCACCAGTTTGAAAGATACTGAAATATTAATGACGTCAGATTTAAAAATATCACAGAAATAGCATTTCATATATAACTATTAAAACTACTGAAACAATATTAAAGATCACCTCCTATTCTTTAGAGTGCTTCTGCCATGTTTAATATTCTTTAAAGTGTGGAGTAAGAAACTTCTTGGATGATTACTGCCTTAACTTTGTGACTTTCATTATACTTTCAATGCAGATTTCAGAAATGTATTTAAAATTGTTCTACTACTTCATATTATTTTACGATTTTAGGTTGAAATTATTATTTTAAATTGCAATTATTAAATTAGTTGTGATAATCTTTTTGTCTGAAAATATGTATATTTATGTTTTTATTATACTTCATTTTGAAATAAGTAGGTTGATTAAGTATAAGACGTAATATTTACTATAATTTTGACAGCCAATCGTAAATAGGTTAGTGTTAAAGGCGAACGTTGATAGAATATTTTTACAAAACCAAAGTAGGTTTTTGTGCACTTAAACTTGAATAAGTCTTAAAATTCCATGACATGAGAAATATAAAGAAAACATTGTAAAAATGTAAATATTGAATGTTTATATTAATTCATTTTTCGTAGTAGCAATTAAAAATTTGTTTTCTAGCGAGTTGAAACGTCTTTTGATTTTTTAGCACTTCCTGGCCTTTCACAGTCGTATACAGTACCATCCGCAATATCTTTCCTCCACATCTTTTATGTGTTGGTGAAACCTCTCTCTTTCCCATTCGTTTACATCTTCAAAGTTATTCGGGAAAAAGTTTATTTGAAAATGGAGAAAATGGATCTTTATACTCACATTTTAGCTCAATTTCTTCACATTGTCCAACATAGTCTAAACTGTTGTCATGTATTTGGGTCTGTACTGTTTCCCAAGAACTTTGCAACAACTTCTTTAAAGGAAACCCAAGTGCATTTCTAAGTCACACAGAAGGTGCTCTCATAATAAGCTGTATTTCATAAGGTTTCTTATTTGAGGGCCAACAATGATTCCTTCTTACGCTCGATTTTGTCCGAAATTTTAGTCAGCTATTGCCAACACATTTCTTTTAAGAGAGTTTTTGTAATTGTTTGTTTCATTACTCACAACTAACTTTGCAGGGGAGGAAGTAAAACACTTTCTCCTTTTCCTGACAGTTCATTGACATTATTTTCCCAGGGGCTAGTTGATTTTTGCTTAGGTCACTCTGTTAGCTTCCAGTTCTGGCCTGTAGCACAACTAACCCACTGACAGATGAAGCAAGGCGTTTTTGTATAGCCATTTTGGTGTATAAGTAGCATTTCTATGACTTTTAAATCCTCACAACCGTTTGAAGAGTGTCTTTCACATTTCACGTTTCTAGAATATCTTTTTTCATAAGGTTTCTTAATATGAACAGAATGAGCTATTGGGATAGATACATAACAGTTTCCATTGTGTAAACATGACTCCTTGGAGGCCTATTTTTGAGGGGTCTATAAGAAACCTCCAACATATTAGATTGTACTGCATAGCAAAAAAATCATCAAGCCCTGGAAGTTACTACAATAAAACATAAACCCTTCTCTTGGAAAAACTGAATAAAATGCTTCTGCACACCATGAAAATGATAAGAGTTGAGAATTTTGGTTTTGAGTCTTGAACCAAACAGCTCAGCTGCTTCTTTAGAAAGATTTATGTCTTCAGATAGGGGTCATTGAAATCAGATTGATTGAACATCATAGGTGTGGAATTATTACTTGGACGATACTCATTCGTATCAGTGTTATTTACATAATCAGAACTGCTGTCTGTGACTACTGACAATTTCTTTCAAATTGACATGGGTAACTCATAGGTGGAGTAGGCGCTGGGAGTGTCCCTTTATGTGCTACAGGACTGATAGCTAAAGGGATATATGAATGCACAATGTTTTTCTTGCTTTCTGCATTATAGTCTTAAACGTCAGTCGTACAAAATAACAGTCATCCATATCATTTTTGGGATCTCCAAAAATGGGAATGACAAAACCCATAGAGTTTCCCTCCAATAACTCTACATGCTAGTGCTTCCACAAAGGTTCGACAAACATTACTAAGGGCCAACGTTTGTCCTCTCATAAATACGCAATGTAGACTTATTTAACAAACCTCGTAATATCTTGCCTCTGTGTAATATATAACTTCCATAAATGGAACAGAATATGACTGTATTATTTAAGAAATTGCATACTCATTTTGTTGGCAACCGTACTAAAAACAAACAAGTTAACCTCACTATCTCACTAGTTTAAATGTATGTAAACAAACCTCAAGAAATCAAATCAAGCTGTCTCACCATGTAGTATTTGGAGGGAATTTGCTGATTGTTCTAGCAGGAGCACCAATTGCTCACTGGACGAAACAAAATACCCTTACTAATTCAATAACAAAATGCTTCCAACAGTAGAAAATAACCTTTACAATTTTGTAAAAAATTGGACGTCATACGTAAAAATGGGTTGAAGATCTAAAATCAGCATTAAAAACAAGCCAGAAACACTTACAAATATTGAAACAGGAAATATATTACAGGGTGGTGTAGTTAGCAATGTATTTAATTTTTAAATAAGTAACAACCTTGTGTATTTTTGTAAACACGTAGAGAGAAAATTTCGAAAGTAGCTTTTGGCGTATTGTTATGAAAAGCTGGTTCTGCGGTGAATGACCTGAGTAATTGCTTATATAGCCCTCTGCATACCAAGGAATTAATATAATTTGAGAAACAATAGCATGCTTTATGATGTGTGCTTAAATGATGTATTCGTAGACCGCTTGTGCAGAAGATAAATAGCGTGTCAAGTCGACTTATTCACCCCATATTTCATTTGCGATGGGTTTAATGTATCATTATATTTATCTTAGGGTAAGATTCTCGCTCAGAATATTGTGGTTTATGAAGTGTTGTAGAAAACGGAATGTGTTGAGGCAAGCCCATACGTTTGCGATGGACTCTTTTCAGGGTAGGGCGTTTGTCGTTTTCAAAGAAAATAACTCCGCTTCAGCGGACAAGGTAGTGTGTGTTGTATAATACACATTAAGAAAATTTTAAGCATGGAATATTTTTACACCATTTGTTAAAAATAATAGATACAGTCTGTAAACATTTAAAAGATTTTATATGTGTATACTAGATATTAGAAAAATTAAACATTACGCATACGTGTTTGCAGTTGTCAAATTTTTCACATATGTTGAAGTGTCTCTGGTCACCAGTAAATGTTACAGAATACAGTATTGACACTGCATAAAAATATTGTAAAAAAGATTTAATGAGTTATATGCTTACTTTTCCATAGCATGTGAGTATATGTATATTTACTGAGGCAGACCAAACAAATCACGTTACATGTCTATTAATCTGACTATTAAGTTATCTCTCTGTTTTTATATAATCTTCAAAACTTATTCAAATTTCAACTGACGGTTGTGAAACTATAAACATTGACACTTATCAATAATTTTTAATTTTTTTTTTTTTAATAAATTCAGTGGTTTGTACAGGTTAACCATACCGTCAGCGGGTTGCATTTGAGTAGATAAGCTATCTTCAGATTATAACGTGAAACCGATATAATTGATTTATTTTCAAGTAATTTTATTGAATGGATTTTCCAAACACTGTTCAATAAAAGATGATAACTCATGGATAGCTTCAGCATCTCTAGTATCGAAGCCGTTGAAACTAAACATATCAGGGAAACAGATGTGTGATTATCGGTAGTTAGCCGAAATATAATTTTTACCTTTTACAGATAGAGGTTAGTGTATTATTTTTATCTCCTTGCCTCTTACAATTTAGAATAGAATTCAGTAACAATTTTGCTTTTATGTCTTCCTGATAATTAATAATTCGTAATTTCAAACTACTGTGGAACCAACTACAGTTTGGCAAAAATGCCACTTTACATTACAACTAAATAGGTTAAAGGTTAATTAAAATCCATAAAACAAATTAACACATGTAACTCATACAAATTAATTAACATATTTTTCTTTACGTAATTAATTAATTTTCATTTTAACTATCTTCACACGTGGGTATATATACACAATTATTAATTTTTACAGTGTTCAACCACAGTACGTTGCAAAATTTTACTTGCATATTTTATTAAATGATTTTATATAGCTCGTAATAGATGAGCACGATTGCATTTAGCAAACGTACGTTATTACGTTTTGAATTAATCCTGTAGAAAATTTTAAATTACAAAATATTAAGCAATTTATTTTAAAATAAGTATTTTTACTTTATGTTCGCTTTACGTTAAACAATTCCAAATATACAAGGAATTAAATTTTCCTTATATTGTAATAAAATAAATTTTACTGTGTACTTTAGCCAAATGGCTTAAACTGACTGAAAAATTTACAGGCATTGCACAAATGCAATGCACAGAGAAGGTCATTGAAAAAGCTTCAATAAATCTAAAAAATATATATATTTATGTTCATTCACCAATCAATGAATTCATTCTTCATTCACCAATCAATGAATTCATTCTTCATTCACCAATAAATGAATTCATTCTTCATTTACCAATGTACAGATTATAAGTCAAATGTAGTCGCATTCATAAGCGATGTTTTATATGTGTACTACTTTATCGACAACAAAGAAGTAGTTTCTATGGAAACACACCGGTTCCCATTTTCGATCACGTGCCAGCGATCGGCCGCAAATGTGCGACACGCCCTTATAAACATTTTCAATGTTAAAATATTAATCAGATATAATAATAATCGTCAGTCTGAATTTTTAAATATTTTTTTTAGAAAGTAGTAGGCTAACCTTACTAACAATTTAATCTCGTAACCTGACAACTCGTAATCTGTAGCAACGGTCTACGTGTATTTGGTGTAAGTTAAGTTCACACATCTGTAATCCAACCTCCGAATGTAGGCCTACCTGTCAGTAAACGTTAGGCTATAAATTTTAAAAATCTTTAATTAAACTCTTTTAATTATGTCTCATTACAAATACGGATGCACCTCACACGCGAATAACATTTTCCAGTGAAATATTCCGATAAAATAAATATTTATGCTTGTAATACATGAATGCGCGTATTACATAATAAATACTGTACATTATAAGTGTCCGATACGAGTTTAGTGGTTAGCGACCAATTGTTAGTTGGTATGTCCGACTCAGATTCAATAATGTCAATAGAAGCGAGTTAACAGCCAGCATAGTAACACCTTATGTACCATCACAGGGTCAGGAAATATAAGCTTTTATAAAATAAAACTTTTAAGGACAGAGATGAAAATCTTCTCACAACACGGGAACAGTAAGTGCAGAAATGGAGAAATGGAAGCAGCATTTTGAAAATGTCCTAAACGAAAAGACCGATGGACGTTGATGGAGACGCAGACGCTGTGTGGGTTGAGCGGGGCGAAGGGCTTGCCCGTCGCCCGCTTGTATGCCGCGTTTTGAGCTTCTTACAGAACTCCTGTTGAAAGAGAAAACTTCTACAAGATGGACCAATCGATATAGAACCACCTATAAAGAATGAAACAGTTCAAGCAGCCAAGCAATTAAAAACTGAGAAAGCAGCAGTCTGGATAAATCTTTTAATTTTGTTCTAGAGCCGGATGACAACATTCAAAGGCGGCACTCGACTGGAATCCACAAAGAAGGAGGAGCTGGTAGGTCCAGTACAACATGGCGGCGGACAACAGTTGCAGAAGGATATGGCAAGGAAAGGGCTGGATTGAAATCAAAGCCTAGAAACAGGCCACGTTGACGACCGTTCGTTGCGGTAAAGGAGATAAACGAAAGAAGTTACATCTTTCACACTGTCCCTTAATATTTTGTTGACCAAGACATAATCAATCTGATAACGTTGGGATCGCGAGGACATGTCCGGTGTGCAACTTTCTTTTTCTCTTCTTATACTGGCTATTGGTCTTAACCAAATTCTTTCTTCACAAAACTGAACACCCAATTTTCCTCTGATATTCCTTCCTCCTAATGCATAAGGTTCTAAATTATTTAAGTTTTACCCTTCTCCGACAACAATGCTGAAGTCCCCCATAATTGTGGCATTACCTTGCCTCATCCTTCTTGGTGTTAGATTGCCTCAACTTCTTCTTCAAACATTTCTTTAAATTAAATAGGTAGGCGTATACACGAACACTGTCAAAACGTGAACTTACATGCACTAAGCTTTAGAAAAACAAAACAATTGTTCACACATTACAATTTTGTTAAACTTTATAGTAAAATATTTTTCATTACTACAGACACATCTTCTAGAGCGCGATTTCTAACTGAATAAAACATCGTATAATTTTACAATCTATTTCACTCTGTCCAATCCATCTCAATTCACTTAATCACGTTTGGTTAATCAACTTATTTGGTTAATCTTCTATGGGTTTTCCTAGTCTATTTTTTTGTATCCTGTCAATCTACATTCAAATGCTAAAGACATTATTATTGAAAACCATCACACATGGAAATCGGTAGGGGGAAATTGTTTACCGTCGGTATTTTGCTTCAGGTGTGTCCATCATTCGCAGAGTGCTGTCAATTAATGGAAAAAGTAATGTTGTAATTGAGCCTATACCACAGTACTGTGGGCCTGTACGTAAACACCCGGCGTGCAGGATTTTTTATACCACTGATGATGACAGCCAGTGGAGCTGCCGAAACGTTTGGTTTTGTAGTAAGCCATGGACCACGGCCAAACAGCCCGGATATCATGAACAATTAATATTGTAATCTTCCACTTTCCTTTTCATATACCATTAGCGCGGCTGACGTACTCATACGCCAGGTTGCGCCTGAAGATGTTCAATCAAAAGCCATTTGATCTATGAATCCAGTCATTAAAAATGTCGCTGCTTTCTAAAATAATTCTCGATTTTAGCTACTATTATCAAACTCTTATTCTTAAACGTTGTAACAAGCTGTGTGACGTATATATTTCTCTCAATTTAAGGCTGGCCGCTTGCAAGCACACGGACACACTCGGGCGCATAAAACCATTATAAACATTAATAATTAACACGAGTATTTGCGTGTCGCATGAACATCGGTGTGTCATTTGCTCCTACTTGCGTGTTTCATTATAATCAGACGCTTGCTAGAATTTGCATGACGTTAGTAATCGATTACAGTAGGCCTACATGAGGCGTCAACAAATCGGACTTAAAATTATCACTGATTATTCAACGATATAAAGTATAACGCTTCAGTTACGTCTGAGTAATTACTTGCAGACAGAACTAGTTAATGGAAAAGCATAAAAGCTTTAATAAATTTTAAAACATGTGTTTCTTTGAGAAGAAATCATCGTAAAACATCATGATAGCAAAAGTAGTGGTACTTGTTTATCAAGGCTATTCAGAAGATTTGTTCACTGAAGTATTCAATAATGCATATTAAATTAATGCAACTGATTGCTGCATATAATTATATCTATCTATTTCTCTCTCTCTCTCTATATATATATATATATATATATATATTTATTTTAACGTCTTACTTTAAAGGTCTCCCGAGTATCCACGTCAAACCCCACTGTTGGGTTCGTCAATCTGTAACGTTTTCTTTTTAGATGATGTTGTTTTTTTCGAATTATATTGAGGATCTAGCTTTCTCTAACGTCTCACGTTTTTGGACATCAATTTGTAAAGTGTTAAAAAATGTTTAATAGTGTAAACGTGTTCGTTTCAATCTTTATCTTATGCCTCACTGTTGGTTGCACCAATCTGTAACGTCTTACTAGCTGTTTGCTCTCTTGTATTCTATTATACAAATCTAATAATCGTTCTTTCTAAATTATATTTTATTTAGACTCACTATTGCGATAGCCAATTTGTTACATCTAGACTCGAATCTATGGTTATTTATCTGAATTTGCGTCTTGTTTAACTCTGTTATTATTTGTATATATTTTTGTTAATATTAAATTAAGGATGAGTAGCTGTTCAGGGGGATGTTTGTTGAGCGCCAATTTGCAATCACCGTTTGCAAATAAAATTTTTTGGTGAAGTCTCAATAATAAATTTTTGTTCAAATTTATGTAAATAGTATATGGTCTCTTTATTCTGTAATAAACTCTCTTTTATTCTTTTCTTTCAGCAATGGATATGATAACTTGTGCTCATCACCACATTTTTAAAAGAAATCTGCTAAGATTTTCAATTGATGAGTGTCGCCAACTTAATCTATTTACTGAGGTCAACTCACAGTATCAGATATTTTGTTCAGAATATCATACCCTTTTTGTTTTCATGAAATAAGAAACAAATAAACCTTTTTCTGTATTTTGTAAACTCAAATCCTTTATTTATTCTTTAATTTGTTCTAAATATAAAACATAATTTTTAACAAAGCTTGCCCAGCTGTATTTATATAAGCTCAGAGTGGCAGCAGTAACTCTTAGATCTCAGGCTTTTTAAAACATTTTATAATTTGTTTTTAATAAATAAAATACAATTATAAGGTTTAGTATGTCCTTTCGACTACGATATAACAACAGTATTGACAGGGAAAGTACCAAAATACATATGATGAGAAATAGTCACAATGTATCTTAAAAGGATTATATTAAGAGTGTCAAATAGTTCAGTGTATAGGTTAAGTTATAAAAATATTTTTTAGACATAATTAGTTTTAAATTATGTTAACACTATACATCAATGGTGGCTTATGCTTATGTCCATATTATTAATCATTATTGTTCTCAGTGAAAGTTAATTATGGTTTTTATAAAAAAACGTATTCAAAGTTTTTTGAAACCTTTAGATCAGGTTTAACAGGGAATATTTCAGATTAATTTTAGATCACAAAATACTTCTCTCCCTGTGTCAATTAGTCCAATTTCTTCAGAGATGTCCTGGTTTAATTCTGTAGAGTCTGGTAGCAATTCTTTCTTCTATTTTAATCTTGATATATCTAATTATTCAATTGTTTATCTGGAGATGCACTGATATTACACATATTATAATTTATTTTTCACTATAAGTATTTAAATCAACCTTTTTGCATTCAGTTTTTTTAGATTCAATCTATTTTCCTCCTCCACATATTAGTTGCTAAGGCCTCTCTTAGATATCTCCTTGGTTTCCAAGTAACATTTTTATATCACCCTGGTGACATCATAAGAATAATATGAACAAACCTTTTACTATTTTATAAAATGTCATTTTCTTTTAAAAGGATATACCTTTTTTATAAGAGCTCTTATCTTCTTTTTATTTGTTTCTTTGTTCTTCTGATAAAAAACTGATCATTTTGACATCACTCTTGACTATTTTCTGATCTATATTTCCTGAGTTAATGATTTACATTTTTTTTTTATTTTTGTTCCAAACTTATTTATTATTTCTTTTGTACCTTTCACTTTCTTAAATTTATTTTATACATTTGGTAATCTTTTAACATAAACTGACATTGTTTCCTTATTATTTTAATAGAAATCTTATTCATATAATTTGACTGACTATGATTATGGTACTTTCTTGTTAAGACTAACATTAGTGTTATTAACACTAGTATACATAATATTGATAAATGTGACAGAAACTGATTACTAATAACTATTAGTAATATGTTATAATTCCCCTTAACTGACTGTGTTTACAACATTACAGTCTGCACACAACAAACAAATTTCATAAGTAAGTTCTTACTTTAATTATAATAAACATAACATACAATAAACAATTAAAATTAAACATATTCAATTAAGTCTTTCTTAAAATATTATGTCTGCTGGTACTTTTTAATAATATAATCATGGTATATTTATGTTACTAGGGCATGGTAAAAATGTCACGTAACAATATATATATATATTGTAGCATGACAGATAATCCACACAAATACATTACTCAATGATCATTAATAAAGCTCTAAGATATGGAATATCCAGATGAGAATTAATTAAAATGCACTGTTTAATAATATATTCACAAGAAAGGTTGAATAAAGAAAATTTCTGCAAACAATATAATATAATACAAATTTAAAAACCCAGAAGACTAAAAATGATAATAACAAAATTACCCAGGTAAGATAGAAGCAGGCAATTAATATACACCCCGTCAAAGAAACCAGACCAGAAGAAACGAAGGCATACACGGCGAAAAACTACAGAAGAAGGAAGAATAGTCAAAACTACCACTACAGAAGACAGAAGAAAGAAGACTAATTAAAACTACTACTACTGAAGAATGAAGACAGAAGAACGATCAAAGATACAGAAGACAGAAGAACGAAGAATAATTAAAACTACTATTACTGAAGAAGGAAGAACAATCAAAGCTAAAGAAGAAGGAAGAACAATTAAAACTCAAAGAAGAAAGAAGAACAATTAAAACTCAAAGAAGAAAGAAGAACAAACTAAATCTAATGAAGAAAGAGGAACTAATTAAAACTACTATTACTGAAGAAGGAAGAACAATTAAAACTCAAAGAAGAAAGAAGAACAAACTTAATCTAATGAAGAAAGAAGAACTAGTTAAAACTACTACTACTGAAGAATGAAGAAAGAAGAACAATCAAAGATACAGAAGACAGAAGAAAGAAGAATAATTAAAACTACTATTACTGAAGAAGGAAGAACAATCAAAGCTAAAGAAGAAGGAAGAACAATTAAAACTCAAAGAAGAAAGAAGAACAAACTAAATCTAATGAAGAAAGAAGAACTAGTTAAAACTACTACTACTGAAGAATGAAGAAAGAAGAACAATCAAAGATACAGAAGACAGAAGAAAGAAGAATAATTAAAACTACTATTACTGAAGAAAGAAGAACAATCAAAGATACAGAAGACAGAAGAAAGAAGAATAATTAAAACTACTATTACTGAAGAAAGAAGAACAATCAAAGATACAGAAGACAGAAGAAAGAAGAATAATTAAAACTACTATTACTGAAGAAAGAAGAACAAACTAAATCTACTGGAGAAAGAAGAAGGAAGACTAATTAAAACTACTACTACTGAAGAAGGAAGAATAAAGAAGAACCAAACTCAAAGAAGGAGGAAGAATAATAAAAATAAGAACTACAGAAGAAGGAAGAAGGAAGGATAATCCAAAACTACAGAAGAAGGAAGAATAACCAAACTCAAGAAGAAAGAAGAATAATTAAGACGACCCATATAAAACAAAAACTCCATAGGGAAAGAACCCCCAAAAAACCCCAAAATCAATGAATGCCCAAAAAAGAAAGTATAACACAATAAAAAACCATATCACTGTAAAACTGACAAAAAACTAAAAGTGTTAGCTGTAGTAAATATTAGTGCATTCAAAAAGTTATTGTGTAATGTGCATAAACAAATCTTCACAGTTCCCCCATGGTTGAATATTTCATATTAAAAACTAGAAAAAGACTAGTAAATATAGTAATAACTTACCATGGAAAGGTGTAAGTGATCAAATTATAACTAATAAACTTTAAGAAAGGTGCATGAGTAGCAGTACAAAGTAACAAACTTTAAGTTTTGTGAACAGTGCCTACTTTGATAATGAAGTAGTAATTTTACTAATAAAAAGCTACTAAAACTGTATGAACATTCCATAGAATGGAATATAACTTAGATAGCCAGGGTTATACTTTAAGAGGGGGCATAAATCTTATAAAATGGGGAATTACAGAACTAACTGTTTATGATGGAGTAGTAGAAGGTATTAACAATTATATATGGATCCAAATGTGGGGTTCTAATTAAATATAGCATTTAGATAAGTAAGGGTTAGTCATAAGAAATACTAGTATTATAATTGTTATTTTATTGTTCATGTTAATTTAGGAATGCATTATCTAAAATTAGACAACATTCCAATGTGGTAGAAATACTTTTTATTATGTTATTAGGTGATATACCAAAACAATGTTATTAAGAACACCAGTTTTATATATCTGGGTGTTATATTTTAATTGTATAATCTATAATTACTGTTATGCCAGATCAGAGAACTAATTTTTAATCAAATATATCAGAGTCAGAAGTCAGAGAAGGAAATAAAATAATTACATTAGTAAAACATTCTGCAAATAGCCACAATTCAAATCTAGGCAATATAATAAAGTTAAAATGCAGAATAATTAATAAACCTAATCTTATAAACCAGTCAAACTGACAATATTTAGGCAAGATACACCCAACATATTAAATACTATTTAAATAAGGCTTTCTAAAGATATGGTCATTCTATGAGTAAAATTATTTATTTGTATAATGAAATACCATTTGAAACTGAAATAGGTTCACTAACTTTATCAGAAGGGGAATCATATACAACTGAATTATATGAAAAAACCATCATTAATATACTAAATTGCAATAAAATAAGTGAGAATTGATAATTATACAAATTTCAGATTTCATAGAATAATAATTATATTAGTTAAAATGGCTATTATTTACATAGAAGACAGGGAAGTATAATTTTAGGCCTACCTCCCAAAAAATTATAAGAAATAATTTTCAGATAAAACTTTGTAATACTAACTTAATTACTATCAAAATAAGTAGAATAGAATAGTGAAAACGAATATGTATTTTATATTTCAAACAGTTAAGTAATAACGAATTTACTTTATAAGCATAGTGCACGAAATTAAAGTGTGTCGGAAGTTATGGCAATTTTAAACAATGTCTTTTTAATATTAAATTGGCTAAGACGTTTCGGATGACGAAGGAAATCCACGCAGTTCATTATTATACATTGAAGAGCACACTTTACGTGAATATTTTATAAAACCCAACCTTAATGGCGATTACGTATAACTAAAGTTCGGAATCAGTTTTTGTGTAAAAATTAAATTTTAAACTATTCTAATCATTGTGAAGTGGTGAAGTTGCCCTATGAACTACATAACACCTATAAACAGCATCACATATCACTATTTAAACGAAATAACACTGGAATCACACCAAATACCAATTGAATATTCGAGGTTAAACGGACACACATAAACACCAATTGATCTACTTATTTAACAACATTTTTACACCCAGTGACTTTTCCATCTTACTCCAGTGACATTAAACTATACCCAAGAAGAGATTAAACGATTACGAAGAGGATTTAATCGCAGAAGGAACATATTTATTCCACAAGTACTTTGTCAATGTTAGAAGGTGAAATCCACGCATGCGCCAGACGACCATTTTGACTGATCTCATCAACACAACCAGTCGACTGTTTGCTGTACTGTGGTGAATAAAAATTATATATAAACTTTTATTATTACTAATTACCATTCTATTGTTTAATTTTAATACATTTTCAGCATTGTAAGTGTTATACTTTCTGACCCTGACCTTCTCTGGCTTTTTTATAAATAACCGTTAAAAGAACCTATATGTGTATAATACCAATATAAAAGTCATAGATCGACCGGACCTGAGTGAGTCGATACGGCATTATAACATTGTTTTCAATTAAGCAAATTCATTATTTTGTTGAATAAACGCTTGTTATCTAGTGAATTGAATTTGATTTCTTTAATAAAGGAATATAACCATTAATTAATAAAGAAAACTCGACAACCTTTAAAGGCAATATATGCGAATTACAACCTTTCAAGAGGAAGAAGAAGAGAGCTGTTCGCGCCTAATTCAAAGTGGATTGTCTTTTTAATAAATTTAGCGAAGGGAAGATCATTACTAGAAGACACACCATACCATACTATTTATAATTACAATCAATAATCTCAATTTATTACTAAATTTTAAGAATATAAACACCTCGAAAACAATTATTTCAGAATTATAAAATTATATCACATTTCAAATTGCTACAACAACAACATACACCAAGAACATTTGATAACAGCATTATTTAGGAATATTACCAAATCGACGTCTCCCGGAGCGGAACGTCATTACTACACCTACGCACCATAAAAGTCAATCTGGGTAATATTATACCAGAACACCATTACAATTACAATTATATATTACCAAAGTGAAGACCAGCAGAGAGAGCCGAATGAAGACTAGAAGACATCATCTATATTACTACACACAATAGTGAGAGTACAATTCTCATACAACTACACATATTTTTATATTTGTATATTTTGTAATTTACATATTATTATTACAAAATTGGCGAACCCAACTTGTGGGGCTTGATTACATCAGAATTTTAGAACACCATAGAACAGTAACACATCGTATATTACAAAATTGGCTAGCCCAACCAGTGGGGCTTACAGGTGAGCACAATCTACATACATCAACCTTTTATTTATTTTATTATACCCACTCAATCACCGTTATATTACAAAAATTGGCTTCCATCGTGGGGCTTGAATAAGGCGGACTTCATAGATTATTACAAAATTGGCGAGTCCAACTGGTGGGGCTCGATTACCGCAGAATACCAGAACAAGCAACACTTTATAAATTTAATTATAATTTGTAATAAATAAGTTATATTACAAAATTGGCGTCCAACTAAAGGGCTGTAATTAGGGGTTGAAAGGCGGTAATTACTTACCCAATTCCTAATTCAGCTTGGCAGCGGTTACCCAGCCAGGGAATCAGGGAAAATAATGCGTCGTGCCACATCAAAGAAGAGAGCGGCGGAGGCCGAGAAAGAACTCGAGATGGAGGATAAGGAGGCGACCCCAGTGGAGGACGTGGAAAAGATACTTGAACGGGTAGAACATCAACAACCAGCACCACCAGAGAAACAACCCGAAGTACCCACTCAAACAGGGGATGTCCATGTCCAAGACCAGGAGATAGATAAAACTAAGACTACAGAAGAAAGTAAAATGGACAAATTATTGGAAATGTTCATGAGAATGGAAGAAAACAGCAAGAAGATGGAAGAAAACTTAAGGAAGGACAACCAAGCAACAAAAGAAGAGTTGAAGAATGATAACCAATCGTTAAAGGAAGAATTGAAGAAGGACAACCAAGCAACAAAAGAAGAATTGAAGAAGGACAACCAAGCTACCAAGGAAGAATTAAGTAAGAAAATGGATACTACTACAGAAGAAAATAATAAAAGATTAGAAGATTTGAAGAATGATAACCAATCTTTAAGGGAAGAATTGAAGAAGGACAACCAAGAAACAAAAGAAGAATTGGGCCGTAAAATCGAAAGGACCAATAAGAGAATTGAGGAAACCAGTAAAAAGGTGGAAAGGAAAATGGAAGAAAATAAGAAGAATTTGGAAGAAAAGATGGAAGAAACCAATAAGAAAATCGAAAGTGATCATCAACAGTTAAGGAAAGAGTTAAGAGAGGACTACCAACGGTTAAGAGAAGAAATAAGGGAGGATAACCGACGATGGCATAAGGAAATGAAAGAAGACAGGGAAGAGGAAAGAAGGGATAGAAAAGAATACAGACAAATCTTGAAGGAAGGTTTGAGTAAAATAGATAAAAACGTCACATCCTTGGATGAAGAATTGGATAAGACACTGGACAACAGCAAACCAGAACGAAAGGAAATACCAAACAATAAAACAATGGAGCCAGTGATAGTGTTACCTGAAAAGAAAACGAACGGGAAGAAAGAAAATACTAAGGATATGGAAGTGAAACAAAAGAGAATGAAAAGAAGGCATCCAAAGAAATTAATGAAAACAAGGGAAGAAATGGAAATGATGAACCATGGTTTATTTGATAATGATAATATCCCTATTACCAACAATGAAGAAATCGTGAGTTCCAGAAATTATGGAAATAGATTGATGGTAATCTCAGAAATGGTTTACCAGCAGACAGTAGTTTACCACGGGGAAGTGATCAGAGGTAAATGGAATACAACAGGGATGGAGATATATGGTAGATTGTCAATGGTATCATTGATCATTGATGGACCAGAGACGTACTGGTATATAAAACACTATGATAGAGGGAGCCGAATAAGCTTAGCAGCCAACAAAGGAATAGCAGCTAGGAAAATGAAATACAAAACAAAGGCCAGAGATGTCACTAGTACCGGAACGATGATGAAGACTATGGTCATCCGGACAATGAGAGCAAATGAAGTGACAGACTACGGTTAAGTCTAATACCATACACCTCCACAAAAAGGGACTGATGTTATGATAACCGGCAATGGCAAAAAACTATGTCAAAGAAAAAGAAATTATGAGCAATTGTCCAACCTAATAAAAATCTTCAACCTGGGTATTTAAAAGAAAAATAATTATAAGAAGTACATTTGAAATAAAGAAAAGAAGAGAGCTAATACCATATTTAGGGTAATAATATGATATGTTAACCATATTTATGAAAAAATATTATGAGTAAGGAAAGGTATAGAAGAAGTAAGTAAATCTCAAAATTCAAAAATGAAGTAATGTCTACTTACTACCAAATATTTATGAAAAACTTTATGGAAAATAAAAAGAAGAAAATGAATTTTGAATTAAAAGTAAAAATTCAAAAAAGAAGTAATGACTACTTACTACCTATTATTTAGAAAACAATTTGTGAATCAAAGAGAAAATGAATTTTGAATTAAACCACAAAATTCAAAAACCCAAGTAAAAACAACTTACTACCTTATCTTAAAAACAACTTTTAGAAATGAACAAGAAGAAAAAGAATTTGGATAACACATTACAAACAATTATATATGGGACCAATTCTGAAAAACTTTCAAGAATAAAGAAATGGCAGTACAAACCACTGATACAATTTAAATGAATAAACTTATTGTGAAGTAAAATTAATGAGAATTTTATGTCAAATAAACAGAGATATTAAACATATGGCATTAATAATAAAGAGTGCATTTGGATAAAAAGCAAGAGCAGAATACAATTTTAAAAAAGAAAGAAAAAACCATATATAAATAAGTCCATAAGAAAAAGATGATCATATATAAATGTCAGTTATAAGAAAGACAATTAAAAGAGTAATTGAAAAAACATAATACTAGTGGAACGATTCACAAGAATTAATAAAGGAACAAAAATATAATACAAAATATATGCTACCAATGACCAGAAGGAGATTGTGATAACAGTCAAAAAATGACAGAGAATTAAAAACTTTACACTGAATAAGGAGTGATAATTATATTATACCAGCTTCCAATCACAAGGAGAAATAAAATGCCAGCAGAGCTAACCATTGAGAAAAATAACTGAGATAGAGATTCACTAAGATAGATATATAAATAGATCTGTTCGTATACGAAGTGAAATATCCAAAGATATTTAATTTTTTTTTAATAGTCATAAGGTGGACTATTCTTATATAATTTTATTAATGACTGTCTGAGATAAGTCCAGCAGTATTATTATGTATTGGTCAGAGATGATTTACCTCTGTAATCAATAAATGACGTAGTATGGCCATCAGAGTGAGATGCCTACAGAGCCCCTCTGGACACTGCCCCAGCTAACGTGTTAGGGAATTTTAGGGAATAAATATCCCAAGGATAAAGAAACGAGTTAAGAAGAAAATGGAAAAATAAAAAATAACGAACCTCAGATGACTATTACTATCAGTAAGAATCCAGTTAATAATGAAATATAGATAAGCTCAAAAATATAGGAGAAAAAATTTTTAGAAATGTGAAGGAAGTAAAAGAAATATAATTTATA
Organism: Magicicada septendecula; assembly: GCA_034769895.1. Taxonomy (NCBI): domain Eukaryota; kingdom Metazoa; phylum Arthropoda; class Insecta; order Hemiptera; family Cicadidae; genus Magicicada; species Magicicada septendecula. Next base: position 290,940,153 of record CM068371.1, read on the forward strand.
ATATAATGTCATAAGCAATTATTTCAGACAAACTAAGTATGATCTGAACTAATCACTTCTGGAAGAGAGCAATCTGTAGCATGACAGATAATCCACACAAATACATTACTCAATGATCATTAATAAAGCTCTAAGATATGGAATATCCAGATGAGAATTAATTAAAATGCACTGTTTAATAATATATTCACAAGAAAGGTTGAATAAAGAAAATTTCTGCAAACAATATAATATAATACAAATTTAAAAACCCAGAAGACTAAAAATGATAATAACAAAATTACCCAGGTAAGATAGAAGCAGGCAATTAATATACACCCCGTCAAAGAAACCAGACCAGAAGAAACGAAGGCATACACGGCGAAAAACTACAGAAGAAGGAAGAATAGTCAAAACTACCACTACAGAAGACAGAAGAAAGAAGACTAATTAAAACTACTACTACTGAAGAATGAAGACAGAAGAACGATCAAAGATACAGAAGACAGAAGAACGAAGAATAATTAAAACTACTATTACTGAAGAAGGAAGAACAATCAAAGCTAAAGAAGAAGGAAGAACAATTAAAACTCAAAGAAGAAAGAAGAACAATTAAAACTCAAAGAAGAAAGAAGAACAAACTAAATCTAATGAAGAAAGAGGAACTAATTAAAACTACTATTACTGAAGAAGGAAGAACAATTAAAACTCAAAGAAGAAAGAAGAACAAACTAAATCTAATGAAGAAAGAAGAACTAGTTAAAACTACTACTACTGAAGAATGAAGAAAGAAGAACAATCAAAGATACAGAAGACAGAAGAAAGAAGAATAATTAAAACTACTATTACTGAAGAAGGAAGAACAATCAAAGCTAAAGAAGAAGGAAGAACAATTAAAACTCAAAGAAGAAAGAAGAACAAACTAAATCTAATGAAGAAAGAAGAACTAGTTAAAACTACTACTACTGAAGAATGAAGAAAGAAGAACAATCAAAGATACAGAAGACAGAAGAAAGAAGAATAATTAAAACTACTATTACTGAAGAAAGAAGAACAATCAAAGATACAGAAGACAGAAGAAAGAAGAATAATTAAAACTACTATTACTGAAGAAAGAAGAACAATCAAAGATACAGAAGACAGAAGAAAGAAGAATAATTAAAACTACTATTACTGAAGAAAGAAGAACAAACTAAATCTACTGGAGAAAGAAGAAGGAAGACTAATTAAAACTACTACTACTGAAGAAGGAAGAATAAAGAAGAACCAAACTCAAAGAAGGAGGAAGAATAATAAAAATAAGAACTACAGAAGAAGGAAGAAGGAAGGATAATCCAAAACTACAGAAGAAGGAAGAATAACCAAACTCAAGAAGAAAGAAGAATAATTAAGACGACCCATATAAAACAAAAACTCCATAGGGAAAGAACCCCCAAAAAACCCCAAAATCAATGAATGCCCAAAAAAGAAAGTATAACACAATAAAAAACCATATCACTGTAAAACTGACAAAAAACTAAAAGTGTTAGCTGTAGTAAATATTAGTGCATTCAAAAAGTTATTGTGTAATGTGCATAAACAAATCTTCACAGTTCCCCCATGGTTGAATATTTCATATTAAAAACTAGAAAAAGACTAGTAAATATAGTAATAATTTACCATGGAAAGGTGTAAGTGATCAAATTATAACTAATAAACTTTAAGAAAGGTGCATGAGTAGCAGTACAAAGTAACAAACTTTAAGTTTTGTGAACAGTGCCTACTTTGATAATGAAGTAGTAATTTTACTAATAAAAAGCTACTAAAACTGTATGAACATTCCATAGAATGGAATATAACTTAGATAGCCAGGGTTATACTTTAAGAGGGGGCATAAATCTTATAAAATGGGGAATTACAGAACTAACTGTTTATGATGGAGTAGTAGAAGGTATTAACAATTATATATGGATCCAAATGTGGGGTTCTAATTAAATATAGCATTTAGATAAGTAAGGGTTAGTCATAAGAAATACTAGTATTATAATTGTTATTTTATTGTTCATGTTAATTTAGGAATGCATTATCTAAAATTAGACAACATTCCAATGTGGTAGAAATACTTTTTATTATGTTATTAGGTGATATACCAAAACAATGTTATTAAGAACACCAGTTTTATATATCTGGGTGTTATATTTTAATTGTATAATCTATAATTACTGTTATGCCAGATCAGAGAACTAATTTTTAATCAAATATATCAGAGTCAGAAGTCAGAGAAGGAAATAAAATAATTACATTAGTAAAACATTCTGCAAATAGCCACAATTCAAATCTAGGCAATATAATAAAGTTAAAATGCAGAATAATTAATAAACCTAATCTTATAAACCAGTCAAACTGACAATATTTAGGCAAGATACACCCAACATATTAAATACTATTTAAATAAGGCTTTCTAAAGATATGGTCATTCTATGAGTAAAATTATTTATTTGTATAATGAAATACCATTTGAAACTGAAATAGGTTCACTAACTTTATCAGAAGGGGAATCATATACAACTGAATTATATGAAAAAACCATCATTAATATACTAAATTGCAATAAAATAAGTGAGAATTGATAATTATACAAATTTCAGATTTCATAGAATAATAATTATATTAGTTAAAATGGCTATTATTTACATAGAAGACAGGGAAGTATAATTTTAGGCCTACCTCCCAAAAAATTATAAGAAATAATTTTCAGATAAAACTTTGTAATACTAACTTAATTACTATCAAAATAAGTAGAATAGAATAGTGAAAACGAATATGTATTTTATATTTCAAACAGTTAAGTAATAACGAATTTACTTTATAAGCATAGTGCACGAAATTAAAGTGTGTCGGAAGTTATGGCAATTTTAAACAATGTCTTTTTAATATTAAATTGGCTAAGACGTTTCGGATGACGAAGGAAATCCACGCAGTTCATTATTATACATTTAAGAGCACACTTTACGTGAATATTTTATAAAACCCAACCTTAATGGCGATTACGTATAACTAAAGTTCGGAATCAGTTTTTGTGTAAAAATTAAATTTTAAACTATTCTAATCATTGTGAAGTGGTGAAGTTGCCCTATGAACTACATAACACCTATTAACAGCATCACATATCACTATTTAAACGAAATAACACTGGAATCACACCAAATACCAAGTGAATATTCGAGGTTAAACGGACACACATAAACACCAATTGATCTACTTATTTAACAACATTTTTACACCCAGTGACTTTTCCATCTTACTCCAGTGACATTAAACTATACCCAAGAAGAGATTAAACGATTACGAAGAGGATTTAATCGCAGAAGGAACATATTTATTCCACAAGTACTTTGTCAATGTTAGAAGGTGAAATCCACGCATGCGCCAGACGACCATTTTGACTGATCTCATCAACACAACCAGTCGACTGTTTGCTGTACTGTGGTGAATAAAAATTATATATAAACTTTTATTATTACTAATTACCATTCTATTGTTTAATTTTAATACATTTTCAGCATTGTAAGTGTTATACTTTCTGACCCTGACCTTCTCTGGCTTTTTTATAAATAACCGTTAAAAGAACCTATATGTGTATAATACCAATATAAAAGTCATAGATCGACCGGACCTGAGTGAGTCGATACGGCATTATAACATTGTTTTCAATTAAGCAAATTCATTATTTTGTTGAATAAACGCTTGTTATCTAGTGAATTGAATTTGATTTCTTTAATAAAGGAATATAACCATTAATTAATAAAGAAAACTCGACAACCTTTAAAGGCAATATATGCGAATTACAACCTTTCAAGAGGAAGAAGAAGAGAGCTGTTCGCGCCTAATTCAAAGTGGATTGTCTTTTTAATAAATTTAGCGAAGGGAAGATCATTACTAGAAGACACACCATACCATACTATTTATAATTACAATCAATAATCTCAATTTATTACTAAATTTTAAGAATATAAACACCTCGAAAACAATTATTTCAGAATTATAAAATTATATCACATTTCAAATTGCTACAACAACAACATACACCAAGAACATTTGATAACAGCATTATTTAGGAATATTACCAAATCGACGTCTCCCGGAGCGGAACGTCATTACTACACCTACGCACCATAAAAGTCAATCTGGGTAATATTATACCAGAACACCATTACAATTACAATTATATATTACCAAAGTGAAGACCAGCAGAGAGAGCCGAATGAAGACTAGAAGACATCATCTATATTACTACACACAATAGTGAGAGTACAATTCTCATACAACTACACATATTTTTATATTTGTATATTTTGTAATTTACATATTATTATTACAAAATTGGCGAACCCAACTTGTGGGGCTTGATTACATCAGAATTTTAGAACACCATAGAACAGTAACACATCGTATATTACAAAATTGGCTAGCCCAACCAGTGGGGCTTACAGGTGAGCACAATCTACATACATCAACCTTTTATTTATTTTATTATACCCACTCAATCACCGTTATATTACAAAAATTGGCTTCCATCGCGGGGCTTGAATAAGGCGGACTTCATAGATTATTACAAAATTGGCGAGTCCAACTGGTGGGGCTCGATTACCGCAGAATACCAGAACAAGCAACACTTTATAAATTTAATTATAATTTGTAATAAATAAGTTATATTACAATATATATATATATATATATATATATATATAAAATGACAGATTATCCACTTAAGAACTAATAAAACATGATCATAAATAAATAACTATCGAAGAAAAATCCATATGAAAACAAATAAGAATCCCAAATAAAATACAATAATAACTTAAAAAAGTAAAAATAAAGAAAAAACCACTATGCAACAAAAATGTGTAAAGAAAGATAAACGCCAAAGAACTAAAATAAATTAAGGAAAATACCCAGGTAGGATAGGAATAGGTAAGGAAGATACCCAGAACAAACCAACGGACATGATAAAACAATGTTACCTTGCAGAAACCAAGAAAGAAGAATTTTGAAGAAACAAATTTGTAGGATGGGAGGACTACAAGATATACCCAAGGGAAACCTATTAAGAAGAATATAACAAACCCCTAAAGAGATTTGAACACCTAAACGCATACAAAAAACCAGAAATACATAAATCCAATTTAGCTACACTTGCAGTATACACAGGACATGAATTTCCAGACATAACCAATGTAACACTAATAAAACATATACCACACAAAGGCACCATAATGAACATTTGTAAAAATTTCCAAATATACAAACATAAAACACAAAACAAACTAATACCTGAACAAATACAAATCAATACAAAACATGACACAATATTCAAAGCACTCAACATGGAAAATACACAAAAAACTAACACATAAACCACAATCACACACAATAAAACCAATTTGAAGTACCAGAAGCAAAAAGGAAGCGACAATAATAATAGTCAACCAACAACACATATGTATTTCACCAGACACAAAAACCGGAAGGCTGAGGATGGGTACAAGATAGTACCCGAAACATGTTCCTAATAAAGAAAAGAAAGGTATATCTTGAAGTAAATTTATTTATAAATATTAAATGTTTTAGGATTCTTCCATTAGTATGGCAAGACACAACCTACATCTCAAGATAAGAGGCGGTATTTTGTTTACAAAAGACTTGTAAACATCTTTGTCAAGACTGTTAGTAAATTTATAGAAAAATGAACTACACAAGTTGGTGTATAAAAGTGTTTTATTACTTTTCACTCCTGGACATGTTTACTATCCCCACATCAAATTATAGGCCTACTGTAGTAACAAAATGAGTGGGGGAAATGGGGAAAGACGGGGTAGTAACCATTTGGAAAATGGAAAATAAGGAAAACGGTTACTTTCCTTAATTTAAGATATCGCTACTCGAAGACTTGATAGAAGGACATAACTGTATACAAGGTAAATGAAGGCTCTGGATATCAAGCCTGTAAACGTTAATTCCAATTTTTTAAAGTGTCCTTGACTATTAAAAGGGTAACAGCAACGAAAACTTAATGGTGCTCGACAATACTGTTATGGAAGACGATATTACAGAACGTGACTATTTTTAACAAGGACTTTAAGGTTGTGTCATTTTAATTTTTTTCTGACTACACATAATGTTATAAGTTTTGTGTCATGTACATTCGTTATCTTAAAGAACATGCAGCACATTTATGTAAACTGTTTAATAGACATTTGATATTTTTTTAAAGTTTATATAATAAGTAATGATTATACCAATAAACCGCCACTCAATTTTCTTTCAAGCCAAATTAATTAACCAGTTTAAAGGAATGTTCATAAAGTAATTAAATATTAATAAATTTTCGTTTTCTTCTATATGTGTCTGTTAATTCTAAATGACAGATCAAAGCAAAATCTGAAAGTGATGTAATTTAATGTAACTTCGGACATGTTATTTTGTTTGCCAAAACAATTAAACGCTTTCATAATATAAAAAAAATTCTCTATTTTCGTACTGCATAACACTATCAATTTTTTAGTAAGGAAATACAAATTTTTCGAAGGTAAATTTATCTGAAAATACCGTTACATTATAAACTCAAGGAAAGTTAGTACCTTTACAAAAATAGTTTTTTTTTAACGTAATTATAATGGTCTCTTTTGAGTATAATTGGCGACTAATATTGTCACTACATTCACAGTGAAAGGGAATATGATGTCAAGTGATAGTGAGCCACGTATACATTTAAATGTTTGTATTTTTTCACTTTGAATGTCGGAAGTGCATAATACCAGAACCTTTAAAGTAATTTGTTGAATTCTTTTTGGAATTTGTTGTCACAGTTAAATACATTTTTATGTTTACTGGTAACGACAAGAAAGGTGACATCTCACTAATCCATAACACTCAATGCCTGTTTTAAAATTGATTAATCACAATTCGAACTCTCGTCAATCTGGTAACAATTTCACCATAGTGCGAAATATCAAAAGCGATAGCCCAACGTGAATATCGAATCCCAGATTCGATAACAAAATTGAGTATCGTGGAGATATTAATTACAAATTTCAGATCCGGAAATCACAAAAGCCTTTGGAACAATAATTTAAAGACAGATTATGACGATGATGACGATAACGACGACGACGACGACGACGACGATGATGATGGTGATGATGATGGAATATATAAGAAGAAAGTTTTAAAATTGCAGGTTAAACTATCCTTTGAGAACAAACTGTTTTCAATTTTGAAGGACTAACATTTTTAGACGTACTTTACAGCGACTTGAATCACTAACTTAGTACAAATAAGTTTTGTATTCATTTTTTAAACAAATAATGAACTTACATTAATTATAATAAATTTTTTATCTCTTCAGGAAGAAATTTTTACGTTATACTAGATTATAATTTATTAATAAAAGTGTTAATTTCTTTAATACTGTTTTCGCGGTTACGTATGTATTTCAACCTATATACACGGTGTATGTGTTGTGTGTGTGTGTTTGTGTGTGTGTTTACATTCATATTTGCTCACATTATTCTTTATATACTTTTTATTATTATTAATAATAAATAACACTTTTCTGATAAGAATATATTATATATTTTTAAAAATATTTTTACAGTGTTTCGATAGTTTAAACGTTTATCATCAGAAGATTGATGATATTCAGAAAATTCCTTAAACGATAAGACCTTTCTTATCTATTCAAAAACTTTCTTATTGATGATAAGAGTTCATACTATCGAATAACTGTAACAATATCATATATATATATATATTGTAACGATTTAAAATATTATTTATATATATAATGATTGAATCTTATTGAAACGTAACGTAGCCTCACTTCGGGTTCGTCTATTTGTAATCAGATTTTTCGTTACGTACAATGTTATTGTGAATAGGTTACTTGTATTTATGTAGTGTGCACTTGAGTTACACCACCCGTTAGAAATTCAACTTGTAATATAGGTAAATAATGTAGCGACAAACTCGCACTGGAGTCGTCGATGTGTAATTATAAATGTGTTATGTTGAACGGCGAATGATTTTGTAAATTGCCGCTTACTCCCACTATGCTGCTTCTTTTCCGTGACGTCACTCAACGATGCCAACTGTCGGGTCCGCTGCAATCTGTGAATTCTATTTACTAAATGTAACAGCAATAATAACGACACACAAATACTATCAAACATATCCTTGTGGAATCCTTTATTCGGAAAAACACTGGTTGACTGTTTTAATAAATTTAAAACAGGATAATCACAATTGTATCGTAAGCTATAAGTCTTCTTTTACCAGTTGGCAGCAGTAGCCAAACGTTTAGTATTTCTTCGAGACCAAAACAATGCGTTTGTTAACGTTTTTAAATAAAATATATCAATTATCTCAGGGCGTATATGGTTCGGGGATTATAAATTAAACAAAATATTACACTATTAATCAAAATACAAGTTTACAATTATAGGATGTTACAACGTTAGAGTGATACGTGCACACAGAAACTGTATAGTAGTTACCAGTTTTAAAAAGGTTATGTCCAGTTCAGGCTTTGATAGTTATTATGTAAATTAAAAATTATGGTTGTGTTTAAAAAGGTGTTAGTCTTATATGGTGTTATTAGTGATTGTTTTTTAGTGTTTGTGTTATATGGTGTCTGCAATTAAGTTGATTATTGCTTAAAAGTAGTGTATACAAATGTGTGTGTTGAAGTACGATATAATGAGATGTCAGAATCACCAAATCCTCTTCTTGTACTCTTCTTGGTTGAAGATAGGGCCCACGTACACGTCAGATCTTCTTTCTCGTCCCTCGTCCACTTCAAATCTTCTTCCTGGTTATTATGTCCTTTAATCCAAATAATGGGTGTTCTTCTGTTATTGCAAAAAGTTCGTGTAGTGTACCTCTAACTGTATTTATCTGGTTGTATTGTTTTTTCACACTTTATAACACATAATGAAAGACGATTTAAAAACGCGTCTATCTGCTAAGATCGTTGTCAAAGAAGTCTCATTTTATTTATCCGAAATTTCTGGTTGCTAAGGGTAAACGTGGAATCTGGTTGGCCAATTCGGATATACATTGTCATATACTTTCATTATTTCGAAGTCTAAAATTTGTTCAAAATCTTTAAATTAACATAACTTTTCTATACTGAATGGGAGTTTAAAACCATTATCAGCACTATTTTGATCTTCACATTTGTTATATTTAGACACCAAACGTGCCTATTTTTGCTTAAGAACTATGGATGTTACAATTTTGTTATTTGGAATTTTCTTAAATAACTTGATATGTGTTATTTTGTTTCTATATTCCTTGTATACATTATTACCTATAAATACATCTACCCTTTCACATTTGCATTACAAAATTTCTAATATAATTGTTCAAAATTTACTAAAGTTGGTTTCACCTGGCCTATGTAATAGTATTACTTTCATCACCATGTTTTAACATCTTTAACAATTAAATTAACTTCTAACACTCATCAAAATGGTTTAACATATAACGTTATTTTAACAACACAAAAGATATATTATTCTAATAGTTAAATTCATGCCCACATGGCTATGATCATACCAAATCCTTGCACAAATAACTATTTTCTATTCAAACTGTATAGGTGTTTGACACTTAACAAAACATCTTTGTATAGTCCATTCTGCTTGGTCAATTAATTTACCATGGTTTAACATCAGCTCTATTGTTATATTGGTTAACACAACATAAAAAAGTGGAATTAATATCATTAAATTGACATTCCTTTAAACTAACTGTATCACCTGTTACATACAAAAAACACAACACAAATACTATTATATAACACTGTGCTATAAAATAAAACATGCACATTTTACAAAACAAATTCTATACTAATTAGTTAGTCCATTGTCAGCTAATTTACTCATTATTCTGACACTGTCTATGTCATATTTACTATTTATATGGGTTTCAACCTCCGTATACTTACTGATGTTTGACTTACAAAAATTACAATAAAGTGAATACTGTTGCTCTACCTCACCACACAGTTCTAATAATCTTGTTACATTTACTGTTTATCTGGGTTTTACTCTTCTTATAAATGTTATTGTGACCATGTTATAATTTGTTGTTTACTGGACAACCCTATGAACTCTATAAGTGACAATTATTTGTATGGTTCATGTATCTATAATCAGGTGTATTTATATTTTTGTTACATCAATTAACTTAATTATTTACTAATATTTCTCTTACATAATATTACATGTTTGGGCCTATTATCCCTCACTTTGTATTTTGATTATCTGGATATAATGATACATTAACTGAAACCATTTGTTTCTTTATAGTCCTGGTTCATAAACCGTTTGTCTTTATAATTCTTTGTTTGGTCATTATTGAAAGTTCATTGTCATAGTTGGGGTTAAAGGTGTTTTGCATCACTTAGCCTAAATCATTAATTTGGGTACGGTCAGTTGTCTTACTAGTCAGTCTACAATTGTTAGTCGTTCCTCTTCACTATCATCTTGGAAAATATTGTTCTCCTTGTCAGCTTCTTAACCAAAGTCTTCATTAAATCAGGTACGATATTATGTTGTTCCAAATGTAATGTTACAATATATATATAATTTTTCCTTTGTAAGCAACTCGTTGAGTTTCCTGTAGGTCTCACATGTAATATCTTTAAGTAAATATACTGAAAGTAGGTTTATTTTTACCTGACGTAGGCTACGTTTCACAGAAACAGTTCTGTATCTTCAGAGGATTGTTTGAATTGTTAACTGAATGTTTCGCTTAGAATATTATAAAGAATTCTTACTTGGGGTGGTTAAACAAGTAATTAATTAATAATTAAAAAAATCACTTACTGCCAAAATGTTTCAATTTCCCGGGCGCCACCTCATATCTACAAGGATGTGGATATAAAGGATTCATTTGCCAAACACACAACAACAATATTATGTCTAATGCTTATTTAATTAATTAAGTTGTAGCAAATTACAAATAAACACTCTGTATGGATATTTCCTTAAGTATAATCACTTCTCTTATCTTAACAATGAGTATCTCTGAAATCGCGATTAATTTACATTTAATATTTTCTAACACTTATAATTGTAAATTATAATCTACAATTGTATTTGGCAAATTTAGATTACTGTTTAGATATGATTTTTTAAGAATTTACTAATTGACGTTTTATTTCGCTTCAGTCGAATGCAGAACACTGAGAGGCAGTTCTCAAGGTTAATTAATTATTAGTGTGAGTTCTTTGACTTGAATGAATTGAGTTTATTGACTTAACTCTAAAGTACCATTAGTTTGAGAGCGTTGATTATTCGTAGTTCATACTCTCGGTGACATCATGTGGTCCTCTGTGTTTAGTAGTTGCTGGTCTCCGTAGTCGTTGTAGATTACGTATCCCTTCGCGGTCACTGCACCTCACGATCACTGTTTAATTATTGAAGAATTCTCGAACTGTTCACTTTTCACGGCACTCGTATTGTGTTGAATATGAGTGTCCTTAATTGATGTTGGTAAAGTTCATGTATAATGTTTTTTAAAGTAGTTGTTTAGATTGCTGATTTTATGTCTAATGTCTCTGTTGTAGAATATGCACTGAGTCTCTCTGTTGATGTGTTCTGTATTATATAAAAGCTGCTGTAATGTTTATAGTTTCTTGTGAATTATTTGTAATTGTAGAATGTCTGTTAATTGAATTTGTCTTCACTTAGTATTGTACTGTGTATCCGTATTCTCCGACACTATGTTTAAATTACGGTGAAGTTAATTAATTGTAAAGTCTGTTTTACATGTTGACTTCGCGTGATATTACTTTATACTAATAGTCTGTCGAACGCGATTAACTCTTCAACTCTCTTGCTATGAGTTTAGAATTTAGTGAGAATTATAGCAATGTGTTGCCTACGATTTGTCGTATTCACTTCATTGTTCACTTTGAGAAATTGAATGTTCGCACTGAAGTAACCGTTCTCAAGACTCTAGATATGCGCAGTTCTGAAATTATGTCGAACGCTTGTAGTTGTTCACGCTTATGTAATGAATCGATGACTAAACATTGTTACCGAGTTAAGATGACTCGTGGTGATCACTTTGTAGATGAGTACTAGACTGCCGTTTTTCTGTTCTGAGATCTACCAAGTAAACTCTCCTCCCTCCTACCTCTGCTGAATCTTCCATCTGCTTGGATACTCTTATTGGTTCTTTAGCCAGTGTGACAAATTGTATATTCGTCATTGGTTTTCGAGTATCTCTGCTTTACACGTGATTCTCTTGTCGAACTACCATTCGTCCTGATTGTTCCTACAGCCGTTTTCTCTATTTACTAGGAATCTCATTCAAGCACTCCAGAATTCGTGAGTTTCACTTTCCCCTTGTAAATCAGGCGACATTTCTTTGTCTCTCGTGGCCGTCTCCTAGTGTCCAATTTCTGTTACGCTTTGACATAGATACAATACTGGTATTGTTCGATCTGCTGCACCATTGTTTATTTTCAAGTTGCACTCTGGCTTTGTTTTGAGTCTGGAATGAATCTTCCTTTGTAATCACGACTTTCGTCAAATTTCTACGTTGCAATTGTTCTGGCATCTAATGTTGTACCGTATCGAATTGACAAACTCTTTGCTTTCAGTCTGTGTCAAAGTTTTTAAAAAGGGTAGATTGGTTTATTGGGGGTTATGCCTTTCTTCACTCAGAGCAGCTGCCTGATGCGAAATACAACGTCTCACATACATCTAGTAAGTGTCACTCTTTTGTCAAACAATTAACTTTACAGCCGTAACACATCAAGCTGTCTGTAGGTTACAATGCCAAAAGGACAGCCTTACAAACTTTCCCTTCACACACCCTCACATACTTCTTTGTCAAATATAACTGCTAGTACACATTATTTTTAGCTATTATTTACTACTTGTACAATTTTATAAATATTTTCAAAAATAAACGTTACATTGTCCTTAAATTTTTATTACTTGATGGCGTGTAACAAAATCAAATAATAATATTTGTGCCTTTTTTTAAATTAATTAATTATGTAAATTTTAATTAATTAAGTATAAATATCTAATGAGTTACATTTATTGCTAGTGATGTAATACCTTTAACGGGTTCGATTACGTTCAACTTGGTTTGTTTACGTTCGAAACTGTCTACAGTGTACACTTGTGTCTGGGCTGAGATTTATGACCTCTCCCATACATCCCCTGTCACTCTCTCATTCACACCTTGTTACTTGGCAAAGGGTCCTACTAGCGGTTTCAGTTTTTCTGTTTGCTATTCTAACCTATACAATTTTTTACAATCCTACGCACTACCATCCATTCAGACCACTTATCTTCCTAACATATCATAATATAGAATTAACAACTATCTAATTCATTATGTACATCTGTTTACATATAATTATTCACCTAGATACTATTACTGTTCTTTCTTACTTTCTATTAGTTAAATATCCACTTATATATATTTTTCATTTGTCAATAATTTTCTACTTGCAAATGCATACAACAACAAAAAATTCATAATATCATATTAATTATCACTTAGTTCTTATCATTACTTTCATTGTTAGTCATTGTTCAATGTCTTTGTTTTGATTTCTTAGATATACTTTTATTCTTATACATAATATACAAAATATAAATCTTTACTCTGATATACATCGTCAGTTGATAACCTTACTTCGATTATTACTTTAAAATTTTACAATTATTATATATAACTTTATTATATCATATTTATTATATGAGTGCTACAATTTGCTTACTCACGTAACCGATCGTTACTAACGCATTATTTCCTTTTACTGCTCTTCTTGTCAGGTAATATATTGCTTTAGCTGTCGGACATTGAAATTTCCTCTTGTTCCTTTCTTCTCGTCCAAATATTCTAACGTATAAGTAGCTTTACTTATTTGCTTCGCAACCCTATATGGTCCTTCGTACAGGTCGCAAAATTTCGCTATTATCTTATTCATTGCATCGGATATTGGACATGTTTTAACTAATACCAGGTCACCGATGGCGAATGTTGTTATTTCTCCTTGGTTCATCTTATTTGCATGTCGCTCTCTCTTTTCTTTAATCCTTAAATAAATGTCTTCCGGCTTATAAGTAGTTGGTTCGGAAATCACACTTCTGTCAATAAATTTGGTCCACTCTCTGGTTGGTTTCTTTCCAAAGTGTGCCTCGATTGGACTCATCTCAATGGTACTATGGTATGTCTCATTTAAACAAATTTCAATGGCTTGGATATACTTGGCCCAATTTGAGTGTTTCTCTTTGACAAATACTCGAAATAAGTTGCCTAGTTGTCTGTTAGTTCTCTCGGCTATATTTGTACAAGGGTTCCGAATAGCGGTAAACTTCGGTTTAATTCCTAGTTCTCGTAAACTCCTCGTCCATATATTAGTAGTGAATTGGGTCCCATTATCAGTGACAATTGATAACGGTTTTCCCCATGACGCTATATATTGTTTGAGTCTATTTATGGTAGCACGAGTTGTAGCTCTTTTCAACGCATAAAGTTTGACGTACTTTGTGAAATTATCGATGATAACAAGAATGTATTTAACACCTCCAGTTGATGTAATTAGGGGTCCATAGTAGTCCATACTGATTAACTCCCCTTTCTTCTTTAGCAGCATCGGTATGGTTTCTCCTACATTATTCTTATGACGATCCTTACATCGCTGACATGTATCGCACTTAGTAATGATTTGATGTATCGTTTTGTTTATTCTGTCTCCAGTAAAGTACTCTCGAAAAAGTCTTTCGGTTTTTTGTATGCCGCAGTGTCCGTATACAACGTGTAATTCTTGAATTAAATTTTCTTTCATGTTATTCGGTACATATATTTTCCATGACTTCTTGTCTTGTCGGTATAGGATTTTTTTAACATATTGATATTTATTACTTAATTTAGAGTCTTCCTTACTTTCTAATTCACAAATAATTTTGTTCAATTTAGGATCTTGGCGCTGCAATTTCTCAATATTTTTTATATCCTTCATTATTTTCTTATCCAATTTCAAGGTAATACGATTAATTTCCATCTCTTCACTAAAACTGACATCACTGCTGTCCATAGCGTCCTCTGGGTTTCGGCTTAGTATGTCGGCTACAATATTTTCTTTGCCTTTACAATGCACAATGTCGAAATCGTATTCTTGGATGCTCAGTATCCAGCGGGTAATTCTAGCATTTGATAGGTGACATTTGTTTAGGAATGTGAGAGCTTTATTATCTGTTATGATTGTGAATCTATGTCCTAATAAGTATATCCGAAATTTCTTCAAACAATGTATGATACTCAGCAGTTCCTTCTCGGTTGTGTGATAGTTTAATTCAGCACCTTTGAAAGTTCTGCTAGTAAAAGCCACGACGGCGATGCGTCCTTCGTCATCATATTGAAACAATTGCCCTCCTAGTGCGTAGTTGCTGGCATCCGTTTGTAAATAATATTGCTTCTTGAGATCTGGGTGTTTTAAAATTACAGTATCTATAAATAATTCTTTGACTAATTTAAATTTTCGGTCGTGCTGCTCCGTCCACTTGAAGTTGCGCTCCTTCTTTAACAATTGTATTAATAAAGATGTTGTTTCAGCATATCGACTGGTAAATCTGTTATAAAAATTTGTAAGTCCTAAAAACCCTTTTAGTTGCTTTTGATTTCTTGGACGTGGAAAATTTTGGATTGCCTTTACCTTGTCTGGCATAGGACTAAGGCCTTCTACTGATAAACAGTAACCAAGATAATTAATTTCTCTACGGAAAAACTGTGATTTTTTGAAGTTCACCGTGATGTTTGCTTCGTATAAATTGGTCAATAATAGATCTAAATGTATGAGGTGTTCCTCCAGACTGTTAGATAGACATAGGAAGTCGTCTACATATATTATCGTAAATTTCTTGACTGCATCTGACAACACAGTATCCAATCCTCTCGTCAGGCTGGCCAGACTTGTCTTTAATCCAAACGGTGTGACTGTGAAGCGGTAGGTCTTTCCTTTATAAGAAACCCGGTGAAGTCCCTGCATTCTCGGTTAAGTGGTACCTGCCAGAAGCTGGAGCGTAGATCGATCGATGACATATATTTTACTCCTCCGCAATTAGCAATGAGCTCGTTGATTGGTTGTGCCCCTTCGAAGTCAGGTATCATCACCTTGTTTAACTTCCTGGCGTCCAAACACAATCTTACGCTCTGGTCCTTTTTTATAACTGTCACCATGGGATTGATATATTGGCTGCTCGCTCGCTCGATCACTCCGTATCTTAACATTTTCTGGATATCCTCTTCGACTTTGTCTTGATAGGCAATTGGTATAGGCCATCCCTTTTGGAAGAAGGGGGTGTTGTCCGTGATACCTAGTTCATGTTCATATCCATGAATTCGGCCTGGTTCTTCTCGGAATAGATTTCTATTTTTCATTAATATTTTAGTTAATTTTTCTTCGTTTCTGTATTTATATTAGTTAACTCTTCGACAGCTTCTTGAAAGTTAATAAATTCCTCATCGGCCGTTTCTTTATCCAAAGCGATCTGATGTATATGTACAATTTCATTAGAATCCTCTACATTTTTCTTATAATTTCTATTTTTAATATGCATTACATTGTGCTGGAAATCCATAGTACACTCACCTTCCTTCAACATCTTTATTCCTAGTATACAGTCTTTATTCAGTCCAGGGATGATAAAAAATTCTAAGTAAAATTTATAATTATCAATCTCAGCTTCTAAAAGTAATTGTTTTCGTATTAATTTTGATTTATGTCCGAATGCACCTTTTATATTGGTATTCGATAAGTTTAATAGCTCGATTCTACCTAATTTATCTTTATTATGGTTGAACCACGTTTCGGCAATGTCGTTTAATTGACTCCCCGAATCAATTAGTGCAGTTACTTCTATATTATTTAATTTTATTTTTATTTCCGGACATTTATTGTACGAGAAATTAGTGGTTTCTTCTTCTTCATCAATTTTATCCAATTCTTCACGAATATCAATATAATCTAATGCTACGTCTAACTGGTTATTTATTTTTCTACTAGCTAAGTATTGTTGCCGCGACAGTGGGTTGGCTGGTGGTTTTTGTACGTGATTCTTGTGAAGGGCCAGGTTGTTGACACTCAATTGTTACTGTGTTGACAATGGGCTGTTTTGTTCCCCTATCCTCTGTACCAAACGTTTGTTTATTGCGCCACCCAGGTCTGTGACCCTCGTGTTCAGTCTCCACTTTCATACCCTTCGTTTTATGATAGCCATTCTTAATATGTTTTCCACCGTTGTCAACCGTTGTCTGTTGTGGCTGGCGATACGATCCTCTCATTTCTCGTTGTTGAATGGTAGCAAACTCATTTAATAAGCTTTCAAATTGATCTACTTGTTGGACGCCTCTAGTTATGGTGGCAACTTCTATTTCCTTACCATAGTGGCGTGCAAGTTTGCGAATTAGATGTTGGTCCGAGATTGGTGGGATCAGTTGTCTGCACTGTAGAATTTTATTCTCGACGTATTGCACCATAGTGAGTTTACCATTCGGATAATAACATCCGTACTCCAAGCTGTCCCGGATGTTTTCTTTAATTTGTTGACTCCAGAATTTCTTGGTAAACGCCTCCTCAAATTGTTCAAACGTATGTATTTGGGATTGTACGATTCTCCACCATACTGTTGCTTCACCCTCTAGATGCCTGCTAATCCACTTAATACCTCCGCTGGGGTAATATATTTCTTTAAAGTCTTTTAATTCTTTTAGAAATTCCATGGGGTAGGCGTCTCGTCCGTTGTACCGTACCTCCTTTAACTGTTCTTGGTTAGCCACAATAGTATTTTGGTTGTTTACCATTGGTCTTGACTCCAACTCTGTTAATTTTCGTTTCAATTGCTCTTGATCTTCTTTCATCTCGTCGATGCGTCGACCCTTTTCTTCAGCTAATTTTCTTAATTGTTCTTCCATTTCTTCTTTGTTTACGGTAGAAATATTTCTGACTTCTTCTCGGACGACCTCTTTCGTTGTTTTTATTTCTCTTCTCACTTCCTGATTGATTCGATTTAAATTTGCACTTAAGTTTTTAGTAGTTTTTTGTAATTCACACTTAAATTTTTCACTTTGTTGCTGTACCACCTCGCCAAAATTATGCTCAGTCTTATTCAATTCTTCACGCCATGTTTTATTCACTATTTGAATATCACCAACTAATTTGTCATGCAACGTGTTCGTATCGTTTTTTATCTCCTCTCTTAACTTAGTGTGCTTTACTGTAATATCCTTAATAGCTACTTCTAATTTATTCTGATTTACTTCAACTTTTTCTTCTAATTTCTTCTGATTTACTTTAATATCTTGTATGTCTTCTCGTATCTTCTTATTGTCTTCTTGTAATTTATTCAGACTTATTTCTAATTTATTCTGTAATTTCTTGTTATCTTCTTTCATCAATTCGTATAGCATTTGCAACTCACTTTTTGGCTGTGGTCCTTCTGCCCTTATTTGTTCCTTCTCCGTCTGTGGTACTGTCGCACTTACTTGTTCAACTTCTGCGCGTGGTCCTTCTGCCCTTATATTTTCAATATCCGTTCTGATTTCTTCCTCCATCATTGCTATGACTTGAGGATCTCCCATTTGGTTATATATCTCCATCTCTTCGCTCTCTTCAGCTCTCCTTGGTGCTTGTGTTTCTTCTTCACTGGCCATTGTCGTATAAGGTGTTTCTTTTTCCATTTTTCGTGCCTTACTTCGCGTCAACATATACCGTATATATTCGAACCGTGACTAAGCAACTGTAGTTACAATTACTAGCCCTATGTCCTTAATGTCTACTCTATTTATTAATACTTCTATTTTACTTCTAATTCTCAGTTTAGTTAACTTATTTAACTCAATTCATTCATCAGCCTTTTTGACAAATATAAATTTAGATCATGCCAGGCGAGTTGGGCGACAAATATAAAGAATTCTTACTTGGGGTGGTTAAACAAGTAATAAATTAATAATTAAAAAATCACTTACTGCCAAAATGTTTCAATTTCCCGGGCGCCACCTCATATCTACAAGGATGTGGATATAAAGGATTCATTTGCCAAACACACAACAACAATATTATGTCTAATGCTTATTTAATTAATTAAGTTGTAGCAAATTACAAATATAAAACTCTGTATGGATATTTCCTTAAGTATAATCACTTCTCTTATCTTAACAATGAGTATCTCTGAAATCGCGATTAATTAAAATTTAATAATTTTCTAACACTTATAATTGTAAATTATAATCTACAATTGTATTTGGCAAATTTAATTCGAATGCAGAACACTGAGAGGCAGTTCTCAAGGTTAATTAATTATTAGTGTGAGTTCTTTGACTTGAATGAATTGAGTTTATTGACTTAACTCTAAAGTACCATTAGTTTGAGAGCGTTGATTATTCGTAGTTCATACTCTCGGTGACATCATGTGGTCCTCTGTGTTTAGTAGTTGCTGGTCTCCGTAGTCGTTGTAGATTACGTATCCCTTCGCGGTCACTGCACCTCACGATCACTGTTTAATTATTGAAGAATTCTCGAACTGTTCACTTTTCACGGCACTCGTATTGTGTTGAATATGAGTGTCCTTAATTGATGTTGGTAAAGTTCATGTATAATGTTTTTTAAAGTAGTTGTTTAGATTGCTGATTTTATGTCTAATGTCTCTGTTGTAGAATATGCACTGAGTCTCTCTGTTGATGTGTTCTGTATTATATAAAAGCTGCTGTAATGTTTATAGTTTCTTGTGAATTATTTGTAATTGTAGAATGTCTGTTAATTGAATTTGTCTTCACTTAGTATTGTACTGTGTATCCGTATTCTCCGACACTTTGTTTAAATTACGGTGAAGTTAATTAATTGTAAAGTCTGTTTTACATGTTGACTTCGCGTGATATTACTTTATACTAATAGTCTGTCGAACGCGATTAACTGTTCAACTCTCTTGCTATGAGTTTAGAATTTAGTGAGAATTATAGCAATGTGTTGCCTACGATTTGTCGTATTCACTTCATTGTTCACTTTGAGAAATTGAATGTTCGCACTGAAGTAACCGTTCTCAAGACTCTAGATATGCGCAGTTCTGAAATTGTGTCGAACGCTTGTAGTTGTTCACGCTTATGTAATGAATCGATGACTAAACATTGTTACCGAGTTAAGATGATTCGTGGTGATCACTTTGTAGATGAGTACTAGACTGCCGTTTTCCTGTTCTGAGATCTACCAAGTAAACTCTCCTCCCTCCTACCTCTGCTGAATCTTCCATCTGCTTGGATACTCTTATTGGTTCTTTAGCCAGTGTGACAAATTGTATATTCGTCATTGGTTTTCGAGTATCTCTGCTTTACACGTGATTCTCTTGTCGAACTACCATTCGTCCTGATTGTTCCTACAGCCGTTTTCTCTATTTACTAGGAATCTCATTCAAGCACTCCAGAATTCGTGAGTTTCACTTTCCCCTTGTAAATCAGGCGACATTTCTTTGTCTCTCGTGGCCGTCTCCTAGTGTCCAATTTCTGTTACGCTTTGACATAGATACAATACTGGTATTGTTCGATCTGCTGCACCATTGTTTATCTTCAAGTTGCACTCTGGCTTTGTTTTGAGTCTGGAACGAATCTTCCTTTGTAATCACGACTTTCGTCAAATTTCTACGTTGCAATTGTTCTGGCATCTAATGTTGTACCGTATCGAATTGACAAACTCTTTGCTTTCAGTCTGTGTCAAAGTTTTTAAAAGGGTAGATTGGTTTATTGGGGGTTGTGCCTTTCTTCACTCAGAGCAGCTGCCTGATGCGAAATACAACGTATCACATACATCTAGTAAGTGTCACTCTTTTGTCAAACAATTAACTTTACAGCCGTAACACATCAAGCTGTCTGTAGGTTACAATGCCAAAAGGACAGCCTTACAAACTTTCCCTTCACACACCCTCACATACTTCTTTGTCAAATATAACAAAGTACACATTATTTTTAGCTATTATTTACTACTTGTACAATTTTATAAATATTTTCAAAAATAAACGTTACAATATAGTTAACGGATATTCGATTTTACTTCGATTGTATTTTCGATTATTATAATGTTTATGTAGTAAGCTTTTAATTATATATTTAATGTTTTATTTTATTATTCTAGTAAACGTATGATTTTAAACAAATCGTCTTTTTTGTTTTTATTAGAATTTGTTCTTTAATTAGTAGATTATTATTATTGTGTTTATAAATATTATGATTTTCCCATAAATTCATTTTGCTAATTTTTGTACGTTTTTAATTAATTTGACATTTTTAATGTCTACAAATTTTTGTTTATTATTTAAACAGTGTGTGGCTAAATTAGACTTGTGTAAATATTTGGTATTAAAAACGCATTGCGATGTTGAATGAGTCTCTCAGACAGTTTTTTCCTTGTCTTGCCTACGTAGAATTTATTGCAATGTGGACATTCTAATTTGTAAACTCCATTTTTTTATGAATGTTGAATTTAATTTTAGGTTTTATTTGATTAAAAACAATATTATCTGTGTTTATAAGATATTTTTACGTTTTTATCTTTAAATTGTTTGGTTTACGAGTTGTGTTTTCGTAAAAAATAAAGTTTATATATTTTATATTCTCATTAGTGGAAGGATTTTTACTTGAAGGTTTGAATCGTGTTTGTTTAATGAATTTATTTTATATTTTATTTTATAATTTATCGATAGTGTTAATTTGTATCCATTGTCTATTGCTATTTGATTGATAATATTTCTTTCTTTGCTCCTTTCTTGTTTACTTAATGGTTTGCATACATACGGTATATTAATGAATTGAAATTATTATACATATATATAATAATATTCTTGTAAGAAAAGTGTTATTTATTATTAATAATAATAAAACGTGCGTGCGTGCATGTGTATGTGTGTGTGTTACATATATATAATAAACTCACTGCTAAATTCATAATAACGAAAAGTATCCAATAAATTGTATTGACACGAGAAATTAAAAGCATGTGCACGTGTCACCCTAAATGTTTTTTTATCGTGCAACGAAGTAATTAATAATTCTAATGTAATTGTATGTTGTGAACTTCGCGTGCTAATGGCACAACCCTGCGTGTTGGACGAATCAATAAACGAGCCGTATGTGGAAACAAACATAATGTATGCGTGTTTATACATGTGTGGAACTTACTCGATTCTAATCAAGTGCATACACGAATCCAGTATATCATATATTGGTTAAGTAGCTTGTATTTATTAATAAGAAAATATACTTGCAGTCGCATACCTAATGGAAGTTACTTCATTACTTGAGAGCACTGATTTCATTGCAAATGCAGTATATACCTTACATACAAGCTGTTCTTCTATCAACGAACTTTAGCTTTCCGTTATTGTATAACAAGTTCTTCTGCCGTCAGACCAACAGTTCGGATCCTCTTTCTTCGTTTGCTTTTCTCTCTGCATCATAGCCATAACTCTCTAATTTAGCGCTGACTTTTTTTTTCTACCTACGAAAAAATAACTGCAACACAAAAACATAATATGCATATCGGGTAGATAAGCTTTTTATTAAATTTTAATATTAACAAAGTTACGAAAACCGGAAAATGCAATACTTAGTAGTTGACTCCAATGATTAGGTTAATTTAATTCTGAATACAGGTATGACGCTTTGTAAAATTTTTTAGCTGAACTCTAGTTCTTAGGAATACCAGCATAAACGGTACTGTTATGGACAGAATAATTCTATAGAAGTGTTTTGGTTTTCTAAAAGCATGCTTTCATGGATACGATAAAAATAAATTCAAAAATAAGCAGAGACTATTAGGACAAGTAGTAGCCTACTTATGGTTCCTTACAGATAACATCTGATACCATTACAGAAATAGCCTGTAGAACAATGTAATATAAATCACAACTCACATACATCTTTCATTCGTATGACTGATATTCTTTAAAGTACTGGAAATTTTAGGAAAAATAAATTAGTTCAGCAGCTAATACTGAAAATCAAATAATAGGCCTAATTTATTTTTAATAAATAACAGTCTTGTGATATTCGCAAGATCATATACCATTATTTAAAAAACCAATTTTTCGCGCAAACTAGAGGGGGCCGGTCATTACAGAAAAGAACAATTTTGTTTTTATTTTTATTTGCCCATTTTGTTGATAGTAAGACTGATGGATCTGAGGCAATAGTTATAAACAGGAATTGAAAAGCCTTTCTTAAGGAATTTTTGTGTTGAACATTTTCTACTAGCATACCTTGATTGGTCCTTTTATTGTCCTGGATACCGAAGTGGATCGGTATAAGTCACCGAGGTGAATGGATTTTTCATCCTTCCATTTTGCATCACAATAGCGTGTATTTGTAGGCCTAACATTTATTTTATTGCGCCCGCACGCTGTCAATACCGCGTTATGGTTACACGTTTTTATTCTTCCTCTTTAAGCTGTATTTTTTTTCTAATTTCACATCAACTAACATTGTTCCTATACACGATCAGTGTTGCCTATCTGATTAGTAAATTGTTTTACTGATCTCGTGGTTAGGAACGTAATATTCATTTTCCTTCAACTTCTTAGGTGCTTTCGTTTTTCTCTTTGTCACTTCCCACTGTATGGAATGTGTGACTTGTTTCTGTGTTCAATAATCAATACTAACTGGGCACTAAATTTTTAATGAAAATCATCATGTGTCTTCCATTGTTTTATAGAATTGCTAATAAAAGGGCCGTTCTCTCTGATGTTAAATAATTTATACCACAGTTTTTAGATCAAACTACGCTACCTTATTTGTTCATATGGAATAAATCATAACTGCAAATCTGTGTAAACTTCATGTTTACATACTATTTCACAGTTTCAATTAGTCGATGGGCATATAGAGAGGGAGAGTTTTGGAGGTTCAACCTCCTACATAGAATTAAGCATTCAGCAAAAAAGTCGTAACATTGTGAGATTGTCCTTTTCAAGGTAGGTATTAATATCATTTATAATAATCAATAATAAATAAATCTGACTTACTAGGGAAAGGCCGTTGTGAGATGGGTGACATAATACTTTTGTAAAACTCCCCCCCTCACTACAAAATAATGTATCCGTCCATGTAGCTTATTATGTTTGCCATCATTTTTACTATTCTCGTTTTATACACGCTTAAACATCACTCGTCTTTTTCACAACGAAAGTATATACATGCTACTGCAGTCACTTAAACTATTTTACATACCTATATGCTTGAATTTTACAGCAAATTCAGATTGTATATGCTTCTGTGAAGTTATATTTTCTAGTAATTATCGAATCGTATACAGTAATCTTTTCAACTCTTCAAAACCTTGAAATAGGCACAAAAAATATAGAGGCAGTAAAAGAGTTCATATTCCTTAGCTCCCAGATAAACCGCACTAACGACACTAACACTGAAATAAGAAGAAGAATATATCTCGCAAGTAAAACATATATGGATTAGAAAAGCACCTGGCATCTAGCTTCATCCCAAGAAGCACGAAATGCAAAATTTGCAAAACACTTATCAGGACATATTCTTCAGAAACTTGAATAATGACAAAAAATAGCAAGAGACTTCTAGGTTGTTGTAAAAAACGGATTCTAAGAACAATATTTAGAGGGGTACAAGAAAATTGAATTAATACAGCCGCTATAATTCTGAACTATACCATCTTTACAAAGAGCCGGACATTGTCAGGATAATCAACATATACAGGATAAGGTGGGTTGGACACATATTGAGAGAGTGGAGGAAGGACAGCCTACGAAACGTATTTTCTACCAGAAACCAATGGGTAGTAGAAAAAGGGGAAGACCCCGAAGTAGGTTCAAAGATCAGATAGAGGAGGATCTCAGAAAGCTAAACATAAGAAACTGGAAAGCCAGGGCACGTAATAGGGAAGAATGGAGTCGACACTTCGAGAAGGCCAAGACCCACCAAGGATTGTAAAGCCACGGCTGATGATGATACAGAAATCTTATATTTTGCAAACTCGTTGCAAAATATAATATGCAAATGTTTGCCGTGTAAGCTGGTGCGCTATTCACCTTCACTCTATCTCTACTTGTGAGTGAGATGAATTTTCATGGGTTAACAATCAATAATATGACTTTGTTTGCTGAGTTCATTTATTTTCTTACTACATCTACAAACACTTCCTCCTACGTTTTTCTTTGAGGAATTAATGACACAAATTGCGTAACATTCTATTATTTTTGAAACACTTTGGCTTCCTGAACAATTCACACAAAGTAACACAAGTTAAACACACAGTAAATAATGCAAATATTCATATATCTATTTATCGATATGTTATTAAACGGATATCATTACCTCAGCATTAGATAGGACACATCGATAATATTATTTAACATGAACAAACGTGTTGAATTGAGTGTTGCGTATGAACTAGCTACTATAGGCCTATTGTGCAAGTGTAGTTATCACGTCCTATATTCAAAGACAAAAACAGAATACTGTTAAGATAGCATTAGTAACGAAAACACACATAAACGTTAACATTTAGTTAACACAAACAACAATTAATAACTATTTGTTTTGGTGAACGGAAGGATAAAATATGCTCGAAATCTTGTGGTTTGTTCAAGTATATTCAAGTATCTATCTTTTTTCTCAAAACTTTCTGAAAGTCGATCATTATTCTTTCTCTGGAGATAAAGTCGTTATCGGAACATTTTCAAAATTTCAAAATTACTGTTCACCCACGTCAGTTATACAGTCAAATTCTATAAGTATGAAGCTTCGTAAATTCCGGATTTCAGTAATTTACACTTTGTTAAAAAACTTCTGAACAGTAACGCATACCGCGCACTGAGTAGTACTGGATCAATCAGAGACACTGGAAAGAGTGGCAGAGAAAATAGTGAATTTGGTTCTTCTGAAGATACTGCATATTTTAGTAGCAGTACTCACTTTAGCATGTGCGTGCATGCCTTTCTCAGCAGTTAATATTTAACATAAACTATTTACGACGAGACACCTCTAGTGACAAACACAAAGCATTTTCACTCGTTCTCGCTTTAAAAGCCCCAGTAGGAGCTACTATAGAAATCGCCACGCGATATCCAGGACACCTATGCCGAATTGATGGAAGCTCTAGAATTACGGTATGATGATAAACATTTGCGAGATGTGTGCTGCACTCAGTTGAGAGCAAGGCGAGAATCTTTCGGAGAGAATCTTCAAGAGTTTGTCATCGACAGACTAATTAAACTGCCCTATCCTGAAGTACCAGAAAATTTTTGAATGAGGTAAGCGACGAATACACTTACTGATGCTGTCAGAGATAGGGAACCACAGCAAGTGTTACAAATGGCAGGATACTACAATCGTGCGGACGCCCTTTCCCGTGCTCTATAAGTCAGTGTCTGGTTTGGTAAATCATAAAGTCCGCGCACTGTAAGAGAGCGACGAGATAGATAATGAAGAGGAAGAACAGGAAACAGAGGCCTAACAATCGGCATCACAGTATAAAGGAAGAAAAATGTAAATCCAAAGTGCTGTGTCATAAATTGGATTCGACTTGAAATGCAAGTGGTCGTTTAATATACTTGCGGTAGTATTTGTCATGATGTGCTCTATATATTTCAAATTCCTCACGTGCATTTAAATAAATGCCTTTACCACAGACATGTAAGGGTTTCAAATTGGTGTCAAAGCTTGTATAATTATGGTTCTCCTGTATAAGATGACGAGCATAGTTAGACTTTATACAAGATTGTGTTGTCAAGTCTTTTACATTATGCTTTGGAGTGTGCTCAACGAAACGTTTATAAAAACCTCTCCCTGTCTGACCGATATAAAAGCATTCGCAGTCATTAAGCTTATAAACATCTGTTTTCATTTCCAAAGGTGTACTGGTTCTATTTCAAAGTCTTTTAAACATATTGTTACTGGTTTTAAATGTTACAGTTCTATTATTATCATTTAATACTTTTGATAAAATTTTGGGCATAATACTGGTGTAGGATGTTAAAATAAAGGTTGGTTCCTTATCTTGTATCACTCGTGGTTTTGACAATATACGCTTATGCTTTTTAAGGAGGTTATCAACCATGGAAGATGTGTAACCATTGGCAACAGCAATGTGTTTTATAATATTTAATTCAATTCTAAAATCATTTTCATTAAGAGGTATCGTTAACAACCTGTGTATGAAATAATTATAAGCCGCCATTTTCTGCGAAAATGGGTGGTGTGAGTCAGCAGGTATGGTTACATCTGTGGTAGTAGGTTTCCTATATATACTATATTTCAATTTATCATCACATTTGGTGACGGTCAGGTCAAGAAAATTCAGTTTGTTATCTATTTCAGTTTCATGTGTAAATTGAATGTGTTTGTTGATATTATTTAAAAGATTTTTAAAGTTTTCTATTTGACGTAATGTGCCCTTGTATATTATGAATGTATCATCCACATATCTTGCGTAGAACATGATGTTTTTCTTATGAATATTGTTAGAAAACAAGTGTGTGTTTTCGTAATGATTTAAATAAATATCTGCCAAAAGGCCTGACAGCGGTGAGCCCATTGCCAAACCATCGCATTGACTGTAAAATCTGTTGTTGTCAAATTCAAAATAATTTTGGTTTAAAATAACCTTAAGTACGTAGGCTTTCACGGCCGGTGTCAATATGATTGGATAAAACTTCCGGGCTGAAAGGCCGTGGTCGATTGCTTGATGCATTGGCGCTATACGTTTCGGCCGCACCACCGGTGGCCATCTTCAGTAGCAAAACTTGTTCGAATAGATGTACGCCGAACACGTCCCCAATGTACTGGGAACAAGCAACAACAACAACAACAAGCAACTTGTTCCCAGTACATTGGGGACGTGTTCGGCGTACATCTATTCGAACAAGTTTTGCTACTGAAGATGGCCACCGGTGGTGCGGCCGAAACGTATAGCGCCAATGCATCAAGCAATCGACCACGGCCTTTCAGCCCGGAAGTTTTATCCAATCATAACTTTAAGTACGTTTATTAATTCATCTACTGCTTGAGTGTTTAATTTGTTGCATTTCATTAGATTGTCCCTTAAAATATTAAGTGTATCGTTTATTGGGATATTTGTGTACAAATTAACAATACCGAGGGACACTAATTTATAATTAGGAAATAATTTGATATTATTAACTTTATGTATAAATTCAGTTACATTTTTGACAGTGTGGTTATTTTCTATAATTAAACTATCCTTAATGATTTTTACTAATTTCATAGCTGTACGGAACCCTTGCGCTGTAGTGAAATTAACTAACGGTCTAATTGGCATATCAATTTTGTGGATTTTTGGCAATCCAGTTAATATAGGGGCTTTAGCGTTACAAGGTTTTAAGTAACGGCGAGTACGTTGATCAAATAAACTGGTACTTTTATTAATCTGTATATTAAGATTTTTGAGATACCGGTGTGTAGGGTCCGATGCTAAGTTTATAATATTATTGTTTGAAATGAAGTTATGAACTTTATTCGTGTATGTTACAGTATCCATTATTACCAGAGTTCTGCCTTTATCTGCCTTACATTAGTAAGTAATTTGGTTTTTATCTGTTTCAATATTTTATAGCTTTCTCTGGAACTATTGTTATTAATTAAATGACTAGACGAGTTAGGCGACATGTTGGCTATAATGTAAATACAGATCACCACGTTCTCTCACAAAGCACTTTCTTCTATACATGTTGGCTTTTCAACACCATGGGTCAACAGTGATGGGTCATTATCCTTAATATCCTTCCGGCTATTAATTTCCCTTTAGAACTTGCGAGTAATATAGTGGCCTTCGGATACGCTACCAACGTTTTGCCAGGTATGTTGAGTGAGGGGCTGCATCTAAAAGCTTCTGAACAGAGCTCCTGCCTGTACTAACCCCAGGCAGAGGGGTTAAAACCCCTTCCGCTATTGTTAAAATACAAACCGTTGAGTATTTCATCCTTGTTACCCAGGACATGGGGTCACTAGTATAATCCCCTAGTGACAAAGGGATGAACAGCCGCCCAATATGGGTCAGACACTGTCGCCTTTAGGAACGGTTCCCCATTCCAATGACACGAGAGTGCCCTGTGCCTGTACCCGCTCATCCGCCCTCAAAAGAGGCGTTGGGGCTTGGTAGAGAGCGGCAGCTTATACCGGCTGACACTCAGTTTCCAGAGTCGCGTCAGCCACCATAAGATGTCCATCCCCCAACACGAGGAAGTACAGTACGGTTGGAACCCCTTTTCTTCACTTTTCTTAACGGGGACGTGCGATTTTCTCTTCATCAAGGTTATGGGACCCAATGGGCATTGCCCATCCTCACCAGTACTTTGGGAGACCCTCAACTCCTGTAATCATTAATATACAAAATATTTGTTGCATATTCAAATAAATTACATTAAAATGTTTACTACAGTCAAATAATGATTAAATTAAGTAAACCACTTGGATATTATTGTATAACAAAAGTGCCTCGCTTTGTAATTATTTATCTTATCAAATATTCTAAGTAAGTCTATAGTGTTAATATTTTGATTATGTAGTTATTGAAATACAAAGTATTTTTCCAATGACTTATCAGTTTCAAATAGTTCTAACAGCAGATGTTTGTTTTGTTTTTGGTAATAGTAACTTCAGATGATTAACGAAAAATATAATTAAATGTATTTCCTACTTTGATTTTAATAATTGCCTAATATATATATATATATATATATATATATATATATATACACTGTCGTTTAGACATATTAACAGTGAAAATAAACATTTTTGTTACTCATGCAAACAAACATTACAAATCCATGCAGTACAGTGGTTTCCATTAACAAAAAACAAACACTGTCGAACCCGAAATAAACAGTTCGCAAAAACACATTTCCACATGTGAGCGCTCTCAAATTTTTCAACTGTTGATATGATTCCCCATTTTAATGAACCGCAAAATTGCTGACACGACCTTTGCTAATTTAGAGAATTAGTGTATCTTGGAAAACAACGGCACGTTTTATGACGTGTGCTTAAGCCGAATTTTTATGGACCGTGAACGGAGAAGATATATTAAGTGTCGAGTAAATTTATTCAGCACATATTTCATTAGCCATTAGTTTATTTACTTTCGCCTTAACGCGCCATTAAATTTAGCCCGTGTAATTCGCGACTCAAAACAGTAATAATGTGGTATATTTATTATTTCGAAATACTACCAAAAAAAGAATTAACGAATTTCAAAAAAAGTTATGTAAAAGTGTTCAGTTATTTAAGGCAGAAACACGGGGAGTTGATGAATTAATATTTTCTATAATTTTATTCAGATAATGTTTTATAAGCCAAATAAACTAAATTTTAGAAAGAAATTTAGTCTCGGTTTTTGTTGTCTACAAAATGTCTGTGCCAAATAGGTAGATTCCATGTAATTCATCTTTTCAACTCTGGCATACTAACGTATAGATGAACCTATTATTTAAATTTTACGTGTGCCTCGTCCAGCTCTTGCATGCATATGAAATGTCTTCAGAGGCCGTTGATGAATTGTGTATAGCGAAAGCGACAAGCGAAAATGACTTACGCAAAGTAAAATTTAATTTAAAATTCTATCTAAAAATTAATATCCCAAAATCGACAAAGTACACTATTATATATTTAATGAAGAAAGTTGTGTTAGTGGTAAAAATGACAAGCAGAATTATCACTGTTGCACACCACTATATATCGGAATAATTTTTATATAGTGTATAATTCTGCTTATTAAAAGAGTGATAATTCTGCTTATTATATATTTAATGTCATTGTAAGCATTAATTCCCGTCAATGCAAAATAAATATTACATGCCAAATATTATTGCTCTTCATTTATTTTTTCATGTAACTGTATTGTATACTGAGTTAAATTTTATTTCGCCAGTGTAATAAATGTTTTAAATCTTTAGGTGTTCTAATACATTTTACAGGTAAGTATGTTACATTTACCATTAAATTTAGAATGTTTATGGTGGTATGCATGTGCCTCTGCGTCACAGGGATCAAATTGTCATCATCCTTCTTAGTCAGGAAAATGTACTTCATTTATTTTTCATTTAACATGAACTGCGTCAGAGATGAAACATTTATAGCAGACCAACAAAACATCTATTTATATACTATCTGATAGTCTACAATGTTACGTGCAGTACGGTTTAGTATGCAGAAATACGCGCACGTACCTCTCTGAAATCAATGGAGTCAGTGTACAGACAGCGTAAAGTCTATGTAGGAATAAATGTATGCTCGCTAGTGTTTCACTGTAAAATCTCTATGCTCCGGTTGACGCAGCTCTTTAACTCCCGCTTTAACGCACCATTCGTTAGCACTAAAGGTTTTATCAGCTGTTTCACCAAAGTTGTGTTCATTTGTTTACTTAACAAATGTTAAACACGAATAGGCCTACATAACGGCTGTGCTATAATAATAATTTCTGATTAGGTTTTTAATTGCTGCAGGAAATTGCTCTACAATAATGTTTTGTTGATTTCTGTTCTTATTTGAGGAAACATTACATCATATTTAAATAATACCTAAAACAGATGATACATATTTTTTAATATTGGGTTTTGTGTAAACATTTTTTTTTTTCAAACGACGAGTACAATTAGAACATGCAAACTGAACTTTCTGATTATAGAAAAAGAACAAGTATACTACGCTTCAATCATGAACAACTATTTGACAAAAAACAAAGGTACATGAAAATAAGGTTTATTATTATTTTAAGATATATTCTTCTCACCGTTTTTAACTACTCTTAGTTACCTAAAAGGCCAAAAACTTGTTATTAACTAAGCCTACAATTCTAATATTTGTGAACTTTAAGGTAGCTTCATGAAACAGGTGCACTCCCCTTAAGTCTATAACAAATGATTTAACGGCAGTTACTTTCTCAACAACGACTTTACTACTTGTATTATATTAATTACATGAAAAGAAGTTACAGGAAAAAAAGTTATCAGATTTTAAGAAACCGATAAATTCAAAAGTCAAAGGTTAAGGATCAAAAGTGGAAATGAATTATTTAGTGAAACTGTGTTGTTATTATATCATTTATTACAAGTACTAAGTAGGCCTACATAATGTCAAATATTTATTGTTACCGTTCAACAAATAGTAATAATAAATTAGCTTCTGATCTGCTTTATACAATAGGTCTAGAAACAAGATGTTTAGTACTGGACTACACATTTCACTACAAATGTAGGCTACTGAATTATGGCATGAAAAGTTAAAATTTAGTTCTCTCAGTAACTTCTTCAATCCCTATCTAGTCGTTCACAAACGTATATAAAATTACTTTTTATGTTTTCCACTTTAACAATCAGTTACTTTTCATCTTTCATAATTTCACATAATGAAATTTCTTATTTAACAGTATATTTGAAAGGATATATATATATATGATTAGGGTTTGAGTCGTCGAGTTTAACAATAATAGGAAGTTTTTTAATACTCTCTCTCTCTCTCTCCACATATGCACACACAACGACACACTCGCTCGCGTGTACATAATGTGCATGTACAAGTAAGTACATACATATTCGTACATATGTGTGTGTGTGTGTATGTGTGTGTGTGTTTTATAATTTGTCGCTATTTGAGCTTTTTCCTAATATCTCATAACCCTTTTCTCTTTTCCGTAGTCTTGAAAATAAATTATTTTTCTAAAAAAAAGGTAGAAAGGTACTACCTCTAATCACTTGTGATGGGTAGCGAAATGAACATTCTACCTCCTTTACACACTTAACTTTTTTCTGAAAATAAATAAATACACACGCATATATACGTTCGCGCTCGCTCATATGCAGCATACACATGCACGCATACATATCCATACAAAGCTCTCTACACACATATAATTGTAAATCGATTCCTTGGATGTTATACGATATGATAATTAGTTCTCTCCCACTAAAGAGATTTATTTGTCAATTTTATTCAATTAGCGAAACGCGAAACTTTCCTCATTTTGAAGTATTTGACCTCTACAGCTTGGTACCCCCTAAGTTTATTATCCTTAGCTGTAAAATGCGTCAGCTTACGGTGTATTTTCGCTTCAATACCGAACAAATTGAACACTTACATAGTATACAAGAGATATAGCCCTAATCGAGAACATTGAGCGGGACGCGCTTCCAAAAACACTACTATCTGCACACTGCAGGAGAACATCTCGTTGTGTATCGTTGACGTCCTTTTACATTGCTTCTCAATCAGAAAAGAACCGCACTTAACAAAACGTGGATCAAAAAGTATCAAGCATGGTCAAACTTCGTTAAAAGGAGATGATATATGTACACTAATTTTTTATCGGATATTATATTTCTATTTTAATTTTCTGTAAGCTTATGAATATAAAAGCATACTTTAATTTTCAACTTTGTTTATAAGGTAAGTTACAATTCAACAAGCACGTATTAAAAATGTATTTCATTGTGTCGTCTTAGCGTTTGTAAGCTTTCGTGTTTTTTTTACTTCCGTGTTCCATAAGGAAATGGAAGTATGGTGATGGCGAAAAATCGTGTTCGAGATAAGGGATGATTCTGATTTCTGATTGTACTACCCTCAAAACATGAAGAAAAGTCATTTTCCGAAATGTGTGTGTGTGTGTGTGTGTGTGTGTGTGTGTGTGTGTGTGTGTGTGTGTGTGTCTGTCTGTGTGTAGAATTATTTTTGGCGAACGATAACTGCCGCAAATTCAAATAGAATCACATAATTTTTACATATGTGCCTGAGTTGTAGAGGACTCAAGGCCTATTGATTTTGGTGAAGATCGGTTAATGGGAAGGGGTAGTTTACCTGCAACGATTTATGTTATAACAAGAATAAAGTACTTAATATTGATATATAAAATATTCTAAAAATAAGGTCACAATAATCCACTGTAGAAAGGTAGATGAAATATTCATAAACGAAAAGGGTAGTTGAAGGGGGTGGGTAATTTTCTATAAATGAAAATGATAGTTGAAGGGGGAGGGGATAATTTTTTATATGTGTACTACGTTATCGGCAACAAAGAAGTAGTTTTCTGTAAAAATTCCTTCCCGGTCTATTTGGCCGTGGTCCAATGTTTTCTGCAAAACCATACGTTTCGGCAGTGCCATCGACTGCCATCATAAGTGAAAATCGAGTGAGCTAACGTGAGGTGGTATACGTTAGTGACCACAGTACTGTGGTTAAGGCTGAAGAAAGAAGTAGTTTCTATGGAAATATTTCATTTCGAAAATGATTTTAAATATCAATTTTAGAACATGGAAATCCATACCGTAGGCTATGGTTCTCCATACCGATATTTTTATTTTGGGATACACTATTTTGAATTTAACACACGTTGTATTTTTACTGACATCTCAAGTACTTTGAGGTATTGGCCTATTGTAGTATACGTGCAGTAGAGTACTAAAATGAAGCATCGACCTTTAGTAGTATGCGTGTAGTAGCGTACTACTATGAGCCGTCGTTCTTCGATAAGTGGAGGTCTTCTCAGTCGCATTTACCAGTACAGCAAACTCTGTTCCCAACATAGAGCTACAATGTAAACCAAGAACGTAGACAAAATTTTAATTTGGAGGGGGTCAACAAAGTAGAGGGGATAAATATTATGGTCACTCATCTCCTGAAAACATTTCTATGTATACTCAGAATCGACTCTAATGCTTAAAAACAAATATTATTTGCAACTATCTTAAAATGAACTGTGTCCGCGCTTTGGGGAATCGTTCCACTACAATGTCTACAACTACCCAAGTATTGCGATACGCCAAGAGGAAGACCAAGACCTCCCAGCCTGTCATGATTGGTTGTCTTCCTCAAATAATTTCTTAGTCGTTTTACAGTGGCAAATGACTTCAGGTATCGCTGAAGCAAGTGGGAGTGTTGTGAAAAATGAAACAACTTTTTTATATTGGGAAACAAGAGGAGGATCAATAAGTCTAATGCATCCAGCTTATTTTGTGGTTTTGAACTTGATTTTATTTCATTTAATTTAATGTGAAAAAGGGGTTATTAACTAAATTACGTGTTAGAAAGAATGACTGTTAATTTATAGGCCTAAATGCTTGTACCCAAATAAATTTTGTTTGCATCTAGACTTAAAAAAGGACAAAATAGTACGGTTTTTAGGTAAGAAAGTTCCAAGGGTTTCAGCGCTCCCCCCCTCAGAAAGCTTTTCTCTGCCTACCTCCATGATGTAAATATCTATAGAGACTATATTATGCTTTATGGCTGCAAAGTTGTTTAACTTATAATAGTCTCTGCTTATCAATATTACGCAGTCAAACTTGTCTTCACCGACCTCGTACGGCTCAAAAAAAAAATCATGTCTGCCGCATTTTGATTTTCGAATGCATCTACTACAATATCCAGCAAACATGCAAATACCACAGTGCTAATGCAATCAATTTATGAAGTCGGCTTTGTCTACTTCCGAGTTACTTTCTAGAGATGGTAGCGCAGATTGTTTGAAATTTAAAGGGGCCTTTGCTTATTTTAATTTTTTATAAAATTCTTAGTACGTCATGTAAAACCTGAAACTACAGCTCCACAAAACTGTTAATATTTTATTAAACCTAAATAATTGTATGGAGTTAGGTACTGGATGACAGTAGAGCACATATCGTTAATAAAAAGTAGCCTAAAGGTTTATAGTTGAGATTTTTCTTAGTTTTCTTTGACATACAGTTGACGACCAGTTTCTGAATACTCCGCCTGACAAAGTGTTGTAATAATAACAAATTTTTTTGTTTCTACTAAGTAGATGGTTTGGAGATACAAGTTAATAAAGTTTGTCCGCACAGCATATGAAGAACGTAATGTAGGTACACTTTGCTTCACCCAAAAATGTACTCTTCGAATTTGAAATGCGTCGGCTATATTCAAAAAACATATTCACATTCTCACAGATGTTCATAAAGTTCGATTTTAAGGTAGCGAGATTCTGTTTCGCGGTTCTCGCACCATTCTAAATCACGTTAGTTGCGGATAATCGTTTTAACAGCACAATAAAAAATCCAGTGGTAATAGCGTCTGTAATTTTAAAGACGTGTGTAAACCTTTTTGAAAATAGTATTTTATCCTCACATGTGATTGCTTTTTGGAGGAGATGTTGAAATTCCAATAGGCTACACTGAAAGGAATTACATTATTTAATCTTTCAAAAGAATCACATTATTATATACTCGAAATCACATTATTACATCACATTATTATTATCGCATTATTATTATTATTATTATTGTTATTATTAAAATCATCGTTTGTAGTGACTTGAGTATTCAGTTAACCTGAATGATCCTTAATAACTGACATTTATAATTTAAGAAATATTTGATGTTTCAGATTTTCAGCCGTTTAAATTATACGGTGAGCGTAGTTTAACTATTAAGGTGAAATTCTCGGGTGGGTTCCATGAGGTATTTTATTTTTATAAAGTGGGTAATTCGCGAATCAATACTTTTATAGAGGAGTATAGTTGTTCCGTACGGTGTGCAATGTGATTGATATGTACGTAATTTGATTAGTTAAGTGCAACTGTTTCTTACGGTGAGTATCGATTGACCTTAGTGCGATTGACGCAGTCATCAGTTTCTCAGCGAGTGACTGTACAGGTTAGTGCAGAGGTCACTGGGTGATGCAGTAGGCTGCGGTCCGTCCGTACTACCGCAGACAACCTGGCTACGCCAGTATTCCGGCTGCCAGTATTTCTACTCGCACTAATACTCGTTTGGCAAATGCACTGAACTCAAACTATTATTTCCCGCAATACGCGTAGTAATTTTTTCTTATTTTAGTTATAGCAATTGAGTAGTACTACGCCCACAAATCGTCCTGCTTTATTTATTTTTACTATATTACGTTTTACTATTACTCACTGTGTTCAAACTTAAAATTGTTATGTACTTAGTTAATTAATTGTTCATTAATTTTTACTTGAGCTTTATAATAAAACATTTTAATTAATAACTAATTGTGACATTTTAAGTAATAAAATTTACAGCACATTATGAAGTTAGTTAGTCAGTAAGAACAATAGCAGTTTGATGTTCTTCATTATGTTGCTTAATGTTCAAAGGAAATACGCTTTGATCCTAATCAATTAATAGTCTTTGGCATTTCCTGTTGGTTACAATATGTTTGACTGTTCGCTCTTGAACTGTCAGACCCTATGAGATCGATATTTACTCCCTTAGCTGCTGTTGCCTTATAAATCTTGAGTTTGTCTTAAACAATTGTTATTTCAAAGTTAATTTTTCAACCACTATCTGCAAAACTGGAAGTTTTTATTTCTTACAAAGGCTAACGATTCACAAGTGTGGATTGGTGGATATGATCACGAGGATAATACGAAACTATCGGCTACATAGAAACTCGTGGTAACGACTAATCTAAAATTAACAAAGCAATAGAGGACATTGAATAACAAACTGAAATTTGCAACACTTCAAGCTTTGCAAGATGGAAAGGTAGTCTAATGGTAAATGTTGGTTAATATTATGCTGTAATTCTACAGAATGTGTGACTAGAAATATAACCAGAGAATGTAAGTATATATAATCAAGATGTATGTATTATGTAAATATAATGGAGATGTATTCGCTCGGTATTTGAGACTGATGATGACTTCGACGACGACGATAATAACAACGATGGTGAATGACGTCTCTTGCAGTTTTCTTCATTCTTAACCCCTTAATGTTACTTATTTACGTACAAGTCTTATTTAATAAATTTTAATGTAGATAAATAAATACATTGAAGAAATAAATTGCATATTACAAATATACAATAAGGAAGAAGCCGAAAAGTTGTATTTTTATTTATGATATTATATTTATAGTAAAGTAAGTATAATATCCTGATACTAACAATTCAAGACACTCTATTAAAGTTTTTTTTTTCCTTTAGTAGGCCTATTCGAAAGCTCGTTGATTTTTTAATTATCAAATTCAGTGTGTGAAAGCATTTACGGTTACACTAAGAACAAAAGTAACTAAAATACCTTAAATGGACAACACATCGTAGTAATAGTTTCTTGTGTTAGTAAAAATGTTAAATTTTCTGTGTGTGGAACGAAGTAGGCCTATTAGTTGTCTGTAAATTTGGTGAAGCCAAACGAACTAGTACCATTATACTGTATCCGTTGATGATATGTTTAGTTGATAGATATATTGTTTAGTTAGATAATTACACTGTGTTTAGTTATACTGTATGTTTAGTTGATAGTTGTATTAATTATGACGCCTAAACCAAACACCCTCCAAACGTGACTTTGTACTTCTCATTTTATTAAATAAAGTGCACTGTGTCTCTCATGACGAAAGTGAATGACGTATTTTGTCAACTTCGGAATGGTCTGCTGCACGCTTCAGTCTGGAAATTGAATTCTGCATATTGTAAAGAAGCATACTGTAAAGATGGTGCCTATACTAGAAGAAATATAATCTGATACATGCTCTTCTATATGCATACTTTAATCGAACCTATGCTTTCTATATTTTCTAGTGGAAAATAATACAGCCTACACATTCAGTCATCCTCTGAATATAGTAAACCTACTGTAACAATTTTAAATGCGTTAATAACCCGTTATCTCTTATAAATGAGGCTGCATGCATGTAAACAATTGAGAATAAGGATGAGTAGGCAGTAAACATACACAAAGTCAGAAAGAGAGGGGTAGAGAGAGGGGGATGATTGAGATCATGAGCAGAATAATTTGTTACACGCATAGAGTGTTTAATTAGAAAACAGCAAAGCATACTGTGCTTGGCAAAATGGCAAAACATGTTGCTTTCTACTATGTTTGCCTCGAAGTCCATTAAAGGCTGTACATTAAAATATAACGAAGGTTACTGTAGGTACTGACTATTCAGATAAGAAACAGCTTCTTCATAAATCATCACAAGAAAAATTAAAACCAAATATCAACTGAAACAGGTTATTGTTAAGTCGTAAGGGAAATATCTGTCATCGGAACAAACGTCTCTACGTAATAGTTTTGTTACACACGCCTTTGAAAGAAAATAGTTTTGTACATTATTCTACAGTCTACAGTGTTGGTATTTCAGTGCAGTCTAACGTCTTGGTATTCAAAATATGATACTGTCAGAAAACGGTGAAAATGGCAATTATTTTTAATGTGTGTGGCGGGGGGTACTTTATAGGAGAAATAGAGTGAAATAGAAAACACAGGGAAAGAGAAAAAATATGTTGGGGTAAGGGTCACACAGACTGGATGGTGGAGTAAAAAGGACTTATAGATTTTTGTTTTGGCAGACGAACAACTTTGCTTTACAACTTCAGGTAGATAAAACATGCGTTTTAGACTTTTTTATACAATTTATGTGGCTCGGATCAGTGAAATATTCCAAACATTTTGTTTTTTTACTACATTATTTTAATTTAAGTATACTTATTTCTATAGTGAATAAATGTGTCTAATATTTCTGTTGTTTCAATTGCAGGTAAGACCATACGCAACGGTTCTGGCTTTTACTGAACGACAATCTGTGTTGTTGGTGGTACGTATTCTAGAGCTGTTTAACTTTAAGTGTAGGCCTACTGTAATCAGTTTCGTAACTGTTAGAACAAGAATATTTCTACTCGATGCTGAAAAAGACGACCTCGTGGTTATAATAGGTCGTTTCAGTTCTGTTTAATGTTATTCACCAAGAAAACTACTACATATTATGTTGCGTTCGGATATATTATATATAGCATTACTTGTTGAATATAATTTAGCTAATATCCTAAAACTTTGACAATGAGAATATTGTAAGAGCAATAATAAATATTAGAACGAGTGCGTCTGCGCATATTATTATATTCTTAGCACTACGCAGAGTTTCTAATCGTAATATTAATAGTGGAAATGGTAAATTTATGCGTTAACGTGTATATAGCGTACGTTTGGGCATTTATTCACTAATTGACAGGAAACAGTATAGTTAATGTATGAAATCGCGTGAGCAGTCAACTAAATGTCTCTGTAATACAGAATGTTACTCTTCGTGTGTGGTACGCCCATGAGTTGGGTTATTTAAATCCACGTATAATATACGTGAAGTAACGCTTAAGTATAAACTATTTGAATTAAAAAAGTGGGAGCAATGTTTTGGTTACTAAAATCGTCAACCGTATTCAGGCTAGGAATAAATGACATCCAATAATTTACTTGAAAGGAGAAGAAATCTGTACAATTCATGCATAGATGGTAATTCATTTGATGCGGTTAATAAGTTCAGATATTATAATAGATTCAATTATAGATATAGATATAGGTATATAGATGTGTAGATACTCAAGTCGAGTATATGTAGCTATGATGTTATTGTTGATGATTATTATTAGATATGATTATTAAAATTGGGTGATTGGAATTAATGTTCACGTTTAAAAGTTTGTGGTTTAAAAGAGTATTTATCACTTCACTGTGTCAACCTCCCCACTTACCATCCGTGGATATCTTCACTATTCTCGATGGCGACTTCTTTTACTGTAAACACACTTGACATACATGCATAGATATTCCTTTTGAATATCGAAAAGAATGCACATAAACAATAAAATAAATCAAATATTCAATTGTAAGTTGAATGATATCAGTAATTCAAATACTACCGCCACCTTATAAGAGAACTGTTTATAAAAAAATTAAACTACCGCTTCTACTGTATTGAAATTAAAACTCTGTTTCCACTGATAATAAACTGAGGATTTATTGACAATGATTAAATTCAGTAAACTCTTTTAAAACAATTAATAAGGTATTTTTACAAACAATAACAAATTTAAACAAATATTGAGATCTCTGTATCTCAAGGCTGGTAACACTGTTGTAATGTACAATATTATTGTGAACGAGGTTAGGTTCACTTTAGTCAATTATATTACCAATTTAGTGAGTTATTTGAAGATACATGATACCAGATATAAAGATGTGAGTTTGTATAACAATATTCAATTATCTATTGTTATAAAAAAGAACAAAAATTTAAAATTATAAAACTCGGTACGATAGCCGATAGTATCGTACTATCGTAGGTTATGCAAAAGTATATAGCAATTAAGGTCGACACGTGCTTTAAGCGTTGCACTGTTAAAAATATTATTATTATTAATTCATTAATTAGCAGAATCATGTACTGGAAAGAGAAAAAATCTAAAGAAAAAAACTCTTATTATTGCTTTCATTTCATTAAAATCATTCAAGAACAGAATTGTTTCTTTGTAACAAAAATATATTCTTCGGTTCTAGGTTAGTTTGCCTAGTAACACGTAAGTGATTGTTTAGAATAAGTAATGTTATTTATAAAATTCTTAATGATCTAGTTACAAACATTTTATTTATAAATCATTTGATGTGTAATTATCAGTCATGAAAGTATTTGCACAAGAAAATAATTATTTATTAATTCAAAAGTTATAGTCAAGTAAGCGACTGATGAGCGGTATCTGAATTTAATTCCGCCTTTCTCAATTATTTTAAAAATGTAAAATAATTATTTTTGAATTAATTATTGTCATTGGATGGTGCTACAACTTGTTTATTAAATTCTGATAATTGTCAATCATTGTTTATAAACGCACTCAAGCGTTATGACTAGTGCAGTCCAAACAATAATTTTCGTTCATCAACGAGAATTATTTCTTTTATTATTTTCTTTAAAATAATTAAAATATTGTACTCCCTGATTATATACACAGAACATGACCCTTATTATACACTGGTCATGTTAATTCACTATTCACTTAATTCACTGGACACTCGATAATGTGTTGTTGTGTACAGGTTAATGTTTGTTTATATACTAATGTAGGTGACGCGCACATTTCAAAAATATTTTGATGTCTTTCGGCATAGACCTCTCGCCGTGAGTGATGCAGAACGAATGATACATTTCGCTAAAGCGTCTCTTTCTCGTCTGGTCATTTTAAGCTATTTGATTGGTTCTAAAGGTCACACTCTCAACCCCAAAACACTTTGGTAAAATAAAACTTTCAATTTTTCGCATCTCTAAGCGTGGGTTCGAGATTATCTGTGACGTATACATGGATACTCAAAATGATTGAAAAACTTATAATGGTCATAAGTTTCTTATCTTTTGTCATATCGTCGTTTGGATAGTGGCATTAAATCGCGGACACTTGTGGCTTTATTTTAAGTCTAAACAAGCACTAAATCCGTCCATTATTAATTCACTTGGTCATCTTGGAAATTCATCTGGTGACTCTTAACATAAATAAGTCTTTTTCACCATATTTCGTTATAATTACACTGTAATACTTATTACTAAACATTTTGAGTCCATTTCTCCTTCATGTTAGTACATAAAATGGTTATCTTTATAGTTTAAACAAAATCTGTTAATGGCGTCTATACCAACCATGTTCGATTGTTTATATTCACTTGTAACGCCATCATTCCTTATTCTACTACATATGTTTGACATCCTAACACTAATATGTACATTTATTTACATTTGTTCATACTTTATTTTGCTAAAAAATGTTATTTTGTATATACTTATAGTATGATCAAAATACTTTCTGTTCTCATCCTTCCATTTTGTCACTTATTTAATTATTTTAGTACACATGGGATATAATGTTAGTAATTAAAATAGTGTACAATTGTTGTACATTGTTGGTTCAATGTATTCATCAACTTTTCGTTATCTGAAAGCTCTCTAAGTTGTAGCATGGTGTTTATTTACATCTGGTTTTACAATTGCAGTTAGTTAGTTTATAATATTTTAATTATTAAACTAATAGTATTACATTTGTGAAGTGTTCTCATAGCAGTATTAGACATTTCTCTAACTATTGGTAACAATTTTCACATTCTTTTGATGAGTTTTGATAATGTTTTTTGACTAACTCTCTTGTCACATTGGGGTTCTGTCCATTTAACTTTATGATATTATATTCAATCTGACTCATTTGCTGTGTCCTTCAGTACATATGGTATTCATTGGGTTGCATTATTATTCTTAGCTAGTTTCTGTTTGAAACAATTGTGGATAATTGCTTGGTTTAACTAATGTACATGATTTTAAGTTATAGGTTCAATTCTTGTGAGGTTATGTGTCAGTTGTCTGACAACAATGCTCTACATACTTTTATGCAGTATTTAACTCAACTATTGCCATCTCATTATGGCATTCTACTTCAATGGTTTATTATTAAGTTATACACATTTTTACACTATTTGTTGAAACAATAACACAGGTATTCTTAGTCTAATAATGTTACATATCTTGATGGGTTGCACCCAGGTTTTGGTACATTGATTGGTTTATACATAACAAACTAGCATATTTGCTACTATCTGTTCTGGTATTCATTTACATTTTGTCCTGTCTTGCTATGGCATTCAGGCACATTTCGTATTCGGGCTTACAAAGCTTTTATTATTAATCCCTATGAACAATTAATTTACTGTTCTGTCTCATATTTTTTGGCGGTCTTATTGATTATCTATGTGATTCTACAATCTTGACTAAACTTGTTACACTAATTGTCCGTGCATTTCACTAGTTAATCGTGGATTCTTTCACTTATAATGGTTAATCACTTTCCTCCGTTATAAACATTTTCACTGGTATTGTTTGTGCTGTTTACTTGGGGTAAAATTGTTATCATATCACATGTTGTTACACTTATATTAAGTACTCACTGTCGTTGTTCGTGATCACTTAATTATGCTCAACACTGGTTTCTCTGTTATCGGTATTTGAATAATCATCATACTTCTTCTGTTCACTATATTGATTTTAATTCCTTGTATATCTTGTGGATGTTGATGTCTTGTACTGTTCATACATAATCTTCATTCTTCATGGTACATTTCTTTTCTTCTTCTTCTTCTTTTCTTCTTCTGGTTAGTTGTTTCTCACTGTCGGTGTACTTCTTGGTTATACATTATTTGTAATAATCCATGTCCCTTAATGTTGTCATACTCTTCCATATTTTTATTCGTGGTTATGGTAATCATTGTCCCATATTATTTCACACTAATAAACAAATTCGTTTGTTTTATCACCATAGTGATTGTACTTGATCCGTCTCCTTTTTATTTTAATAATTATTTTCGTCGTATCCCCTCACTATTTTGGATCTATTGGGCCTGGATTCTGACGTATTATATTGGCTCGTTGGTATTTTCTCTCTCTTTGTTAT
This sequence comes from Magicicada septendecula, assembly GCA_034769895.1. NCBI lineage: Eukaryota > Metazoa > Arthropoda > Insecta > Hemiptera > Cicadidae > Magicicada > Magicicada septendecula. The sequence continues at coordinate 290,984,406 of CM068371.1, forward strand.
ACTCGATGATATCCTTATTATTCTTCCTTCTCCTTCGTTGGGTAGTTAAATAATATTCGTTCGTAGATACACACTTTATTTATATTCTCCCGTTCCTTCTGTTATGCGCGATGAAATATTTTCATGATATCCTTTTATTTGACGTATTAGATAGTTATTTTATGTAACTGCCAATTTGGTACGTTACAATATTAAGGAACAACATGAACAATGAAGGGTGCATAAACACGTCAATAACGACAGGATACAAATAAGAAATAGACTATAATATGCTAACAGTAGACTTTTGAAAAGCAAACACATTAGGGACAACGCAAAAATGAAAATATATATAAGACACTTATTAGGCCGGTTGTTGTTTATGGAAATAAGACGTGTACAATAGCAAAATTGATCAAAAAACACTGAGAAGGTTTGAATGAAAGATTGTACGAAGTGTTTGTGGCCCGTTTAAGGGTAACGGTGAATGGAGAATAAGAAATAACTAGGAGTTAAATAAGCTATTGAAGCACGATGACATTTTAAAATTCGTAAAGGCTCAACGATTAAAAAGGCTAGGTTACCTAGAACGCATGGCTGAGAGCGTGATTACGCTGAAATGGCAACATTGATAGGAGACATTGGAGAAGATTGATGTTGAAAGCCAGGACTAAGTTGGACTGTAGTGATAAAGAAGAAGAAGAAGAAGAAGAAGAAGAAGAAGAAGAAGAAGAAGAAGAAGAAGAAGAAGAAGAAGAAGAAGAAGAAGAAGAAGAAGAAGAAGAAGAAGAAGAAGAATTCTCTAGGAACTAATATCACGGTACGACCATTACAACTGCTGTAAAGAATCGTTTAAGTGTTCCACTGACTTCATGAACTGTTTTTAACCACTCTGGTAAGTCTTCTAGTCTAGTTGAATGATCGAAGCGAGTTCTCAGTTTTAACTCGACCATTTATCATTTGTCTGTTTGTCAACCAACTTTTGAGTCAATCAATTTTTGTAAAATTTTACTTTCGTGTCTATATTTGCATCCCAAGAGTCTACCATTGTTCTTAGGCTCATCTAAAAAATACGGGTTGAACAAGCATATGAGGGCTTAAAAATTTTGGAGAATCGAAAAACTCCATGTGTGGAATCAAACTAAACTAAATTTGAAATCAATTTCGAATGTAGTGTTTATTCTGAACATTTTTTATTTTTGTGGCCGCCTCAGACCAAAATTTGAAGTAAATATTATAAAAAAATGGTAAAACATTGTATGGGGCATTATATTACGAGAAATTTTATACAAAATACATACTCGGTTTGTTCAATACTGTAACATAATTAATGTATCTGAACACATCCTGTTAATTTTTGATCACCTTCAAAGTTTACAAAACAACCTTACATATTGTTATCAGCTTGTGAAAAGAATTGCACACGGATATCCCTGGAAACATACGTAAACCTAAGTTTAGGACAGAATTACTTAACATTCTTGCATTATGGTAATAAATTTAAATAAAAATCCAATGGAGTAATTTGGAATTGTTAATGATTATTTGCTTCACAGTTGCTTTTAAAAATATTGTAGAATAGTAGAGTAATCAATTTTTTTTCTATAATTTAAACATTCTAAAATTTTGTAATAATTTGAAAATTATGTAAGAATCGAATCTAATAATACATTATTTCGTTCAAAATAGTGACGATTTCTGCAGCTTAGGAACTTACTAGTTTTTAGAGTCTTTGCGTGTATTATGCTCTCAGTTTAACAGAGTAGATGCTACCTAAAGATAGCGTCTGAGTGTTGCATTATTTGTTCGCCGTTACTGTTTGTAATTTGTATGTTTCACTCTTGCTCTTTTTCATGAAGTAAGACTATGTTATGCTTTAATTTTTATGTAACTCTGATTGTATACTCTTCACCGCAGTTGGGATGCGGTTACCGCATTTGAATATAGAGTATTAAAAGTCATACCGTGTTATTAGATAAAATTACTCGTAGTCTGTCGGATATTGCAGATTTCAAAATCAAATCACTGCTTTCATTTGATACCGCTTCAATTACGGATAGCTTCCAAAACGTTTTTTGACTATTTGATATATCTCCGTTGTCTACTTTTAAGAAATCCAGCCAGTTGGTCCCTAAGTGCGAAATTGCGAAATTTAAAAAAGTACGATACGCGTTGAGAATAGAAACTTATTTGGAAACCGATTTAATGATGTTAAACAATTAAATGACTCTTGTTGCTAAAGGAAGGCTTACCTTGTAATGGGGCGAATTAAACGTGATAACACAACCTTACTTCCGATTCCTGTTTCTGATTATAACTTATTTTTGTCGAGCATTTTTGTTGTATTTGTATACTGAATTGTGTTGCTAATGCTAAGTATCAATCCGACAATGCTAGATAGTCACCTGCATGCAATCAAATCGTTTCTTGTCACATTTTACTGTTAAACCTTTAAAACAATTTTCCCGATTCAGGTAAGTGTTTTCGACTTACTATGGCTTGCATATATTCTTACCTTCGTCATCTTAAACAAGAATAGTTTGTTCCCTTCCCAAGCAGACAGATTACAGCTGGTCACCCCAGCGGTAGGCCTATGTTCTTATTACGACAGTAATATATTTTGAATTATTCACTGTACTCAACAATGCGTATATTCAAAAGAATGCTCATCGAGGCTCTACCATCAATGTTCCATTTTATCCAAAAAATTGATGTATCAATTTTTTCGATTAATTTCTCCTAGTACAAAAATATGCATAAACATCAAGCTCACACTTGACCTACTTGTAGGCCTACAAAACGCTACACATCCTGAAGAGTATTATATAACACCCTTTTCTTAATAAAAATATCGAGTGACGTAAATCAAATGTAATATAAGCGTGACGTCGTCTGTTTTAAAACACACATACGCACACAAGTAACGTATCAATTAACACGCAACGGTGTACAACATAACAGTCAATAACAATATCCGGCTGTATTGCTGTGTAAACACGGCTTTGTCGCTGTGCAAACTGGTTTTAAAGAGAAACGCAGATTACTTCTGAAAGTAACGCGCAGTTCACACCACATGCATGTCTTTACAGCAACGCGCTAATTACGCTAATAAGTCAGTAAATGTCTACGGATCCAGCGGGAAGCCACAGACTTTCAGCACGGTTCACATCAAGGTAACTTAGTTATCATAAGAACATTTATAATCGAAAGAAAAGGTCAAAGACCGAACCGGAAGTTGACAATCTGATTGTCCTAAATATTAAGTGCGCGTTATTACAATTTGATTAAGAGCTTGAATTATACTGTCTCGAGCAGCATGGAAATTTGTATCAATCAGGTAAATGTTTATCGTAACTAACAAAATTTTACCCCACTATTATATACTTTTACGAAAGTATTAGCAGTCTGTTTTTGAAGTGACAATAACCTTTCCAATGTAAAGAAAAATCATACGTGACATATATTTCAGATTTACAGACTAAACGTCATTAACGTACCTTGTCTTAACAAGAACGTTGAATTGTACAAATAAATTAAAAATATTTTCTGTAGAACCATTTTCTTTTGGAATTTTTTGGACGAATAATGAACAATTGTTTCCCATTCTCCGACTTCGCTTTTCTTACGTTTAACGTTTTGCTTTAAATTCCAACGATTTTCCTAACTTTCTAATTGCTAAATTTTAAATTTTAATGATTCTTTATAATATTGTTCTATTTACGACCTAAAGCAAGATTCAATGATTCAGTTACTGACACGAATTTCAATAATAGTGAGATTTTTATCTCTTATTAGTAGGATACTTATTAATAGGACTGAATACGTATTAGCAGGCATACCGAACATGTTAACTCAGGATTATAGACTCTAAATAATTATATTTAATCAGGAGTTATACCATACGTATTACAAATTACGCGTTTCAGAGTTTATTATACCATAAACGGTGAGTAGGACCGGTAATTTAGTCAGGATGCGCGAGGTAGGTTGGGCCGCAACGGGCACTGCAGGGTAAGTAGATGGGGACAAAAACAAGACACCAACCAAGAAAACATGGGTGGAGTGAGTAGCAGAAAATTCAAGTGAACTGGGAGTAAAGAAATAGAAGTGAGCAGCGGAGGAAAGAGATAAGTAAAAGCAGAAATAGTAGGAGATTAGAGTTCGACATTGCTCTATAGCGCCATAATGTAGTAGTGGTAGTAGTAGTAGTAGTAGTAGTAGTATCAGGGGTATAACTAGGAACTGCTCTTGGGAAAGGATGAAAAGTCTGACTCCCCATTTTCAGTATGGCTGGACAAATGAGAACTTCAGGTTCCTTCCCATATAACGTTACAAATTCTTTACGTCTCAAAGTTTTGTAGTGAGCCATCGTGAAGTGTGAGGTTCGAAGAAAAATGAAAAAACGCTAATTTCAAATTAGTCTATTTTGATTGACTGTTGTTCAGATTAATGATAAGAAATCTGATGCATGAGGATTCTGTTTCATCCTAAATTAGTACTCTTAAGAGATCTTGGAAATTGAGTCTTTCTAGAGGTTGGAAAAAAACAGTTTTATTACACCTTCGCACGTGATGTCCCAAGATCATTTTAATCAACTTACAGTTCGTGTCGAATTTCGTTACTTTTACAGAAAATCAAGAAATAAAATCTTGTCAGTTTCCTAAATTGGAGTCAAGAAATTTCAAGACACCATTGCCAAGACGACGGTTCAAACTATAGAGATATTAGCTGGAGAAACCATGACATAGACAAGCCTGTAAGGGGAAGTGTGTGTCTGGGCAAAAAAGATAAACGTATTAATCTACGTTTATCTTTTTTTGCCCAGACACACATTTCCCCTTACTGTTCGGCCGTATTTTCTGGTGAATACGAAATTACTTTTTTTATGCTACGAATTCGTACGTTATTTATTAAATGTTGAGTGGTTACCATTATTTTTAAAAAAGCTTAACTCTATTTTATTAATTTAAAAATATTGTAATTCTTTTTATTTCTACAATATTGTGTATCTTATTTTAACGCACGTAACTAGCTTTGAAATAGACCTCGTTAAGTGATTGCGATATTTCGATGAAATTTTAAATAGCTCTAGTTGGGGTGAATAGATCTCCTGATCCCCCCTATGGTAGTAGTATTAGTAGGGGGTGGCGGAGAACAAGGGGGAGTAGGATGAGGAAGAGGCGGTGGAGGAGGAGTAGGAGGAGGAGGTTACTTATCACTGGACGTACAAGTAATTTAGAAATACTTATTCATAATGAAATAAAATGAGTAGACTACATTAATAAACGATTTTAAGTGTTGTACCCTCTTCATTGTTTGCTTAGTGCTTATTGTTTACTTAATTATAATTATTATTTAATAACATTTATTTATTTCATTAATTAGCGCTAAGTGTTTTAATTATACTGTAACGTTAGTTCTTAAGTATTTAGTTAATTTTTCACATATTACTTAAGTGGCGCAAATTAACAATGACTATGCTATCAGTAAATATCGAGAAAAACCAGAAGTGGTTCTGCAACCAGTCCGCTGAACATTGTATTTCCATAAACATGATTGTTACACCACACATAGGTGTTAGGTTTAGTTCATTTGCAGGACGATACGTGAGGGTACAAAATACGTGATATATGTTTACATTAGAAATTATCGTAATAAAAGAACGTGTGCCCTGAGAGAAAATGCTAATGAAAGTGAACACAGAATTTTCTGTGAGCGTTGACATTAACATGAAGCACTCTGTTGTGTGATGCGCATAATCGATAATACATTTACGAGTACATACATTTTCTAGATTCGGAAATCTGATTTTCCGATAGAGAAATGCCGAGTTAATAAACTGAGTAGGTTGAATAAATCAGATTTTAAACGAGTCTTGATTTGACGTAACTCGAAACATGAATGTGTTAATAATTAGTTAATTATATTTTTCTGATAAATATATAGGCTGCAAATGTACGTTTGCACAATTTCTATGGTCAATATTGGGCGTACAGTATATATTAAAGACCTCCTTCCAAAATTAAAAAACATTACTGTTACCCTATTCCTAACCGAACAGCCCAATACATTCTCCAAAATACAAATAATATAATAATAACATGTATAACCCTTTCCCACATGTTACCGCGTTGTCACCACTGGTGTACGAGTGGTGTAGTTACCCTCTAGGTGAACTATCGCTAGACCGAAGTAGCTCAGTCCCTCCTCCCAATGGTGACACAAATATCACGAAAGAAATCTGGGTCGTATCAAATAATGTACATAATCTTCTACGTAATAAAAGTCAAATATATGACAACTCTAATAGTTTTAAATGTAAACATTTCCAAATCTACATTGAAATATTTAAAATGTCTACATTATCACAATTTCAATTAAATAAATTATAACATCCATATTCACCATTATATTGGTCGTCTCCTAAGTTAATTTTTACATACTCTTATTAAATATTCCTGGCCAAATCCCGTCATCATTATTAAAATATATAGCTTAAACTATTCTATTGTGCTTTATTTCCATCTTTTTACATCTTATTATATATTTTCCCCTAACTCATTATTTTTACCCTCCTTTCGATTGGGTCAGTGCGTTTGCTCTTCTACATTCTTCAACACAATTCTTAATTTTCCGTACTCCTATGTAACGAGTAAAGAATGACCAAATTCTTCCATTGAACCCGGTCACCTAAAGTAATTCCAACACTAGTTCTTTAGTTTACTTGTTTCACTACATTAGTGAGAAGAAATCGACACTCTCTGAATAGGAAGTTGTATAATAAACTATAATTGGCGAACGTCTGTTGAAACGTCTCCAAATTATATTTTGATTAAATGTACAAACTCTTAAATTAAAAAAAAGGGGGCCTAACAATTTTATTTCCTTCAGTATAGTTATTCACTTTTCTTGGCAAACTATGGGATAAATATATTAATCACTATTCTGTCTTATACAATAAATACTGTTTGTACCAGTTATCCATCCATTTACGTGAAGTTAACAGATGCTTCAGGAATTTATGTTAACAGTCTTTGAGTGCAGTATGATCATCGTTGCCTGCCACATGACTCCATCTCTGCTAGAGGATATGCACATTTCTCATGTGTCAAACCATAAACTTTACCTTCTCTTTACTTTCTATAATTATAATTACAACAATATAAAAGCTTTTTGATAAAAATAAGTAACACATTCTCAGTTATAAACATACAAAAATATTTTTCTTAAAAACGTATGATCTTAAAACTTTATTTCCTTTAAAAATTAAAACAAACCGTGTGAACTGTAAATATAAGAAACTTATATAAAACATGTAGTCAATATTTATTAGATCTTATTAAAAATTTATGAAAGTTGTAAATTTTGAAATTTCATATTTTCATAGAGTCGTTTGTTTAAAAAAAAATGCTGAAGGCATTTCAGAATATAAATTATCTACTCTTACAAATAAAACAATACACCTAAAAAAAAATTTAAAATATTTTCATCTGTCTGTACTCTTCTCTAAACACTGTGGATGTCCGTTATAACAAAATCTGTAATATCCAAAAATTATTTTTGTTGTTGTCATCAGGTGTTTGAAACCAGCCCACAATTAATAGGTTTATAGTACCTAACATTCCACTTCAAAATTGTTGAATAAAACAAGAGACGTTTGATTTATGATTGATACTTACACCAGTGTGATGCTTAAAAACGTAAGTTGCCTGCAGGTTCAGTCATAAATCATACCAATAATCTTCGAATTCCATCACTGTGACGATTTTATTAATAAATAAATTAATTAATTAAGTTGATAGTGTATAGGTTGATAAATTTTAAGTGTTTAATAAAATCTCACAATTTTTACCTAAAGCTTATTGTAATCATTAAATAATAATAATATTTAAATGAAAGTCTAATAATATATTAAAAGGAATACGAGTGTACAGAAAGGGTAAAGCTTGTTAATTAATCCTGCAGAAACAGGCGCTAACCAGAATCAACTTGTTTTCCAACCCCTTAACTAACTAATAATAATTGTAAATTGATTATTATTTAAATAATTAAACTAGACTACTATAATGTACTTTGATAGCAATTGTAACTATGAATCTCTCTACTTAATTATTTAATCTAATTTTAGTACTTTAAATAAAAAAGAAACTTGGAACTATTTTTATGTTGAGTTGAACCGTCGCGAGATTAATACTCTCACCCCTAACTATTTTCGCCCACTTGCTAGGGAGCGGTCAAACAGTAAGCTGTGTACTGCCGATATGTGCAACGTTAAAAATAGTTTATTACAAAATGTAATTAATCCGTCAGTTAAGACACTGACGCATTCTTTTTACTATTAAACAATGTGTTGCGTTAATGTAGTTGAACCGCGACTCATATAAATATGGTGTAAACGAGTGAGAATGAATAACTAAAATTTAGCGCCGGTGACATCTCTTCTAAAATCTTAAAATATAATACTAATGTAATTAAAACTGTGGTAATCCCATGAAGTGAAGTGCTACAATCAAACTATCATGTGAAGTGGATACAGGTGAATGAAACTTTGTGTTAATCATTCAGATCAACTAGCTATTACTATTAGTTAGCCAAGAGCTGAGAACCAGGAGACACCATGATCTAAAAGACTTCAGGACTACACCATTCCCGGATACGAAGATAATGAGAGACACCTGACCTACTTCAAACATGCTGCAACCGAGGACCTACGACTGGAATAACGCAGAGCTGGAAGACATCAAAAAAAGGTGACACGGAGGCAAGCCTTCCGTGCTTATGAAATACTAAATATTATATTCAACAAAAGACAATTAATTTAACCACATTAAGACATTTTAAGTAATTGTATAACAGTAATTGTATAACAGTAATTGTATACTCATAACTTGTATACTTATCCCTAGTAAAAGAGTTATAGCTCTAAACTGTAAAGCCTTATTGTTTAAAAGATTAATAAAGACCATTCTTCAAATGGCAAAATTCTGAAAGCTTTATATGGCGAGGTAACCATTCTTAACGTATTAGAGGAAATCCCGGATCCGGAGAATTAATTAAATTCATGTACATCTTATTGTAAGGGGCCTTGTAAAGAATAAAATATAATCATCATGTAAACTGTAAGCTATTGAAGTATATGTGTCGAGAATTTTAAGTAGAGAAAATAATACAATATGTAATAAAGAGATGTCATCAGGAGTACCTACTATACTGAGTGCATAAATCAACAGTCTCCCCTTCCCTGAATCCTTGTATATTTATTGTTTGTTGTTCTGATTAATTTTCAGCTCGTCACCAGTAAGGCAGCCTGAATAATTGGTAGAACCAATTATTGCGGGTTCCCTAAGTTATAACACAGGAGAAGATGTTATACACAAAGTAAGCGGAAACAGCTAAACGTCTGTGAGCCTTCTTACTTCATCAGCAATAAATCTTCTAAATGTTCACAAATATTGATCAAATGTAAAGGTATATATTGGAAACTACAATCACGTGTATTGGAGTTACATGTGATAGGTTACAAATATGACAGGTTAAGGAATCTGGAAAGTTTAGGACTCAAGAGCCTAAATATAAATTCGACATTTTGATTTATTACCATATAAATCTCTGTGTACATACAAATTGTATGGAATTTCTGTTTCAGCAGAGATTCTGAAGTGAGAGTTTAGCACAAAACTTTCAATAAATCTAAATCTACTTAATATAGAAATTGAGTATATATGCGCTACGTTTATGATAAATGCTAGCGTAGAAATGCCCCTTTCAGGAAAGAGGATTATTATCTTACTAAAGACCATATTTGTAGATTAACAGATGTGTTTTCATCATATCAGAACACGTTTTTGAACATGCAAAATGGATTATTAATTTATTTTTCGAATGTGTTTTTAAACGTTCCGACGCAAGAAAACTGCAAAGGATTTTCTTTATCTGAAAACAAAACAAACGACTCTGTTCTCATCGTTTGGAGGTATTAAAAGTTTTAAGACAGGCTTAATAAGTAACCAAGCAAAGATTAAAGAAAAAGAAAAACGTAACTGACGATAAACGCGTAGTGAAGGAGGTCGTACCTAATGTCCTATAGATTAGTTTAGTGTATTTTGTAAGACAATTCTAATTCAAATAAATTAAATTTTACATTAAGGTGGTGAATCTTAGATAACGGTGTTTGTTGACAGAAGAATCTGTGATGCAAAGTTTACGTTAGTTTCACATACACTTCAATAATTGTTTAGCAGATTGTGTAATTAAACTTGTGCAGATATAATAACAAGTTTAACTTTAATGATTTTAGAACGCAGAACATATTAATGTATTATTAGCGAGTAGCAAATTTACTGTAAAATAAAAGAGAACTTTCTAAAACGTTTGTTATAAAAATTGAGAGTGCATTAATTGGTTCTTAGTCATAGTCACATCCTGGGTTGTCGAGGAGTTACAAAGAGATCCCCACTGTTGCCTTTGCAGAGCAAGCGCCCTTGCCTGATTCCAAAAATTTCCTTCCGGCTTTCTCTCTTTGTTTTATTTTAATAAATGCGGCCTCGAGTGTGCAGGTTTTTGGCCTACAGCACCCATAGCTTGGTGGAGCGGATGCTTCCTGTGTATCCAAGCTTACGTGGAGTGGCTTCAACTGCCTGATATCATGGCTCAGCCTACTGCCTGGGACGCGCTCTTGCACCAACCAGATAGCAGCTCCGGAAAGAGAATGTCATTTCCTACAATTCTCTACTATAATGTATGGTTATAGCGCCAATACTCGGTCGTCAGAGCCTCGTCAGCGGTAACAGGGTGCGCCGGATATAAAGATATCGGTCGAGAAAGTGAGGTTGACGGTTGTATGGGAGAGGCTATTTGAGACGCATGCCATACCTTACACCCCGTATATTATTTGTACTTGAATACTGTAGCATGGCAGATAATCCACTTAATAAAGATTACAATATGATCATAATTAAATATCAATTACATTAAATATAAAGAAAAATTCAAATGAAAACATATAAATATCAAAATAAAATACCACCATAAATGGAAAAAGTAAAAGTAAAGAACCACAGTGCAACAAAAATGTATAAAGAAAAATAAACCACAGAAAACTAAAATAAAATAAGGATAATACCCAGGTAGGATAGGAGTAGGTAAGGAAGATACCCCGAACAAACCAACGGACATGATAAAACAATATTACCTTAGAGAAACCAAGAAGGAAGTATTTTGAAGAAACAAAATTGTAAGATGGGAGGACTACAAGATATACCCAAGGGAAACCTATTAAAAAGAATATAACAAACCCCTAAAGAAAAACAAGGTCACAAAAGAAAGTATAACACGCGAAACCTGATATTAATGTAAAATAGTTACAAACAAAGTGTTTAGTGTTGTAAGTAGAACTGCACCCACTAAAGTTATTGTGTAATGGAATAAACAAATCTTCATAATCCCTTATAACCAAGATTTTGGTCTTGGAATATTGTAAAACTCAATAAGAGATAAGATCCAAAATATAAGTGAACCAGTGCAAGTTATTTCAGTATATTAAATAAACTTCAAGTAGAAGTGTGATTAATACTTCAACTAAGTACATGTGTACCATAAACAACTTTAATGTTTTCTATGACTACAGAAATAAAATTTTATAAAATATTCTTATGAACACATCACTAATGTTTATAAGAAGGTGGTGAATAAATAAAGTGACAGGGGATAAAAAAGTAATACTATAATAAACACAGAAAGGACTGCAACCAAAATAAGTTTAAGAAGTAAGTAAAAATAAATGGCTTGTTACGTTTATGTTAAAGCCCATGAATTCCATAAGTCAATGTGGTGAATAGAATAAGATTTTGTTATTATTATAAAAATGTTTAATAGGTTTAACAGTGTTAATCCAGACTAAAATGTCTAAATATGGATACCATACTCTTTTTATAAAATGTTTATTATATGTTACTAATAGTAGTTAAAACTAAAATGTCTGACTTTGAAGACCATATTGTTAATTTTAAATATTGTTTAGGTATTATGAGTAGGAATACGATACTACATGTCCTATTAGTTAATTAAGGAGACTTTAATTAATATTGTATTAAATTAAGAAAGTCAGAAGGGGTATGAACACAGTATTATTCAAAAACATTATATGTAAAACCAGAAAAATCTAGGCCAAATAGGAAATTCCAACAACATTATAATTGATTAATTAAGTTAAGTAAACCAAGTAAACTGATGGAATTTATATAAGGTGAATTAGTCACCAAATACTGTGACTAAAACTAGACTTTAAAAGGATAGTGTAAAAAGATATATAAAATTAATAAAAAATTTGCAAATGTAATAACTAAAATTTCAGAGTGGGGAGTCATAAATTCATGAATTATATTTAAAAGAATAATCAATTGATAAAATTGTGAGAAATTAAGTAAAGATAAACATTTATGCCAATCTGAGATTTATTATAGTCATAATTATAACATATAAAATGGCTAATATTTGGAGAAGAACAGGAAATAAAATGTTGAGCCTATTTTTCCAAAATGAAAGAAATATAGCAATTTTAATAAAAATCTTTGTAAAGATAGATTATTTGGTATCAATTTTGAGCAGAAGGAATAAAAGAAACCGATTGTGTATTTACTATTTCATGAAACTAATTAATAACCGAAATATATTCTGTAATATAATGTACTTTTTTACATGTATCGGAAGCGATTAAAAATTGAAACAATACTTTTCTAATATTAAATCGGCTATGATATTTCAGAAAACGAAGGAAGTAAAACAGTTCTTATTTAACATTCGTAGTGTACGGTTGGTTAAGCTCTCGCTAAAGAACCACCTATATCGAAACCATTAATGGCGTATAAAAGTTGAACCTAGCCTACCGTAAATTTTGAGAATTTTGACAGAACACTTTTAAACCTAAATTCAGTGAACACAACAACTACAAACATTGAAATCAATTAATACTGAACCGAATATAAGTGATATAACGCTAAACGATAATAAAATAATTATTCATAACCAAACGAACTTTACAATTTTCGACACACACATTGACAGAAGTGAATAAACATAATCCAAAATATTTAATCGAAATGAACACAGAACACTTTACCAGGACAACACTAATAACACCAGAAGGAATTCTCCATACTACAGAGAAGAGGAAACGTGAACGAGGCAGCTTTTATTGAAAGAAAATTCCGGCGACACCATTCCTGTTTAACATCAGCAGCTAAGCAGCGGCCATCTTTGACGTCCCACAATCCAATGCGAGTTTTATCAACCGAACCTCTAGACATCACTGGCTCGAATTTTATCATATATAAATATCATATATTACATAATAACATTGTAATTTTTAATTTTAAGTTTTTTTATTGTGAATGTTATACTTTCTAGCCTTACCCCTTCTCTGACTATTAACTATAACCGTTAAAAGAACCTGAAAATATTTATATTAAATAACATGTATCAACAATCGATCGCCCTGTGAACGAGTCGAGCAAAATATGATAATCGATTTTAAATCGATCTTTTAAACAATTGTTAATAAAATATATTATTTCAACAATTTGGTTTTAAATTTATTTATAAATTTACTAAATAGAGTTTTAGTTAACAACAGGACTACAAGAAAAGCGGCCATTACTCAAGTGGAAGTAATATATACGAAAAGGAAGAAATATCGCTAATCGATTAGTGAATTGAGACAATCCTGTTAACTGGAATTTATTTCCAGTAAACCATAAGCAAGAGTATTGACAAAATTAACACAAACAAACTTAAAATTTTAACACTACACCATTACAAGAAATATTTACTAAATTATTGAACATTAAAACATAAAAAATAAATTTTTTCAAAAATTCAAAACAAAATATTTAATTTTTTCAAAAATTAAATAACACAGATTTAATTTGTAAACGTTACGTTTACAATACGACTGAAAATTTCGGTGACCAGTCTCGTTGTTTTTAGCACAGCAAACTGTATGTAGCGTTCGTAATTTTATCGGTAACAACTTGTACACACGTTTAAACATAGGTAATTAAATTTAATATTTTAACCCATTTTACTATTATTTTAGGTCTTATTTCTGGAATAACGATTGTTTTAGGTATTATTTGTGGAATAACGATTATTTTAGGTATCATTTTTGAAATAACAGCTGCGTTACCGGTGTTACCACAGCCTTGACGGGGAACACGTGTTGACACTGTCAGTGATGTGGCAGATAAGCCTGCATGTCCCGTATGAACGTTGACTGACGTTACATGTGCGTCATTCGTTACGAAAACGTCACCGTTATCACGTGTTCAACGCTACAGATTATCAGTGAAACCAAACAGAATTGTGGATTTTATAGAACGTATTGAAAATATTTCGAACGTTTTATAGTTCGAATGAAAATCAATTGAATTTCTTTTGTGTACGTAATCCGTAGTGCTTAACCGTGTAAGACTTACTTTTTCTAACCACAGTAAGTGCAGTGTTTTACAAGGAATTGTTAAATAAAACTTTAATAAACAGTGTTCAGTTTTATCACAGAATATCGTTTTATTTAAGCAGTACCACAAATATTTCCGATGAAAAGCATCTGGTTATTTGTCATCAGTATTATATAAACATAATTTGCCCTTTACATGTGTTTCACACATGCAATCTGCATCATCAGAGAGTTGAATAAAAATTACGTAAATTTTTTCATATGCGACAATATAAGTAACTGCAACATTTTTACAGCTTGTTGATAACACTGTGCAAAACATACACGACGTAAAAAAGTCTTATTTTCAGTTGTGACCTTTGCCTACGACCTATCGAATTCGTTTAAACTCAGACCTCAGGTTGTTACACTCGGTATGAAATACCGAGCTGACAATACTTAGCTGACAATATTTATTAACTTTAAATGTAATTAAGCGTAGGCCTATATTGGTTGTTGCTTTTATAATGTGTTGTAGAAGGAAACATTAACAAACGTCTCACAACGGATAGCGACTTTGGGTAATGCTGCTGTCAAACGTCAAATTGTGTCACGAAACTGTAACTGTACTTCTGCAACACACAATCATACACAACTAATTCGCTAATTCCACAGTTTACATGCATACATGTGTTTACATACAGGCATAGGTGGACGACCGAGCGAAAACAGTATTTCTCTGTGTTCCTTCTTATTGATTGACAAGGTCTAGGATACGGCTGTTTGTTTGTCTCTGCAACAACAACCTCACTGCTTATCTTTAGGACAGATGCCCACGAGCCCACCCTTCCAGCTTGAAAATAAACTGGTTAGTGGAAAAGGGGAATAACTACTTGGAATCCTACGTTTCAGGAAAACACATATAACATTCTACAAATTTTCCTGTTGGCTTAGTTTTGTCAATAATTAAGAAAATGTTCGTCATTGTTTATAGAATATAACTTGGTACAAAACTTTGCTTCATATCCTATTATATGCTGTGCATGAATGTTTTCAATTTTTAAAATGTATTCCCTTTTTCCACTCGTTTGTAATAACTTTTATTTTATTTGCTTCACAACCTTTTCCCTATAGATTTTGCTATTAAAACTTATTTAAATGTCGAAATAAGTTTATGACACATTTCAGATTAATTTTTTAAAGCAAAAATGTTTTATTAATGTAACTAGGTTACAATGGTTTCTACAGTTACAATGGCGAACTTGAAAAAAAAGGTAAACAAAGTTACATGTGCCCTAGACTTTTGATTATTCACCTCAATCACCTTCAGCATCTTTTTCGCCTTCCTTAATTTTCCAAGATAATATACTGTTGTACAGTTTCATACTACTCTAGAAAATGTTTCATTATCTTCATGACATCTTTAACCTTTTTCTTGTTGATACACACTGATCAGTCACACTCTTTATCAGATGGTAAGTTGAAATCATATACATTAAGTTATCGTAAATGCAATGTCCGCTGAAAGAGATTATCATTCACATCACAAGAAAGAAAGTTTTACTAATTGTTTATTACTATCGCCAAACAGTAGTGAATAATGTTAAATAAACTGACCATACTATAAATGTGTATATAAACACGAACGTGTTCAATTTTACTCATTAACCAAACTGAATTCTTCCACTGAATAGTAAAGTAAAGCTGTGTACACAATAGTAAGAATGCCAGATGAGACTTAGCTGAGCCAGTCACTGGCACAGCCTTTATGGCAAAGGGGATTCCTACGGTAGTAATTTCTTCCTTACAGTCAACACTGAACATCCAGAAATATTAGTAACACTCCCCTTATCGGCCCACTCGTTACGCCTATCTTTGATGAAGAAAATGCTTATCTCAGTTTAATTTATCAAAAAAGTATAGTTATTCCCTTTTTCCACTCACCTGTTACTTATGGGCAAACCGATCCCTAATGTGTGATTCACCTGACCACACAACGTCTTTTTGACATTTTGCGTCTAAGCACTCAACGTTTTGATCTTCGGTAAATGCCTGTCTTTTATTTTATGAAAACACATAGGCCTACTGTAGAAAAATGCAACGTCTTGTATTATTCCCAGTGATCCCCTCATTAATGTACGCGACTTGTGTTTCGTCACTCTGTTCTGTTCTTTTTCCTTCACTAAACTCTACGTTATTCGACTAATAATTATAATTAACAGACTGAGGCCTACAACTGGCGCCGACATAAATGATCGCTTTTAGCGTTTCCAGTTTCGCGATAACCATGTTTACTTACATGAATTGTTTTGTTTTATTTGCCTTACGTTTCTGCATGGATTTCCTTTAGCAATTCCCGTTTATCTGTAACAGTGTCCAGACGTTATTATCTCAATGACAGCTACGGTCTCTATGTTTATTGCCTTTCTTCCTCCTTCAATTCAATATAAAGTTGTTTTTGTTAGAAAGTGAACCGTAGGTGAAACATTGAGACTTTATATTGAGAATTTTATCTTGAGAACCACGTTTTAAAAATGTTAATGTCTCATACGTTACAAAGTAGATTAGATGAATGATACAAAGTACATTAGGCGAGCGATGGCCCAGTGTCACAGTTCCTACTTGTTTATTGTTAATAATAAACTCCTACGTGTCAATATTTATAAATATTCGTAAAATAAATATAAAAACACGTAGACATGCAAAAAATATTAGTGTATTTATTTGAACCAAGTTTCTTTTTTGGATAAATTTTATAAGCCATAAAATAAACATAACAACGGAAGACAAAATATAAGATTGGATATATAAGTTAAGTGGACAACATATTTCGTCATCAGTAAAATCAAAATAAATGTCACAGTTAAGTAAATGTACTTTCATTGTTAGTACATGTTCGGTTATTCAATTTTTTAATCAGTATTATGAAAAAAAATATATAGTTCAGTAAGGAGAGGTTTTTACCATCCTCAAATTGCGTATACAGTATTTAGAGATTAAGGTTATAAATAGAATTAAAACGCCTATAATTGTTTGCTTTACAATTGTTATTTTAACTTTTAATTTATTTCAAATTTATCTTAATAGTAAATTGTGTTTTGTTGAAAATAGTGGGCGACTTCTGCAGCCCAGAAAAGTTACTAGTGTATCAAACAGGTTTTTCTTACAATCGTTAAACAAAACGAATGTCACTATTTGAGAGTAAACGAGATTGTTGGAGGGTGAGGCATATCGACAGATGGCCGGAGTTCACAATAAGAAGCTGAGAAATGCTTTAGTGGACGAGAGTTCAATGGTGTGTGAAAAGTGCAAGCGTGCGTAGTTGTTTGCACTACACTTCCATAAGGTCTTGGATCACAGAGTACAGAACTGTTGCCTGATTTTGATATATTGACATATTTGCATCGTTGATAACACACATAGTGACTCCTCTGTACGGTTTAACGCTCTGAGGAATATACACTCGCCCGCGTCTCTAAGTATATTGATGGAGAAGTCACTTCATCACATGATGCACACGAGTTGTTTTACAATCACTCTACACGCGCTCACACATATGTAAGTTAAGAAATTACATTATTTAACTTAAACCTGACATTTATCCTGACATCCTTTAGAACACACACACCCACAAATATGCATAAATAAATATACACTATTAGTATTTTAATTTCGTTGTAAAATTTAATGAATTTTATTTCAAATATTTCAAAACGGTAACTACAGGCAAAGACGTGCCAAATTTCTAAAAAAAACTGAATTGTGAATAGTATTTTTTAATAGAAGCATTCAGTAGCTGCATGGGTACTCTTAAGTAAGAGCCAACTTGCAATCTTACTCTTCCACACCAAGTAAGAGATACTCGTTAAAATAGTCTACTTGGAACGAAGCAAAAGTTCCAGATTTTCAACACTGCCTTTGCAATTTAAATAGCCGTTATTTTTTATGCAGATTTTATTAAACACATACATATCTGAGCATTTCAATAACGTTATTATGAAACACGAACGATTTTAGGATTTCTTAAATAGCTGCCTAATTATAATATTAAAATGACGACATTCATAAATGGCCCATGGTTTGAACAGTAACTTAGTTACAATTTTTTTTAAAAGAATAAGTAAACGATAATTTTTATTTAGAAATAACATTTTTCTACTATTACAGAGAATTATAATGGCGCCGTTTCGGCCACCCAAACAATCGGCA
Source organism: Magicicada septendecula (assembly GCA_034769895.1). Classification (NCBI taxonomy): domain Eukaryota; kingdom Metazoa; phylum Arthropoda; class Insecta; order Hemiptera; family Cicadidae; genus Magicicada; species Magicicada septendecula. The sequence goes on from CM068371.1 coordinate 291,003,025, forward strand.
GCCTTCTTCGTTCTAACTATGAACTAGTACATAATGAATATTGTTACGAGAAGCCTACATTCTCCACTCCCCCGTCCAGTGTGCCAGCTGTTGCGTCATTCAAGTAGGAGGTTTCCACGCGTATATAAAACCATAGCAGCCGGGTTGTCAATTCAGTTACGTGAGCGATTTTCGCTAGTGCGGATTGAATGTTTGTCAAAGTGAAGTTGTATTGTGTTAGTAATTGTGTGAAACTCTATTAATAGACACTCTATAATGAATTGTGACTTTATACAAACTTTTGTGAAGTTAAATCTAACATTTATTCTGGTTTTATTAATGACAAAGTATGTTGTCTACTCTTGTTATCAGACTACTTCTGGCGAAATGCGTATCGCATGATTGTAAAACTGTTTTTTAATAGGAATAATCGTTGCTTAGATTTATCTTGCCGTTTTTTAGAATAATTATAATTTGGAACAGCCACATATACCTATCTATGTGAAAACTATTTTCCTGAGGAGTGGAATAACGGGTCTTGCATTACTATTCCAAGACAGAAAGAGGCTTCTAAATCTTCTCCAATACGCAGTTGAATATATCTTGTAGTTACGTCCGTGTTATGTGTATCGAAGCCTACTGTGATGACGTTAAGAATTCATCTAGATGTGATAAACTCTGACGCTGCTAAATAGAGCGTGGATTCTACACCACTGAGACCTCTTACCAGGTGTCTCAGCCACTTTTCTTGCACACTCTGACGTATACATTGCGCGCATGTGTGTGTGTAAAATACTACGTACACATAGTACAATCAGTTACAAAGAATTCTTATAAGGATTACGTGTAAAATTTATATGATTTTTTATAAAAAATTATATCAATTATTCCTTGCGACCTACTGTTTGTATCAAAAATAAATTTTATTTTATTAATCAGGTTTATTATAAACATTATGTAGCTGTGCTATTTTTCACTGCTTTCCGATCAGAGTAATCACCTTATTTACTCGTAACTGTAATTTTTAAGGTAAGCAGTTTTTCTTACTTTACGTTGGTAGCTGTAAGCTCTTCGTGTAACTGCCTATTTCTTTAGTCTCTGCATGAATAGAATAATAAATGATTTTCATTTTTTAACTTTTACATTTATTTGCTATTACTAAAGGTTTGAAACAAGACCGCTGCATAGTTCTACCACTATCTCAAATATGTTTGAATGAATCCCTGAGGCGATAGAAGGAGAAATGTTGTAATTTGGATATACCGATTGGAGATCTTCACGTCACAATTTGCTAACAACCATACTTAGAGAGTTTAACATGGATATAAGATATATTCTTAGAAAGCTAAAAATTCTTCTTTGCTTCTTGGCTGCATGCGAAACAGTATACTTGGTAGTAGGTGATGGAGACCAAGACCTGCGTTAAGTACAAAAGTTACAAGAGCTACGAGTAAATTCAAGAATTAGCCTAAGGGATAATAATAACTTCTGATGGTGATAACAATAAAGAAATAAAATCATAAAAGGGACGAACAAAAACAGCTACAAGGTAATTGAATAACCTAATACGGAGTACCCGAATTACAAAGACTAATAAAATTAAGTGTATAAAACCATACTAGAGAGAATCGGCTTATATAGGAAAGAACTCTGGCAGGTAAATAAATCCAGAATCTCGGCTATGGAGATGGATTATTAGAGACGATGCTGTAGAAGAACTAGATTTTATATAATTAAAATGTAGATATAAGAGCGGAAATAGGGATTGGCGTGGACATAAATTAGGCCGCAAGGAAATAAATTTATGAATGAAGTTGTACTTCATTAGAAATAAATTTTCTAATACTCCTAGCACATCGTGCACATTGTTCGACTGATCAACAAAACAGATGAAAGCGGGCTCAGAATACTTCATGAATTGTTTGCATATTTTGTGTGAGCATGCATATTACATCTGTTGTTTATTTTATTGTTCTTAGTTCGAATTGTCCTTTATTCAGTTTTATATAGTTTCTCGGCTTTTTTAGAATAATTCTTCATGCAACTTCTAGGAGTGATTTATCTATTTCTTCCGATTTTTAATCTGGGAATTGTAACTCTTATTGTCGGCACATCTGACATGACTTAGTATTTTAAATAACAGTAACTAATACAATTATAGAAGTTATAATGAACCTATGTTACTAAACTAAAAGATTATTCAGATTAAGTAACAGAATAAACAATAACGTTTAGGAAAATGAAAGACGAATATAATTTAGCTTGTCTTGCCTCTAAAATTGATTACGGTATCTTGTCGACATCAGGTCTGTCAGTCACTACTTATGTATTATTACATTATTTTTATTGAATTTTGGAGGCTTCAGTATAAATTTTATTTACACTGTATAAAAGACAAAGCTGGAAGTTATGAAAAATGCTGAAATAAATGTTAAATTTGATTATGTTATTGTATGCTATAAATTTGAAAAATATTGTATGCTAAAAAACGGCTAATAACTAGAAAATAATAACTCTTTCATGCTATTCTTTTAAAATATTAAATATATTAAGATCTAAATATACATTTATTAATAATCTCTTTCCTCTCTCTCTCTCTCTCTCTCTCTCTCTCTCTCTCTCTCTCTCTCTCTCTCTCTCTCACACACACACACACACACACACACTAACTCTCTTACACTTGGTTCCTCACCTGACTCTGCTCTTGTGGTGCAAGCATTTGGTGTGTATGTGTGCGAGTTGCATCTCCTTTTTAAATTTAAATATAATAATTACTTAATAAGTAAAATGCAAATTCTATTAAGAACGGACATTTTTTGTTCACACCTTTCATATTTTAATAAAGCATCTGGCGAATTAAGTTGTACTCGGAGCACTGTGTTAATAAGGTTTGCTGTGTCCATAACACTAGTCAGGAGGACGTTATAAGCCCAAATTGAATTTTGTAATAAACTTATTCGATGATGATAAAGATTTCAGAATTACGTTAAAATATCTTGCTTTTTATTCAGATATTACAACACAATATATACTACTACATTTAAAAGGTACTAAGTGTCCAGTAAGTCATTAACCGACCACTGAATTATTGACTTAAAATTCACTGCCTTATAAGTCATTTTTACAAGTCTTCTGTAAAAATATAGTTTATTTTTATTAAAAGGATTACTAATTATTAGTGTTATTATATTACTATTTTCGTAGTACTATAATTTGAAATATTAAAGTAATATAAAAATAAAGTAACTATGTTATCTGTGGCGGAAGAAGTCAACATCAAGTTGGATTAAAGAAGTCCAAAAGGATTTAGAAAAAATAATATACACGCAGAAGAAGCAATTGACAGAGATGTTTTTCGGGCAAAAGTGTTGAAAATGGAGGGAGTCCAGAGTAGGAGAGATACAAACGCAGGTTCAAAGTGGACTGAAGACAGAAAGAAGAGAGACAGTGAGAAGATGAAAGAATATTGGAAAAAAGAAAAGAACAAAGAGTAAAGAATTGAAATTGGCTGTGGTCTTTAGACGGCCGATACGAAAAATGTAAGTATTTCTTTTAATGAAAATATTTAATATTTTTTGTAGACTTCAATAAGTTTCGGGATAGATACTCGTCGTATAAGATTATGAAACAGTTTCAGCCTTTTTGGAGCACTCCCTATCTCTTCCATCCATTGTCTACGCTACTGCTTTGTCTATGGCGTGTACTGATCAATTCCTGTTTCGTCAACAGTCATAAATCGTCGCAGAAAATCGGTTATATTGAACACGTCTAGGCACTCTTGAGAAACGTTCATTCGAATGTTTTTCCGATCGAGCATTAGCAAATGCAGCAATCATAGCGTTTAAAGCTTATCCACGTGTACATATTTGTCCAATACCTTTGCAGACACACCAAATCTATTGAGATGTTTGCAGAATTAACAAAGCTACAGTTTTATCCTTCAACCAATTGACAGGATATTGTGGATTCTTCAAAATGTTCATTAGCTGTAGCGGTTCTGGGCCGACATAAGCATTCGTCGTCACAAACGGACGAACAACCATGTTTGAATTCGATATCCCATGTCTTTACTGTTGAAAACGATGGTGATGATCCTCCCAAAGCGTAAGCCAACTCGTGTTTTGTTTTCATTACCGTTAAACCATACAAAACGATGTATTTTTATGAGTTCGCGACATTTTAGTCATAGAATTTTTCGAAAAACGGCAAACTTTACTTTCTTTGATAACAACAATTGAACTAGTGAATGCAACGGTTTCAAACGTAACGGTATGCCGTCTGACTCCCAGAATTTACCCATCAATCATACTCCTGGCGCTAGCACAGATAACGCACAACAGCGTAGCTCGATCCGTCATAACATACACGCCTACACATCCAGTAGAAGATAGGTAGTGAGTGCCACATGGATGTTAACACTGAGAGTAATTACTGGCTATACTTAATCGAGTCAATGTCTAATAAAGAAATCAGGAGACTAAGTGGTAAACAAGACAACAGTAAGTTCGTCAAAGACAGAAGGATGCAATGGAATCAACAGGTAGGAAGAGAATGTGGAGATAGATTACCGAGAATATCAAGTGGCAAGAAAATATGGTGGCCCAGAGTTTGAGTCCTCATCAACATAAATTTCTTCCAAAATGTCTAAGTAAAAGACGTGGAGTTTAAAGAAAGGAAAACAAGAAAATTTTAGTTTGTTTTTACTTCTTATCGGTGATAACGGCACTGAAAACACAATACCCAATGTTACCAAAAATAATGCTACCAGTATGTTTTGCTCTTTTTGCTTGTCGCTCCGCTTATATTGTTTACTTAGTTTCGTTAGGTGCTCAGATGAGGGACCGAATCATCCATCATTCTTCCGCTTTGCATATTACACATTTCTTTACGCTCGGTAAGTGTGTTATTCAAATGAGAAACTCTAACTTCCCTGTCGGTGGTACAAACTTTCTTTACATAATTAACGTTTGACGCATAGCTGAGACGATGGACACGTTGGTTTTTACGTTCTGTTTGCTCTGCCTATCGCAAGGATACAGCTTCTGAAAAAACTAACTTCGCACAGTCATTTCCTATATTCCTAGCGTAACTGTATTGCACTGCGATGATGTAGCTAGTTTGTGACAACGCATTACTTTAGTGAAGGATAGCACTTATTAATTTCAGCTGTAAAGGATCCTTTATGAAACCTACTGCTGATACATTAACGCTTTGTTGCACCTCGGTAAAACTTAGATCAGTCGACATGTTTTTGCTTACCTTTCCGTCGAGGACGTTACAGGCACCTACAGTAGTCAACAGCTACACCGGAGTGCTGATAAGTACCTCACGATTATATTCTATCTTGGGCAGTGTTAAAGGCGTGAACAAGACTTAGTATCTTGGCCAAACCCATTAACCAGTATATGGCTTGTTTCAAGGGTTAAGCAGAACATCTTCAGGCGAGTTGGGTAACAGTTAGGTTCCCTACCCGTGCGTGGTCGCGTTAACATCGAAAATTGTCCGTAGGAAGGGTGCAATTATAAAAGAGAATACATATTCGCCTAGACTAGCTTAAGTACATCGTAAACAAACTATCCGTACCCGCACGATAGTTACACCGAGTCACTGTCAACAAATAAACAACGAAATTGTTGTTGGACACAAGCGACTATAATACACGTTACTGGCTTTGAGTAGCAGTGTCAGCCCAAACGTTCAAAGCTTTTGAAAAAATATACAAGTCATATTTTAATATTGATTAATCTCAATGTAAGCAATGCAAGCAGTGACATCAAAAAAGTAATTTTTGTTACATAAATAAAATTTGTTAGTTAAATTAGATAAAATTCTTATGTTTAATAATTAATAAGCTCCCTGAGCTGTAGAACTCGCTCACAATTTTAAACAAATTAAACTTGTTGTTATATAAATTTCAGTATTATATAAGTTCTAAAATATCAGAAAAACTGTAAAAACCCCGATGCCACTACTAAGTTTATAGTAAAACAACAATTTTGAAGGAGATAATCATATAATAAACACTATAAATTCGAAACCATTGCATTGGGAGTTTTTAGTTTGTAATTATAATTCCTAAAGAACAGATAGTTTTGTCGTAGTTTTTTTCATACTAATTTCATGGTATCTGTAGGCCTACATCTAATACGTTTCAGAAACATACATAAATGATAACTGTATGTAAAGTCTTCTTTTTTTTAAACACAGTTTACAATCTTTTTGAAGGCGATCCAGAAGTTGCAAGGAACGTTAAGACATATTAATTCTTTCAAATTAACAAAATACTGAGTTCGTATTTTCTTTAAAACTCTCCACAGCTTCATCTTTGACGTAGAATTTTTACAATTTTCTTAATTTGCTTTACATTTTTGGACTCGCGGTGCCCTTAAAGTTAAAATAGTTTTACAGTAAAAGTTATATTAGAATTTGGGTTTAGTCTGAAATCCGATTGGATTATTAAAAGTTTTAATAATCAAAAGTTCCAATTTTTCAAAAGTCTTATCTATTTTTTGGTCCTGTTGTTCCCAAAACTATAAAAATTATAAAACTTTCTAAAATTGGACACGCTATTTGGACATGGTATTACTTTAAATTCTTTTTAATTTGATACCCCCCCCACATGGAGTATTAAAATTTATTCTCTTCTTGTGCTCTGGCCTAAAATCGTTTTGAAATTTGAAAAATGAATACTATATACAGCTTTGTATTAAAATTCTCTTTTATTATTTTTAATTGATAACCCCATTAAATTTGTTGTTCTTTTAAAAATTTTCACCCCTTATATGTTAGCCTCCTGCCCCTCCTCATATTGTTAGAAGAACCAACCCAGAAAACAATAGACATGTTTAGGATAAAAGTGTGTACACGTATGCCAAGTTTTACGAAAATCGGCTGATGCATTCAAAACTAATTGCGAGACATACCCCAAATAGATAGACAGTCATACAAATGACAAAAGGTCGAGTGAAAAACTCAGAATTCGCTTTGCTCTTTCAAATACGGTTACAGAATAATTTTTGCTTTTCGGTTGGGGCCTGTCGATGCTCCTGAGCGGAGAAGGAGACCCGTTCTTTGTTTGAGTTTCGACTCGGTCGCTCATGGTCACCTCCAGGTTGCAAACCAGCTAATCGCGATGATCTCTAGCACAAAACTGTTGAGCCCTCGTCTCTTTTACTAGTAGTTCGATCCGACTACACGGGAAAAATTATGAAACGTTTCTTTAACAAAACGTCGCGTGTACATTTGCATATTTTAGTAATTACGGAGAGTGGAATGCGGCATTGACCAGTGTTTATACGCTTGCCTCAATAAATTCGACGCGAACGTGCAGACATCTGTAATAACCTAGATACTCAACGCTTCGCTAGTATATTATCAGATCTCGCGTTTTTCCACACGTCGTCGGGCCTGCCATAATTAAACGACATTCCACCGCTGCTGCATGCATGTACTCATGCAGCGATGAAAAACTATGTCGGGTGCCGAGTAAATTATATCAAAAATTTAATTATTGCCCCGTTTAAATGGACTGCTGCATCCGTGGCCTGCGCAGGAATGTTTTTACTTTCGACAAGAAGCGACCAGATTAAATTGGCCGTGAAATTAAGTCGTGTTCATTTATCAGCCTTTGGTTACTATTTTAGTAATAGTGTACATAAATGTGGTGATTACTTCAGACATACTGCCGTGTATGCACGATAGTGAATTTTAATACCAAAGGCGGTAGTGAATTTCAGTGTGTAAATTAAACGTTTCTAGTAAATACCTCAAATGAACATGCCACTACATTGTTTAAAAACGAAGCTGTAAAAAATATAATTAAATATTCTTGTTATAAATATTTATTTTATATTAACTTAGCTGTCTCCTTAAATGTAGACAAAACGCTTCCAATTAAGAAATACTCAGATCCAGTGGTTACAAAACCAGTATTCAGTTCCCACACTTCATATTGTAATATAACAAGTCTAAAGATGCCTTTGCTGTGTACTGGTTTAAAATCATTAGCGTTGTACATCAGCAGGAAGTAAGCACGACTTCATCAAGACCAATTTGTTAGACTTAACGTTCAAGTGATTACCTGAAAATTTCAACGATAAACCACTTTCCTTTCAAAATAAAAAATTAAAAACTTTAAAAAATGACTTTATACGTACGTATTTTTTAGGGACGGACTGAATATCAACTTGCGGAAGCAACAACCATTAAAAATTGTCAAGAGTAAATAATTTTGGAGAAAGAAGCCAATACATTTCAGAATTTGCATGTCCATAAAGAACGTTGTCAACGAAATCCGAAGTTATCTCTGTATTACAATTATAATACCTTTTTGGAAAAATGATAAGACCTATTAAAATTATGGAAGGACTACTTTTAGACAGTTCGTTACTGCACGTGAGACAGTGCTAGTAAATAAATCGATATAGTATACTGTAGAGGTGATCCATTATTTAATAACAGTGATCGCCCTATTAAGTTATTCAGTGTGTATGTACCTGTATGACGTCTTCACACATATACGTATACATGTGTGTGTGTGTGTGTGTGTGTGTGTGTGTGTGTGTGTGTGTGTGTGTGTGTGTGTGTGTGTGTGTGTGTGTGTGTGTGTGTGTGTGTGTGTGTAACTTCTGTTTCAAATTGCTCAGAATTACGCTAACACGTTAGACTACATTGAAAGTTGATGTACGGTTACACAGGCTTGACGACTATGTGATAACAGGGTAACATTTGCACCGTACCTTTCAAAACTTTAAAATTCTTATGTACGTGTTTGTATCACATACAGACTTTTCAAAGTCTCGGTCCCCCAGAAATTTCGCAAATGTACCTTCACGAACGATTTTTTTCTTAAAATTATTGACATATTAGCCTATTACCACGCACATTATATATATGCGTTACTATATATCTAACCTGTGGTGTAAATCTGTTGCACACGAATTGAGAAAATTTTCAAAGTTAAGTCCACGGTCTTGTGTGCTGATTTTACAACACTTGAGCACCGTGTAGTGTTTCGGATTTAATGTTACTCAAAATGTTTGCAGAAAGGAACTTTCATCCTATTGCGAATTCCAAAATAATGACTAAATTAATAAAGTAATGTATAAAAACTATTTGGCAGGAAAGAAATTCACTATAAAAATTCAATGCAGTTGTCAACTCTTAAAGCTTATGGAAACGAATAACTGTTTATAAAGGTTTATTAGGGAACATTAGAATATGAAAGCAACAAACTGCCTTTATATTACAATATTGCAATTACGATAACTGCTGCGCTTTGTGTCGCAGGGGGTTACAACATAAATTTACATTATAAAATAAGAAGAAGACAGATCGTACGAAGTCGGAAATGACAGATTGATTCCTACACAAGTCGCGTTAATAGCCAACAACTCTGTTAGTTGAATTCCTCTGTGATCTGCAAGAGGGAAATTTTTTCTCTGCTCCGAACATATCAAATCATAATAGACCATTGAGCCGGAAAATTACGCTTGCTTGAAGTGACGTCGGTTCTGCTTGAATCCCAGTACTATTAGTTAGTGTCACTAGTTGTATATGCATTCTGTAGAACACAGAATAGTGAATCTGTCGCTTTGAATAGTGATGAGTGCGACGGGTTTCATACCACACTAGTGTTCCAATACGAACAGAATGTGGTCAAAGGCGACTATAGCACAAAGGAAATAATGAGGCACTAACACGTGCACGATCACGTTGAGTTCTCTACCTCTGTATGCAAACTATAATTACTCTTTAAACTCGCGCATTAAATTATATTGGTTTTTAAATTGCTAAAACTTATTTATTATAACGTACAGTGCAGTGTATCATATAAACAGTTGACTTTTAATTATTTCACAATTTAAACAATTAGCCGATAACATAAACTGTCTTCAATTTATCAATCATTGCGAATAATATAATATTTTACTGACGACGAAGATACTTTAACTTCTGTAAGGTAAACTTTATTAATTCACTAAACCAGCGTTCTAAATTTGTGACAAAACGTAAGTTACCAGATTTAAGGATGAACTATGTTGAATTATATCAACTGGCGTTCTCAAATTGTGAAAATCTAACGTTACCAGAAAATTAGTTAGACAATAAATAAGTAATGAATCTTTTATTCTACTAATATTATTTATTCTCCCGTATAATTAAAATTACAATATTTTCAGATAGAAGAGATGTACTACATGGTATTAAACACAATAAACAAGACAGTGAGAAAATTCCATGTTTCAGAAAAAACATCTGCAAAGCACATATACAAATACGCTATGTAATTTGTCTACAATTTGTTAAATATTTCAATACTATAGCACAATTTAATTTCTACTGAAGAAATTTAGTTTGTCTGTTCACATTAGGTAAAATCCATCGAATCTCGTTAGAGAATATTTCATATATTTCAAAACACGAACGATCGTAATGTTAGTTACATGCAATTAATTGTTTATTAATACCATTAATATACTCCATACCATATAATATATACCATTAATATATTTTCATATTTCGTTAAACATTGAACGGTGCTGCAGAGGTTTATAAGTATTTTAATATTAATTGTCAGCTAGTAATATCGATAATGACTATGTATTAGAAATATTCATCATAATATTAATTTTGTCTTCACTTATTTATGGAATCTGTTATATGGAATGGAATAAAAGTGTATATTTAATGACTGCTGACAAGATGAGAACCAGTTCAGTAATTATCTGTCTACATGATTGTTATAACATTGTTTATTCAGATACACGCATAGGCCCTTAGTCCAGTCGCCAGAGTAAAAATAACGGTAAAATTTCTTAAAAAATTGAGGCAAAGTGATATTTGGTATAGTTATTGAAAAAGGTCTAAATATCGGTTTAAAATCATGTTTGCATGTTTATAAGGTCAGGCTTTTAAAAAAAAACCCTTATTTAAGGGCAGCGCGCGGTAAAATCGATAAAAACGTTTACATTCAGTGAATTTCTTTCCTTACTACTGAATAAACCATTGGATCATGATAAAGTCTTCATTCTTTTTGTTTAAAATAGTTCAAATTTTAATAGTAATAAAATCAAAATAACGATTTTGTTATTATTTCATCGTTAGGAGTATTAAATCGATAGACGGAATGGTCGTTTTTAACAAATCTTCCTCTGTTGAATAATATTATTAAATATGTGTATCTTAATATACATAAAAGTCATTGTGTGTATTTATATTCCACACCTCCTACTAAACCACTGGACCGATTTCAACAAAACTTAGCACAAATATTTTATGCAACGGGAGAACCAACATAAGATAGGTGTTTTGGGACCTGGGGATGTCAAAAATGGAAAATATGAAAATACCGCATGTAGGGTATCAAATTAAAGGGGATTTCAATGCAAGTAACAATTTTTCATGCATATACGAACTATTGAAAATGTTTGGGCCCTGGGGCTCAATAAATGGGTTGTAATGGAGGGGTGTCAAAAATGGAAAATATGAAATACCGTATGTGACATGCATATACGCACTATTAAAAATTTTGGTCTCCGGGGCTCAATAAATTGGTGGAATTGGAGGAGGGGTGATGTCAAAAATGGAAAATATGAAAATACCGCACGTGGGGTATCAAATTAAAGGGAATTTCAATGTAAGTAACAATTTGACGTGCATATTAATTTGGATTATTATAAATATTCCAAATAAAAAACAAACATGTTTTGCTTGGTGGATGTGAAAAAAACAGCATAAATGGTATCAAATTAAAGTGAATTTCCTAGCAACTAAGAATATGACACCACTTTCTCCCAAGCAAACCCGGGCAAATCCTCCAGTAATAAATAAAATATTTCAAAGAAAAGCTCTCTTTTTAATAAAAGGTAAAACGAATACAAAGAATATATATATTTTTTTAAATTTGGAATTTAAAAATTATTTATGTTGAGAATTTAGTTAGTGATTTCTTCTTCTTCTTCTTCTTCTTCTTCTTCTTCTTCTTCTTCTTCTTCTTCTTCTTCTTCTTCTTCTTCTTCTTCTTCTTCTTCTTCTTCTTCTTCTTCTTCTTCGAGGATTTTTTCCTCACTATCATCAAAGTCATTATCATCAAAATCAATCTCGTCAACAATTGGAAAGTTTTTGCAAGTTTCAGTTGAGCATGTACCACAAACCGATGAACATAAAAGACCAGCGCTTCTGCATGTACACGATCCTTTTTTGCAGCCAGTTTTGCAATTACAAAAGATCATTTTTAATAAAAACTTTGGGGCAGCTGGCTGTGTCATTTTTATAGGCGTTAAAATTTCTCCAACATTCCAACCCCAGTCTTTTGGTATTAGATCATTGCCGAGCCATTGCTGGACTTGTAAATATACTCTGTAAAAGTGCTGCTTGGCAGCATCAGAAGTAGGTGGCAGACTTTCTAACTTTACAGGTTTTAAGCTTTTTTTCTTTTTTGAAATCGCTTTAGTAAAACTTGTATGTCTGTATTTATCAACACATGTAATTTTTTTGGTGCATTATACATATACAGGAGAATTAATAGACCATTTTTATATATAGATATTTGATGTTGATTTTCCAGTTTAAATGCTTCGATCGCTTCTTTTAAATCTGAGTTTATTGATTTTTTTCAATCGAATTAAAAACCGATTTTTTACCTTTACCATAAAAGCATGATGTTGTGTCACAGCCGGTTAGAGCATGCAAAAATAGTATATTCTCTTTGCAAAATTTATGCTTTCTAAAGCTGTTATCAGAAGAAAATAGACTAGCACTCATGGTTCCTCTCGTGGGTTTTAAGAGATAAATTTTCTTATTACTAGGTGTAAGCGCAGTAATGAGCACCAAAATATCTACGTCCTCTGCAACAATAACTGGAGGTTTATCATATAATTCTAAGGCTGTTTTCACAATTAATAAGTCTGCATCATCGTCAGCTTGTTTAACGTTTATGTTTTCTTCTTCCAAATATCTCGTTAGAATTTCAATAAATAGAGTTTTATTATTTTTATTAGAAATAAATTGTTCTTGGGTCACTGTGACACACATATCTTCATGGAATAAAATATCTGGAGAGGAATTTTGATTGGTACGGCGATAACGCTCCATAGCTTTGATGCTGTTAGAATTGTTTGTATAGCCATCAAAAACTACAGTAACTTTTGATCCAAAGTGTCTCTTGACATAATTTACGTATCTTTGAAAAATACATTTGAACTTGTCATTTTTTGACCATACTACTCTATGCAGTAACATACCACCATCAATGACGTAAATGCAATCTTCAAGGTTAATCTCAGTGCGGTCTACTTCAAACATATCATATAGTTTAGACTTATCTGTTTTCCGAAATACACCTTCATAAAACATAGATGTTGGGTACGGTGCAAGTTCATAACGCATGTAATCTTTTAATTCGTCGTCACTTTTTCTTGCTACACAGATGCGTTGAAATATAAACATTGGATCTATAGGGACAATTTCCTCTTGAATTTTCAGACTACTATTAACACTTTTTAATGACAGTACTCTATTTTTTCGTTTAAACGAAACTTTATGGAAGTTTGTACCAGCAATTTCTTCTAATCCTGCTTTTCCAACCTCAAAAGCATTATGACAGTTAATATTATTACCGCCAGTAACTCCAGTAGATATAGACATTATTGAATATTGATAAGGAAATGGCTCGTGACAATCAAACCAGGAGTTTATTTTGAGAATATCTTCTGTATCTCGTTTTATTCGAGAATCTCTAGCATCTACATGCTGATCGGAAGTAGAAAATGTTATACCACAAAATTTTTCTACTTCTTCGCAGATATCATGTGTATATGGCATCGCTAAAATCCATTTATTTGCAGTACTGGTAGTTATTCCCCGTCCAATCATACCACCATCAACTTTCATGACTCTCATTAAGTCCTGTTCGATTGTCATATCAGTATGAGTTCCTGACCAGAATTTCTCAGTTCGTCTTACAGTACAAAATCCGTTATTTATAAAATTTTGAAGTTCTTTAATTTTTAAAGCGGTAGTTTCTGGAATTACATCTTGGTTTTGCATTGAGGTGAAAAGTTTTTCAGATTCTTTTATAAATTGATTCATATATTGTACATATAATAAGGCTGATTTCGTATAATTAAAATGTCCAGTTGCATAAAAATATGGCAACATTTGCTGAATAACTTGTAATTGAATTTTTAGTAAACCCATTTTTTTAGAGCGCGCAAATGCTTTTGCAATAGAGATCATTCGTATGTATTGTATCCATAATTTTGCAGTTTTACCGCGTTCCTCAATTTCAATCATTTTTTCTAGAAATTTACCATTTAAGATGTTTAAAAAATTATGATCTTGTACTTCTTTGTAAGTAAGATTGTCATCTAAAAATTCTTGTAGTAAAGATTCATATTTGAATATTCAACTTCTGAAAGATTCATTTCCTCAATAATCTTTTTACACAAAACTATCCAAATTAATGTGTGGCCTCGTACTGCTCTAGCATAAGCATGGCCATCTAACATCTTATCTACAGTTCCTGGCGCATAGCAACAGCTTAATGCTTCTTTTAAACCGCTTCCTGCCATCACATAACCGATTGAACCAAGAAAAGACATAAGCAGATGAAATCCTCCAAGTCGAACAATTACATTATGTATATCATCATCAGGTGAGGATTGGACCATTTCAAACGCTTTCTGATACAAAGGTTGATCGAAAGTAACAAAACAATTAAATAGATTTAAGTTTTTCACTAGTTTTACAGCGTATTTTAAAACGGTGTATATTGTACTTTTGTCAGTTGGAGGAGAGTGTACAAAAGGCAAGCAAACAATTCTAGATAATGTATAAGTCATATTTTCCAAAAGCTTGGACATAAAGGCATTCCAGCCAGTAATGCCTGGTTTGGTCACTCCATAAATCCAAAGCAAGTCAGCATTAGAAAAATCTATATTATTAAAACTCGGATTATCTACTTTTTCAAAAACAATGTTTTGGAGTGCATGTGTATTAATATTTTCAAAAATTTGGAATGGTATTTTGTCAATTTTGCTGATTTCTTTTGCAGTAGGCTTAACAGTCAATCGTTTTAAGGCAACTTTGTTATAATAACAATCTCTTGGACTTACAATCATAATACCTCCCATACTATGAAAAGTATTTTTCCCGTCTATAGTATTGATATTAATATCTGAATTGTCAAATGCCAATTGTGCAAAACAGCCAGATCTAAATGGAGAACGTGGACTAAGCAATACACTATTCTCATAAAGTGCTGCTTCTTTGTATGATGAACACACTCCCAGATGCGACAATATATCTATAATTCGTTTTGTAGCAAATTTCCTATGCAACATTACAGACAGACCAACTTGCAATGGTGATAGAAAGGTTCTAGGTCTTATGCAACTCATAATTGAATGAGTAATTGCTGTGCATTTTGTTTCATATGAACTAATATCACCTTTTTTATTTTTTAAAATTATTTCTTCTATCAGAAACTGAGGGGATTCTGGGATATTCTCATTAATATTTTGGAATATATTATCACTTGGAGGATAAAATTCTGTATTACTTTTCTTCAGATTAACATCGTTTCGAATAATTGCTGCTGCAGATTTTAAGATTTTTCTTTTTTCTTCATTTTCATCTTTTTTTGAGGCTATCCATGCTTGACGCATGACATTGTATTCACGATCTACAAGACATATGAGGGTTGAGCCACCTTTTCTGGATATAATTCTTATACAATCGCCATAATTTTCTTTTAATTTAGCAATAATGGTATTTGGATGACAAGCATCATGTCCTGTTTAAGAAAATCAGATATTAAATAAAATAAACATGAAAATTTAATTTAAAAAATAGTATAATTTATAATTAAGCAATATATTTACCTAATAATGCAATTAATTCTGTGAGCGTAAACTGGGTATCATCACTGTCACTTAAATAATCAAAAATCAATTCCATTTGACGTGAGATTTTTACATCCTTGGGTCGACCTTTAGCATCACTTGTGTCACGAGTGTAACTGCTTAAAACTTTTTTGTGACAACTGCGGTGATATCTCGCTTGTACAGCTACCAAATCATCACAAGAAATTCGTCGTAGAATTGCTTTTCCTAATTCGTCATTATGTTCTGCAATCATTTCTGATAATTTTTCTTTAAAAGTAGGACTTTGAATTATGGAAATATTTTTGCGTTGATTAATACTTAATCTCGTATTACTTTTATCGGCATCTAATCCACAAATTATACAAAGTTTTTTGAAATTAAACAATTCTTTACTCTTTCTGACTTTACTCTTGACTGGGCTATATTTACTTTTTTTCGACAAAGTGCCTAAATCCTTATAACACAAAACATCATTCCTTTTTAACGTATATTTTTCTCGACATTTCCTGTGTACTAAAATTGAATCAACTTTTTTTAACATTTCATATTTTCCATCGTTTCTCTCAGAGCTAACTCTTATTAAATTCGGTAGTCCTCGAGTCACTTTTTCTGTATCTTCAATACAAAGATCAGCATTACAAATAAAACATATTTCAGTATCACACTGGTCCATATTTAATACCTAAAAATCAAAAAACCTTATGTAGCACTAATGTTCAGTAAAAGTATTCTTTAAAACTTCACCACTAGTGAAGTCAAAATATCTCTTTTGAAAATTTTTTTATTTTCAATTTTAAATCCACAGTTTTTACCAAATTTGTTTTTTTAAATATGTGCCTTTTATAAACTTTTAATGTATGTAAAAAATGATCAGTACAAATAATTTTTTTTTTTTAGAAAAAATGCGTTCTTTACGTTTAATTTTTTTAAATGGTCAAAAAATGGTGTCAGAAAGGCCAACAAATTTTGTTAATTAACCATCCGAAAGTATTTTTAATAAGCTTTAATTTAAGCCGTCGTACACCTTTGTGCCACAATCTTGCCATACTTTATGAGCACTCAAAATTTTTTTGTGAATTACGATTTTTTTGAGGTTATATTCAACATTTCAATATGAAATTTGTGGGGTTTATAGTACTCCACAAAGGTTACCTTTCCCTCAAGTTTTATCAACTTTCAATAATTTGTGTTAAAACAACAGCAATTTGTTTATAAACGCCATCGCCACTTTATTTATTGATAGCACATTAACAATAATAATAATATCGACTTCCGTATTAAGGCTAAAAATGTTATTCATTTATTATAGAATACTGAAAAAAATTCACATTAAAATCGGCTTGTTAGGTCCAAAGATATTTATAAAAACGCTATTTTGCAACTTAAATTGTTAATAAAAAAATAAACGGGTTGATTTTACACAAAACTTAACTATTAGCTCAACTTGATCCCATTAACCAATTTAGCATACAAAAAATGACTCCCATAACAATTCACATTTGATTTTTATTTTGACTCCACTACACGTGTTCACAAATAAATAAATATTAGCATGTATAAAAAGTGTAAATAAAAACTTTAAACTGCAATTTTTGTTACCTGTTTTATATGATAAAAACAAAAATATTTGTAATGTTTTGATTATAACCTTTGAAGAAATATCAACTGCGTTACTGCTCCGTTCTTGTATAGCAGATGTTTGTATGGCATACCACAACAATGGGTGTTGCGCGCGCAGCTACATTTACAGTTGCACACTCGAGGGGAATAGAACGCCGCGCCGTTTAAAAATTTTACCTGTTTTCTAGGGTCTTGTTTTTAGAGTATAGGTATAATCAGGTAAGAGAAATAACAGGAATAGATAGATTTAGCATTGTAGTAGCTATAACGTTAATTTAAAGTACTCAAATAAACCCACTTAAAAGATACATGTATGTAACGCAAAGGAGGCACCTTTTTTTAGTATATACAATTTTTATTTATTTTTTTAATTTTGAAAATGATTATAATTTTCATGAGTGTAGTTTTTGATGCAGAACACTTGCAGCTTTCAAATACAATTTTTTGTATTTCGATATCTCTATTTTTAAGAATAATAAAGGCAGATAAACTCTGAATTTTAGAGTAAATTTAAAATACGTCGAAATACTCACTTTTGAAAAGGTTTTTTTTTAAAATAACAACTTCAAAAGTAGTTTTCATTATTATAAAATAAAAAGTTTATCTCTTTTAAAGGTAAATTAGTAAAGAACTACTATTTTTTTTAAATTTTATTGTATAGTACTTGTAATTTTGTGGTTTCACTTCTTTTTGTATCTACAGTAAATATTTATACACTATATTCTTTATGTTCAAATAAAATATTTATGTAAAAATCAACAAATTTTGAAAGCTATACCCTTCAAAACTAGCCTTTATTTAACTGGCTACGCTTAGATTAAAGAAAGTTATGATATTTTTGAATAGACGCGCCTGGCTAATTTAGCGAATTACGCAGGATCGGGGGCAAACGCTCTTTTTAAAACGCAGCGCTCATCATTACCAATTTTCAGGAAAACAGTTCCATTAACGTAAAAATATGTAAGGAGACTTTCTGAAGGAAATTGTTTGCTCTTCAATATACACCTTTTTATTTCTTCCAACTGTACATATTTACGGAGTGCTTTAAGAAAATCTGTCTTTACGATTTTTCCAGACCATTTTCAGAAAACCCTAGAAAGGTAAACATGCAAAGATTTTTTTATATTAATTATTAACGTTTATTTAACACGTGCACCAAATATTGCTTTGCCCCAATTTTTTCTCAAGTCAAAATCTCTGGCGACTGGACTACTCTTGTTTTATATGTACCAATTTTGAATTGTTTTTCAGTACTTTCGAAAAGGGACTATAGCCATCACAAACAATTCACCCGACCGAGGCTAAAAAGAAGCAGACTTGTACAAACAAAAAGAAACACACACACCCACGCAATTTTAGTGCGCGAGTGCGAGTGTTATTTGTATTTTTCTGAATAACTTCTATATTAATTAACATTTCGGAATGACATTTAGACAGAATTTCTTAGGCTATATGTCAAACACTCCAAACATACAATTTTACAATACGTTTTTTAACTAAATTCACTTTTATATAGCCACGTTATCTGCAAGAAAGTCATAAAAGTTTCAGATAACATCTCCACAGGTGTCTGCAAACGTTAGCGTAGTCGTACATGATGTAAAGCTAATCTTTGTGAAAATCTATCACGTGTTGCTAATTTTAGCAAATCATGAACTCTAATTGTCATTTGGGTCTGTCGCTGGTCAGATGCAGATGGGAAATTTCGCTTCTAAAACTCGTCCCGTGAAGACGTACTCCCTGCGCGAGTTTTTCGTTTCAGATGTTCTTCTATAAGGTGACGCCAGTCCGAGGTACTAGCTACGAGTTACCCGTATGCTATATCGAGGGTTAATAGAAGTCATTAACTGAATTTGCAAAGATCATTTATCAGTACTAACCCACGTTAGTGCAAGATATCCGTATAGGTCCAGTAGTATTCAGCGGAATACTCCTGTCTATTTCTTTTATGAAGTTGCTGAACTGCTACAATTTTTGTTCAGACAAAGCTTTTCGTCACCTCTGACATCATCAGGTCTTGAACAACGTTTGTCTCGTTTTTTGTTTTTTTCGCTCTGGGCTTTGCGGTTGTGCGTCGCAGAGACGAACCGCTCGGTATCTGAGTTCCGAGCTGCCTTCTGGAGCTCCTGCCTCGTGGCCCTGCCCAAGTAGGGCGTGTGCTCTATAGCAGGCCGATTCTCGGCTGTTGTGCTAGCCTACACTAGCGCAGTATACACCGAGGGCGTTTCCACGAATCACCTGGACGTATACGGTATCTTCCCAGCCCAGTCACTAGAGGATTGCCTGGGAACCTCGCCGCACGTGCATAAAATTTGTGTGCAAGCCGCCTGAATGTGTCGTCTAAGGAGCGGACGCCAAGTCCTCTCCTTAGAAGGCGAGATGAAAAGCGACGGGGGACTTTGGCCGCTAGCCGAAGACCCCTGTCGAGGACGCTCTGCAACTTCTTTTTATGCATTGCGGCGAGGTAACCCCAGACCGGGCAGGCGTAGGTAATGACCGGCAGCAGATACGCGCCGACGATCATCCTACCCAATTTCCTGGTCATGGCTGAGCTGATCAGGAGTGGAAACAGTGCGCACAGGCGAGTGGACGCTCGCTTAAGAACTGTCTGTGCGTGGGTACGCCAGGTGAGCCGACGGTCAAGGTGTAAGCCGAGGTACTTGACCTCGTTGGACCAGCGCAAGTACGTTCTGCCGATACGTAGCTGCCTAACGGGGTTCTTCCGTCGCTTAGAGAATTCGACGGCTACACTCTTGGTGGCGTTGAGTTGCACTCTCCAATTCTCAGTCCAGTCCACGAGCGTGTCGAGCTGGCGCTGCAGTCGTAGGACGGCCCTTTCCTCATGACGATCGGCCGTAAATACGGCCGTGTCGTCAGCGAAGAGGGCCATCTGGACTCCAGGCTGTCTCGGCACGTCGTTGACGTAGATCGAGAACAGAAGGGGGCCTAGAACACTACCTTGAGGGACGCCGGCTGTGATTCGTCTCTCGGAAGAGACTGAATCGCCAACTCTCACGCAGAAGGTCCTCTCCGTCAGAAAGCTAGCAACCAGATGGAGGTAGCAGTCCGGGAGCTGGACTTCCCTAAGCTTGAATAACAGGCCATCATGCCATACGCTGTCGAAGCCTTTTTCAACATCTAAGAAACAGCCAACGGTCCGTTCTCTCCGACACCCGGCTTCCGTGATGCTTTCCACCAGTCTCATCAGTTGATGAGTGGTCGAATGCCCCACACGAAAGCCGAACTGTTCGGGGACCAGCACGTCAAAGTTGGTTAGATGTTCTCGTACACGACGCTGTACGAGGCGCTCAAAAACCTTGGACGTAGCGGAGAGTAGGCTGATAGGCCGGAGGTTTTCCGAGCGCGTGGTATCCTTTCCCTGCTTCGGGATCACGATAACCGTCGCCTTTCGCCATTTCTTGGGAAAGTAGGCCAGTCTAAGACACGCGTTGAACAAATCAGTCAAGAATTCACTAAGATTTGCGAAAAACCACTTAAGTAAAAAACAACTTTTCAGGAGGCACGTTTAATTGCTTCTTGCTTTTTGTATAAAACATAAAAGCTCACTATAAATAAATAATTCCTTTCAATTACCAGTTTCAACAATACACAATAACAAACTAATAAATAATACATTTTTCTTGATATTATTTGACTTATGTCATTAAGTTAATATTCATTATGACTTACGTGTTTGAAATCATGACTTATTCCACTTGACTCTTATATATTGTATGACTTGTGTTTTTTTTCTCTTCAGTTACTCCATTTCTGTTTGCATAGAGTAAGTGCTGCGCACGCAAACACGCACGCGCGCGCGCGCGCACACACACACACGCACACACACTATATATATATATATAATAGATCTCCTGCAAAATATGATTGACAAAGTAAATTAAATTGCAATATTATATTTTTATTTAATTTAAATGGGTAATAGCAATCTTAATACAATAAATTTACAAAAATAAAAAAACAAAAACATGTAAAACAAAAATAATTCACATATCTTCTTCACACATTTCCACCAAATCAGGATCAACATTAGGTGCGGTACTAGAAGTGGTCAAGTTCTGATAAAACGGACGGAACACTTCAGGAATGAGATGTAATATAGAAACAAGGTCCTTTTTCTTTTCTTCGCTTATTGGAACTGGATCGGTAGTAATTTTTCGCAGAATAATATCATTACCAGTTTTGTTCCTTCGCAAAAGGTCCAAAGTTTTAAAACTGTCATCTTCAGATAATGTGGTTTTGAACTGAATCGTGCCGAACATAGAAGTGTAACGAAGCCAGCAAGCGTCATGCCATAGAAACTTCTCTTTGTTGGAATCGTGTTTCCTTGAAACTAATGGACCTTTAAGAAGACCAGCAAAGTCTAAAAAATCATCACAGTTCATTTCCTCCACTTTAAACCGATGTCCACAAGAGCGTACCAACTGGTACCAATCATGTGGGTGGTAAATAGGGATATCGGATTTTTTTTTCTTCCTCTCAATCACAGAGTGATCCATGTCAGCTTCAATATACGTGTGCCCAGGTACCATAAATTTATGGTCTATAGTTTGGATGTGGGGAAGCTGCTGTAAAGCTGCTGTAAAGCTGCTGTGAACATTGCTGCCACATGTGAGTTCTTGTTCTGCCCACCACATGTGTCAGAGTAAAAAACCACATGAGAAACCTCCTCAGGCAATGACTTTAAATGTTTAAAAAGGCAGGACGCTATCTGATTAGCTCCACGGCCTGCAATCGCCTCATGCCACATGTAACATGTCACATTATCCGTTCCATTGTCATGGACTGTTAAATTATATACCCACAGTTGGCGTTTATAAAACATAGTGGAAGTTTCCAATGCTGGTGTTGGCAGACACTGTTCCAAATCAAATGTCAAACATTTGATTATTCCAGTGTTATTATTTACAGAATTCCTACTTATTTTTGTATCCTTTCGCTTCTCAGAGAATGCTTGTTCTTGAGCTTTATGATGGGCATCCCTCTCTTTTTCAATTTCTTTTCTTTGTTCTGCGTTAGTAGTCACTTTTAATCTCATCGCAAAGCTATCACACGTGTGGCAAGTATCGACGTAGGGCTTTTTGAATTTTAATTTTAAAACATGGAATTCTCTTGCATATATAGAAATACTGACAGGGTCAGGAACGGATTCTTTGTACATCTTGTACATTTTATCTATAGTTAAATGGGTTGGTAAAAATTTATGATCGTTGGCTTTTCTAGCATAGTGGCTTTCGTATGCTGGGAACGATCGTAAATGATTTCTAACATTCAGGATCTTTTCTTCGGAATGTTTTTTTGAATTCTCTGCCTTACCTCTCCCGTCCGAGCTAATTATCCCGGAGAAACTTGCTTGTTTCTTTATCCCTAAAGTCTTGATGAAATTATCACTTTCATCAAGTACAGAAAGCAAGCAACCCCTACACACTTGTGTTTTTATTCCATTAATGTCCATAAAATACTTATACGTCTTGGATCTGAATTTTTGTTTGGACGGCGAATCAACTCGTGGACGACAAACGGCTTTATCCACAACCGATATCATGCTGCTCACAAATGCGGCTCGTTTATCGTATGAGCCCAGCTGCCAATATTCGTCGAACACATGCTGGGCTACATCCTCTGTTATTTTCAGGCTACACTTAGCTCTGCAATTCGGAAATGGTCTTCTTTTTCTCTGTCTAATTTGTTTACCTTTTTCAGTAACATAACATTTTCCTCAGTTTCTGCTTTCCTTTCTTTCTGCTTTTGATTTCCTACTTTTTGATGTTGGTTTTTTGGCAATAAAAATAATTATATTCGTTTCATCGTGACTTTGTATGACCGACTGTTCTGTTTTATTTCTTTTTTTTTCGGTATGTCAAGCTCATTGGACGTGGCATCATCTGTATCTACTGACAAATCATCACAATTAAAAGTGGGGTCTGCATCTGTATCATCACTATTAATCAACTCCTGATATAATGTTGAAAGTTGTTTTCCAATTACGCCGTAATCTTCTAAAAAAAAAAAAAACAAAAAAATTGAAAAATAATAATATATGAATTTAGATATTTTCAGGGTGTAAACGTTATATGTGTCAAAACTGTGGACAAATTAAATCAATTAGCAAACAAAACCATTGCCCTAAGAACATTTGTCAAATTCTACATTTTTGAGTAAATGTAATGTTGTAGGTCCTGATTTGTTTTCGGCACACATAAAATTTATCCCTTTTCAATAATTTCTCATGAAACGAAAATTACGGATACGTGACAAGAAGAATCGGATACGTGGGCAGACGGGGTTTCGTGGTAGAGGGGGGCGTAAACGAGTTTTGCGCATTTTGACTTTTATAACCTATGAGATTTTTATTTCTAAAAGCCACAGAGATAGAATCCAATTCAGAAGGGTAAAGGGCCCAAAACCCCATGCCCGCATATCCGACTTGTGCCCGAGAATTCAAGTTTGACAAAATTAATAATTGAACTCCAGGCTCGGGAAGAAGTCGTAGAGCGGTGTTCGTAACACCGTCCGGGCCTGGAGCTTTTCTTGGCTGAAGTTCAGCGAGCCGATCTGAGACCTCTTCCAAAGAGATGGGCTCGGGCTCCACCGTGATCGGAAGAGACAGAAAGTCTTCCACAGCCATCTCGACTTGTTCGTCGAAGTCCCAGTCCATGGGCGGGTTGGGAGCGAACTGTCGCTCGAAACACAAGCCCAAGTACTCGGCCTTCTCCTCCGGGCGACCCAGGAGTCGTCCGAACGGTCCAACAATGGCGGGGAGTGGAGGTCGGCGCCTCCGTCCCGTCAATGAGGTAGGTATTCTGTACGGGTGACTTTGCGGGTCCACATCCCCCGTTCGGGCCACATCGAGTTCCCAACAGCTACGTCGGAACGCCTTCAGACTGCCACGCAGTCGTCCGGTGAGCCGATTGTATGCTGCCTTATCGGCCGGATCACGGGTCCTCTGCCAACGTTTCCGGAAGTAATTCCTCTCGCGAGCGAGAAGAGAGACTTCCTCAGGGATGCGTTGGTAGTCAGGCGTGAAACCAGCTCGCGTACGTGAAGACACGCCTATAGCCGAGATGATTGCCTCTTCGATTCCCGCAACTGCTTCGTCTAGGAGGCGAACGGAATCGAGTGGGGCCGCTGGCGGCAACCTACGGCACAAGGCCGGGCCGTAGCGATCCCAATCGATAACCTTCTTCTGGTCAGAACGTGCTGGGTAGCGACGTGAACCAAGATAGGGTTGTGGTCGGATGTCAACTCCGTGAGTGAGAATACCTCGACCGGACAGACAACTCCTTGGGTCACCGCGATATCCAGAACATCGGGAGCCGCGTTAGGCCTTGACGGAAAGAACGTGGGTTGCGCTGGACCAAACAACATCGCCCGGCGCGATTCAACAAAACTGAGCAAGCGCCTCCCGTTCGGAGTAGTCAGGCGACTATTCCAAACGCGATGCTTGCAATTTAGATCGCCGGCCAAAATTACCCTTCGATGGGAATCGAAGATGACGTCCAGGTCGCCGACAAGGAGTTCAGCTTGTGGGGGCTTGTATGCTGAAACCACGCCGCCAAGAGCTCCGTGGACCTCAATGGCGGTGGCCTCTAGGTTGGTAAGCTGCGGCAAAGCGACACGATGATGACCTATGGAGCCTCCTCACCGCGATCGCCGTGCCGCCTCCTCGTCGGCCAACTCGGTCATCCCGATAGACCACGTAATTTGGTAATCGAAACCGGTTCGCCGGGGTCAGGTGGGTTTCAGAAAGGAGAAGTACGTCGGGTTTGAACCAAGCCAGGAATTCTAGAAGGTCGGAATGCTTGGAACCGATGTTGTTAGCATTCCAGGCTATGAGAGAGAGATCTCGTCTAAGGGCTCGGTTCATAGAAGACCTATGACTTCGCAGGCTTCCACCAAGAGCATGAATCTCTCAGTTGGGTCAGCAGTTTCCAGGCGGTCTCGGATGGACCTGAAGGTGGATGCGACTTTCTTGAGGTCGTAGCCAGACAGAAAGTCGCGGACGAACTGTGCGTCATCGGATATGACGGACTGGGAGGTTTGCCTGGAAACTGAGGCCGCGTAAGAGCGACCAGGTTTAACGGCAGATCGGGTCGTGGTGGAAGCCACAGGACCAGGGGCAGACGGTTTTGAATCAGCGGCAGGAAAAGTACGCTGTTGCGCTTCGTCGGACTTATACCGGGAAGCAGGACTTTTCTTGGGCTGTGGGCAGGCAGGAGCTCGGGGCCGAGCATCTGGTGTGGTTATCCCTTTGTTTTTGGGTTTTGTGATGCCTGCTCGCGGAAATCGCGGAGGTGGCAGTGGTGGTGAGGCTACCTCTGGTTCAGAGGCGGGAGTTGGAGGTTCCGCGGAGGTGGAGGGTTGATTCTCCGGCTCCATAACCGAGATGACAGTCAATTATAAAATGGCAGCATTAAATCATTTTGCTATAGTGCCATAAATTATCAAGAAAATGAATAACTCAAACAAAAAGAATTAAAGAAAATACAACAAAAAGCAAAAAATAATAATTACAACCCTAAAATAATTATTAGAATAGTTAAGAAAATAGAGGAAAATAAAGAAATAGAAAAGAACAAAGAAAAAACAAATGAAGAAAAGAAATATAAAGAAGCAATAACATACATAGGATATCAAACAAAAATGTTACAAAAATGCTTCGAAAAATACGAAATACAGATAGGAATAAAGAAAACGAAAAATGTATTCGAATATTTAAAAAATGCTAAAATAGAAGAAATTCCAATAACAGAAAAAAGCGGCGTATACAAATTAAAATGTGGGGAATGTAATAAGATATATCTGGGCGAAACCGGAAGAAAATTTAAAATTCGAATGAATGAACATGCAAAAGGAGAAGGGGTTAAAACAACGAACTCACTATACGCAAGACATTTCAATGAATCAGGCCATAAATTCATAAACCCAAATGAAAATATGGAAATAATCAAAATAGAAAACAATCCGCAAAAAAGAAAACTAATAGAAGAATTAGAAATACTTACAGTTAAAAAAGAAGATAAGAATAAATTAATGAATATAAAAGTGGATTTTAAAAATGAAGACATATTTTATTATATATTAAACAATAAACAAGAAATAAATTAAAATAATAAGAATAACACACAAAAATTGACGAAATGTAATAAAAGGTTACAAAAAAGTTATAAGTCAAGAAAATAAAATAGTAACATGAAGAAAATAACGGGAGATTCATAAAATAAGTGACGGACGTTGGTAAAATGCCTAACGGAAAATATAGACGAAGTTCCCGTGAAGAGCGGTAGCCGGTAAAACAATGAACTTACTATATGCAAGACTTTAATAAACTCATAAAAGTGAATTTACGTTCTTGGATTTCGTTGTCCATGACGTGTCCGTTACTTAACTAAATATCACTATTGTTTGACGACTCGGAACACTTAAGTTTTTTTATAAGTAAAATCGTAAAGATTTATCTTACAGCCTAAACCGGCTTTCACCTTTAGAAGGCTTCATCAGAGGCTGCCGTAGGTAGCGCTGTCCGTCTTGTTGTTGGCGACGGGGTAGTTTTTCGAAAGATCGATGCTGTGTGTGTGTGGTGAGATGTGTTCGAATAATGCGTGCGATTTGAATTGTGTCTGTTCGTTTAGGATGTCGTTTTTATTTGTTTTTGTGTGTTTGTATATTTCTAATTGTTCTAGAGTGTCTAGTTTTCGGCCTTTTGTGTGTACGTGTAGAATGTTCATGTTATTGTCGATGTTTTTATATGTGTGGTTTGCTTCAATGAGGTGGTTTGCAAAGGTGGATTCTGTAGTGGTGTGGAGTGTCTTTGTGTGTTCAATGTATCTCTGTTTGAAGCTACTTCCTGTCTGGCCTATTTAGAATTTATTGCAATTTGAATTTACAAATGAAGAAATATTTTAAATATAGTAAACAATAAATACAATTAAAACAATAAGAGGAATACACTAAAATTGACGAAGTGTAATAAAAGATTACGAAACTGTTATAAGTCAGAAAGTAAAATAATAACATAAAAAATTAACGGGAGATTCTTAAAACAATTGACGGACGTTGGTAAAATGCCTAACGGAAAAATGTGGACAAAGTTCCTGAAGAGCGGCAGCGGCAAGAACCATTAGGAGGGGCGATGACAAAAGGAGAGGGGCCTAAAGTATAAAAGCCTACAACGCACATGAGACAAACTTTGTTCAAGACCTGATGATGTCAGAGATGACGAAAAGCTTTGTCTGAACAAAAAATTGTAGCAGTTCAGCAACTTCATAAAAGAAATATTAAGGATGGCTGCTAATTCAAATAATACGAAGAAGGAATACTCCTGTGTTAACGCGTGAACACTTTAAGATATGTGGAAGGTGTAAATCTAACACACTATATCTTTGTTATAAATTAACCAACATTTCTGAACTTGAGATTTATTAATATAAACAATAACGGGCAGATAAACGGTGTCCGCGTGTGTATCGCGGGTGACAACGCATCATCGAGGCCAGGAGTCAACGTATTAGCGTAGGTCTGGGCGCGATTCGAAGATTGAGCATTGTTTAAGGTGGGAGAAGCATGGCCGGATAATACGGTAGGCTAAGTGGGGGTAAACCAAACGGCTAGTACACATATTTCACCCTACCTCGCTTACAATCGGCCGCGTGGTGGAGGAGAGCAGCCTCGATCATCCAGTCGTGGCCTGACAGTAGCAGCTGTCTATGGATCAAGAGGAGAGGGAAATGTTCTTCAAACAAGTAACATTAAACAAATTGTTAAAGACGAACATTTAATTTGTACATAAAAGACATAATATTCGGCTTAGTTCAGTAAATAATTGTTGTTTTATAAAAAGCTAATAGACAAGATTTAAATTCGTTTTTAATTTAATAAATTGTTCTGCCTCCAGATAATAGACTCTGTTGCATATTATTGTTACTATTACCACCTATCTATGCATACGTTTGTTTCGCAAACGTATATATATATATATATTTTTTTTTTTTTTTTTTTTTGCAACGATACAAATTAAAACTGCATAGATAGGTTATATTGAAATTATTACAACAGAGTCTATATCTGGAGGTAGGAAAATTCATTAAATTAAAACATTAAAATTTACAATTGTCTTATTACTTTATAATATTAAATTGTTTATTTAAAATCTGTCTTTCAATAACTGAGTCTATGGGTTTGTTTTACAACTATGTTACTTGTTGCTTTGAATTATACTGTTTGCGTAGCCTCTCGACACTCCGCACGCAGTCGACCGTTCGAAGATCACTAACGCTGACAATTTATGTTGCAACTTCACGTCTTTGTACACACGCACACTGCGACATGAACTGCTATTGTTTATAATTTTAATTTACTCAATCTCAGGGATTAAAACTGGGTAAAATAGATCGTATATTGATCTTACACAAATTCCGGTTTCTTGAAGTGTTCTCGCGTAACTATCAAAATATCTCGGCAGATATTTTGCCCCTAGCGGAAATCTTCTTCTGTACGCGGGACAGCACTAGAATGATCTATTTTTTTTTATTTGAGTTCTCTAAGTGGTAATTGTTATGAAGACCTCGAACCGTGAACCAACTTCTAAGTCTACAGGAAAACGACCTGTCTTGTCACTAAAAACTCGTGGCAGCGAGTACATCTTTCTATATCAAGTCTTTGGAAGGAACTGAACGGTCCGTCCGCTGAAAGCGTCCGTCTCAAATAAATTTTAGACCTTCTGATTGGTTGAAACTTTAGCAACGTCACAGATGAGAACACAGATAGACTGAAATCAGGCGTAAACTCTGTTCGATTCTGCAAAGGCCTGTCAAGATTTAATCTACAAATTTTATTACTGTCTAGGAGATATAACTATGAGAATACTCTGTTCAAGTTTCAGAACGAAATGTTAATTTTCCTTGAAGTTATTAAATAAAATGTAAATCACACGCGCACCCGCGCACTTACATACAAATATTTCACATGACATGAAAGAGAATAAAATTGTGAACATTTCGACATAACAAACTCTTTTAAACATAGCTTGATTCAAAACTTATGACTACATTAAAAAGAAAGAACAAAATCAATTTAAAACATGTGTATGGCCATCAGAAAATGTTATATAGCATTAGTATTCCACTTAAATGAACTTCATATCCTGTGTACTGTTGCAATATATATAAATATAAGAAACAAACACACAACATCAGCACCATAACAATACCATTTATAAAGGACACAACAAGTAATAGGTAGAATTCTCAAGAAACATCACATTAGAGCAACATTCAACACGCACAAAATTATCGGTATGGAGAACCATACATGACTTCCATATTCTAAGATTTATATTTAAAATCATTTTCGAAATGAAATATTACCTAAATATTCCCTAAAGACGAAAAGTCTGTCTATGAATCGTTCCTCTGTAAACACGTGCAGTTACACTGCCCAGCGATCCACAGGAAGGAAATCGCTATCCACGCTGGACACTTTTTCGGCTTCCATGCGTTATGTTGGTATGGGTTCGGCACTTTCCATTTAAAAACCGTGCAAATGTAAGAAAATAAACATGAATGAGGCCAAAAATAACGCGAACTGTGTGTGTGTGTGTGTGTGTGTGTGTGTGTGTGTGTGTGTGTGTGTGTGTGTGTGTGTGTGTGTGTGTGTGTGTGTGTGTGTGTGTGTGTGTGTGTGTGTGTGTGTGTGTGTGTGTCTTCCCTGCCTTTTCATTGCGGTAGTCATAATAATAAAATGGAAACGTAAACAGTACATAACTGAGAAAAAAATACATAAATGAAAAAACTATAATTTTATTGCCTGGCAACAAAATTATTTTATTTTTAACAATTACCATTGTTTGAAAAAGTTTAAATGAATTTTCAAGTACTTTACTCTTGTTAAAACGTAAAAGGTTGCAGGTAAACTACCCCTTCCCCTTAACCGATCTTCACCAAAATCAAAATTCCTAGAGTCCTCTACAATTCACTGACGTATGCAAAAAATTATTTGATTATGTTTGAATTTGCGGGTGTTATCGTTTGCCATAGAAAATACGCTTGATAAAAAAATGTTGCAGGTAAACTACCCCTTCCCCTCAACCGATCTTCACCAAAAACAATAGGTTGTGAGTACTCTACAAATCAGGGCTGTATGCAAAAAATTATTTGATTCTGTTTGAATTTGCGGCAGTTATCGTTTGCCATAGAAAATACGCTTGATAAAAAAACGTTGCAGGTAAACTACCCCTTCCCCTCAACCGATCTTCACCAAAAACAATAGGTTGTGAGTACTCTACAAATCAGGGCTGTATGCAAAAAATTATTTGATTCTGTTTGAATTTGCGGCAGTTATCGTTTGCCATAGAAAATACGCTTGATTAAAAACGTTGCAGGTAAACTACCCTTTCTCCTCAACCGATCTTCACCAAAACAACAGCTCTTGAGTACTCTAAAAATCAGGGCTGTATGCAGAAAATTATTTGATTCTGTTTGAATTTGCGGCTGTTATCGTTTGCCATAGAAAATACCCTTGTTAAAAAAACGTTGTAGGTAAACTACCCCTTCCCCTTAACCGATCTTCACCAAAAACAAAAGGTCTTGAGAACTCTACAATCTAGGGCTGTATGCAAATAATCTTTTGATTCTGTTTGAATTTGCGGCTGTTATCATTTGCCATAGGAAATACCCTTGTTAAAACATAAAACGTTACAGGTAAACTACCCCTTTCCCTTAACCGATCTTTACCAAAATCAACAGATCTTGAGAACCCTAGAATTCAGGGCTGCATGCGAAACATTATTTGATTCTGTTTGAATTTGCGGCTGTTATCGTTTGCCAAACAAACAAAATTACCCTTGATAAAAAAAAACCGTTGCTGGTAAACTACCCCCTTCCCTCAACCGATCTTTACTAAAAACAATAGGTCGCGAGTACTCTACAAATCAGGGCTGCATGCAAAAAATTATTTGATTCTGTTTGAATTTGCGGCTGTTATCGTTTGCCATAGAAAAAAATCTACAGACACAGACACACAGACAGACACACACACACACACACACACACACACACACACACACACACACACACACACACACACACACACACACACACACACACACACACACACAGACACTTTTCGGAAAACGACTTTTTTTCATGTTTCGAGTGTTAAATCTGCAATAATCTCGAACACGATTTTTTTTGCCATCACCATACTTCCATTCCTTAAGGAATATGGAAGTAAAATTACCCTTGATAAAAAACCGTTGCAGGTAAACTACCCTTTTCCCTTAACCGATCTTCACCAAAAACGGCAGGTCTTGAGAACTCTACAATTTAGGGTTGTATGCAAAATATTATATGATTTTGTGTGAATTTGCGGCTGTTATCGTTTGCCATAAAAAATACCCTTGATAAAACAAAAAACGTGGCTGGTAAACTACCCCTTTCCCTTAAAACGATCTTCACCAAAAACAATAGGTCTTTAGTACTCAAGAAATCAGGGCTGCATGCAAAAACGTATTTGATTATGTTTGAATTTGCGGCTCTTATCGTTTGCCATAGAAAATACCCTTAAAAACATAAAACGTTGCAGGTAAACTACCCCTTTACCTTAACCGATCTTCACCAAAAACAAAAGGTCTTGAGAACTCTACAATTTAGGGCAGTATGCAAAACATTATTTGATTATGTTTGAATTTGCGGCTGTTATCGTTTGCCATAGTAAATACCATTGTTAAAACATAAAACGGTACAGGTAAACTACCCCTTTCCCTTAACCGATCTTTACCAAAATCAACAGATCGTGAGAACTCTACAATTCAGGGCTGTATGCGAAACATTATTTGATTCTGTTTGAATTTGCGGCTGTTATCGTTTGCCAAACAAACAAAATTACCCTTGATAAAAAAAACCGTTGCTAGTAAACTACCCCTTTCCCTCAACCGATCTTCACCAAAAACAATAGGTCGCGAGTACTCTACAAATCAGGGCTGTATGCAAAAAAATATTTGATTCTGTTTGAATTTGCGGCTGTTATCGTTTGCCATAGAAAAATATCATTATGGAGAACCATACGTGACTTCCATATTCTAAGATTTATATTTAAATCTTAATATCGCCTGCCAAGCGCTATATATTTTCTCTTATACATGATGTACATTAAAATGAACAAATTTTAATTTTATTGCTTGGCAACAAAATTATTTTATTTTTAACAATTACCATTGTTTGAAAAAGTTTAAATAAATTTTCAAGTACTTTACTCTTGTTAAAACATAAAAGGTTGCAGGTAAACTACCCCTTCCCCTTAACCGATCTTCACCAAAATCGAAAGTCCTTGAGACCTCTACAATTCCGGGAGGTATGCAAAAAATTATTTGATTCTGTTTGAATTTGCGGCAGTTATCGTTTGCCATAGAAAATACCCTTGTTAAAAAAACGTTGCTGGTAAACTACCCCTTCCCCTCAACCGATCTTCACCAAAAACAAAAGGTCTTGAGTACTCTACAAATTAGGGCTGTATGCAGAAAATTATTTGATTCTGTTTGAATTTGCGGCTGTTATCGTTTGCCATAGAAAATACCCTTGTTAATAAAACGTTGTAGGTAAACTACCCCTTTTCCTTAACCGATCTTCACCAAAAACAATACGTCTTGAGAACTCTACAATTCAGGGCTGTATGCGAAACATTATTTGATTCTGTTTGAATTTGCGGCTGTTATCGTTTGCCAAAAAAAAAAAAAATTGCCCTTTATAAAAAAAACCGTTGCCGGTAAACTACCCCTTCCCCTCAACCGATCTTCACCAAAAACAATAGGTCGCGAGTACTCTACAAATCAGGGCTGTATGCAAAAAATTATTTGATTCTGTTTGAATTTGCGGCAGTTATCGTTTGCCATAGAAAATACGCTTGATAAAAAACGTTGCTGGTAAACTACCCCTTCCCCTCAACCGATCTTCACCAAAAACAATAGGCCTTGAGTACTCAACAAGTCAGGGCTGTGTGCAGAAAATTATTTGATTCTGTTTGAATTTGCGGCTGTTATCGTTTGCCATAGAAAATACCCTTGTTAAAAAAACGTTGTAGGTAAACTACCCCTTTCCCTTAACCGATCTTCACCAAAAACAATAGGTCTTGAGAACTCTACAATTTAGGGATGTATGCAAATAATCTTTTGATTCTGTTTGAGTTTGCGGCTGTTATCGTTTGCCATAGGAAATACCCTTGTTAAAACATAAAACGTTACAGGTAAACTACCCCTTTCCCTTAACCGATCTTCACCAAAATCAACAGATCTTGAGGACTCTACAATTCAGGGCTGTATGCGAAACATTATTTGATTCTGTTTGAATTTGCGGCTGTTATCGTTTGCCAAACAAACAAAATTACCCTTGCTAAAAAAAAAACCGTTGCCGGTAAACTACCCCTTTCCCTCAACCGATCTTCACCAAAAACAATAGGTCGCGAGTACTCTGCAAATCAGGGCTGCATGCAAAAAATTATTTGATTCTGTTCAGAATCAGAATCTGCAATAATCTCGAACACGATTTTTTTTGCCATCACCATACTTCCATTCCTTAAGGAATATGGAAGTAAAAAATCTACACACACACACACACACACACACACACACACACACACACACACACACACACACACACACACACACACACACACACACACACACACACACACACACACACACACACACACAGACACACACACACACAGACACTTTTCGGAAAACGGCTTTTTTTCATGTTTTGAGTGTAGTAGAATCAAAATCTGCAATAATCTCGAACACGATTTTTTTTGCCATCACCATACTTCCATTCCTTAAGGAATATGGAAGTAAAAATCAGCACCTTTCGACAAAACACAAAACATCGCATACATTTAGAGGGACAAGGTATATATACCAAATACCGTTCAAAACTGCGACCGATTTTATGTCGTTCACCCCGGAAGATCCGTCAACGCGTTCGCGAACACGAACTGTCAGTAGCAAAACAAAAAGACGACACATCTGTGACCAAACACGCCAAAGAATAGGACACATTTTGATTTCAAAAATACAAAATCGTAGGAATTAATAATAAGAAAATCAGACATTACAGGGAGGGAAGCGATATTTATCTAAAGTGGGATGTAGCGGTCAACGAATACACTAAGTTAGCGACAGCTTGGAAATTCTTAATTGACAGTTCTCAAAACAGTACACAACAAATGGCGACAGTACACTCACCGCCACGGTAACAACTCTAAGGGAAGCAATCTTGCAAAACGCGCTCCGTAGGTAAATCACCATCAGTACGCCTTCAAAATGTTCCGGGATTACGAAACGAAACGTCGGCAATATAAAAATCTCATACAGGACGTACTCAAAATCCTGCTACAACATGTGTGTGTGTGTGAAGTAAAAATACGGAATGGTATATTCGCTATTTCGATTTCATTGAAGTGAATTGACTAACACTTTCTAAAACGATATAGGTCTAATGTATATTTATTAACGTAATATATAGGCGATTTACTTTGACCTTACACAATACCCATAAAAGTGGGGGCTACAATTTTCAAAAAGCTTTTTATATTGGTTCTGTAAAAATTTACCTTTTCTCTTATATAAAATTCGCCAGCAATAGAAGAATACAGTTGCGAATTGCTGACCGTGAAGAAAGGGTTCCGTTATTAACATGTTGTGTTTCCCGTGATGTAATTGGTCTATAGTAACAGAGAGATTTAATCGGTATCTGACAACTGACGAAGATTAATGTCTTGGATCTGTGATGTTAGTTTAACCCTCTAATATAGCAGCAGTATCCTAAAGGCTTTGTGACTCTTGCCTTATTGCCTTCGTTATCGTGTACACGTGGTTCCTTTTGGGGTTTGAATTCATGCGCTTACAATCTGTTCTGTTATTATGTAATAAATTAAATTTATGTTCAAACAACGAAATACGCCTGTGTGAGTTCGAATTACTTTGTTACTAAGATTTCAAATCAACTTTCGTCCAAGTTAAAGAGACCTTTGTAAAGCTGAAGAACAACAGAAGTGTGTAAATTTGAGCCAAGAACAAAACACAGTACCAGGTACTTTGAACAAAACACTATTTTCAAAGGATAGTGAGATTATGTGCCAATTCACTTATCTCTTAAGAAACGATGAATCCCTTTATATGAAACGGTTATTTTCACACCCATTACTATATAGCCCTGTATACTGTACCATTATATTACTATGTAGTTATTACTATTTATATATTACTGTGTATCATTATAGTAATATGTATCATTGTACATAATATATGTTATATAGGCTACTACATAAAACAACAAAAAACTGGATTAAACGAAGGCGTTAGTAAAGGTGGAAGCCTGTCTCCTACGAATTTCAGTAAAGACGTTGAAGAGGTTTTAATAGTGAAAGTAATGTGTTTTGTCAATAGGAATTAAAATTTAAAGAGATAAGCATATTAATATTTATTTCATACACTTCTTGCTATAGTCCTTTCCTTTAAATGTACATTGTTTAATATTTACTTTTACTTTTCAATCAACATATATTGTTTTCCTTACTTGAAACATGTTCGGGCATCAAATAGTTTCGTCATCTTAGTTTTAGTCTTGTCTATATTGTCGACCGTCTTGCGTTGCGCTCAGACATCGGCAATGTTTCACTGCGTACGGCCATTGACCTCGTAGTAGTTGTCACTGTACAAACTGTGGAGGGGGGACATATTCGTCCACCCAATGTGTTGCCGCTGTATAAACCGGCAAAACGCTCAGTAGCAACTATGTTCATTTTCGGAACAGACGTGGAGCAGATACTACGTAACTATTTGTATTTTTTCGTTTTGTCATGTCTTTGTCTGTTTGCCTTTATTATTTTTAATTCGATTACTTGTGTTCTGATTTATTCTGTGTAAGTATGATGAGAGTCAGATCCCGTTGAACCAGGACACCTCTTTTTCCACCAGCTAATGATAGAAAATGCTCTAAAAACAACACTTGGTACAAGAAAAAATTCAAATTAATTTTTGGTCAAGTTTTAGGCCTATCACAACCGGCAACAGGTGTTATGTACCCACGCCGTGCCACAGTGTCTATGTAAGATTAAACACTAAGATGGTTCAGAATGGGTAAATTATTTGATGCCCGAAACATTTTTCAAGTAAGGAATGCAACATATCTTGTTTAAAAACTAATAGTAAATATTAAATAATATTTTATTATATGCCGATGACTTGTTGGTTATAGAAAATGAACCAGCCGGACTTGAAACATGTTGATTTCGTCGGAAAAAATGAAAACAATGGCACGCGCTGATAAAATCAGTTAGAACATACATTTTCATGACCTATAATCCCGTTTAACAAGTTATGCGTTTTGTCTTTGGAGTGTTAAGTAAGACAGACACATAAATAAAACTCTCGATACGTACCCGTTCATGTTTAGTACAATAAGGTAAGCTCTCGGAGGAAAATTTGCTCAACGTTACACCAGTGATATCTTTATCGAACGGAGAGAGACTCGCTCTTTATATACCTTTTGACTCAGTGATCCGTGTCACAGTTAAGTTAGTAACCACGGACTTAACGATATAATCTCTGACATAAAAACGTTTGCCCCCCCCCCTCGTCGCTACGGCACTAGTTTCGATGCGACTACGAGGAAAAAATTATGTAAAGTCTTTCCTAATGAAATGCCACGTGCACATTTCAGTAATTACGGAAAGTGGAATGCGATTTTGACCAGTCTTTGGACAAATCCCCCAATAAATTCGACGAGTACTTGCAGGCATCTCCAATAGCCCAGATAATCAACGCTTCATATCCACTTATTTCTTCTCCTATCCCATAATATGGTGTTTATCATTTTTCGGCCATTGATCTTTGGGTTTTGGCCATTTTATCGATGTTTGCCTTCGTAAACGTCAAAGTATGACAACCTTACGTGAGGATCGAAAGAACCCATTTGTAAAATATTCTAGTTTCTAAATATTTCTCAAGGCAGAAGTGCGACAGGGCAGGTGAAATTCTAAGCCTTTTGAGTTCTGATGCAGAAAGACGTAAGTCGTATCAAAAGCAGCCGAAAGGAAGTTCCTTCAAACGGGCTGCATGTGAATAGGCAGACAGCTAATCTAGAAAATCTTGAGATATTTCTACTTACAACGAAATGTGCGAATATAGGGATTACTGAAAAGGAACAGGGTATCAAGCGAGAAGATTCCCGAGATAATTCTCAATTGTAAGGACACAGGTCGAAGACCAAATGTTGGTAGATAAATGATGTAGTGGGAGTAATTGAAGCTGGATTAGGTTAAGTGTCTATTATCCTTAATGGTCAATATTAATTATAATAATAATAATTATAATAATAAATGGCAATACAATAATAATAATAATAATAATAAGCGTAAGCTTCATTGTGACTACTATAAAAGACATGCTTATTATTTACTAGTGTGAGAAAGAAAGTTTTACGAGCATTTATGTTGAAAACTATAGTGGCTGAGACGAGATAATACCACTCAGTACGTTTGGTAATTCTTGTAACTGACTTTTTTAAGGCAAAGGATTCAGTTTGTTCACAGTTGTGTGTTATGTGCAGGCTAGTTCTGACCTTTCCGCTACATCGTTGTTGACAGAGGAAGAGGTCTGTTGCCTTTGATTGTTTTTTGCGCTCTGGGATTTCAA
Source organism: Magicicada septendecula (assembly GCA_034769895.1). Taxonomy (NCBI): domain Eukaryota; kingdom Metazoa; phylum Arthropoda; class Insecta; order Hemiptera; family Cicadidae; genus Magicicada; species Magicicada septendecula. Next base: position 291,041,215 of record CM068371.1, read on the forward strand.
TTAGCTGTGTCTAAGTGGGAGCGAGTGCCGTAAACTCATTCGTTAATCGTAAACGGTGGATATTTCTCTTTTCCTTATGTTTAAATTATTCTACAGTCTGAAGTTTTAATTTCTGGTCTTGTTTACTGTTTCAATGTTCTTGAGCCTGTAGCGCCGTGTAGTGTGCGTCATGTAAGGTACGGATTGACTTCTTTTGTCTTAATGTTGACAATAATTTATCATGAACACGCGGCAGCCACCTACACGTTATCACAGTCATGACAATGAATCTTGCAAAAGTCATTTCCTTACAGATTTAATTTTAACCTTTACCAATCAATATGACATAGTTTTTGTTATATGTTGTTCTTATTCCGGGTTTTATTGTTAAATTACCCAGACACTATCTACACACGTGCTTTGCGGGTGTGTGGGAAATCGTATGATCTTCTACAGTCACTTTATTGTTTCGCTGCTTGTATCTGGGGCAATGTATTCTTTGCATCGCATTTTTTGAGTCCATTTGTGAGCAACAAATGTTTTATCCCTTTCAATTCTTTTGTGTGTTTGAACTGACAGCCTGCCTTTTCTTATGAAGGAGTTTGAACAATAGTACCGCATTGATCGTATTTGCGCTAAATTGTAAGTTCAATTACAACATGGAAACTTGTCGGAACTTTTAGACGCGTTTAGGTGGAAAAACGATGAGCAAACTGATGAATAGTAGTGTAATAATTCGTTCAGCATTTCATTCTGGCTGGGTGTGAGAAACATTTGTTGTATTATATTTGGTGTATACGTACTGTCACGTAGGAAGTAGTCAACGTCTACCCTAAAAGAGTGTAATATAAAATGTGTCTGATCCACAGGTTATGAAGTTTTTTTTTATTGGCTTCCGCTTTTTTATTTAAAATAATGTTTCCTAACAATTTGGTACTGTTGCGCTCACATCCGTATTTCTCATTCCTGTTTGTAGGGGTTTTTGTGAAAAACTAGTGTCGATATTATGAAGTGGGTTCAACAAAAATGTCAAATCAAGTTAGGGTATTTCAAGACTTTCACAAGTATAGACACAGTTGCATTATGCATTCAGATGTTACGTGACTTATACAACCACCTATAAATTTAATCCTCTATCACCCGTAGAGAGGAAACGGCCTTCCCCACACTTCTCTTTGGGTCTGAGAATTTGACTTTAACGAAATTCCAGGTTAGTCGAATTCAAGGGGCCGAAATGAGACTTCTCAGGCACGTGGCAGGATATACTGATCGCAGAATAGTATGACTGGGGCATCCCCAGAAAATCTATTGAATTATAAGCCGAAATGACGGAGAGAGTCAGACGTCCGAGGAAACGTTGGAGTGATCAGATCTAGTCCATCTGTTTGGAACCGGAACAAGCCATTTTTGGTTTAATCCTTGTTGGGGACGATGATAATGATAACGCATGAAGGCGAAAGTACATAACTGAGCTGTTACGAATGACGCACTGTTGATTAATTAGTTTAAACCTACGAATTCCTCGTCGAACAATGATACCTGTATCGAGTAATTAATGTCAAATACGTGTTTTCATTATAGGTAACCGCCTAAATACGTGTAATTAGAATCGAACGTGGCGAAAAGGTAAATACAATTTTGTGTAAGTTATCTGTAGCACAATATGACAGACTGATTTTTTTGTTTTAAATAATTCTAATTTGCTATCAGCTATCATTATTGGTATATTACTCACAATCATCTCGTAAACTGAGGTGGTTTTGTTAAACAATAGTGCTGGCCGCAATACCTTCCTTGTATGTCCAATCGGCTCGTATAGTCAGCTTGCCCTGACTACTTCTCCTAAGCTACTTCGTTGGTAAAAAAAAATCATTGCTAATCTTTAAAGTACGTTAATTTTACTAATATTACTGTTTTTAGAACCCAACTCGTTACTGACTTCGTAATATATAATTTGTCACATTCTTCTTCTTGGATGCTACGGAGGGGCCGTCGGTGGATGGAAGTGCTGCAGCTGAGACCCTCGTTGCCTCCACGGTGTCGCTGACCACACCAGCTTGCAAAGCCTCCATGCCGTAGAAGAAATCTGGTGGACGCAGCAGCTCGCTATATTGCGCAGGAGATGCCATAAGCTTAGCCCGGAAACACAATCTGCGAGGGGCCGATCGTTGTTCAGAACATAAAAACGCTAGGAAAGCACTCCGACGAGCCATAAACCAAAGTAAGGCTCGCTGTTGGACACGGCAGGGAAAAGATATTGACATCAATTCTTGGGGGCTGACATACAAGATGGTGACCGAGAAACTGGATGATCTAAAGTCATCTATCCCAGTGGAGGCAGTCACCATGGACAGAATAGCGTCGGCTCTCTTTCCCATTCATCCGGAGCGAGGTGGGCTCGACCTGGGGGATGTCTGATTGTTCAGCCTCTTCTTTGAAGAGTAACTTGAAATGGCTGTTTCCATGCTAAAGAGTAAAAAAGAGTCAGTTCCTGACGGAATTAAAAGTCAGGTGCTGAGGGCAGTCTGCTTTGCATGTATAACGTGTACCTGACTTTGGGGGTCTTTCCTCCCTACTAGTAGGTTCATGCTTATCAGCAAAGGAAAGGGCGACCCAGAACTTCTATCCTCTTATCGCCCCCTGTACATGCTGGACACAGCGGGAAAGGTGTTCGAGAGGCTCATTCGGATGAGGTTGGTGACATCGATGCAGGCCGCCGGTGATTTTTCGCTAAGGCAGTATACCTTTAGAGCAGATAAGTCTACGTTCGACGCGATTCTGGGTGTGTCCAAAGCTGTCAAAAGAGCAGAAGACTACAATAATTCCTTTCGCCATTTTACTCGTGACGCTTGATGTGGAGAATGCCTTTAACTCTTTGAGATGGTGCGACATGTTGGAAGCACTCACTCAGTTATTCCGCGTACCTGGGTACCCCTAAGGATCCTGGACGACTGCCTGATGGATTGTGCCCTACTGTATGCAACTAGAGAAGGGCAGGGGAGAATGACGGTCACGTCTGGGGCAGCTCAGGGATCGGTTCTAAAGCAGGATCTCTCTAATGTAATCTATGACGGTTTGCTGTCCGAGGAGACGTGCCTTGTGGAATACGCTGATGATGTGGTTGCACTCGTCGTGGTTCGGTCCGTTGACCTGGCATCCCTCAAACTAAATAAAGTTGTACGGAATGTCAGTAGTTGGATGGACAAATCCCAGGTCCTCCAAATCCGTCTGCTGATCATGGTTGTCCAATCACTCCTCTCGTACGGCGAAAAAATCTCTTCGTTAATTCTGTCTGGGAAACGTCCTTTAATGATCACGCAGTTTCTTGAGCAACAAGGTCTAATGCAAAAATCATTGCGTATTTGATTACTATAATTGTAATGGCGTATTGCTAAATTGAGTATAAATTCGATTAAAAAAACTGGTTTATTTAGTGCTCATAAAATCATAGAAATTTACAGAACGCCTAACCAGAACAAAATAGTAACCGTGATAGTTCCAAAGATTGATTTCCCAATAATGGAATTGTCATTGCTTGTGCGAGGTGATTATGGGATCGTCGTAATATCCTTTTTTGATGCCACGCTGTTCTCGTTAGACAAATTTCTTTTTAATGCGCGTATATACATATGTATACATTTTGGAAAACGTATGTGGCTTAAGGAGTGGTTTTCATAAAGCACACTTAATTAACAGAAGAACATATTGGTGAATATTAATTGATAATAAACTGTTAAAATACACTTTCCCTAATGATACTATGACGGATGTAAACTTTGGACTGTAAAACCCTTCACAACGTTCTGAACACGATGATAGATTATGCGGGCTCGGTGTGCGTGTGTGTGCGTGTGTGTGTGTGTGTGTGTGTGTGTGTGTGTGTGTGTGTGTGTGTGTGTGTGTGTGTGTGTGTGTGGGGTAATATATACTAAATACTGTCGTATCCAAAAGGCAAGGTGCCAAAAATCACATAATGCATCTTTATGTATTACAAACTGTGGAGCATCTGGCAGAGACACAAAACTGAACAATAAAGAGTTACGTAAGATTACAGTACAATATAATAAGGTATACACGACTTTTGTAGGTCGAAGCAACAGCCTTCACCTTAAAAATTTTGGGCAGGATAGAAAGAAATAATTATAAACTATATTCACAGTTACCATAAATACTGATAAACGGATGATTTTAAAAGTTAAAGGAAAATAGTATCAGCTTATATCAGGCAGCTAAAAAAGCATTCTGTCCGACGATAACATTACAATCCTCAAAAATTCACGTTTGTAAGATATGCGTACGATATTTGAAAATTGAATTTAAAAATGATGCTACGTCTCAATTGCAACTAAATACGTACTTAATTCTCACTGCAACAGTCGTTAGTTGCAAGGAACTAAATTTGATTTGTTTATTTCATTACTTTTTTAATGACTATTCAAGTTCTGTATTGTTCAAACTCTCAATGAAACAGGTTAACAGGAAAAGCCAAAATGTTTTGTTAATTAAATGTGTCGTTGAATGTATGTTTAAATATCGTACTGTACAATACACTGTCACGACTTACAACTGTTATCGTAAAGTACATTCATTACCGTAATCAAAACATTGAAAATAATATAACTGTCTGATATTAAATTTTGTAGTAGTGTTTTATTGATCGCATAAAATCAGGCTCACTCTTCAATTTTACTACTATAACATCACATTACACACATTACTCTATTTCATTCATTCATTCATTCACTACCGTCGTAGTAGTATGTTTCAAATTAGTCTTCAAATGGGGGACAAATTTAGCAGTGTGAGTCAAAACACAACTTTTGTTTAATTGCCAATGATGTCATATACCCATTATGATCGCTAGTGGATTGTATACTAGGTATGATGAGACAGTTATACAGGAAATTTTGCAGATGTCATTTTGAGCTGTACACATATTCACAAAATGACTACAAGACAGGCCTACGTAGCTTAATTATTCTTTATACTGAGCACTAGCAGGTTATGAAGATAAAAGTAAATTTGGTCAGAACATCAATACAGATTTTAATTGAAGTTCACTTATTAGTTTATTTATCAAACGTTCATTTCTCTAATTTTTTCGTTATTTATTAATGAAATTGTCCTCAATTAATAGTACTTATCCTTAGTATTTTTATTGTTACTTTAATAATTATAATTATATTTATTGTCATCATTATTGTCGTCGCCATCCACACTGTAGCTATTATAAACGCCATGACGTAAGTAGTAATTATATTATTACTGGAATAGTAAAAATACAAATGTTAATTTCTGTAATCATGTTTTCTGTTTCGTAAGCTTGTAATAAAGCTTATGAAAGTAGTCACATTGTAACGTTTATTTTGTTGTGGTAATTATTATATAAAATAATCATAAACTGAAATTAACGAGAGAAACCAACGCAAATAAGTCAATTTTACAGTGCAATAACTAACTAATGAACTACGAAATTAAGCACTGAATCCAACTTGGAAACATGAAAGCAATTACTTCACGCACGTGTGTTTGTTCAAGCGCAAATACTCAATGCGCGCGAGCGCAGGTACATACATGGTAAATATGCCATAAATGTAGTACCAAATTACTTCGTATCATATTATGATATACGGCTTATCTAACTATAAGGGAGTCATTAAACTGCTATGCTAATTGGTACAGCTTGTGTAAAGGCCTTGCATTCGTTATCCTTTATGGCACTACGTCTAAATAGCCTACATCTCTATTATGAATGTAACGAGTAGTAACGAACGATAAGATTGAGTTGCCGTGAAGGTTAGGCAGGTGACGAGGAGGACCCCTATAATCTTCATGTGGGCGTTTTAACGACATTATCAATGCTGCCGCCTGTTATATAAACCCGCTGTCAACTGAAATTTATTACCCGCCACTGAAGCTAGGCTTCCTCGTGACACGTTTTTCGAACGCAACAACCCAACGTCATCTCGACAAACGTTGTTTCGTTACAAAGTGAATTCAATCCGCTGGGAAAGCTACAATTTCCAACTATCTAATACACCACATGGAGGAATAAATTTACAACTATGCGCGACTTTTAAAATTATTGCATTGCAGAAAAATAATCAGTAGATAACTTAATCATAATTGTGATCTAAATTAATACCAAAACTACTTTTCACACGTAGAAAGACTAGACGACGACATCAACAAAACAAAACAAAAATAAAAAGCTTTCTAAAAAATTACAGAGTCTCTTTTTCACGAATTTGACTCTGTCGTGAAATGTTTAGATTGTTTAATTGTCTTGTGGTTGTCTGGCTGCCTCCCCACTTTGAAAGAATAACTTTTTTGTCTTTATAATTTTATAAAATACTGGTACATATTATGTAACTTGCAACTTGATTTAAATTAAAAATTTTACTGATATGTACAATATCCATATTTTTTTCAAATTACAATCTACAGTTGTATTTTTTTTTAAAGTAATTGATAGTTATAATGTAGAATCTTGCCGCAATATACCTTCTACGGGAGACTTCTTGAAATAGAACTCGTAAAAGAGCAACCTTACTTAAGTAACCTGAGTGACATAGGATACGTTTTCCTTCTACTTCCGCCTCTGAGGATTAGGGTAGAAGCCTTTCATAGAAACCCATTGCTCCATTTACTTCCATAGCATAGCATTTGCTCCATAGAAGCATAGCATTCAATTTACTTCCATTGCTTCCTAGGCGTACCCCCGGCTCTACTAGTAAATAAAACGTCCTTCGGTAACCTTTGTCTCTCCATCCTCAAAATAGACATATAGACTGTTTCTACTTCTTCGACGGCCCTTGATTAACTGTACAACTGAACACCTTTACAATGCACTTCTTATATCCTCATTCCTCAGTCCGTGTTCCTAGGAAACCGAATCGCCAAAAAAAAGATGCGTTTCAGTAGAATTCACGTTCTAGAATCCCATCGTGAAAGCATCCACGTTACTTAACAATGAGCTAAAGGTAGAATAAGTGCATATTTTGTACGGCATGGTCATCAAAAGGAAGAGTCTCCTAGAAGAGCGCCTTCTGGACTTCCTGCGTAACCTGGAAAACGTGGTGGACATTGGACGGCAATCATCGCTCATCTAGCCCCATGTTGCATAAGCCATCACAACGCAGTTCTAGTATATAGTCCATTCTGCTTATTTCTCCAACGAAAAATTTTGAGTGCTCAAAATGTAGTTAGTAACCTGCCTCCGTAATAGTAGAATGCGAAAACTTAATACGAAACAACTTTCTTCCCAGCTGTTACTATTCATTTAGATTCTACAAATTGCGAACAAGTCCTATACGTTTACAAATTTCACAAACTCCTTTACTTATCGAAAAAAGTCTTGTGGCGTCGCAATTCGTGCGTCACCGTATGACTGATAAGTGACAGGTGTGACTGATTTGTTTTTGTTTGCTTTTAACTACGACTTAGAAAAAGTTCATGAATTCACTGAGATCATTCTTATTTGTTTGATTTGAGTGATGAATTACAGTACTCTGTAAAAGAACGGTAGAATTAAAATCGCAGACGTGATGTGATGTGTTTTCGAGTTGTGGCACGATTTCGATTTCGCTGTTATCCTCGAAGGGTTTATCATAACATTTTACTAGTTAATCGTTGCCACTTTCAAGCTGATTCCTCCTCGTTGTTCGTGACAATCCAAGGACATCAAGAACGCATGTAATATATATATATATATATATTGTAATAAAATATTTATCAGAATAAACTCTCTGTGTATGTTATATTAATTGGTGTGGCACTCGACGTCCTACTGGTCTGAAACGCTTCCTCAAGTTTCCCAGTTGATCGAGTCCCAAATGTAGCAAGACCTGTCAAATAGCGTTATGCTGTTGAAGAAATATATGTGTAGTTTCACCAAAAGTTTTAAAACAAAAATTGTTGTTTGTTGAAGAAAAATAAAAAAAAAATTGTGTTTAAAAAAATTATAATTAAAAAAAAATTTCTTTTTATTAATTAATTAATTAAAATCAATTAATTAATAGTGTGCTGTGAAGTTTTAAAATGTATATCACTCCTCTAAGAAATTTTATTGATGTTCTTGTATTTTCCAAATAAACTACAACCACTCATAAGATTGTCTCCAGGACAATCGATACTTGTTTACTTTTTCGTTTTGTAGGTTATCTTCCCTTGTATGTGGTAAAATCCTAGTAGTTTATTATTTAAAATTATATTAATGGTAATTTGTAATATAAATGAAAGAAAGAACTATTTTGTGGTGAAAAGTATTAATGTTTTATTAAATAATTGAAATATAGACTCTATTCGATTATAATATCGACTCTCAGGGTATCGAAACAGTTACAAGGTTTGGTATATAAAATTCAACAAGGTTCTTTAAACAGCCAATTATTATCAAAGTCAGAGAAATCGGGCCAATATTTAAAAAGTATAACGTTACAAGTTAATTACTAATACTAGATACACACATTGAATAATAAAATTGAAATAATATAATTTGTTGTCACCAACACAGCTGACGGGAAACAAGGAGGCGTTACTAACGAAAATCTGAAAATGGCTGCCGTCAAGTCGGTCAAAATGTCCTTCGAATCTGCAATGTTCCAAATAAGATATTTCTGGTAGTATTTATGTCCTGGTGTCTGCAAATCTCCTTCCTGATGTTGTGTAGTGTCTTAAGTGAAGTTTCCGTGTTGTCTTTTGTATATCTGTGTAGTTATAAGTTCGTTCACTTTTTATGATTCCGACACTAACATATGGTTATGTGGTATACTGTTTTCTTGTGTTTTATAGTGTTTTTCGGTGTAGTTATGTGCTGTCCAGTGTTATTTAGTCTTTATATATTGATTTTGTCACAATGTGGACGTTCCAGAATGATTTTATACGCCACTCGCGATTTCACAAAAACGTACCGTTCACTTACTCGCCATTACCGTTTCTAGTTAGGTTAGCTCGGTTATAAACCGCTTGTCAAGTTCACCGTACAATTACCAATAATCAACTATCTTATTTCCTCCAGTTTCGACTAAACTCTTAGCCAATATAATATTATTCTTAACATTGTTCAAATATAATTTTGCATCCTGTGCATATTTCAAAATACACTATATAACTGCCTAAACTTTGGTTATTTATCAATTTTATTTGCTAGATGTAATTTAAATTAATCCTTCAGTTCATTCGGCGTATTTTAAGATTGAATACTGCCGTTTTATAATGTTTTCTGTCTAAAATTAGTAATTTTACTTTCATTTTGTATTTAGTGAAAAATTAAAAATTAACTTCCTGTCATTATGGAAATTCAGCCATTTTTCAGTTATATTTATTATTAATAATCTTATATTGTATTAAAAGGTTTATATTCCCTTATTTTCTTGTAATTAATTGAATTGGTTAAATTCTAAAATACTGTTTTGGAATATATGACTCCCCTCTTCAAATTTCTGAGTTTAGTCATTTTCATTTTTATTTATAATTCTGAATATAATTTTATAAAATCTTTCTAAATGGTATGTGCAATTATATGGCTTCATCTCAGGTTTATTTTGTCTAAATCCCTTTTGTTTAATTGCATTTAAATGAGTAATTTCTCTGTTTTGATGAAGTTTGGTTTTCATTCTTTGGCCTAGATTTTTCAACAATTTTTCCTTACAAAATATTTTTACAAACAATAAATGATGTGTGATACCCTCTCTGACTTTTAAATATGGTATTCTAAACTAAACATTTTTTCAAATAACACAACAATAATTAGTATTGGTTACAATACCATGATTAGTTAAACAAATAAGGAATATTTTCAAATAAATGGATGTCTTCAAACTTCAGACATGTTTTACAATCAAATAATTATTTCTAACATTGAAATATTGTTCACAAAAAAGGTTTTTTTACCAACTAACATCTTAATTACTTCTTATTATTAACACAAGTAATAATTATGTTTACAGTTCTGATGTTAGTTGTGGTAAATTTAAATAAATGACCTTATATCTAATACATTTTTAACATCCTTATCCTATATTTACAAAAACCTTATATCTATATTCTTATTTGCTAACTACTATACTAAGTTGGATTATACAGTTTTTTACACTGTCTTTTAAATATCGTATTTGGGGAATTGTACCCTGTCATTAGTATAATTAAATATTCACATAGTACACATTTTAAGTCACTGAAAGTTGCATATTTCATTGTATTCAATGTTTGTGATTGCCAAGAATGAAACACAAGGTTTATTTTCTATAATACCTAAAACTCGCACTGGTTCACTTTACACTTTTATTTTATGTTATTTCTAAATGGTCGTGTAGTCTTATTAACATAATAAATTGGTTAGTGTTTTACAATGGAGATTTGTTCCTTGGGTACTATATTATTGTTTCATCTTGGTTCACTGGCAACTCTTACTTTACACACTTCTCTCTCTTAATTTTATGTACATGTTGTTGCTATTTCGTTATACTTTTATTGGTATTTTACTATTTATTTTGGGGATATGGGGATTTGGGTGTCTTTTATAAGAGCATGAGATCTTCCTCAGGATGCTGCCTTCTTCTTCTTTCTTCTGTCTTCTTTTCTTCTGTCTTCTGGGACTGGTATCTTATCCATCTTCTTCTTGATGTCATTGGGTTTCTTGGGATTTCTTCATCTTCTTCGGGTTTCTTGGGATTTCTTCATCTTCTTCATCATTTTAGAAATATATCACCTGTATTGGTTGATCTTGGCTTATTCAGGGTTTCTTTTCCATTTATATTTCCTCGTTGTGGGTTTGGTCATATTCTGTGTTGCTTTGTTATTTACTTTTTACCTTCCTGGGTTATAATTTGAAAACCTTCGGTTATTAGACTGGTTTTGGATGACTCATCACTAGTAACTCATTTTATTTGAACTTGTATTTTTTAAATAATAATGATTGCTTTCCACAGTTGCTATGAATTAATTTTTTATATTAAACTTAATGCTTTCTTCCAGATTTAAATGTTATAATTTTATTATTCTAATGATCAAATGCCATTCAATATTATGCATATATCTGTCACGTTACAGATTGCTCTCCTCCAGAAGTAATTATTTCAGACATGTTTATGGATGAAATAATTTCTTATGATAATTTCATCATTTCTTATATTTCATTTTCTTCCCCATTTTTATATCGACTTTTTATATTAGAGTTTAATTAATTTTATATATATAGTTACTTATTTTACTACTGATCCTTTCCGGATAGTTAGTGTCTTCTGAGATATATTATTATTATTGTAATACATTTTCTTTCTTTATAAACTTCGTGTTGCATCCTTGGGATATTAATTCCCTAACATTCCCTATCACGTGGGCTGGGGCAGATCAGAGGGGCAATGTACGCTACACAATCTCTGCTGGCCATACACCACTTCTACAATTTGAGTCCAGAGGCATATCCATCTCTGCTCAAAAAAGAAAATGCTGCTGGAATTATCTTCAGTCATTCATCGAATAAATAAATAAAAAGTAGTCTCATTTTCGACTAATAAAAATATCTTTGGATTCTTCACTTCGTAGTTTCTCAGATTATCTCACATTTTCTATCTTAATAAATCTTCATAATTATTATTATACTCATTATATATACATTTTTCTAAACTCTTAACTTGTCTGATATATTCATTTTAATTATGGTTGAAAACCTTTCTTTTAATAATTCTGGTTACTGGTTACATTGTAACTCTTTTTCTTCTGTATCTGAATTCTCTTTATACTTCCTTCTGGTTACTTACAGTGTTAGCATGGTCTTTACATATAGCATTTTCTTATTCATTATTTGAATGGTCTTAATATATTATATTTCATTTTTAAATTTGTATTTTTATTCTAGATATACAGGTCGTTATTTTGATCATTTTGGTTTAAACATTTTGGTTCTTTCCCTTCTCTTAGAAAGTTATTAATCCGCCTTCGCATTCATTAACATTAATTCATTTATATTATATTTCATGTGGTATTTCTTCTCTTTGCATTTCATATAGGTCTTATTATTATCATTTGTTCAAAATCATCTTCTCCATATGTTTGGTATGAGTTGTTCTTCTTTGCTCTTAATTAACTGTTTTCATTATCGTTTCATAAGTAATTAGCTCTTTGCTTCCAAATTTTTTCCTTCTCTTGCATATTACACTCTTTTTGTTTTTCTTCTCTACTCCTTCAAATGCTATTGTGAATATCTAGCATTTATTCTGGATTAAAGTTAATCCTCTTTTCTGAATTAATCATTTTATTTTCTTCTAAATTCATTTATAAATGGAACACATTTATTTTTGGAACTGTGTTAGTTTTATTCAAAATTCAAACTCTTCTTTTTATTAGTGGCATAATATTTCTCATAAATCATTGTAATAAGTTGATCTTATCTTGTTTCAAAGTTCTGACGTTCTATCAACATTCAAATTCTGTTTAATTCATTTATTCCCAGAATTGTTTCCTTCAAAATTGTTTATAGTAATGTGATCTTACTATTATTTCTGAATGTTTTGGTATTTCTCTAAATTCAAATTCTTCTTAATTATTTACCATACAGTTTTCTCACAAAATTAGTTATAGTAAGTTGGTCTTACTTCATTCTTTTAAATTTTTTGTATATTAACTTCAACCTTCCTTTCTTCTATTTTTCCATAAAGTTTCTTCTTAAATATTTGGTAGTAAGTTGTGCTTACATATATTTTTAAATTTTGTTGGTTAAACACAAAATTCCTTTCTTCTATTTTCTTCCATATAGTTTTTCTCCAAAATATTAGGTTGTAAGTTGTACTTACTGAATTTTAAATTTTTATAGTTAAATTCAAAATTCTTTCTCTTTCTCTTTCTTCCATTAAGTTTGTTCAAAATTATTAGGTTGTAAGATGTTCTTACATCATTTTAGAATTTTTTAGTTAATAAACTCTTTCTTTTCTATTAAGCCAAAAGTTGTTTCTCATAAATCAGTGGTAGTAAGTTGTACTTACTTATTTTTGAATTTTTTTAGTTTAAATTCAAAAATTCTTTTTAATTAAATTGCCATAAAATGTTTTCTCCGAAATATCTGGTTGTAAGTTGTTCTTACATCATTTTAGGATTTTTATGTATATTAAATTCAAAATTCTCTTCTTTTTATAATTCTGCCAAAAAGTTTTTCCTCATAATATATAGTTGTAAGATGTACTTACTTAATTTTAAATTTTCATGGTTAAATTCAAAATTCTTTCTCTTTCTTCTTCCAAAAAGTGTTTCTCAAAAATATTTGTTTTAAGATGTTCTTACATGAATTTTAAATTTTTTCAGATTAAAAAATTCTAAATTCAAAACTCCCAACTCATTCTTCATAATACTTTTTCATAGATGCTTGATTGTACACACCTTTGATTTTTCCTGAAACGATTTCCCTCAACTCATAGGTATTGTTATGCTTATCCTTTACCACAACATATGCTCCAGTATAAAGTAATAATAATTTTTGGTTATGCCTTCTAAGGTGCTGGGCAGTTCTCGATTTTTTAGGAGGACTTTCTCACCTTCTTTATATGTTATAATACGCCCTATTGCCTTTTGGTATTTGGCTTGCCGTTTTTCTTGATCTTCTGCTACCTTGTTGTAAAACCTCAACTGGTTGAATTTCCGATTATTGTTTGTTGGAAATTCAATGATTTGTTCAATTTCTCGGGGAGTCGGCTTCTCATACATGGCTGAGTATGGTGTAATTCCTATAGCTGGATGGTGGGCGAAATTTAGGAATGTCTCAGTCGCTGCTAGGTACTCTTGCCACTTTTTCTGTTGGTTGTGACAGTACGTGCGCAAGATCCTACCCACTTCTCTCAGTACTCTCTCAGCCGGATTGCTACTTGGGTGGTAGACTGACGTCTTATAAGTTTTGATCCCAAGTGCTAATAAGGTGTCTCGCCACCTCCTCCCCTTAAATTGTGTACCATGGTCGGTAATAATGGAAGATGGTCTACCGATCTCTGGCACATACAAATCGATGATCACCGCCAGAACCTTTGCTGTTGTTGCCCGATTAACCGGATATAGCTTTATATACTTGGTGTAGTGGTCCATTATGATTACCAGGTATTTATACCTGTGTCGACCACCGCTACGGGGAAATGGCCCGCAGATATCCAAAAACACTTTTTCCAGTTTTGCGTTTGAAGTTATCGGTATCATGATACCCTCTGTCTTTTCATTGTTTATTTTGGCGCATTGGCAGATCTTACAGGACTTGATGTACGTTCTCACCTTGCGGTTGATATTCTTGATCTTACAGTTTTCCTCTAGAGCCTGTATCACTTTTAACGCTCCCATGTGACCATACCTGACATGGTAATCGATGATGACCTCCTTTTCGATTTGGTGTGGGATTATCACCTTCCATGTCTCATCGTCCAAGGCCGTTTTTATAAATAAGATCCCTTTGTTAAGATGGTAATATTTGGAAATGGTATCATCATTGGCTTCCAAGCGACTCATGATGATTTTCAGCTTAGGATCAGACTGCTGATGGATTCGAATATTTATTAATAGAGCTTGTAGATCGGCTCTGGTCTTGAATATGTTATAAATTTTGACCAAGCTCTCCTTCTCTCCCTCGAAAGTCTGATCTTCCAGATTTATACGTGACAACACATCCGCTACCACGTTCTTTTTTCCTGGAATGTATTCCCATTTCAGATCATATTCTTGTAGGGCGAGTACCCACCTAGCCAATCGGCCGTGACTCAACTTGCACCTACGAAGGAACGAGATGGATTTATGATCAGTTCGCACCGTGACTTGATATCCGAGAATGTACGTCCGGAACTTGCTGCATGCGAACACCACGCTCAGCAATTCCTTTTCTGTCACACTGTAGTTCTTTTCGCACTGGTTCAGTGTGCGACTAGCGAAGCTTATTACCAGATGTTGTCCCTCCTCATCTTCCTGGTATAAAGTCGTTCCTAAGCTCAGATCGCTAGCGTCACAGTTTAAAAAGAAGGGTTTCTTGAAATCTGGGTGACGAAGTATAACACTCTCCAGAAACTTCTCTTTTATCAAGCGGAAAGTAAGATCTTGATCTTCACCCCAAGTCCATTTGTTCTTAGCAGATAACTGTGGTTGAAACTTGGCGGTCAACTCGGAATATCGGCTCTGAAACTTCCTGTAATAGTTACAGAGTCCGAGGAAAGATTGTAATTGTTTCCTGTTTCTTGGTTGCGGGAACCTCTGAATTGCCTCCACTTTCTCTGCTGACGGGGTAATACCTCTGTCGTCTAGGTTGAAACCCAAGAATTGTACCTCGCGCGCTATGAACTTGGATTTCTCCAACTTCAGAGTTATGTTGTTCTGCGCTAATTTGCTTAGTACAAATTCCACTTTGTAACAGTGCTCCTCCCAGGTTTCGGATGTGATGAGTAAGTCGTCAACATAGACGGTGGTAAATTGGAGCGCTTCTTGTCCAAGAATCTGGTCCATGCATGCCACAAAGATGGCGCCAGAATTGACAAGTCCGAAGGGCAATCTCTTGAACTGGTAATTGCGCCCTTCGAAAATGAACGCCACGTACTGGCGGCTTTGTGGATGCAGCTCTACTTGCCAATAACCACAGAAAGTATCCCAGGTGCTAATAAACTTAGTGCCATGAAAACTTTTTAAGATCTCCTCTATTTCACCGGGTGAGGTTCTGTCATTCACAATCGTCTTGTTCAACTCGCGCGCATCTAAACAGAGCCGGACTTGTCCGTCTTTCTTTGGAACAGCAATAATTGGACTAGTGTAAGGTGATTGAATAATCTCAATTATGTCATTTTCTATCATCTTATTTATCTCTGTTCTCACGGTTTCTTTGAGCGACTGCGCGATTGGATATGACCTCCGGTTAAACTCTACGTTTTCTTTGAATCGAAGTTGGCACTGGTAGTTTTTTACCTTCCCTGGTTCATCTGAAAACACTGCCTTGTACTTCTCATATATTGTGATTAGACGATCAGCTAAATGTATAGGTATTTTCTTGTTATCGCTTCCGCACTGGAAGTCCCGTATTTCTTGGATTTTAACTGACCATAAATCCTCTCCTCCATGGTTGTATATAATGGGTTTAGAAAGAGGGCTGTTTCTAATAATATTAATTTTACGAAGTTGTTGATGTATAGGGCTGGGAAGTATAGTTGTCCCTCCTACCAGATCTGCGGTCCATGTCACTCCGTCTGGGAAAAGTGATACTTTATCTAAATTGAGATCGATTACTGCAGAATATCTTCTAAGAATATCGCAACCGACTAATATGTCAAATGGTAATCCGGTGGCGATTAAAAATTCCATGTCTAAAGCTATATCACGGCTAACGACACTTAAAGAAACTTGTTTCCTGATGGTCTTATTCTGGCGGCCAGTTGCACCTATTAACACAATGTTGTTGACTGG
Source organism: Magicicada septendecula (assembly GCA_034769895.1). Lineage (NCBI taxonomy): Eukaryota > Metazoa > Arthropoda > Insecta > Hemiptera > Cicadidae > Magicicada > Magicicada septendecula. The sequence goes on from CM068371.1 coordinate 291,057,604, forward strand.
TAACATTGGCAAAGTTTTTCCACATGCACTTTGTATTCTCTCCAATTCATTTGCGTTTATTATTGAAATATTGGCACCTGTGTCTATCATTATTTTAGCAGGAACTCCTTCCACCTCCGCTGTTATATAAAGTATTTCATTATTATTGTTGCTGAGACTCTTCTCGTTCTCTTCCAAAAGTTCCGTTCTAATATCTTTTAGATAGTGGTTACTTATTATAGTGATGTTTTTATGGTTGTTTGCTTGTTGCAATTCATCCTTTTCTAACCCAGGAAGTATAAGCAGTAACGGGTCATTGTTGTTGATTACTGCCTCCTCCCGTTTAAAGCATTTTGGTCATCGTTCGTGTTAGTATTGACCGAGGCATCGTTCTGGAAACTCTGATCCGTTTCCTGACGCTCTGTACCCTGTGCGAGGTTTAGCGCCCTGTTCTGTTGTCGGCCAAGATCCTCCAGGCTTGTACTTCTTCTTCCCTGTTCGTGTCTTGGACCGTCCCGTTCCGCACTCCTCCATCTTCGGTCGGCGCCGTGGAAGCTGTTCCTCCGTGGTAGATAATATCTCCTGGGTCCGCGATCTTCCGCTCTTATAAAATTAACCCTAGGGCGCGACACTCGGTTATTATTATTATTACTATAATTATTATTATAGTAATTTCGGTTGGGTGGGTATGGTCTGTCACCGTTATTGCTGGGGTATGGATTTCTCTGACTGTATGGGATACTATTATTAGGCTGATAATAATTATTCCTATTATTCGGATAGGGGTTGTTATTCCTAACACAGTTAAAATTGCCGTTAAAATTGTTATTACGCGGCGGGTTGTTAGGGCCGACGTAATTACTGGGCTGGTTCCGGTTACTGTGATGGTTATTGCCGTTATTGGGGTATGTATTCGGCCTTGCCTCTGGTCTCTCATTTCTCTTCCTGCTCTGCCGATAATACTCCTCGTTTTCATATCCCTCTAACAACTCGGTCATCGCCTGGATCGTCTTGATCTGGCTACCTCTCCGGGCCCTGATAATGTCTTCATCATAGTGATATGATATTTTATTCACTAGACACTCTTCTGGTATTGCCGGCTCGAGGTGTTTTGCCATGCACACCTTCCCCAAGAAATATGCTGTCATGCTGTTGCCTAGTTGTGCCCTGTATCGTCCATTACATATATTGTCACGGATCAAGTTCTGGGTAGTCTCAGACCAGTACTTCGATTTAAACATTTTCCGGAACTGCTGGTAGTCGGGAATTTCACTCCAGTTGGCCATCCACCAATTATCCGTTATTTCTCGGAAGGACTCATCTAAGATTTCCCTGCTATGGCTCCATTGCGTGATTTTATGTTTAGCGAAGTATTCCTCTACCCTAGCCAGGAACTCTATCGGCTTACGCTTATACTGTCGGAAGTTGAGCCACTCTCGGCTTTCGTTGATGGGCAATCCGGTGAAATGAGTCGGTCTATTTCTTATTGCTTCAATCTCTTCTCGGCTTTGTCGCACCTGACCTGTGATATTGGTCATCGTTTCTTGCATATCATCGCACCGTTCCGCGACTTGATTTCTTACTCTTCCGAATTCTTCTTGAGTTTCCTTCCTCTGTTCTTCTACTTTCCTACGGCTATGTTCTTCTATATTAGTAAACTTGATGTTCACTACTTCTTTAAACTCTTGCACCTCCTTTTCGGTCTGGTTGCACTTCCCGTCAATCTCTCGAATCTGTCGATTTACCATTATATTTTCTTCTTCCATCTTCTTATTCATCGCTTTCTTGTTAACATTGATTTCCTTATTCAGTTCTTCTCGCAACAATTCCATTCTTTCGTCCAGTTTGTCCAAATTCTCCTGATTTACCTCCCTTAATTCTTCTCTTAAAATTTGATTGTCCTCTCTCAATTCTTCCAATTTCTACCCCATCTTCTCTTCCAACTTCTTGTTATCTTCCTTCAACTCTTCCTTCAATTGTCGGTTGTTCTTCTCTATCTTCTTCCTGGTTTCATCGATTTTCTGATTGGTGTTCTCAATTTTATTAATCAATTCTTCTTTAGTCGACTTGAATTCTTCCTTGAAAGATTGGTTGTCTTCCTTCAATTCTTCTAACTTCTTCCCCATCTCTTCTTCCATCTTCTTGTTGTCTTCCTTCAAATCTTCCATGTTCTTATTCATCCCCGTCAACTCTTCTTTTGTGGATTGGTTATCCTTCTTCAATTCTTCTAACTTTTCTCCCATCCTCTCTTCCATCTTCTTACTGTTTCCTTCCATCCTCTTGTTGGTATTTTCTATGTTTTTATTTATTCCACCCATATCTTCTTTCAAGGATTGTTTGTCTTCCTTCCTATTCTCGTCCATTTTCTTGTTATTATCCTCCATATTTTTACTTAACGATTCGTTGTCTTTTTTCCTGTTCTCCTCCATTTGTTCCATCATTGCTCTGATCATCTCTTGTATACCCCCATCCTCCGTTCGTGTCGGCTTTTCCAATTGTTCCTTCCGGACATTGATTTCCCCTGTCTGTGTGGGTATTTCCGGTTGTTCCTCTGGTTGTTCAGTTTGTTTGGACAACACCGGCGGTAATAACTCTTCCACCTCTACTGGCGTCGCCTCCTTATTGCCCATGTCGATCTTTATTTCTTTTTCGGCCTCCGCCGCCCGTTTCTTGGATGTTGCACGTCGTTGCATTTTTCCGTCTTTCTCTGGCTTTATAGCTGTTGCCTAGCTCCAACTAGTGATTGGGCAGATTGTATTGGCCTTTCAATCGCTAATTAAAGCCCCTCAGTTGTGCGCCAATTTGTATTAAAATATTTATCAGAATAAACTCTCTGTGTATGTTATATTAATTGGTGTGGCACTCGACGTCCTACTGGTCTGAAACGCTTCCTCAAGTTTCCCAGTTGATCGAGTCCCAAATGTAGCAAGACCTGTCAAATAGCGTTATGCTGTTGAAGAAATATATGTGTAGTTTCACCAAAAGTTTTAAAACAAAAATTGTTGTTTGTTGAAGAAAAATAAAAAAAAAATTTTGTTTAAAAAAATTATAATTAAAAAAAAATTTCTTTTTATAAATTAATTAATTAAAATCAATTAATTAATAGTGTGCTGTGAAGTTTTAAAATGTATATCACTCCTCTAAGAAATTGTATTGATGTTCTTGTATTTTCCAAACCAACTACAACCACTCATAAGATTGTCTCCAGGACAATCGATACTTGTTTACTTTTTCGTTTTGTAGGTTATCTTCCCTTGTATGTGGTAAAATCCTAGTAGTTTATTATTTAAAATTATATTAATGGTAATTTGTAATATAAATGAAAGAAAGAACTATTTAGTGGTGAAAAGTATTAATGTTTTATTAAATAATTGAAATATAGACTCTTTTCGATTATAATATCGACTCTCAGGGTATCGAAACAGTTACAAGGTTTGGTATATAAAATTCAACAAGGTTCTTTAAACAGCCAATTATTATCAAAGTCAGAGAAATCGGGCCAATATTTAAAAAGTATAACGTTACAACAAGTTAATTACTAATACTAGATACACACATTGAATAATAAAATTGAAATAATATAATTTCTTGTCACCAACACAGCTGACGGGAAACAAGGAGGCGTTACTAACGAAAATCTGAAATGGCTGCCGTCAAGTCGGTCAAAATGTCCTTCGAATCTGCGATGTTCCAAATAAGATATTTTCTGGTAGTATTTATGTCCTGGTGTCTGCAAATCTCCTTCCTGATGTTGTGTAGTGTCTTAAGTGAAGTTTCCGTGTTGTCTTTTGTATATCTGTGTAGTTATAAGTTCGTTCACTTTTTATGATTCCGACACTAATATATGGTTATGTGGTATACTGTTTTCTTGTGTTTTATAGTGTTTTTCGGTGTAGTTATGTGCTGTCCAGTGTTATTTAGTCTTTATATATTGATTTTGTCACAATGTGGACGTTCCAGAATGATTTTATACGCCACTCGCGATTTCACAAAAACGTACCGTTCACTTACTCGCCATTACCGTTTCTAGTTAGGTTAGCTCGGTTATAAACCGCTTGTCAAGTTCACCGTACAATTACCAATAATCAACTATCTTATTTCCTCCAGTTTCGACTAAACTCTTAGCCAATATAATATTATTCTTAACATTGTTCAAATATAATTTTGCATCCTGTGCATATTTCAAAATACACTATATAACTGCCTAAACTTTGGTTATTTATCAATTTTATTTGCTAGATGTAATTTAAATTAATCCTTCAGTTCATTCGGCGTATTTTAAGATTGAATACTGCCGTTTTATAATGTTTTCTGTCTAAAATTAGTAATTTTACTTTCATTTTGTATTTAGTGAAAAATTAAAAATTAACTTCCTGTCATTATGGAAATTCAGCCATTTTTCAGTTATATTTATTATTAATAATCTTATATTGTATTAAAAGGTTTATATTCCCTTATTTTCTTGTAATTAATTGAATTGGTTAAATTCTAAAATATTATTTTGGAATATATGACTCCCCTCTCCAAATTTCTAAGTTTAGTCATTTTCATTTTTATTTATAATTCTGAATATAATTTTATAAAATCTTTCTAAATGGTATGTGCAATTATATGGCTTCATCTCAGGTTTATTTTGTCTAAATCCCTTTTGTTTAATTGCATTTAAATGAGTAATTTCTCTGTTTTGATGAAGTTTGGTTTTCATTCTTTGGCCTAGATTTTTCAACAATTTTTCCTTACAAAATATTTTTACAAACAATAAATGATGTGTGATACCCTCTCTGACTTTTAAATATGGTATTCTAAACTAAACATTTTTTCAAATAACACAACAATAATTAGTATTGGTTACAATACCATGATTAGTTAAACAAATAAGGAATATTTTCAAATAAATGGATGTCTTCAAACTTCAGACATGTTTTACAATCAAATAATTATTTCTAACATTGAAATATTGTTCACAAAAAAGGTTTTTTTACCAACTAACATCTTAATTACTTCTTACTATTAACACAAGTAATAATTATGTTTACAGTTCTGATGTTAGTTGTGGTAAATTTAAATAAATGACCTTATATCTAATACATTTTTAACATCCTTATCCTATATTTACAAAAACCTTATATCTATATTCTTATTTGCTAACTACTATACTAAGTTGGATTATACAGTTTTTTACACTGTCTTTTAAATATCGTATTTGGGGAATTGTACCCTGTCATTAGTATAATTAAATATTCACATAGTACACATTTTAAGTCACTGAAAGTTGCATATTTCATTGTATTCAATGTTTGTGATTGCCAAGAATGAAACACAAGGTTTATTTTCTATAATACCTAAAACTCGCACTGGTTCACTTTACACTTTTATTTTATGTTATTTCTAAATGGTCGTGTAGTCTTATTAACATAATAAATTGGTTAGTGTTTTACAATGGAGATTTGTTCCTTGGGTACTATATTATTGTTTCATCTTGGTTCACTGGCAACTCTTACTTTACACACTTCTCTCTCTTAATTTTATGTACATGTTGTTGCTATTTCGTTATACTTTTATTGGTATTTTACTATTTATTTTGGGGATATGGGGATTTGGGTGTCTTTTATAAGAGCATGAGATCTTCCTCAGGATGCTGCCTTCTTCTTCTTTCTTCTGTCTTCTTTTCTTCTGTCTTCTGGGACTGGTATCTTATCCATCTTCTTCTTGATGTCATTGGGTTTCTTGGGATTTCTTCATCTTCTTCGGGTTTCTTGGGATTTCTTCATCTTCTTCATCATTTTAGAAATATATCACCTGTATTGGTTGATCTTGGCTTATTCAGGGTTTCTTTTCCATTTATATTTCCTCGTTGTGGGTTTGGTCATATTCTGTGTTGCTTTGTTATTTACTTTTTACCTTCCTGGGTTATAATTTGAAAACCTTCGGTTATTAGACTGGTTTTGGATGACTCATCACTAGTAACTCATTTTATTTGAACTTGTATTTTTTAAATAATAATGATTGCTTTCCACAGTTGCTATGAATTAATTTTTTATATTAAACTTAATGCTTTCTTCCAGATTTAAATGTTATAATTTTATTATTCTAATGATCAAATGCCATTCAATATTATGCATATATCTGTCACGTTACAATATATATATATTACAATTACTGCAAGAAAATTTCGAGCTACTTATATAGAAATCTGTGTGTGTGTGTGTCTGCGTGTATGAACGTTGCAGTAAGCCCTTCGTTTTAAAACAGTGAAATTCAAAGGGGGAGTCAACACGAAACCTCAAAGCAGGAAGCCTTCCAGCCAACCTCCCTCACACACACACATACGCCTGTATGGTTGCTTTGCGTATGCTTTTATGAATTTGTTTTGACTGTATGTTACATATTATTTTGTATGTACATGAGATGAAAGTGATAATTTATGAAATAAAATATAGTACACGTTTAGAGCTCGGAAAAATTTGTCTGTGTTAGTCAGAATTCAACTTTTGTTTAATTCGCAAATACTCTTCTTCTTATAACCATGTGGATGTACTTTTATATATTATATAATGTTATTTTAAATGCCAAATTTCTGGCGTTTAATAATGGTTTGCAAATTTAAATATTTTCTACTTGAGGAATAGGGTTCATTTCTGTTTATAGCGTGGGATGCTTTGTGAGCCAGATAGGAAACCAATCAACAAAAAGCTTTCTTAAATCAATATAAAAAGCAGCTCAGCATCCCTCTATCCCACTAGAAGGCTTAGTTTTAAACTTCTGTTTTTAAGGCTACTTTTAAAACGTTTGCGAACAAGTCAAATGTAAAATGCTATGTTATCTTAGATTGAGTTCTTCTATATGTGTCTCTTACTTTGTTAATGAATTCAAATGGGTGCACGATCAAAACAATGTTTATAGTTACTGCTACCGCGCTCCTGATTTTTGTATAATTATACCTGTTCTTGTACAGCTGTTACTAATGTTGAATAACGCCAGTTTAATGAATGCGAACTGCTGGTTGCCAAAAGGAACCTGAGCCAAACATTGGTCGTTTTGAGTTATATGCATTTTAGGTATCTATTGGGTTAGCAGACATTTCAGTATGAGTAAAAAAGGGACCTCTTCCAGACACTGTAACTTGATAACTGTTGGGAGGAAAAGGCATCTGGGAGGTAACTCAGCAACACTGAACCCTCAAGGATTGGCTAAACTGATTATCAGCTGTTTTCAGCAGCCGTTTTATTGGGCAACACAGTAAAAATTTGAGAGAATTGAGGGGTGTTTGTTTATTTTTTGTTTATTGAGGAGTGTAAACGGCGCGGGCGTCCCGAATGCTGCGTTCGGCCTTGGCATTACGTATGTGAGGAATCTCGAACTTCTGCTAAGATTTAATTTGATGATCTGTTTTCAAAGTGTTAATACAGTTGTAAGTAAAAAACAAAATATTAAATACGGATCGACTTAAATAGGCATGTCTGTAACAAGATACAAATGGCAACCAGAAAACTGTTGCATACAGAGATTTCCTGGAACAAAAGGAGGAAAATACAAACAATTTTTTTCAAAATTCATGTGTATGATAAATGTGTGAACGTAAAGGTGTAATGGAAGATGCATGTAAATTTTCCCAGAGCACACGTTATATGAATTTGGAGGACGAAATTGCACCTCTCAACATCAAAATATATCATAGTCAATTCGATTATAAACAGTCAACAGATGTGAAACATATGTTAAAGTGTAATTGTATCCGAAGCTGTAAATACGCTGCTCAGAATAATACATTGTCGCACGTCGTATTAATTGAACAAATTGAAACTAATTTCTTGTCATTATCGAACAAACGTGGAGCGGGTACACGAGTTCTTAATAAGTTTTAAATTGGCTGGATTTCGGTCTCAGATCTTTATTCTTTCTACGCTTTACTTGCAAAGCATTTCTCTTCCTTTTTCTTCGTTACGTTTTCTCCGTCTATACAAGTTTTACATGCTTCTGTCTTAAGACTGCATATCCCTTCCTTCTCATAAGGGATGTCCTTCGCTTCCTCCAGTTTACATACAATCTGAAAACTATTCAATATATAATGCTGAAAACTATTCAATGAGAACAATATCATGTCTTTATGGATTCGTTGATCAATTCATTTGCCATCTATTTTGACAATTACATAATCTATTCGCGGCTTCTTGTGGCCTAAGCATAAAATTTTAATGAATTTGACTCATAAGCCGTTATCGATTATTTTTGTTCATTAAATGTTCGAAATTCTTTTCATCCTTACTACTACTACTATTAATAATAGTGATAATAATAATAATAATAACAACAGTAATGAGAATAATAATGGCGGCTCCTTATTGTAGCAGGGAAGTAATAGATCCGTAGAGATAGGGGTGAGGTAGTGTAAACTACAACATGAGCTATACGGCGTAGAAGGCAGGTAGTGTTGCCGCCCGTTATTACCCCTAGATGGTACTTTAAATGTTACTCATTATTTTCACAGGGTGAGTCGGATGAGGCGTGAAAGAGTGTATTCACGTCATTTAAAATAATTTGATTTATATGTATTTAAATGCAAATAGGCCTACAACTTCAAATATTAGTGATCTTTAATGAGTATTTAAATTTCATTTAGTTATTTTTAAAAATGTATTACTTAATTTTCCTTCGTTACTTTTTTTCAGACAGTAGCCGTGGAGGTAGAAAAAGAAAATTGAAGCTCGTTTAATTATTGTTAATATTTACACGAGATAATCAATAGTATTGTACGTTGTGTGATGGCAACCAGAAGATGGGGACAGTCGATAATTAAAACCCACGTGTACTGTGAATAGTAATCGAGTTAACGACGCGCCCGCTATTGTCCCGTCCTGCTACGCTCATCACAGTGTCAGCTTTTGTCATACGCCCTCTTTATTCATAAACTTTATCAAAAGAGTTAAACCAAGCAGCGCACGCGTTCAATAGCTTGTATAACAAACTTTCCTGGTAACATTTTCTCAGTTTTTGTGTTAATCGTGATTCTCTGATATCATTCAGTCTTGTAACATTCACGATAAATGTTGAACTTCGTTAACTATTAAAGAAGGTCGGAGAATAATTTGTTAAATTTCAGATTCAGTTATCGAACAAAACGGCGTGTACTCCTTCGTAAGTGGATAATAAATCACTTCTGTCTTGACGTTAAGGTCTGAAAAATTGTGGGTATCTTATTTTAAATTTTACTTTGGTTGTACTAGGGTTACAATCTGCTTACAATTGTGTATTGCAACTATGATTATTTTGAAACGATTTTAAATGTTTTATTTCTTGTCAACAACATCTCACTCCTCTTTAAAAAGTATTTAATTATTGTGCAACTAAATATACTTGACGCAACGAGAAAAAAATCCTGCGACCTGGCCGGTGTAATACACTTTATAGTTGCGTTGAGTACATGGTAATATATTTGTATAATTGTTGTAACGTTGCAGAATAGTAACAATTTAGCAAAATTATATTACTAAAACTTTAGAACTAAAAATTCTTCTTATAAGAGGTAAATTTTTTAAATACGATCTGTTTTGGAGTGAAAGGAAGACCCATTTCTTTGTAGGAAAATCGTGTTCCATCTCCAGTGACGATATGTTCATACAGTCCATTCCCTTGACTTTCAAAATGCGAGAATAATGTTTGAGACGAAGCCAGATGTTACTGCTTCTGCGTACCTGTTCGCATTTTGGGCACACAATTAATTTTTCACCAAGTTTCTCCGTCGCAGTGTCGTACATTGTTGACCACGAAACTTTAAAAACTGAATAGACAATTTCAAACTAATGACCGATTTTCACGTACTATCGCATTCACTACTTCAATTACACCTCTGTCATCACTTCTGGACGATCCCCTACGTCCCTCATCATGAATGTTCGCGCGTTCACTGTTGTAATCAAATTCACTGTCACGTATAACATTTGCTCAATAAACCTCTTAATGTTTCCTCTGATTATCAACAGCACTGTTTTTTTTTACCAGTTAAAAACGTGTCACAGGGCGAAATTCACATATGGAAGGATTCTATTATGGTAACACTAATTGTAAATCGCTCACACATCACCAGACTCGCTTATCTGATGCCAACAAAATAGCGGACAGCTAACTGTCACGTCATATTACAACATGCTGCAGCGGTATCCTGCTTCGTTGACACATACTGTGGTAATATAAAAACTGACCTTACTTAAAAAACAGGCATCGTACAAATCAATACTGCAAGTTCATAACAGTTTTCTATAATTATAAAGTCTTCTATAATTTTCTTGCATATAGTGTTAAGAGAATTATTTGTTTCGTAAAAACTTTATATTGCTGTGTTAACGTTTATGTGTTTGCTAGCGCTGTATAAGGTCGTAGAGGCTCTTTGAAGCCCTGGCGCGACTCGTACATCATGCCTCAGACTCTTTCTTTTTCTCTAGCTTTCGGTCTATTTCATCCAGTCTCTTTTTATAAGTGATCTCGCTGTAAGAGGAACTCCTGAACGTAAGGGTTAGTCGCGACCTACGCATAGGGAATAGTTTATGTACCCTACAAGGGTCTTGTCTTGCAATTCATTCCGGAATAGCACTCGAAATTAATTGGCGAAGATGTTAAGTCTAATATGAAGATTAATTAATTATTCTAGTCCGATACTAGACTGAAATGAAATTAGTTCAGAGGTTTTATTGTAATTTATAATGTTATGTCGCCCGACGGAGCTGGTCAGTTTTCGGAAGTAATTCCAAATTCCGATCGGTATTTGCAAAGCTGACGTTATTAATGCCTGGGCCAAAAGGTTAACAGTAGGAAGCATATTATTAATGATGTCGACAACTCATGCAGAATAATATATTTACTAGCATGTCAACAACGCTATTTTGTTTGTGGAACTAAAACCCCATTTACAGCTGATAAATGTTCATTTGATTGCCGATGTTGACGGTTATAATGACGGAGTCATATCTTTGACACGCGATTACCACGCAAGTATGTGTAACACTTGTGATTAGCCTGCGTGAAACCAAAACATGATCTTCCTTCATGAACATTCTAGAATTACACGCTCGTGACTTTTTTTAAGTTACTCGCATTTAGTATATATTTTAAGTGGGTTTAACGTCTTTCGGCTTCCAGTAATTTCTCAGCCACACTCTGGATACAACTAAACGGTACAAAATAAAATTAAAATAAATCCACACACTACATCACATACTATACATTTATATTATACATATTATATCTATTAAAATAAATATGTTACAATTAAATTATTTAAAAGTAACTAACAAAGTAGATTTCATCACCATATATGTACAAATAAGTGTTTGCACTTTATCTCTGCAGCAACATGTATTCTGCTAATACTGCTTATCAGTTTTTTTTTTTATTTTACGTCTTAATATGTAGATGTATACATATTAATATTTTACTCTCATTTTTGTCACATTTAGAGCTTCAAAGAGAATTTGAAGTGGCTGGGAACAACCTTGCCTGAATTCGTACAGATATTACGAATACAATTCAGTTCCGAAAAATTCCTTAAAGTTCCGAAAAGTTTTGTCCTACTTTTTAAACTGTACTTTCCATATTGTTGTAATAGAGGTCTCGTAGTAGGAATTGGTGCAATTTGACTTTAGCGCTTTCCATAGTTTATTCAAGTGACACTATCGTACGCTTTTGGAGATCTATTACTACTAAATACAGCATCAGGTTATAAGCCAAACGTTTTTCAGGGAGTTGTCTAAATCAGTATATATTGTAAATGGAAGACGGCCATCTCTGAAGCTTTATTGACTTCGACGTTTATTAGAGTCTCTCTTTTTTATTATTGTACGTATTGTACTCTACCTGTGATGTTTAGCACCGTCACGATCGTATAATTCCTGGACTCGTGTTACTCTTTTTATGAATATTAATAATTTAACCGATTTCTCAAATTTTTATTCAGTTTTTTTCTTATGTCTTTGCTGAAAAGTGTAAATCTTAAAGTTATAAAGCGTAGACAAAGTACAGACTTTGTCAGTTTATTAGTTGACGCTTACGTTTTTAAACAACAAAGAGCGATAGGCTTGGCTTGTTGTTTGTTTCATTTTCTCTCCATTTCGTTTACGACTGCTGTGCCAGAAAGTACGTGTTGAATGCGTGATAACTTGGTAAGTAGGAGCACTTTTAGAAGTCATCATTAACTTGTCTTTTGCCAGAGTAGTTCTTGTTTGTTCAGATGAAGTGTTTTAACTGAAGAGTAATGCGTAACAATTAAGGTGTTTTCACGTGTCATTTGTTTTCCACAGACTTTTGTGAGGAATTTTTTGGTCGTTTCTCAGAACGAGTAAAATATAACGCGGTGTGCGTCTACAACTGTCGTTAACGAGGCAATAACAGTTGTAGTGTAGCAATAATGTTGCCTCAGTGTGTCCAATAACGTCTTGTAACACTGTGTTTGTAGTGTTACCATCCTAGGGCGGATAGTAATCTTACAAACAGTGGCATAAATTAATTTATTTACAGAAATAAAAATTTACGAATTTTATCAAAAGTCTTATAAAAAATTAATTACTCTCCCGTTACAAGAATTATCTTACGTCGACGCGGTTGTTCGTTACACACTATACACAGCAATTTGACAAACACCGTGTCAATAAATTAGCAGGATAAACATCAGTATAATAGTCACTTCATAATAGTCCGTGTTAATTAAGTACTCTAATCGATTGTGTAAACAATTCGGAACCTACTATGTCGCGCACTAATCGTTGTAAAACCAAGGTCAACTGACTGCTTGAACTGCATCCGCCCTGCATTTATAAAGGCAATGTAAACAAGGCTGTGATAGACGGAAAAGGCAATAGATTTTTTCACAATATTAAGGTTCCACAAAGTTTCTAGAGAAATTTTTCTAAATGCCACACTAGGCTGGACGTTTACTGGTTTTCTGGTCGGTCTGTGATGAGTCATAGAATTGCACAGCACGCTGTATACACGCATTATTTACGGCACGTAACCGTAATAGTATGTACAATTCCCATGGTCTATAATGAACTCTCGTGTATACTGAAGAAGTAAAAATTGTATATGGATGGCGAAACCTTCGTTTTTAATACTTACTTAGACAGTACGAGAATTAATCAAGAAATTTGCGCAATTTGTGTTTGTCTGAAAATTTGTATTTTGATTCATTTACATATTGCCCCTTTCTAAGTAGTATAAGTTTAATATAACATGATTACGCCAATGTTTCTTTTGGATTTCAAAATATTTCACGGTTGCACTGTTTGGTGTAGGTTTGAGCTCCCCCAACAATTTTTGTTTTACATTTCTATCAGTCGCGAAATGATTCATTTACATATTGCCCCTTTCTAAGTGGTATAAGTTTAATATAACATGATTACGCCAATGTTTCTTTTGGATTTCAAAATATTTCTCGGTTGCACTGTTTGGTGTAGGTTTGAGCCTCCCAACAGTTTTTGTTTTACATTTCTATCAGTCGCGAAACATCGTCCTTTTGTGGTACAGCGAAAGATCGCATTGGGATGTATCCGGTGATTACAACGGCGTTTTTGGTCTAAAATACTTGACCAAGCAATAACGTGTTCCTGCTACATTGTCGGAATCCAATTTCTATGTATTTTCCGTCTGTATATCTGGCTACCACTTTTTCTACTTCCCCCACAAGTGGCGTAAATCTTCCTTATTTGGCGTTGTCCCTTGTGATGAAATTTTGTGGAACACAAAACCACACTTTTCATCTGATTTTGGCAATCTTCAACTGATTCATGACAGTTTTTAAGCTTTCGTACCATTTCTAAAACGTTAGTTTATACTGACCAGTTTTGCCAGAAGTGTTGTAAAACACTTCCACTATGATAGGGCCTAGAGCAATTTACCTCATTCTTCACAAAAAACATCATCATCATCATCATCATCACCCTCAAGGTTTAAACCAAGAATGGTTTGCTCCGGTCTCAAATAGGCAAATACTACAGCTGGTCACTCCAGTGCTTCCTCGGACGTCCCACACCTCTACCTCTCCGTCCCCTCGGCTTATAGTTCCATAGTTGTTTGGGGATGCGGCAGTCATCCATTCGGCAAAGATGTTCCCACCAATTCAGCCGATAATGGGCGATCCTGTCGAGTATACTCATAATATTCAGTTCCTGCCGTATATCTGTGTTTCGTCTATGATCATGGAGAGTATACCTTGCCAAATGCCTGAGAAATCTCATTTCAGCCGCTTGGATGCGACTGGCCTGGCCTTTCGTTAAAGTCCATTTCTCAGACCCATAAAGAAGTGTGGGAAGAGCCATCACCTTGTAGAATTTTAAGCGTGTTCCTTTACTTGCTGACTTAAGGGTTCGCCTGATGGTCCCGCACATAAGGTTGAACTTATGCAACTTATGCACCACGTTGTTGCAAGGATTATAAGGCACACTGTAGTCCATGTATTCAAAATTGCTAACTTGTTCCAGGACAGTACCATCTATAACAATTGTTGCCCGTACGGGATCAGTTCAACAAACCTTGGTTTTAATTGTGGATATCTGCAATCCAGAGTCTTTGCAGATTCCATTTAACAAATATATACCAATCTGCAATCTGTGTTCAGAGTTCGAAAGAATAGCCTGATCTTCCGCAAACAAGAAAGTGTCAATTGTAGATTGACCAATCATACAATGGTCTGGAAGACACATCTTCCAGTTTTGTATTATTCGTCAATATATAAATTAAAAAGAGAAGGTGATAATGGACACCCTTGTTGTACTCCACAATTAATCAGACCAACACTAAGAGCTGTTCTCGGTCTCCCTGCTTCTATTAAGATTTTATTCTCCATATACAGACTCTGTATTGCTCTAACTAGATGTTGTGGGATCCCTTTCCTTGCCATTACTGCCCACAGTTTGCTCAGATTCACTCAGTCAAAAGCCTTTCGAAGTCGATGAAAGCTATGTATGTGGGCAGCTGATACTCTCTACGCTTTTCAATGAGCTGGGCTATTGTAAATATACAATCTAAACATGATCTCCCCTTCCTGAGACCGCTCTGGGCCTCTGAAAGTATGGTCTTCGTTCACAAAAAATAAAATTAATATTATTCAATAGCATTGTAGAATGTCAAAAAAGTTGAAACAATTTTATAATCTGACATTTTTAGGGCGGAAAATTCCAACTATCTTGTTCTAACTGCAACTGCTTGCAGTAACTTATCAATCATCGCATAAGTAAATGCGATGTTTTGCTCTAAGTGAATGCGTTTTATTTAATTATAGATTATATCCTATACTTTTAATTCAAATATACACTTAAATGTTGTTAAATGTAGACAGTCAAAACTATTTCAGTGTCCACAGAAGTAAACTAAAAGTAACCACCTATATATCTGAAACCTGGACATCGAAAAGCAGACTCCAAAAGTAGAGAAGCGTCAAAATTATGAGTCTGTATAGGCACACGTCTTTTCAGAATGTCATTGGTACAGAACAGGTGAATATCTCCACACTTCAAGAAATGCAGTATGGCACTCTTATATGTTTGACACATTTAGCCAAAGTAACATCCCAATGAGAACCTAGTTGTACAGAATAAAAAAACGTTAACGATCTTCTGGTAAATCACCAAAGGGATTGGCAGCGGGTAATCTGAACGAAGGAACCGGATATCCCCTAAACAAAACAATAGGGTCCCGAAAATAACAGAATAATCTATTAGCACCACTAACCCTTTCGAGGGTGAAAGGACAAATGCAGAAAACATGTTAATGCAGAAAAATGTGTTATACATATGTTTGTTTCGTTAAGTAGCTCTTTATGTCCATAGAATTTTCACGAGTGAATAGGTTTTTGTAAAACTTTCCATAAAAACAAAACATCACAAACTATAACTTAAAGTAACACGAAACATTAAATAAACAAATGCACAGGTAACGTGCAGAAACTACCCAAAAAACAGAAAGAAGGCATTGAATCGTAAAACAAATTTGGTTAAACCACAAACGTTCCGAAACTGTTACGAAACACGTGCCCATAAACCGACGAGTAACAAATACTTAAAGTAAAATACAATTCGCAGTGTATGTTCTCAGTCTAGGGCGTCAAGGAACCTTGCTGTCGATGTATAAAATGAAATAGTCCTGTACGTAAGTATGAAATCATGGAAGTGCGATCTTGTCCACATGCATGTATACAAATACAAACCTATACAAATACGTGTATGTACGTTTACGTATGTTCTCTTATACTGCGGTGTACAAGCACCGTATATGCACCTATACAGACATTCAGACAGACGCATAGATACGCGTGCGCATTTCCACACACATTGTCCACTTTCGACTAAGACAAATTAAATATTTTATACTCAACGTTGGACGAAATTCCCGTGTAGGTCAGTCATGCTGTGCACTTAGGTGACGAACTGGCTAAAACTGCATAATCCTACCAAAGACACCGTGTTGTGCTGACTAAGTACTTCATGAAGAGTACACTGTAGTTGGCAATGTAGTAATGAGATAGCACTCTTTAATATAGAACAACTACACAGTTAAATGCCGTGTAGGCTTCATTAATTCTACGTACGGGACATTGCAACATTCCATTATCTCTCGCTCGAAGCACGTCCCCTACTAGATTACGATCTTCCGTAGTATGTCGTTCTAAAAACGTCGAGACCTTCTTTTTCTCACTGCTGAAGATTCCTACTTACTTATTTGTTGATAAAGCCACACAGCAGCTTCCGAATAACACATTTTTTCCGAATAACAGCTTCTAACAAGTCTTCTTTCAGTTTGTTTTATTGCAGGGTTTCTTTCATTCGTTTGGTTTTATACCTTCTTATTCGTCCCGTTTCATTTTGGATGGTTTAACATGCATTCTTAGGTAAACCAGCTCTATCTCTCAAAGTCGGCGTATTGTCTCCGTACTTTACAGCACCGATAAATTCATTACCGATTCGTTTAACCCGCTTCTTGGTTTCCTTTGAAAGTTTACGACAGCACCACAGGATGACCAAGCACCCTATAATTTTCCGTCTTTAATATATTCGTTGTCTGACTTAAGTTTCACCTAAATCATTTTACCGTGAGCCTCTAGACACTTGAATTAGTCAACTTGTTTTATTTGTACGTCTTGTTTACAAGCACTTCGAATTAGGCTTTTAAGTAATTACTAAATGTTCAGTGTTGTCTAAACTGACTTGAAGGCTAAATTTTCCATATTGTTTATATAAGTGATTGATATCAGGGTCATATCGCTGATAAATGAATTCAGGTTCATAAGAATTCTGAAAGAGAACATCCTCTTCATCGGTGATAGTAAAAGTAGGTACTGTACGCACACCAGCTTTGCTGACGAGACGCCTGAGGAGCGGGGGGTTTACTGAATGATAGTGCCTGCTTGTGTTGGTGGGGTATTACTGGCTCTAGACACATTGTTCAGACATTCAAAAGACGTATTTAGTTGTAATTTTGTGTGCGTATTACATTGAGCTTCCGTACATTATATGTGAGTGTAATTTATTGAATATTTTGTTAAAGTGTGTTTTTTTTTATTCGCTACAAGACATACCTTGTGAGAGACAGTCAAGTCACACCAGAACTGTGTTAAACGTATTTTAAATGTGTAGTATTACAGTGATGCGTGCAGTGGAATGGCATACGTCACCACATTCCTTGCTCGGTAGCAAAGGTGAACTGCTGATTGTATATATAGCGCGATCTTCCACTTCAATTCCCATTCCACTATAATAATAATTTTAATCTTTAAGAGCTACATCTTAATATAAATTAAACCCGACCGAGTCCTTTAATCACTGTATCGTTTTTTGAGAGTTAGTTACCTGATTTCATTTGGTTACCCCTCTGAACATTTATTATAAAACTGCAGGATGTTGATATTAGCTAGTAATTTTTATTTAATACGCAGAATGCGTGATGAATTCCATAGTTTGGCTCTTGGTGCAGATCTAAATATTTTTCTAAGACTTGCAATCAATAAAGCCTTTTTAATAAAGAGTTGCGAAAACTTAAATCTTCGCTTTTTAATTTTAAGTATTTGCTGTAAATTCAGTAATTTGATTCTTCAAAACAACGAGAAGAGTAACAACGAACGAGATTTTCTTAACGTTTTCATACCAAAATTTAGTTGCAGACTCTGGAACCTCTAGAAAACACTTCGAATTTTATAAAAATGATAATATTCAAAAATAATTCCTTACAATTTCATATTTTTAAAAATAAATAAGAAAAATGAAAATCAACTCACTTAAAAAAACTGGCGTAAATTGATGTAGCTAAAATAGAATTATTAAAAAAATTTACAAACGTTTGAGATTTCGTGCTACTAAATGTGCGGAAACATTTCGGTAATACGTCCTTAAGTCACTGCTGAATGATTTAATAAGCGTTTTGCAAAATGTGTGATAACCGTCCTATTAAATATCCTTGACTTTGCGTGACGTTAAAGGGTGAAATGATAATTTTAGAATGAAAGATGGACGTTCTGCATTATTGCACGCCACGTAGTTAGGCCGTGTGGACATCTTGTTTGCACTGCGCAATTATTGAATCAGAAGATACGGAATATCTAATTTTACTTGCTTTTTTCTGACATCTGTATGTTGTTGGAATTATTGAGCTTTCTTCGGAAGCTGTAACAGACAAATTAAACCTGACTCCAATAAGAATCTTTGAAATCAAATTGACCTGTTTTAAATCGTTAGAGTCAAGAAAATCGATGGTTCTTGTACATATGTAAATTGTGTTTCAATACGCAAAAGCAGCAACCGATCTATTGTTTCCTTTAATGTAGCTGGGGGTCTTTGCGCCCGTGGCTTCATTACAGGTCGGGGTCGTGCCTGAACATACATAAACCAGTTTTTATGCGTCGATGCGCCCGACGACTGCCATAATAAGACTGTGCTGGTCATAAAGACGGGTACCTAAAATCTGAAAGGATGTCGCCAACTTGATTATCTATAGATGACGCCGGAATTGTAAATTCGATTTTGAAGTTAATTTTATGGCACTGCCTCTGTTACCGATTTGGACGGCAGGTGCCGCTCATATCACACACAACAGACAAACGCCTAGACATCTCGGTCGCTCTCCGCCAGCAAGGGAACCTCCGTATCGGTGACAAAGGTTAACACAACCAAGCAGCGTGTTACGGTCATGTTTGAAGAACGTGATCTACGAGAAGACAGGGGTATACTGAGAAGAGGATTGTTAATCTTGCGTTCTAATACCTGAATTTTGTTAATTCCATATACGAATTACAAAACTGTTATCTCTGCGCTATTACAATATAGAATGAACCTTGTAGTGCTGAGGCAACCATAAAGTATGAGTGACTAGCTACCGCCGAATGCATGTAAAAATTGCTCCATGTAATAAAAATGTTGTAATGTTCCTATTTAATTTTCAGTACTGCCTTCTGGCATTGAATTAACTTACTGTGTCTTCGAAGTAACATTAACTTTTAGACACGAGTTAATGTTTTGGAAAGTAAAGTGTTCAGAAAACGGCTGTACCTGAATAGCCAAATATAGTAGGATTTAGTTTTATTACTTGTGTATAGATATGTGCGTGGTTTTCTGACAACGCGATAATTAGGCCTACTTAAAACCCAACATCTAAATTGTGAATCCATACACAAGGAATTGATTATATAATGGTTTAAGTATATGTTAACAATAATTTTCAAGTTAATATCACGAAGCGGTAATAACACATTTCTGCAATAACATCAATTAAATATAATATTTAATTATAAAATGTAATAAACAATATTGTTAATTGATAATATTAATAACAACATTTTATTCTTATTATTGCTACCACTACACCTCACAGACTACTACTATTATTATGCTATCATCATCACCATCATAAGCATTAGCATCATCAAGAATAAATACTAAATTATAACTTTTTAACATGTGTAACGATAGGAAAAATTTAATTACACCGTGCTGAACGACACATATTAGATTCACAAAGGCAGTCATTGAAAGTATGGTTACATTATGCAGTAACAGGCATACTGCTAAACATATACTTGATTTTGAAGCTAGACGCCGATAAACAAGTGTAAATCTTATGTTCCGAGTAGGCCTATTTTCTAGAGGAAACAAAAACATGCATTATCGGAATATATTTATTTATTTATTATGTTAATAATTATTAAAAAGCACAATTTCCTTTGATGTAGTGAACGTTTTATTCAAAATTTAATAAGTGACATAACGCGTACCAATTTCACCCTCTTCCTCGCTCGTTTCATATTAATATTTATCTTTAAATTTGGCAGTGATGGATTAATATCATTTACAAAATACGGACGTCCATCATCCCTGCTAAATTTTTTCAGAACAAAAAGCGACATTCTGGAAGCTACACTATCTCCTCCACCCGACACAGACTAATGGGATGAACTTGAATAACAAAAAAAAATCATCCGTTAATAATAATGTAGACAGTAATGATAAAATTTGATTAAGAAAAATAAATCAATGGATAAAATGATAATAGGTGTAACAGAAAAGGCTACACAGGCCACGCGGACTGAGCAGGCAGTAGAACACGGGACCCTGAACATTTGACCTTTGGCCGCTCTTCCATTACCTGATGATACTTGTCACCTTGCCACTTAAAGCACTGCTCGCGAGGCCTTTCAGTTTATTATCTTTGTATTTGGTAAACAGCCGTTTTTTTATATCAACAGGCCAGTATTTTTTTTTTGTATTTCTATTGGCTTGATTATGTTCTTTCTTATGTCTAGACTCATGGTGTTTATTTTTAATTTATCTGAACTTCTTAAATTAAATACAATACAATAACAACACAGTTCGCAATTTTGTTGTATCGTCTTGGTACATAGTGCAGTTGCTTTACAGGAGAACCGTATCACAACGTATACTGGAACAATTCTCTGTTATACTACGCCTATGTATCGTACAATGTTGATATGACTTTTGAATTCTTTCTAATTACATAGCGGTTTAATTATTTGCATCAAACAGTTTTTATCACATGTAAGTATTTTGATTTTGTCTCGATAAATCCTATTTCGTACGCGGTGGAATTGCGTGTAGGGCTCCTCACGTATTAACACTAGGGGGCTGCAGGACACGCGTCTTTGAGCCCACGTTTTACGGTTAGATTTTCTTAAATCAGCATTGTCGTCATTTTGAGTCCCAGGCCAAATTATTAGCCCTCCCCTTTAAAAAATGAAACCTGGTAGTTTTTATAAGTGAAATTTGTTTTTCACTTTGGTTAGATTACATATCTATTACATAGTGTTAATTTAATACAATATTTCATTAGGAATGACTTTTTTTATGCTTTGGCAACACTGTGAGATTATTTACACACTTTCTTAGTTATTACACAACATTGCATTCATCTGCGTATGCAATATCTCATGAAGTTGCATTAT
Source organism: Magicicada septendecula (assembly GCA_034769895.1). Classification (NCBI taxonomy): domain Eukaryota; kingdom Metazoa; phylum Arthropoda; class Insecta; order Hemiptera; family Cicadidae; genus Magicicada; species Magicicada septendecula. The sequence continues at coordinate 291,079,010 of CM068371.1, forward strand.
TGCCCGTTTATGTTTTGAATTGTTAGTTCTTGGTGTGTTGTTGCTTTATAACTTTATTTAAAGTTTTAATCATATACTACAGTCCTCAATTTATTTATTTTTTGTTCCTCAATAACTTTAACCTCAAGTATTCAGGACAACTGACATGGGTAAAGTGAAATATATCATTGCTGAACAAAAAGCTATTGTAAAGCATTTACATGAAGTTGAAAAGTTTGATATTAGTGAAATTGCTAGAAAAAACAATTTCACTGACAAAAACGTCAGTTTTTATTCTTTTTAAGGAGGTGGCTATAGGATATACCTCGTCATATTATGGGCGAATTGACAGGTGTTAAAAGTAATAAGCAGACGTATGTTGAACCTAAAACTGTGTTGTTAGTATTAACGAAAACCACGAATGTTCACGAGCAAGATTGTGATGCTTGCTATTTATACTGACATTGGTAACACTAAGTTGCTGAAAACACGAAAAATTATAAACTCTGATAACTTGATTACCAAAATCTGTATACGTCTGTAAGCGTCCCTAAGTGTGGGCACGCTTAAAATGTCCTGAAACAAAATTCTTGTTGCAGTGATAGAGTTAGTTAATAATTATTCTTTTTTTATCATGTTGAATGGTAACTGTCCCTTTGAACTAAGTTTGTCAGTCGGCAAAATTTTTATGACTTCAAGTTTGATAGGTTTTGAATTTCTTTGAAGGTAATATCATGAAGATGTTACGGTAACAATTTAAAATATATTAAATATTTAGGGCAACAATAGTAAATTAACTGCAGTTTTTTTTACTAACAATATTTGGGTAACAGTTTGAAATAATGGCAACATTTTTTTGGTTAATACGTTTTATTGATATCATTGCAACATAAAACTTTTGGCTCATTCTGGGATATTCCATCCTCAGTAGTAAATCTGACACTTGAAATCAGTTTGTCATGACTCGTAATTTATTCACCCATTGGGTAAATCCATTTACAACAAGCAAAATAATCTGCTAGTGCACAATAAATTTTACACATCATCATCATCATCATCATCATCATCATCATCATCATCATCATCATCATCATCAAAATCATCATAATCATCACCACTTCAAGGACTAGGCCTTAGATCTGTTCCGGAACCCATCTCTTCCTTGATCTACCGACATCTCTTTTCCCTGTAGAGTGATAACCCAAGGCAGCCACATAAAAAAATGAAAACTAAAAACACTACTAAAACACAAATAAATAATAATAACGGTATTCCGTAGTGTTAATAATGATAATTAAAGCAACAACAACGACAACAAAAATATCTAAAATAGCGCCTCCCCCACGAACATCTAGCCTTACGTCCGAGCCTACATCTTGGTCTCGTGGGATAGCGGGCACCAGCTATTATTCTTTAGTTCTTTAGTTGGGCAACAGGGAAATAAGATGGATGTGTGATCCTCTGAAAAAACACACCTTAATTATTTATTGCGGGACCGATCGTACCACTGGGTGGATGGCTCCTAAGTTAGCGACTCACGAATGAAAGCCTTAGGGCACCAGGACGCATTCCTTGAATTCAATCCTAGTTGCGGTACGCGTTGGCTTTGCTGCAATGACTTCTTAAATTCCTCGGGACTCCAGGGATAAAAATGTGGACCTGCAGAGGTTTGTCTGACAAGACTGAGTATAGTGGATACAATCTTGATGACGTCGTGCCTGCTACAACCTGAATAACAAAGGCTAGTATGTGTACGTAGCAGAGTACTCTGCTTTGCTCTTCGAGAAGACAGCTTGCGGGGTGAGAAGTGATCTGAAAATCGACCTTGCCGAAGTGACAACATCTACTGAGATAACTCTGTTGTTCTTGAAGACAGCTGGCTTGAAAAACCAAACCGGCTATAAAAGTATAAAACGATCCATATCTATAAGGACGATAGATAATATGGATAGCAAAGAAGACCATTATTTTTTCTAATTAATGTCTAAGGAGAGAAAACAAGGGATTAATACCTTCAGTTGTCCAGCCCATAACAAAAAATAACAATAACAATAATAATATTATTATATTTTTTTGTTTTAAGTTATGGCCTCCATATTTCCCCTTATAACCATTCCAACCTACCTTAAATGATTTATTTCTAACAGGGAAGCAGAATGACTGTAGCCCGATGTGAACGTATTTCCGGGGGAACGTACTGATACATAGAGTAAACAGAGATATACCACACATTTATAAAACAAACAATAAGTAACATGAATTTATACATATACACATTCACAAAATGGAAAGATGTCCTAGTCAAAGTCTCACCCCAGTACCTTCATGGCATTCTTCCTAACGTCATTAATACGCTGATTGAAACAGTCAACGAACTTACTGTCACAAACTCTGTTCGTCATTTTGATGGATCTCCCGAATGAAGCCAACACACTCTGCCGCAACTATCTGAACAAAACATCCCTTCTATGCTTATGTAAGGAACTCTGTAACCGATCCCAGAGACATCTGGGATGTCTCAACAAGGCCGTGAATATTCTTATACATACATTCCACATTTGTAGTGAATGCACTTCTGTTTTAAGGGTCATAATGCTCTAATGTTCATATTCGTCTCATATGAAGAAAAACGCTGACTAATATTACGATATTGTAGATAAGAGAAAACTCGATAAGGGATCTGAGGGTTCGGGTATTTATATGCCCGACGTATTAAATAACAACTCCCCTTCCACTTCCAATACACTAACCTAGAACTGTTAACACATTACTTCTGGGCAAACCCATTGTTCTTCGGCCCTTGTGCTCGTTCTTGCTTGTTATTCTTCTTGTATGTTAATATGTCCAGGTCTATATTAATCTCTTCTGCGAAGCGTGCCACACAGTTCCTGGTGTCATCCCCTCGAAGCACCAATTTCCTGCCTCTTGGCTAAGACCACAGTATAGTATTAACAAGAATAATAATAATAGTAGTAGTAGTAGTAGTTTTTTTTGCGGGGGAGGAAAAATGCATTATGCACCATCAGGAGACATCCGACTGGTCTCCCGGTGTGTGGGACTCGCACCCACCAAAAAACCTCCACTTTACAGGCAGACAACCCCCCCTGAAACAACTATTTGTTTGGCTTCAAGGTGGCACCTCGTATTGCGCCTACTAGGCTCCTACAGCTTTGTCTAGCCTGTATCATCGACTTGTGAGAGAGTCCAGTTCAGGCTTCTTCTACCGTAGGGCCATCCTCACGAAGGTCACAACCATGTCCCAGTTATCTTTGCTGTTAAACATGACGCCTATGATGTTATCAGGCGTCATGGGGCCAAACTCCGATTCCGGAAGTAGTAGTAGTAGTAGTAGTAGTAGTAATATAATTCATAGTTTATGGGCAAAATTTAAAACCCAAGAAAGAGAACACGCCAATTAACGTGTTCCATATATGGCGAAAACAAAAATAAATATTAAATATAATAACAATAATAAATCAATTCTTAATTTAGTACTGACCGTCGGTCAATACTTAAATTTTAACGATGGTAGGTTTAGTGAGAAAACGATGGTAGTTTTAGTGAGAATCTCTTAATAAGTAGGTATAACACAAATTTTACATTATTTGTTTCGACACTTCGACAGTGTTTATTGTCATAATCAGGAACTGTGTACGGATACAAGACGCGTCTGAGTACACGCGAACGCGTCTGGGAGTTGAGAAAATTGTTTTATATCATCAAAACAATTACATTCCTTACATTTTTTTTACTTAAATACATAGACAAAATTATAATATTCCAGAACATAATTAATATAACATTACAATTTAAAATGTTGATAACGCAGTAATTAATTATTGAAAATGCTCATCGATACCATAATTATTTACAAATATAATTAAGGGATTATTACAGTATCATTATTTTAAATTGTAAAGTAAAGTTTAAGAGATAGCATATAACGTCAATAAAACGTGGTTGTCAGTCAAAGACGTGTTATAAACGATCGTACTACGGAAAATATTAAAGGTAAATTTAATGTAACTAATCATTTCGAGACGATACAGGCATACTATTTGGTCTAATGAATCAGAGAAATCCTGCCGCTTATACGAGAATCACATGTTTAAGTATTTAGTGTCATGTGAAGCACGCCGCGCCTGTACGTGACATAAGGTAGCCTCTACACACCAGAATGCTGTACTCTACGTGTAGTGCGATTCCGCACCTGTCGTACTGCTGCGACTACAGAACTTGTCGGTGAAGTAGTTGCAAAACTTTAATGACACTTTCCTGTTTACCACACGCGTGCCTGGAGTGTTAGGTGGTATCGCGCTGTATTAAACCTAGTAGAGACAACTATTCGATTCACTTAAGGAAGATTAGTAATAAATAGGAGACTAAACTTGATTACGAGTACGTTGATTACGGCGCGTGCGGTGGAGCGCGCCTTATCACTCGATAGTGCAGTGTATAAATTGTTTTGTAAACAAGAGAAATGTAAGCAAACATAAGAGTACTTATTGCATTGTACGGACGCAATATGTGATCGCGTAGAGTGGAGGGGGGCGTCGTTTGCCTTCGGAGGGCGCCACCCGCTCGCCGCGGCGCTCACAGTCAGTTGTTCGCGCCTGTTCGTAGTTCACGTGTCGCATCGCTAACGTCACGTTATCGGTACACGTTCTATAGTATGTTCCTCTAGTAAACCGCGACCGTATTGCGTACGTGTCACGTTTTCGCGTGTCTGTGGTCAAACAAAAACACTTGTGCGTCCTGCGTCGTACTTTTCCAACATATTATTGTATTCAAAACATCTGTTATAAACGTCAACATTGAGAACAGATAGGTTGCTGCGGAGTTGATGTCGTGATTGTATTTTTCAAACTTGTTTTTTTCTTAAGAATTTTCAAGAAAATATATTAGAATGCTTTTTCAATTTTCCATGAATTGGAAGTAATTTTCTAAAACTAATTATGCCTATTTAATACATAATTCTGGTGATTGTACGTGCAACTTTCTGTGTAATAGTAAAATAAACCGTAGTTTTATGGTGTTGTTCATGGTCATCGGTAAATGTCAGTATCGTTCTTAGTTCTATAAAAATACAATTAAAATATTGTAAATATAAGAGAGGAAAATGGGACAAGGGTGTGTCGGCATCGTGCCAAAAACATGTTGGGAATTTAACAACGAGGAAGACTGATGATGGGGAGAGCGACGGCAATGGCAGAGGTGTGAACAGATGGACAGCAGTGGAAGCCGGGGCAAGGAAGCTGTGCACAAATGTCACAGCGACCCCGGAGGCGGTGTGGTGCCACCAACCAGCACGGGGATATCACGCCGTCACAGATCCACAAGTAGCCATTCGTCAAGGAAATGTGTCCTCACTCTAGATGGTTACTCCTATGTCATAGGTAAGCCGGCCATCTTTGCATAAACGCTCCCTAAGAATCCAACAGGTGGCCCTCCAGTCGTCTGTATTATGCCGTTGATAATTCGTTAATCTATTGCAGTCAGTCTGAATATTTCTCATAAGCGTGGACATTGGCATTTTGTTGTAGATATGCATGTGTCTTAACATACTTGTATTCCACATACTTGTATAGAAAAACTGTACTATGAAAATATTCTAACAGTAGAGTATGAAATTTTTAATTTTTCTCTGTAAAGACATGCCTATAAGAAAATATAAATATAAATGTGTGTGTCTTTTTGAAAGTCTGTATTATTATTTGGAAAGCCAAATACACAAACAACTAATTTACTATAAAATTTACATTGAAATTTAAAACACTGAAATAATTCTTCAATTGTTATTAATTAAAGTAGAAGTATAACGGAAAGTATACATGCGTATCCATAATAATAGTAATAATAAAAAAAAATAATAATAATAATAATAATAATTATGATGGGAAAACTAATTAACTTTGTAATGCAATTTAAAATATTAAAACAGAATCTATCTTCGTTGACAAATTTATGGTAACATTTATAAGAATCCCAATGGCACGTATTTTTGGCCAGCAGACTTGCACATATATTTTGGTGATTTAACCCACTCCGTGCTTGAAAAGAAGAAAGAACGAATCGGAAAAAGAACGTGTCGAGTGTGGATCTCTGTTCCTCTTCTTTATATGTTTTTTGCCTCTTGTTTATATTCAGCGATCTATATGTTATTCCTAAAAAACTATTAGAATTTAGTTTCTGAAACGAATTTCGTATCTTCCTTGTATAAACTTCAAATTACTAAAAATATCTGTAACGTGATACTTCAAGGTGTCACTGATTGGCGTAGGCCTGTTACGTTTATCGATGAAGAGAAGAAGAGAATATTTTGCATGGGCGCGCGCGTGTATATTTGTGTGCACTTACTCGCCTTACGTTGTAAACAGTTTTTTTTTTTAAATTTCCACTGGCAAGAAAAAGACAAAAATCTTATATTTGTGAAGCGCAAAGTGTAACATTAACACAACGAAATCGATATTAGGTTTAGTACATGTACTTCTGTCATACTATTAGAGCGATGATACATATATAACTACATTCATATATCCTCACAATTGTTCTTGTTTATAGAGTATTTTCATATAGTCTATGACATATAGAGTATATTCAGATTTACTCACAATTGTTCTTTTTTATTATAATTACTAATAATAAAATATTTATTATAATAAATAGGCATAATAATATTTTAACAATTTCTGAAGATGACAAAAATTCTGTTGAAGCATTGTAAAAAAGTTATATACGAATATATTCTTGGGTAAAAATAACAAATAATATTTATGATTAATAAATGTGTAGAATAGTAGTAGATTATGTTCACACAGCATCTGATGTGTATAAAGAATATAATTAGCGTCATAATGAAGAGGAACGTACAACACCGAATGTTATCTTTGTCTTCTTTACCAGTGTCGAGGCCCTCCGTCGCCGGGATATCGTTGTGGTCATCCATCCGAGAATCATATTCATGAACATAACATTTGCTTTTGCAAGTATTCAGCCACAGCGCTCTAATGTAACAGACACAACCGCAACCGAACCGTAGGAGCCTAACTATAATCATACGTAGCCTATATGAGATCGTTATTTGAGCTGGCAACATATATCTACGAGCAACATACATACAAACGTCGGAAACATTAAAAGAATTGTATCACCATCGTCGTCGTCGTCGTCGTCGTCGTCGTCATCATCATCATCATCATCATCATCATCATCATAATCGTCATCATCATAATCGTCATCGTCGTCCTTGTCGTATTAATAATAATAATTAGATATTATGCATTATGCTGATTATAATTATTATTATCGTAATAATGCATAATAATAATAATAATATTACTATTACTATTATTATTATTATTGTTACAAAATAATAAGTAATTGCCTATTACTCCAATTATGATGTAACACGACTATAAAAGGACTAACAAACGTTTTTCCCTAACCACTTTGTATACAAATTAGAGTTTGTCATGAAAATTTTCTCTTAGCATTTCTGACGAGCTCTCTGAAAAAGCTTGTTATGTGAAAAATTGAGGTCGACCCACTTACATGAGCACAAATGTATTTGAACGTCTGTTTGCGTGCCCGCTTTCTCGCTTGCCGTCATGTCAACATCATGCATTAGAATTTGTCAACAAGATAACAACGTTTCTCACTTGCAAACGAACGTGCATGGGTTAAAAACAGCTGCCTGACAGTATCGATGTTAATTTTTGTTTCTTCTGTCTAACAACAACAAAAGTACAAGTGAACATTAGGGGGGAAATTAAGCTGGAATATGGCGGATAGGTCTGCCTAATAAAGTCCTTTTAATTTATTAGGCATACCACAAGAATCGTGGACAAATACAATGTCTCAATGGAATCAGGGAATAAGAAATTATCTGAAGATTCTGCAGATCGTAGTCAAAATATCAAAAGAGATTTGATTTTTAGAAACCTGGCAGCTTCTATAGAGGTTGGAGAGACGTTTGGAGGGAAAAGGATACACGTTTATGACAATTAATTACATATTGTAATTTACTTGCATCGTTATTCATATACACGGGCGCGTCTCCTATTCCCACAGACATGGGTGTATAAACACACACACATACACACAGTATGAATTCTACTGTTAATTGAAGAGAAAATAATTTAAATGCCATTCACAGTTCCGTACAGAGTTCAGTATGAGTAAGAAACACAGTTATAGTATACAATTTTCTAATCGCTGAGTACACACTTGAAAGCTCAATCACTGTGCATTATCACAAACGAAATGGGAACCGCATGGTAACATCGTAAATGACAAATTGTTACACGTACGTTGTTCATGTCTTGATTTGGGCACGAAAAATTGCTTCACGGTATTGTGCTCGAAGTATTGAGTTTTCCTCCTCGTGATTTCGTTAACAACCGATAATTATTTTCAGTTTCCATATATTTCAGTACTTTCATAAATTTTCTGTGTGTATGTGCGCGCGCCCGTGTGTGTTCGTGTGTGTCAATAATAAAGAACACTTGTTACAAGAATATATTATATGTTTTTTTATATTTTACAATATTTCAATAGTCTCAACAATAATCAGCAGAATAGGCTATAGACAATTCTTTTATATTTCATATTAATTTTCATATTTTTTTATATAAATTGTATTAATTTATACATATTCTGATGACGATAGTTGAGACTATTGAAAAATTGTAAATATATTTAAAATATATAATATATTCTTGTAAACACAATGGATATTTATTTTTAATAATAGAAAATACACAAGAAAAATGAGAGAACATATATAAAGTTATATAGCCTATATGTATATATAATATTATTCAATGTAGTTTCTTCTGCAAGTAGTGCATTGCGTTTTTATTGTTTCAACACCTGACGCACGTTTCACTGAAAAATATTAGCATCATCAGAGGTTTCTATGTAAAACAATAACTATCAAAATAATTCCCTCGTTTATTTAAATAAAAGAATTCCGCAATACACTACTTCCAGAAAAAACTACATTGAATAATATCACAATGTTATATCGTTGCTGCAAGAAACGTTGAGTTACGTGTATAGAATATGATGGATATGTGTACACACACACACACACACACACACACACACACACACACACACACACATATTTTTATATAGGCCTACTCACTAGCACACACTTACATATACATTTGAACTGATAACAATAGAATGTTGAAAACAGTCGCCAAACTTTGGGTTCCAAAGACACAAGCCTTCGTGACTCAATATGTCAAATATTTCTACTTAAAAGCGTATCATTTCTTCATTTTCACTAGTAAACTTCCTTGGTCAGAATGTTCAGTAAAAACGCTGTTTTTCAGTTGACAATCATGCTACTAATATTATTACATAATGTAGTACCGATTCTATGGTGTGATATAATATTCACTATTGAGGATGCCACGTCAGAAAATGGGCGAAACATTTATTGTCTATAATGACAATAGTATTAATAACCAAAGAAAATCAACCGAAATAGTTAATTACGGTTCAGTAGTAGATTACTTCAGTTCAGATAATCGCCGTACATAATCTCCCCACAATCCAGTTCGTACTACCTGCTCTAAGAGGAATCATGTGGTTGTTGCTGTATGGGAATATGTTTAAGTTAACTCAGTCTCAAACTTGCACTTGTCATGCAGTCTGGAGTATCAGCGGACGCAATTAGTCCAACGACTGATTCGTAGCATGTTCTAATTAAAAAAAAAAAATACTGTTAGACGCATCGTCTACGAGAATTAATATGCGGTACATTAAAATCCTCACTTAACATCAATCTCGACTACTGACCTTAAGCCTTTCGGATATAGAAATCTGCCGATTTAATGATGTCACGTCATACCTAGTGTGATATGTTTCATTGGTTCAATAAACCAAATTTCAATGTGATTGTGCCTAATAACCTATTTTAATCCGCAATCATGATGATGACATATAACCTTAATTATAATTCGTAATTCAGAATAATAATTATGAATAATAATAATTTATAATCCAAAATCATAAACACATCGTTTTCGTTATTATTGACACAAAAAGTAGATATCCTAGACATGTCCGAAGTTAAGTGCCGTGACCATCTTTTTATACCTCCAAGAACAATGATTGGAAAGCTAAGCTGGACGTGCACCAGTGGTTGCAGGGTCCGGATAAACCCGATACGTCTGAAAACCTTAATAGCCATGCGCATGATGAGGATGGAGCCCTTCTGCGTGGAGGGATGGAGGCTATTGTTAAGGTGGATCTGAACCGCAGAGCGATTCACAACGCCTGTTTTCTTTTTTTTTCTAATTGAAGAGGGAAGGGAGCGGCGGTGAAACATTCTATTGTTCTTGTTTGAGAGTTAGACCGTGAAGGAGATGAATAGGGTTTCCACTTCTAGTGATCAGGAGGGGAAAGGATGGATAGCGAATAGCGACCTAGACCTGCCTACAGCCGGTAAAACCATTGCATAGTTCAGTGACAGGTATGTGTAACGGGTTGAAGCGCAACAAATTCTCTAACCATAAATATGACAGATAACAACCTGCAGACAAGTCGAGTTAAATGAACATTTCCTCCGGACTTTCTTGGACTTCAGATCTCTAAACACACTGCGTATGACCTGTCACATTTAAATACTCATACAGTAAATTAGTGGGTCCTATGGAGAAATGAAGAATATCGCAAGGGATAGAGTGACGTGGCTACAGCGACAAGGCATTGCCTTTAGGAGTTAAAAAAAAAAAAAACAGTAAATTAGACACTGGGCGCCTGTAGTTCTCTCCAACTTATGGGAGGGGTACAAGCGGCTTGATTTTGGACCTCGAATTTGCAGCATGGTCTGCAGACTAGACCAATTTTAACTAGTCTAACATACTGGAGTATGAGTACCTTACCTGTTTCATAGGAAGGTTACCTTCACCTTCTTAAGGCAGTCCGCCGGCAGCCAAAGATTTAGTGTAACCATGGACTGCCCTATCTACTGTCTCTTTAATTGGAATAACTTGTGTGTATTTGTATGCGCATACAGAATATTATTGCTTATACGTCGTTTAGTTTTGACCGTTGCACTGTGACGACGCGTTTCGCCCACAATTTTTAATTGTTCAAAATTTACTCTGTTTACACAACATATGGACCTTGCAAAAAAACTGAAAATAAAGTGTAGCTCGTACAGAAAACCATGTACATATTATTTAACCTGATAACGCAAGTTTACATGACAACAGATTGTACAGACATGTTTTTTTTAATTAGTCCAAAGCCTCGTACGTGTTTATTTAATATATAAAAAATAGTTTGTTTTATAATTGTACACATAAATTGGAAATAATTTTATGAATATTGTCTCTAATTACAAGGAGAAATGGTTGTTAACTTCTAAGAGAGGAATATTGAACAAACATCGCTTTGAAGTTAACGTTGAGATAATTTTTTCTGTCGTTGCGTTCTCATCCGCTTGTTTTGTGTTCTTGTGAACGCGAATAATAATTGTAATTATATAAATTAAAGCGTTTGAAGTACTCAGTCAAGGTATCGTATGCAGACATCAGTGTTGCCGGTCAAGTGTAAATTGTTGTTTCTCTACTGGTACAAAGAATCGGTGCACACAACTAATTGCGTTGCAAGAAAACTTTTTTTGCGCTTGTAGAAGAAAGCAATTAACTTCGGGCACTCTAAATTGAGGTAAAAGTCCACTACAGCATACTGGCCACTGTAGCTTCAAGCAGCGCTGAAAGTAGTGACTGTCTGCCTCTTTAACTTGTTAAAATAAATTTATTCGTTATCTGCGCGTAGGCATACTGGGGTTCCTTATCGATGTAGGCTACATGCGGTGCACAATACAGTTACATATGTAGAGACAAGTAACCATCAGTTTTAATTTTCGGCCAACTGAACTGAAGTCTTCAAGCCGTATGTATGTATCCACTGGAGCTCGCAAGGTGAAAACCCGTTGCTAGTGATTCTGAGTTTTTGTTGTGTATTCGTCATTCCGTATAGAACTGGAAACGGTATGTTCAATTTAACCTTGGAACTAGTAATCAAGGGCAATATGTATGGAAGAGGAAAATCCTGTTCACTTCACGTGACGTCGCAATTCACTCAATATTGACTGTTAAAAAAAAAGCGGTGTATTGAATTTGAAATAATAGAGAAGTCCCTCTTTTATTTCAACAGACTACGCAATGGTACTTGCCGTCACAATGACGGACCGGGTACTTAGCGTCGAACGTCTTGCATACGAGACGCTCATCTGAACAATACATAACTGTGCACTGTGCACGAATGTGCAGTAAGTGTTCTACCAATGGACTCCTTTTATCTAGTCGAAACGGTTTAGCTGGAGCATGACAGGCTGCTAGCTTGAGTCGATCGTCTACAAGAAAGGCACTATGGCCAGAATTAGGCCTAATGGCTCATCCGCATATTACTACCGTTTGATGTTTTACATTAGAAACACATTTCCGTGGACTGGGGTCGATCTAAGATTTTAAAATCTCGGTGTAGCCGTCCTAAGTAACATAAGACTCTCCGTAGAATTAAAAAACGAAACAATAATATATGATAACATAAAATATGGGAGTAATATTCGTGTTTTTAGTGGTACTTAACACAAAATATTGGAATTTTTAATTGCAACGAATAGGTATTTAAGTACAAATTGTTGTTCCAAACCAAATTTCCAAAAGTAGACTATATAATTGTTGTCCACCTCATTTCTACCAGCTTTTACCCTCCACGATATTATAAATAATATGATACTTACGTTAGCATTCTGTTTATTGCTGAATCATATCTACACACAAGTTTTAAAATATAATCAATAAACTATTTTCCTTCAAGTTGAAAGCCCAGGAATGTGAACGTCGATTTCGAAATGTTTACTCATACTGCTGCGAAAAAGAGCTGAATCCCGTAGACGCCGCTTTCACCGTACTTTGAAAATACAACAACTGCGTTAGTGGCGAAAACTACAAACAAAGAAAACTCACAAGGAAAGAAGACATAAAAAAGATAAGGATATCAACACGCCTAATGTTTTTTTATGGCTTACTATTTTTAAGTCGTATGGAAGTTGATGAGTCTTCCGTTGAAGGTCTGAGTTACATATCTCTATCTATATATTTGAATAGAACTACAAATCGAAAATTTTCAGTTTTTTATCCGCTGTATTTTAGAAACATTTACCAGCGACAAAAGGTTTCTCCGCCTAACATTTGGGAAATATCTGTCGCTTCATTCAGCATGACGACAAACGGCTTCCAGCATTCCATTCGAAAATTAATAGACATTTCACAGTCCATTCAAGCAAATTCATATTTATGGATGTTCTGAAGATATTCAGTCTAAAGTCGCATGGAGAAGAGATCACAAAAGAAATACAGAAGTCATATGTAAAAGATATTTTACCGGTTACAGACGTTGCTGTACAAACATGGATAAAAATGAGAATGGCATACATAGGTTCTGTTAATTCATTGCCATTCAAAATTAATTTCAGTAAAGTAAATCATTGTAATAGCTGGTTTTTAAAGTGTAAAAAATAATTGTCTAATAATTAATTAAAAAAAGAGTTTTAAAAATAAGTAGAACATAAATAAAAATATATGAGTTATAGAAGTTGACCTTCACGTGCTGCCTCCTGGCTAACGGAAGAAAGGATTAGTTTGGAATTACAGTAAATGAAATTTCTAAAATAAACGAAGACGCATTAAAAAAAATATATATATATATATATATATTGTAACATAACAAAATTATCACACTAAACATTTGAATTAATGTTACATAAATAAAAGAGAAAGTTCCATAGTGAGTGAGAGGAATAAATTGTTTAAGGATTACCCTAGAAACTGTATAATTAAGTCTAGAAAATGTTAATAAAAATGGAAGATAATAAAGAAAACCATTAATTAAAATAACCTACTATGAAAAAACCAGTTAAACCAGCAGTATACCCAGTAGATTGGGGAAGCAGTACAAAAAGGGAAGGACCATAAAAAAGGAAATAATCTGTCATGAAACCATTTTAATAAGGAAACTACTAATGTGATATTTGAAGAAGGGACAAAACATATCAAGATTCCAACAAAAAGACCAGAAACAGGAAGAGATATGCCAAAACAAAATGTTAATCATATAATAAATACCATGAGACAAAATTGAAACCGATATAGGTAAACCCCAAACAAGTTACAAGATACAATACTATAAAACACAAATTGTATATTAGTTGTAAGTGTAATATGTTAAAAAATATGTCAAAAGAGACTACCATAATGTAGAACTCACTAAAAAGACTACCAGAGTGTAGAATCCAATAAAGTGAAGTGAGATAACAAAATTAAGAAACTACAGAGTGTACAGTGAGAAACATAGTTAAAAAATCTATGAAAAAATCTTCAATGAAGTTTAAGTATTATAAAAAGACTACCATGAGTGTAGAATAATAATAACAAAACCATTGGAATGAAAGACAGTCTAAGGACTGACAACATTACTAGTAATAAGAGTTTTTAAATTAGATATAAGAAAAACTATTACATATAAAATGTTTTCTTTAATTATAGCTAAGTAAATGGTGAGAAAGACAAAAATACCAAAGGACAGTTCATAACTGAAGGTATGACTAATATTAAGATGTTTATTATTTATTATTAATTAGATAATATTTTAGATGTAAGGTGTAAATAGATACACGAGGTTTTTTATCACAGTTAAAGTGTTTTCATAAGAATAATCAATACACAAGACAGTTAGTGACTGACAGTGTTACTAGTAATAGGAGTTTTTTATTTTTTCTAATTAAATTATGTCTAGGATAAGCTATTTGGTTATCATTTGATGATACAGTAAAAAATAATAGGAATAAGATGTTTTTGTTAAAATTAGGTGATATATGGAAAATAGTTGATAATAAGATGTTTTTGTTAAAATTAGGCATAAGATGTTCATGTTATGGTTCAATGATGTTATTAGTATAAAGAAAGTTTAGTAGATACAAGATATTCTATTGTATTTTAAAATCATGTCATTTAATTTTCCATTGTGTAAGTCAGAGAGGCAAGTAGGGCATAAAAATGTAATAATTTTATTCAAATCAGTAAACCAAGTATAATGTACAAACAGACCCACCAAGACACTATGTTTGTAAACACAGAATGGCCTATAAACCAAAAAATTATCTATCAAAGAATTAATCTATGTAATAGGAATAGAATTCAATACATACAATACAAAAATTGAAAATATAATTAATACAGATACAGTTAATAGCAAATAGAATGACAAAAGAAAGAAAATTAACTTCTTTTGGAAACAGTCAAAAATAGGCTTATGATAGTAATCAAATCAGACTAAACAGCAAATTAATCAATATTGAAATGTTTTAATAACCAAATTATTAACAACAAAGTAATTACGGAGTTATTAAGTATATTCCATGGAAATATTATACCGAAAAAACAAATAAAAACCTTTAAAACACTGAATTTGTACAAAATATGGGACATACAATAATTATCTAAAATTGTAATTTTTGGGCTTAAATGAGTTTGAAACAAACCCAGCTATATATCAAAAGATGTAAAATTAAATAATCAATATTACTGAATAGTTAGATTCATGTAAAATTAAGAAATATTTGAAATACAGTAAAAAATAAGAAAACTTGTTATGTATAGTTAGATAGTGAAACAAGTCTTAGACAGATATTTTATAATTAAACAATATGAAGAGGAAAAAGACATACCACAAATTGCCTTAAAACGACGACGTTGCGTCGTTTAGTCTATTGTTAATCGCAAAGCTGAACAGTTGAAAAATGTATTAGCGGAGTATTGAAAACGAAATAATTTATATTAAAACCAAGTGTGGTTATGTGGCGTGTAACGGAGATGAACTAACAAGTGAAATAACATTATCTATCAATGTCTAACACTTCACAAGTTTCCAAAAACACAGTTTAACACCATAAAATTCAACACCAGAAATCGACAGCCACTTTGAACAACGTTTGGAACGAATTCACAGAAAACGAACACACATAATTGAACACCACTCTACACAAGAGATCCATCCAGATTTCGACATCGCAGACGACGAGGGGACATTCAACACTATATTTTGGAACAACACCACTTCGCAGAAAAGGGAACATCGTTTTATTTCTGTGGGAGAAGATCTTCAATTCCAACGGCATCATAGCAGTTAAAATCGAGCAGACGGCGGCCATTGCTGAATTTCTATAAAGACGATCAGCCAGTGCTTCCTAGAGCAGAGTGACGTCATTTCTTCGACTTGGTTCGAAATTTAAATAATTTCTTTCTAATTGACAATTGTAATAATAATTCTGTTCTATTTCAGATGTTAACATTTAGTTTAAGAATACCTGTTAAATGTATCTTGTTCCTTGCCCTCTGACCATTTCGACTCGTTAAAAAAACCATAAATTTAAACTTGTAAAAAATATATTTGTTGATTTTTCTCACTGCCGACTGTGGCAAATATTAGCCAGTGCCTGGGACATGCGCAGTTTGACTGGCGCACAATTTTGAATGAATAAACGCAAATCAGTATTCAGTTACCAGCATTGTTTTTATTTCTACCATTAATGTTATTATTATTTTTTATTAAGCAAAAACATAATTCACATTGAGAGAATAGATATAGGAGGAAATTACAAACTCAAATAATTAATTAATTATTAATTAATTAAATTAAATCATTCAGTCAAATTCGATACAAGCACAAGAAAAAATATTTGCAAAATTTTTAAAGTTTGATGTATTTGTTATTTATCAATCAAACACACCTAGTTATAACATATTATTATCATCAATATTTCTATATTCTATTTATTATTACATTTTAAATTATATTACAATTTGACTAGCCTAACAGTGGGACTTTAAGGAGTCAGACTGATACAGTGATAAACAAAATCTCAATACGTATCAACACACATATCAACAATTCAATTTAATTATAATTCTTATTTTTATTTTTATTTGTAATATTTTTAATTATATTACAAATTGGCGTCCAACTTAAGGGGCTTTAAATAGGAGATAATAGTGTTATAAAATAAGGACGAGTGTCCAATTTCCTATTTTTAGCTTGGCAACGGTCAACAGGTCGGAAGAGGGAGCGAGATGCACAGGAGAGCTACATCAAGGAAAAGGGCTATGGAGGCCGAGCAGGAGATAGACATGGAGGATAAAGAAGCGACACCAGTGGAAGATGTGGAGTTAATGTTACCGCCAGCAGAACCAAATAAGCCTGCACCACAGAAGGAACAGCCGGAGAAATCCACCGCAAAGGAAGATACAAAATTTGATCAAATGATGGAGATGTTACTCAGAGAATTTAAAACGACGAAGGAAGAATTAAAGGAGAAGATGGAAGAAAATAGTAAGGAAATGAAGAACGATAACCAACGATTGAAGGAAGAATTGGGCAATAAAATTGGAGATACTAGTAAGAAGATGGAGGAGAAGATGGAAGCAAACAGTAAGAAGATAGAAGAGAAGATGGAAGAAAATATTCAGAAAATTGAGGAGAAAATGGAGGAAATAAAGACTGACAATAAACAGTCGAAAGAGGAATTAACCCAGATAAGCCAAAAACTGGAAGAAACTAACAAGAGGATGGAAGAAACAAATCAGAAAATGGAAAGTAATAGTCAGCAATTGAGAGAAGAATTGAAGGAGACGAACCAAGAAAACATGAACCGGTTAGACGGAAGGATGGAAATATTGAAGGAAGAATTGAGCCGGAAGATAGCTGAAAACAATGAGACAATCAGCAAGAAAGTAGAAGAGGAAATAACGGTAATCGAACAAAGGGTTACCAGAGCTGACGAAAAATGGAGTCAAACCGAACAAGAAGTACGGAGTATCAGGACAGAAATAAATACGAAGGTTAACACCATTGAAGAAACGACTAGGAAGACGTTGGAGGAAAAACTAAAGGAAACACGGGAAGACTGGGAGCGAGTGCAGGACCGATTCACAGAAAAATGCGACGGCATTGAAGCTGCTGTGACCAGCATCAACAGTCAGGTACGACAGAACCAGACAGATATAGACCTATTCCATAGTCGACCGACAACCATTACCAGTTGTCCCAACAGTGAAAATCGTGAAGGGATTAACTTCAGGTTTTATAAAAATAAACCCATGGAATCCTAGCAAGAATCGAGGAATACTTTGCCAAACACAGAGGTAATCGCTGGAGGGAGAATAAAGAGGTGCTTGACGAATCGTTCAAGGAAATAGCAGACAATTGGTGGATGGCGATAAGAGACGAGGTGACCGACTATCAACAATTCAGAAGGCTATTCAAAGCCAAATATTGGTCTGAATCAACGCAAAATATCGCCAGAGACGGGATATGTCATGGGAAGTACAACCCTTATGGAAACCAAACTTTAACGGCGTACTTTTTGGGAAAGGTGTGCGTGGCCAAACACCTAGAGCCCCGAATACCGGAAGAATGCCTGGTCAGCAAACTCTCATACCACTACGAGGAGGATATTATCAGAGCCAGACGAAACAGTCAAATAAAAACGGTGCAAGCCATGACCGAGCTTTTAGAGATGTACGAGCACGAAGACTATTACCGTCAAAGTCGCAGGAGATAAGAAAAGCAGGAACCAAGGAATAACAACAATAATTTGAATAATAATAATAATCGGCAGAATGTGGGTAATAATAATAATTATAATTCCACAAATCGGAATAATGCCGAGTACAATTATAACCCCAGAAATAACAATAATTTGCCCCGTTTTAACAACAATAATAATAATAGTAATATTCCTCGCATAAATAATAATAACAACAACCACAACAATAATAATAATAATAATAATAGCCGTCCACAAAATAACAACGGTTATTATAATCATAATAGTAACTATGTTCCAAATGGTCAGAGGAACCCCAACCTTTCTAATAATAATAATTATCATGGTAATTATAACCGAAATTACCCAAGTGGAGGTAACCACAATTACAGGACATATCGACCTAATGTTAATTACATCCGAGCAGAAGGCAGTGGACACAGGAGGTACCAGCCTCAAAGAAGGAGCCGATACTACGAGTACGAGACCTTCCAAGGGAGCCAGGGTAGTAATCGGTACAGAGAGTACGAGCCCAGACGTAGTTCCAGCCTGGATAATCAGCGAAGACTACCTGTAACAGAAGCCCAACCAGACGATCGAGCAGAACGAAACGAAACAGCCTCAGGACTTCAAGCTGACGCTTCCAACGGCCTAATCCGTAATGAAGCGGAACATTTAAACGAACGGAGGCAGTAATAAAATCCAATAACCCTTTACTGCTCCAATCTGCTGGGTTTAACCAAGTAGGTATGAATGTGAAGAAAAACAGAAAAAATTTTACCATAATATACAGCAATTATTTAAAGGATATCCGTAAGGACCTATTAGAAGAAAGTGAGCTTAATATTAACAATAATGATAATGAAATAATATACATAATCGCAGAAATTGAAGGTATTTCTGTTCCTATAATGATAGACACTGGAGCCAATGTCTCCATAATAAATCGAAATGAATTGGACCGGATACAGCAGGAATGCCACAAAAACTTACCGGTACTACCTCTTAATAACATTGTACTTGTAGGAGCTACCGGCCGACAGAACAAGACCATAAGAAAGCAGGTATCCCTCAATGTCAAAAGTCAGGGCATTAGTGTGGATATGATATTTCTTGTTGCAGCCGGATTACCTTTCAACATAATGATAGGATGCGACATATTGCGCCGCAACTCAGCAATTATCGACTTGTGCCGAGGAAAGGTATCACTCTTTACCGAAGGTTCAACCTGGATAGCCAATTTAACTGATAACAAGACTTTAGACTCCAGACAACTTCTCGACCACCAAAATAAGGTGAATTACTTATCTAACCACTCAACAAATAACAAGCCAGTACATCAGGATTCGGAGGAAGACCTATGGCAACAAAAGATCCAACAGATACGTAACTTCCAGTGCCACAATACTAACGAGCAATTAACGGAAAACCAGCTGAATCAATTGGCAGAAATATATGAGAAATATCGAGCTGTATTTTCTGACGAACCTGGAAAGATCCGGAACTACCAATGTTCCATACGATTCAGAGAACCGGTGGAATTTAACCGAAAGTCGTACCCAATAGCACAATCTTTGAAAGAAGCCGTACGCACAGAGATCCAGAATATGATCCGTAGAGATATCATCGAGAGCAGTCAATCGCCATACACAAGCCCAATTGTGGCCATACAAAAGAAAAATGGGAAGGTAAGACTTTGTCTTGACGCTCGTGAGATATATAAGATGATAATAAACGATCGTACCTCACCTGGCGAAATTGATGAAATTTTGAAGAGGTTCCACGGAACACGATTCATTACCACCTGGGATACGGTATGCGGCTATTGGCAAGTGGAGTTGCACCCAGCAAGCCGGCAATACATGGCGTTCATCTTCGAAGGGCGCAATTATCAGTTTAAGAGATTGCTCTTCGGGTTGGTTAATTCAGTAGCGGTTTTTGTCGCCTGTATGGACCATATACTAGGACCAGAAGCGCTCCAATTCACGACTGTCTATGTTGATGATCTCCTTATAACATCAACCAGCTGGGAGGAACACTGTTATCGTGTGGAGTATGTTTTGAAGAAGCTTGCTGAAAATAATGTCACCCTTAAACTGGACAAGTCCAAGCTTATAGCTAAAGAAGTTCAATTCCTGGGTTTCCAACTAAACAGTCAAGGAATAACACCATCAACAGAAAAGGTAGACGCCATACAACGATTCCCTACACCAAAAAACAGAAGGCAACTACAATCATTTTTGGGCCTGTGTAACTATTATAGGAAGTTCCAGAATAATTATTCCGAACTAACAGCCCAGTTTCAGTACCAGTTATCGTCCAAGAATAAATAGCGATGGGGTCAAGAACAAGACGAGACCTTCAAATCAATTAAAGAGAAATTCTTAGATGCAGTAATGCTCAACCATCCAGATTTTAACCGACCCTTCTTTCTAAACTGTGACGCTAGTAACATTAGCTTGGGTTCAACACTGTACCAAGAAGATGAAAGTGGAAACCATCTAGTAGTGAGCTTTGCTAGCAGAACCCTTAACCAGTGTGAGAAGAACTATAATGTGACGGAAAAAGAGCTGCTAAGTGTAGTCTTTGCCTGCGGGAAGTTTCGGACGTATATCCTCGGATATCCGGTGACCGTCCGAACAGATCACAAGTCAATATCATTTCTAAGAAGATGCAAATTAAGCCATGGTAGATTGACCAGATGGGTACTCGCCCTGCAGGAATACGATATACAGTGGGAGTATGTTCCTGGAAGTAAAAATGTAGTAGCCGACGTATTGTCAAGAGTGAATCTGGAAGAACAAACATTCGAAGGCGAAAAGGAGAGTATTTTGAAAATCTATAACATTATTAAGGACAGATCTGATTTAGAGAAGATAGTGCAGGACATCAGCAAACACCAGCAGTCCGATCCGAAGTTAAACTCTATTTTAAACTTCGTCTCTCCAACCAAGATGACACAATAAACAAATTTTATTGTATACATAATGGGATTTTATTCATCAAGACATCCCTTGATGAAGAAATATGGAAAGTCATGATCCCTACTACAATCGAAAAGGATATCATCCTGGACTATCACCTACGATACGGTCACATGGGAGCCATGAAGGTGATCAAGGCAATAGAAGAAAATTGTCACATAAAAAGTATCAATAGAAAAACGAGAAACTACCTTAAAACCTGTATGATATGTCAATTGGTGAAAACCAACAATGAAAGAAAGGAAGGTATGATGATACCAATTACCTCACAAGCCAAACTGGAAAAGGTCTTTCTGGACATATGCGGTCCATTTCCCCGCAGTGGCGGACGCCATCGATACAAGTATATTGTTATTATGATGGATCATTTTACAAAATTTACAAAACTATACCCTGTGAACAGAGCCACCACTCTGAAGACTCTAGGAATAATAACAAATCATTACATTCCAGAGGTAGGAAGCCCGATATCCATAATCACCGACCATGGAACGCAATTTAAGGGTTGGCGGTGGAAAAACACTCTGAATACATTGGGCATTAAGACATACAAGACGTCTGTCTACCACCCCAGCAGCAATCCAGCGGAGAGGGTACTGCGAGAGGTCGGAAGAATATTACGGACTTATTGCTATAATCAACAAAAGAAGTGGCAAGAATATTTATTAGCGACTGAAGAATTCCTTAATTTGTCATATCACACCGCTATTGGTACCACGCCATACACGGCAATGTATGAAAGACCACCTCCGAGAGAAATACAAGACATAATAGAGTTCCCCAGGAGTCAAGAATACAAATTCAATCGAATCAGATTCTACAATAAATTGGCTGAAGACCAGGAAAGGCGCAAGAACAAATATCAAAAGGCTGTTAAGAAAATAATAAGATATGAAGTCGGAGAAAAGGTACTGCTAAAAAACAGGGAATTACCCAGTACTTTGGAAGGCATTACCAAAAAGTTGTTACTGCTGTATACCGGCCCATACCTGATTGTTAAAAACAATAATAACAATACGTATGTACTAAAGGATATCATTTCGAATAAAGTAAAAGGAACTTATAATCAGTTATCCATTAAAAAATATTTGGAGGACTCATAGTTGTGAGTTAAAACTATTATGAACAAAATAAGAATTTTGAGAAGAATAAAAAAATTACAAAATTCAAAAATGAGTAAGTACAACTTACACCAAGTATCTGAAAGAATATTGTGAACAAAATAAGAATTTTGAGAAATAATAAATTACCAAATTCAAAAATTAGTAAGCACAACTTACACCAAATATCAGAAAGAATATTGTGAACAAAATAAGAATTTTGATAAGAATATAACTACAAAATTCAAAAATCAGTAAGTACAACTTGCAACAAAACATTTGAAGGATTATTGTGAATAAATAAAAAGAATTTTGAACATAATAAGCTTCAAAATTCAAAAGCAATAGTAGGTACAAGCTACACAAATATTCAAAGACTATTATGCAAGTAAAAAGAATTTGGAGGGAGATAATAATTGTCCAAATTCAAAATAATTAGTAAGTACCACTTACACAAACATTCAAAGACTATTATGAATGAAAAAAGAATTTTGAGGAATAATAATTTCAAAATTCAAAACAATAATAAGTACAACTTATACCAAAATATTTGAAAAACAACTATGAATAAGAAAGAATGTAGTTGAATAAAAATGTCTAAAATTAAAAAACATTAAACTCACATCATTACTCATACAAATGATGAGAAATAACTCTGAAATATGAAAAAAGATTTTGTAAGAAAGAGATACAAAATTCTAAGGGAGAAAGGAAACCAGAATATCATATGACTTAATCGAAACAAATTAACCAAACTCACGAAGAAAATAATTTAATAAAAATCGAACAATGAAGAAGGACCAGCTCACTAAAGACCAAATAGTGAGACCAAAAACAAAAAAACCTGATACTAATAATGATAATGCTGTTACAACAACCACTGTTATAGTGAAAGTGATAAAGAATTAATTCATGTTATACCATGAGCAATAAAAGTAACTCGATGGATACCAGATGGTAGAAAGAGTAAATATAAATACTACTTACTATGTAAACATGATGAAATGTATATGATACCACATACCTAAACCACCTAATATGGAATAAGCTTTAAGAGAGAAGAAGAGTCAAGTGTATAAAAGTATTAATTAATATAACGTATTATGAAGTGAAGAATCTAAAGATGTTTATTTTAGTCAAAAATGACTACTTTTACTGTTTATTTATTTTTATGACTGGATGTAGAAAATGCCATCAGTCTTATGTGTTGAGCAGAGATGATAATACCTCTGGACTCAATTGAAGTATTGGACAGCAGGGATTGAAGCCAAAAGTGCCACTCTGAACTGTTCCAATTAATTTGTTAGGGAATGTTAGGGAGTAAACATACTGGTGAAGAAGCACCAAATAAGAAGGAATATAAAATGATAATGTTATACACAAGATTGAAGATCACTTATTAATGAAGAAAAAAACTAATGAAGGAGATACACATCAGCTGAGAGGAAGCAATGGTGGAAAAGGAAGGTATATAAAGTGAAAACATGTAATCACGGAGAAAATGTAAATACAAAAGAATTAGTAGTAATTATTTCATCCATACAGAGTATGATCTGAACTAATCACTTTTACAGGAGAGCATATGTAACATAACAAAATTATCACACTAAACATTTGAATTAATGTTACATAAATAAAAGAGAAAGTTCCATAGTGAGTGAGAGGAATAAATTGTTTAAGGATTACCCTAGAAACTGTATAATTAAGTCTAGAAAATGTTAATAAAAATGGAAGATAATAAAGAAAACCATTAATTAAAATAACCTACTATGAAAAAACCAGTTAAACCAGCAGTATACCCAGTAGATTGGGGAAGCAGTACAAAAAGGGAAGGACCATAAAAAAGGAAATAATCTGTCATGAAACCATTTTAATAAGGAAACTACTAATGTGATATTTGAAGAAGGGACAAAACATATCAAGATTCCAACAAAGAGACCAGAAACAGGAAGAGATATGCCAAAACAAAATGTTAATCATATAATAAATACCATGAGACAAAATTGAAACCGATATAGGTAAACCCCAAACAAGTTACAAGATACAATACTATAAAACACAAATTGTATATTAGTTGTAAGTGTAATATGTTAAAAAATATGTCAAAAGAGACTACCATAATGTAGAACTCACTAAAAAGACTACCAGAGTGTAGAATCCAATAAAGTGAAGTGAGATAACAAAATTAAGAAACTACAGAGTGTACAGTGAGAAACATAGTTAAAAAATCTATGAAAAAATCTTCAATGAAGTTTAAGTATTATAAAAAGACTACCATGAGTGTAGAATAATAATAACAAAACCATTGGAATGAAAGACAGTCTAAGGACTGACAACATTACTAGTAATAAGAGTTTTTAAATTAGATATAAGAAAAACTATTACATATAAAATGTTTTCTTTAATTATAGCTAAGTAAATGGTGAGAAAGACAAAAATACCAAAGGACAGTTCATAACTGAAGGTATGACTAATATTAAGATGTTTATTATTTATTATTAATTAGATAATATTTTAGATGTAAGGTGTAAATAGATACACGAGGTTTTTTATCACAGTTAAAGTGTTTTCATAAGAATAATCAATACACAAGACAGTTAGTGACTGACAGTGTTACTAGTAATAGGAGTTTTTTATTTTTTCTAATTAAATTATGTCTAGGATAAGCTATTTGGTTATCATTTGATGATACAGTAAAAAATAATAGGAATAAGATGTTTTTGTTAAAATTAGGTGATATATGGAAAATAGTTGATAATAAGATGTTTTTGTTAAAATTAGGCATAAGATGTTCATGTTATGGTTCAATGATGTTATTAGTATAAAGAAAGTTTAGTAGATACAAGATATTCTATTGTATTTTAAAATCATGTCATTTAATTTTCCATTGTGTAAGTCAGAGAGGCAAGTAGGGCATAAAAATGTAATAATTTTATTCAAATCAGTAAACCAAGTATAATGTACAAACAGACCCACCAAGACACTATGTTTGTAAACACAGAATGGCCTATAAACCAAAAAATTATCTATCAAAGAATTAATCTATGTAATAGGAATAGAATTCAATACATACAATACAAAAATTGAAAATATAATTAATACAGATACAGTTAATAGCAAATAGAATGACAAAAGAAAGAAAATTAACTTCTTTTGGAAACAGTCAAAAATAGGCTTATGATAGTAATCAAATCAGACTAAACAGCAAATTAATCAATATTGAAATGTTTTAATAACCAAATTATTAACAACAAAGTAATTACGGAGTTATTAGGTATATTCCATGGAAATATTATACCGAAAAAACAAATAAAAACCTTTAAAACACTGAATTTGTACAAAATATGGGACATACAATAATTATCTAAAATTGTAATTTTTGGGCTTAAATGAGTTTGAAACAAACCCAGCTATATATCAAAAGATGTAAAATTAAATAATCAATATTACTGAATAGTTAGATTCATGTAAAATTAAGAAATATTTGAAATACAGTAAAAAATAAGAAAACTTGTTATGTATAGTTAGATAGTGAAACAAGTCTTAGACAGATATTTTATAATTAAACAATATGAAGAGGAAAAAGACATACCACAAATTGCCTTAAAACGACGACGTTGCGTCGTTTAGTCTATTGTTAATCGCAAAGCTGAACAGTTGAAAAATGTATTAGCGGAGTATTGAAAACGAAATAATTTATATTAAAACCAAGTGTGGTTATGTGGCGTGTAACGGAGATGAACTAACAAGTGAAATAACATTATCTATCAATGTCTAACACTTCACAAGTTTCCAAAAACACAGTTTAACACCATAAAATTCAACACCAGAAATCGACAGCCACTTTGAACAACGTTTGGAACGAATTCACAGAAAACGAACACACATAATTGAACACCACTCTACACAAGAGATCCATCCAGATTTCGACATCGCAGACGACGAGGGGACATTCAACACTATATTTTGGAACAACACCACTTCGCAGAAAAGGGAACATCGTTTTATTTCTGTGGGAGAAGATCTTCAATTCCAACGGCATCATAGCAGTTAAAATCGAGCAGACGGCGGCCATTGCTGAATTTCTATAAAGACGATCAGCCAGTGCTTCCTGGAGCAGAGTGACGTCATTTCTTCGACTTGGTTCGAAATTTAAATAATTTCTTTCTAATTGACAATTGTAATAATAATTCTGTTCTATTTCAGATGTTAACATTTAGTTTAAGAATACCTGTTAAATGTATCTTGTTCCTTGCCCTCTGACCATTTCGACTCGTTAAAAAAACCATAAATTTAAACTTGTAAAAAATATATTTGTTGATTTTTCTCACTGCCGACTGTGGCAAATATTAGCCAGTGCCTGGGACATGCGCAGTTTGACTGGCGCACAATTTTGAATGAATAAACGCAAATCAGTATTCAGTTACCAGCATTGTTTTTATTTCTACCATTAATGTTATTATTATTTTTTATTAAGCAAAAACATAATTCACATTGAGAGAATAGATATAGGAGGAAATTACAAACTCAAATAATTAATTAATTATTAATTAATTAAATTAAATCATTCAGTCAAATTCGATACAAGCACAAGAAAAAATATTTGCAAAATTTTTAAAGTTTGATGTATTTGTTATTTATCAATCAAACACACCTAGTTATAACATATTATTATCATCAATATTTCTATATTCTATTTATTATTACATTTTAAATTATATTACAATTTGACTAGCCTAACAGTGGGACTTTAAGGAGTCAGACTGATACAGTGATAAACAAAATCTCAATACGTATCAACACACATATCAACAATTCA
This sequence comes from Magicicada septendecula, assembly GCA_034769895.1. Classification (NCBI taxonomy): domain Eukaryota; kingdom Metazoa; phylum Arthropoda; class Insecta; order Hemiptera; family Cicadidae; genus Magicicada; species Magicicada septendecula. The sequence goes on from CM068371.1 coordinate 291,106,523, forward strand.
ATTTAATTATAATTCTTATTTTTATTTTTATTTGTAATATTTTTAATTATATTACAAATTGGCGTCCAACTTAAGGGGCTTTAAATAGGAGATAATAGTGTTATAAAATAAGGACGAGTGTCCAATTTCCTATTTTTAGCTTGGCAACGGTCAACAGGTCGGAAGAGGGAGCGAGATGCACAGGAGAGCTACATCAAGGAAAAGGGCTATGGAGGCCGAGCAGGAGATAGACATGGAGGATAAAGAAGCGACACCAGTGGAAGATGTGGAGTTAATGTTACCGCCAGCAGAACCAAATAAGCCTGCACCACAGAAGGAACAGCCGGAGAAATCCACCGCAAAGGAAGATACAAAATTTGATCAAATGATGGAGATGTTACTCAGAGAATTTAAAACGACGAAGGAAGAATTAAAGGAGAAGATGGAAGAAAATAGTAAGGAAATGAAGAACGATAACCAACGATTGAAGGAAGAATTGGGCAATAAAATTGGAGATACTAGTAAGAAGATGGAGGAGAAGATGGAAGCAAACAGTAAGAAGATAGAAGAGAAGATGGAAGAAAATATTCAGAAAATTGAGGAGAAAATGGAGGAAATAAAGACTGACAATAAACAGTCGAAAGAGGAATTAACCCAGATAAGCCAAAAACTGGAAGAAACTAACAAGAGGATGGAAGAAACAAATCAGAAAATGGAAAGTAATAGTCAGCAATTGAGAGAAGAATTGAAGGAGACGAACCAAGAAAACATGAACCGGTTAGACGGAAGGATGGAAATATTGAAGGAAGAATTGAGCCGGAAGATAGCTGAAAACAATGAGACAATCAGCAAGAAAGTAGAAGAGGAAATAACGGTAATCGAACAAAGGGTTACCAGAGCTGACGAAAAATGGAGTCAAACCGAACAAGAAGTACGGAGTATCAGGACAGAAATAAATACGAAGGTTAACACCATTGAAGAAACGACTAGGAAGACGTTGGAGGAAAAACTAAAGGAAACACGGGAAGACTGGGAGCGAGTGCAGGACCGATTCACAGAAAAATGCGACGGCATTGAAGCTGCTGTGACCAGCATCAACAGTCAGGTACGACAGAACCAGACAGATATAGACCTATTCCATAGTCGACCGACAACCATTACCAGTTGTCCCAACAGTGAAAATCGTGAAGGGATTAACTTCAGGTTTTATAAAAATAAACCCATGGAATCCTAGCAAGAATCGAGGAATACTTTGCCAAACACAGAGGTAATCGCTGGAGGGAGAATAAAGAGGTGCTTGACGAATCGTTCAAGGAAATAGCAGACAATTGGTGGATGGCGATAAGAGACGAGGTGACCGACTATCAACAATTCAGAAGGCTATTCAAAGCCAAATATTGGTCTGAATCAACGCAAAATATCGCCAGAGACGGGATATGTCATGGGAAGTACAACCCTTATGGAAACCAAACTTTAACGGCGTACTTTTTGGGAAAGGTGTGCGTGGCCAAACACCTAGAGCCCCGAATACCGGAAGAATGCCTGGTCAGCAAACTCTCATACCACTACGAGGAGGATATTATCAGAGCCAGACGAAACAGTCAAATAAAAACGGTGCAAGCCATGACCGAGCTTTTAGAGATGTACGAGCACGAAGACTATTACCGTCAAAGTCGCAGGAGATAAGAAAAGCAGGAACCAAGGAATAACAACAATAATTTGAATAATAATAATAATCGGCAGAATGTGGGTAATAATAATAATTATAATTCCACAAATCGGAATAATGCCGAGTACAATTATAACCCCAGAAATAACAATAATTTGCCCCGTTTTAACAACAATAATAATAATAGTAATATTCCTCGCATAAATAATAATAACAACAACCACAACAATAATAATAATAATAATAATAGCCGTCCACAAAATAACAACGGTTATTATAATCATAATAGTAACTATGTTCCAAATGGTCAGAGGAACCCCAACCTTTCTAATAATAATAATTATCATGGTAATTATAACCGAAATTACCCAAGTGGAGGTAACCACAATTACAGGACATATCGACCTAATGTTAATTACATCCGAGCAGAAGGCAGTGGACACAGGAGGTACCAGCCTCAAAGAAGGAGCCGATACTACGAGTACGAGACCTTCCAAGGGAGCCAGGGTAGTAATCGGTACAGAGAGTACGAGCCCAGACGTAGTTCCAGCCTGGATAATCAGCGAAGACTACCTGTAACAGAAGCCCAACCAGACGATCGAGCAGAACGAAACGAAACAGCCTCAGGACTTCAAGCTGACGCTTCCAACGGCCTAATCCGTAATGAAGCGGAACATTTAAACGAACGGAGGCAGTAATAAAATCCAATAACCCTTTACTGCTCCAATCTGCTGGGTTTAACCAAGTAGGTATGAATGTGAAGAAAAACAGAAAAAATTTTACCATAATATACAGCAATTATTTAAAGGATATCCGTAAGGACCTATTAGAAGAAAGTGAGCTTAATATTAACAATAATGATAATGAAATAATATACATAATCGCAGAAATTGAAGGTATTTCTGTTCCTATAATGATAGACACTGGAGCCAATGTCTCCATAATAAATCGAAATGAATTGGACCGGATACAGCAGGAATGCCACAAAAACTTACCGGTACTACCTCTTAATAACATTGTACTTGTAGGAGCTACCGGCCGACAGAACAAGACCATAAGAAAGCAGGTATCCCTCAATGTCAAAAGTCAGGGCATTAGTGTGGATATGATATTTCTTGTTGCAGCCGGATTACCTTTCAACATAATGATAGGATGCGACATATTGCGCCGCAACTCAGCAATTATCGACTTGTGCCGAGGAAAGGTATCACTCTTTACCGAAGGTTCAACCTGGATAGCCAATTTAACTGATAACAAGACTTTAGACTCCAGACAACTTCTCGACCACCAAAATAAGGTGAATTACTTATCTAACCACTCAACAAATAACAAGCCAGTACATCAGGATTCGGAGGAAGACCTATGGCAACAAAAGATCCAACAGATACGTAACTTCCAGTGCCACAATACTAACGAGCAATTAACGGAAAACCAGCTGAATCAATTGGCAGAAATATATGAGAAATATCGAGCTGTATTTTCTGACGAACCTGGAAAGATCCGGAACTACCAATGTTCCATACGATTCAGAGAAACCGGTGGAATTTAAACCGAAAGTCGTACCCAATAGCACAATCTTTGAAAGAAGCCGTACGCACAGAGATCCAGAATATGATCCGTAGAGATATCATCGAGAGCAGTCAATCGCCATACACAAGCCCAATTGTGGCCATACAAAAGAAAAAATGGGAAGGTAAGACTTTGTCTTGACGCTCGTGAGATATATAAGATGATAATAAAACGATCGTACCTCACCTGGCGAAATTGATGAAATTTTGAAGAGGTTCCACGGAACACGATTCATTACCACCTGGGATACGGTATGCGGCTATTGGCAAGTGGAGTTGCACCCAGCAAGCCGGCAATACATGGCGTTCATCTTCGAAGGGCGCAATTATCAGTTTAAGAGATTGCTCTTCGGGTTGGTTAATTCAGTAGCGGTTTTTGTCGCCTGTATGGACCATATACTAGGACCAGAAGCGCTCCAATTCACGACTGTCTATGTTGATGATCTCCTTATAACATCAACCAGCTGGGAGGAACACTGTTATCGTGTGGAGTATGTTTTGAAGAAGCTTGCTGAAAATAATGTCACCCTTAAACTGGACAAGTCCAAGCTTATAGCTAAAGAAGTTCAATTCCTGGGTTTCCAACTAAACAGTCAAGGAATAAACACCATCAACAGAAAAGGTAGACGCCATACAACGATTCCCTACACACCAAAAAACAGAAGGCAACTACAATCATTTTTGGGCCTGTGTAACTATTATAGGAAGTTCCAGAATAATTATTCCCGAACTAACAGCCCAGTTTCAGTACCAGTTATCGTCCAAGAATAAATAGCGATGGGGTCAAGAACAAGACGAGACCTTCAAATCAATTAAAGAGAAATTCTTAGATGCAGTAATGCTCAACCATCCAGATTTTAACCGACCCTTCTTTCTAAACTGTGACGCTAGTAACATTAGCTTGGGTTCAACACTGTACCAAGAAGATGAAAGTGGAAACCATCTAGTAGTGAGCTTTGCTAGCAGAAACCCTTAAACCAGTGTGAGAAGAACTATAATGTGACGGAAAAAGAGCTGCTAAGTGTAGTCTTTGCCTGCGGGAAGTTTCGGACGTATATCCTCGGATATCCGGTGACCGTCCGAACAGATCACAAGTCAATATCATTTCTAAGAAGATGCAAATTAAGCCATGGTAGATTGACCAGATGGGTACTCGCCCTGCAGGAATACGATATACAGTGGGAGTATGTTCCTGGAAGTAAAAATGTAGTAGCCGACGTATTGTCAAGAGTGAATCTGGAAGAACAAACATTCGAAGGCGAAAAGGAGAGTATTTTGAAAATCTATAACATTATTAAGGACAGATCTGATTTAGAGAAGATAGTGCAGGACATCAGCAAACACCAGCAGTCCGATCCGAAGTTAAACTCTATTTTAAACTTCGTCTCTCCAACCAAGATGACACAATAAACAAATTTTTATTGTATACATAATGGGATTTTATTCATCAAGACATCCCTTGATGAAGAAATATGGAAAGTCATGATCCCTACTACAATCGAAAAGGATATCATCCCTGGACTATCACCTACGATACGGTCACATGGGAGCCATGAAGGTGATCAAGGCAATAGAAGAAAAATTGTCACATAAAAAGTATCAATAGAAAAAACGAGAAACTACCTTAAAAACCTGTATGATATGTCAATTGGTGAAAACCAACAATGAAAGAAAGGAAGGTATGATGATACCAATTACCCTCACAAGCCAAACTGGAAAAAGGTCCTTTCTGGACATATGCGGTCCATTTCCCCCGCAGTGGCGGACGCCATCGATACAAGTATATTGTTATTATGATGGATCATTTTACAAAATTTACAAAACTATACCCTGTGAACAGAGCCACCACTCTGAAGACTCTAGGAATAATAACAAATCATTACATTCCAGAGGTAGGAAGCCCGATATCCATAATCACCGACCATGGAACGCAATTTAAGGGTTGGCGGTGGAAAAACACTCTGAATACATTGGGCATTAAGACATACAAGACGTCTGTCTACCACCCCAGCAGCAATCCAGCGGAGAGGGTACTGCGAGAGGTCGGAAGAATATTACGGACTTATTGCTATAATCAACAAAAGAAGTGGCAAGAATATTTATTAGCGACTGAAGAATT